>OU611911.1:7571947-8218895 GCA_914767705.2 Tenthredo notha | reverse complement strand
AAGCGCATGCACGCTATTAATTAACAAGCATTTTAAAAAAGTGCATTTGGTGGGCTATGCATGAGACAACTTGCTAGTTTTATTTAGTTATTTTTTTTCTTAATTTTTTTTTTTAATATATATTCATGTATATATATATATAAACATATATATACATGATATATATACTATTTTGGAAATATATATATATTTATATATATACATATATATATCTCTATATGGCTTTCAGTATTGGGGCTACCATCTAATCGTGGAATTCCATGCGGTTTTAAAAACATAAGTAGTAAACCAGTCAAATGGTAGACCCGAACGGGACGGCCTTGCACAAATCTGTACGTTCGGATGCCCTTCACTGCAGTACCCATTAATCGACAAATAGCAAAAATTAAAAAATAATAATGATGTGAACAGACATAATACATTGAGTAAGATATAAAGTAGCTCCTATTGTCCAGCTAGCAATACAAAGGCAGATTTACATTTATCGACTGTACTGCTCGCCTAGCCGATTTTCCCTGTTCATTTTTTGTTTTTTTGTTTTTTTTTTTGCAATCAAAATTTCACGAGATATTATTAATTATTCAAAATTATCAATCAACTGCAATCACTACCTACTATATAGGTATATATATCTACGTTTAATGTAAATATTTAAATTAATATTAAAGCGTTTAAAAAATTGATAAACTCACGTGGTTTTCTCGTGATATAAATATATCTATATATATATATATATATATATATATATATATATATATATATATATATATTATATATATATGCAGACTGCGGGTTTTACAAACAACAAAAACAAGAAACAAATTTGAAAAAAAAAAAACAAAAGTAAAGAATAAAAAAAAAATTAGATTCAAATATTCTTCAATACCGATTGAAATATATTTATATATTATATATAAATGTTTGAAGAAAAAAATGATATGTTAACAAACCTCTAAACGTATATATGGTATAGTATACAGTATTTCTTTGAATGATTCAGGGCGTTCGTAGCTCTTATTTGGGACTCTGAAAATGATTTTTTATTCCTTCTATACGAAGAAATATTAGAGAGATAGAAAAAAAAAAAAATTAAAAAAAAAATTGTGGAAAAAAAAAACCCAAATTTAAAAATGGTCATCGAATGATTAGAGAAAAATGTTGAACAAACATTCATAATCGGTATACGCAAAACTCGTCAAGAGTACAGTCGAATATAAAGCTACCTGTTATATCACTTTTCAATTTGATCACAGATATCTTGTTTTTTTTTTTTTTTTGTATTTTTTTATGTTTTGTGTTTTTTACTTTGTTTTTTTTTTTTTTTTCTCTATGCCTTTTTTTTGTTGTTGTTGTTGTTGTTGTTATTTTCTCTTTCTTTATTTTTGAAAATATCTTTATCGAACTCGAGATGACTCGCGCGAATACCATTTCAATATAAATAAACTTTCGAAATTTTGAAAAAAACTTCTTTTTTCTTTTTCGAACGATATTTGAATTAAACGTGAAACTCCGCAATTTGGAATTAATTCGTATAGTTTGTAAAACGAGGGATAAAATTTAACATAAGAATAATGATGATTATAAATTATAATAATAATCATTATTATTATTATTATATGGACCCTATCTTTGCTGGGAATTCGTTATATCGTGTCTATATTCTTCAATGGGGTGTAAAAATCTAGTTTCAAATCAATTCGTAATAGATACGATGCAAATTTGTATATTAATCTTTTTTGCACTCGCGTATTTTCGTTTTTTTTTTTCATTCTTTTTTTTCTCAACTAATTTATTACGCTTAATAAATTACAGACTTTTGTTTCGAAGTTAAAACTCAGGCAAATGTGTATATAGTATAAGAAAAACCGAAGAAATCTTAATAACGAGTAAGCGAGCAGTCACGAATTCAAAAGATATCACTCGTCTTACAAACTTTGAGAAAAGTTTTCATATCTATCTGTAACTTTTTTTTTCTCGTATCTCATCCGAAAGAGTTATCTCACTGTATGTTTTTCTTACGCAGTTCTTTTCGTTTCATTTTCATTTTCTTATATATTTTTTTTTTTCATTTTTTTTTCTTTCTTGATTTTTTGGTTTTTCTTGAATTTTCTTTTTCTTTTTTTTTTTCTTCGATTCTATTACTCATTCTCATTTCTTTCATTTCGAAAAAATAGACAACGTCTCGTTATACATGATATATGGATATATTTATGTATATTTGTTCAGACGTAGACGAATGTAGTAAGTATATGATAATAGTATAGAAAATTAATAAGACGATTATATATAGTATATACACGAATCGATCGATCAAATGATTATTATAATACGCGGTTGTTGTAATATTTTTTTTTTTTTTTTTTATATGTGATTGTGATTTGGACACAAGAGACTACGTTGGAAAGAATCTAATAAAAAATAAAATATAAAGAAATTCTATGTGTATGTACTGCACACTAACCTGAGACAGAGGGAGAAGTTTTTATGTACTACGACTGACCTGTAGCAGAGAGCCATCAGAGCAAATACTATGAAAACACCCCCTACCACCGACATGAGCATACCAACTAAAAATATAGTGTTTGAGCCGTGGTAGTTCTCTGCAATTTTGCAAAAACCAGAGACGACGAGACGCGGTACCGAACGTTATCCAAGTGGGGCCAAATTTGTAGAATGTGGATATCCGCCCCCACAGGCCAGGCCACAGCATGCAGACAGAGAGAGATGGCAGCGACAGACAGAAACAGAAAGAAACAGAGAAGCCGATATCAGCACGTATACACACCATCGAGAATAATAACATGTACAACTTTACATCTGACCAGAAAAAACAAAAAAAAAAAAATTAAAAAAAATAAAAAAAAAAATAAATCATTAAAATGAAAAATCATTTTTTATATTCGAATATTCAAGATTGAGAGAATTATTTTAGAAAACCAATTGTAAAGAAAAAAAATAAATAAATAATAAACTATCTATTTCGTGTCTCAAGACTATTATCTTATTTCTTTTTTTCTTTTTTTTTTTTTACGTATTGATACGGTGCGTGGTTGTAATCAATCAATCAATCAATCAATCAATATATTATTATTGTTTATTGAATTTTTCATCATCACTCGATCTGATTGATTAATATATTAAGCTGGTGTTAAGAAAGGGCATATATTTACGATATTGCATAATTTGCGATATAAAGAATATCTTTGATTTTTTTTTTCTTTTTCCCCTCTGTTTAGGGTATATATATATTTTCGTTTTTTTTTTTTATTATCATTCGAATTTTATGGCCTGCAGTATTGTGGGTATATAACGTAACGAGGTCATTTTTACACGTCGACTATTTCACTTCCGATGTTCGTACGTTGACAATTTCTATTTTACTTTATCCTTCCTGCGTAACGACGACGTCGTCAGTATTACGACTTATAAGTATACCTATACCATAGTATATATCCTGGCAGATTTTCACCCCCATATCACATTTGCGAAAGATACGTATAGTGAAATAATAATGAATAACAATAATAATGATAATAAAATAGAAATATATCATATTTGCGAAATATGTAGCAATATCTCTCGTCCCTTCCCGTTGCAAAATAATTATTTCAAGATGACGTATACGTTATAACGGTGAATATATATATATAGGTATATGGTATATGTTACGTGACGACACGAGAACCGATCGATAATTATGAAATGAAAGAATAAAAAATAAATCAAAAAAAAAAAAAAAAAATAGAAAAAGAGACAGAGAGAGAGAGAGAGAGAAAAAAAATTGAAAATAAAAACTGAATTTTTTTTTTTTTAAAAGAACAAAAAAAAAAAAAAAACATACAAGAAATTTAACCACCGTGCGCCACAGCATATAAATCTACGATGCAGCATAGTAACATGATTCGTTTATAATCGTGCTCACAGGGCATACAACAGCTGGCACTGCATTTGCACACCATACGTACAATATATATACATGTGTGTAATGTATTATTAGATATTTTCAAATATACATATATGTATACATATTTTTTACAATATTTCACTCTAGAATTATGTAATAGGTATATATATATGGTATATATATATACATATATTATATATAGTATATATGTTTGTAATATGAAAAACGATTATAGCACGAATAATACAAAAATGACTAATGAAATTTTCCTTTATTTATATATCATCAATATTCGGCTCTAATTGTTTTCCATGAAATCTATTACAGTAACTATAATTAGTTTCGGTTGACCAAAACTATATAGGTAGTACGTAATGTTTCATTTTTATACGAATATATATATATATAGTATAGTGTATATAATAATTTAATGCCATTATCACACATCGAGAACACCGTAAATATATAATGAAAAAAAATAAAAATAAAAAATAAAAATAAAAAATATTTAAAAGGATCAAAAAGACAGACATATAAACATCGATTAATATTTATATAATATATTAAGGCTATAAAAGATATATTAATTATATATTCGAGCATTGCAGACGGCCGCGTGCAATGCCTCCTCTCATCCAGCTAGGCACGATTAGGGGGGTACTTGACGACGACGAAGACAGACGTTGATCACAAACCCATTGGGGGCTTAGAAAAATAAAAATTTTACATATAGCCAAGTGTGCTTCCACTGGAAGTAATTGGCTACTGTACCTGTAGCAACCAGCCATTAGTGCAAAACAAATGAAGACAGACTTGACCACAAGCACCAGGATTACTACCATTGTTGGGGTGCTAAGATTCTGCTTCTCTCCCCCTGGAAAACCACCATACCTGTATCTCATCTTTCGCACTAACAATAATCATCACGCACGTGCAGGAGGGTTAAATCATCTCGTACTAGAAAATTCAATGAAAATTCCATACAAATTGCACACAAATATACACACATTTTTTTCCCCTTTGTCATTTTTCCTTTTTTTTTTTTTTCACGTAGAAGATTTTCAAGTCACGAAATTATACAAATGTCATATAATTATTTTTGTCGAAATAATGGGAATTAGAATTGGCTTTTTCTTTTTCTATCCCTTTAAATTAGATCTCATCTTTTACTCGATGAATGGGATTTCAATTATTTATAAATTATTATTAGTGTAAATGGAACAGCGAGTTGACTTTTTCGGTATATAAGAGTTAATGCGGAAATTAAGTTTCGTTCATTAATTATTTTTGATAAATCCAAAGCAAAGTTTTGCATTTTTGAACGGTTTAGGTTTTTAATAGCGGAATCGTCTCATTATATGATATTAAATTCATTAGGGGGTATTATGCTACAGCAGGATCAGCCACCGTGGAAATTCTGGGAATTTCTTAAGATTTTAGGGGTGAAAAAAAAAAAAAAAAACGTTAGTAGACTAAAAAAAAGAAAAAAAAAATCGGAAAATACCCAGACTTAGAATCTGTTTCGTTCCCCCTAATTATTATTGTCAGGTATTGCGGCATAACAACAAAGGCGTTGGCTTCAGTGTCAGAGCGAAGGCGACCCTTTGCCCTCATCGCGCTTACCTACCCCGAGTTTTAGAAAGAGGGTTGCGCCTCGGCGAAATATACTTTTTTACGGCAATTTCTTTGCCAGGAGGAGAGAAAAAAAAAATATATATATATATATGTATATATAGTATATATATGTATACATAAAAAATGAAAAAAAATGAAATTGCTGGATCGGGAGCTTTTGACTCCCTCGCGATATGAGGCCTGAGGCCACTTCCCTCTCTCTCTCTTTCTCTTTCTCTCTCGCTGTTCCTACTTTTTGGTAATCTTTATAAAAGAAAGTTGGTCATGCAAAAAGACAAAGTCGCGATGTAATTCCCTAACCAACCCATTTTTTGCTCTCGGCAAGGGGCGAGAGAGGGTCGAAAAAAAAAGTTTCTTTGAAGATTATTTTGATGATTATAACAATCGCGGTGGTTGTAATTTGACTTGAGAAAATAATAGGGGTAGGTATATATTGAAAAATTTATATGAAAAAAAAAAATCCATATTATCAACAGTAATATTCATTTTCATTTCTCAATAGTAAAATTAATTTACGTTTTTATATTGGACATTGAAAATCTTCTATTGCAACTAAAAAATTTGTCTATGTATATCATATACCCATATAATACTGTAATTTTGTTTTTTTTTTGTTTTTTTTGTTGAGGGGGAAAAAAAAAAGAACAACTTATGCTTAAAAAACATTAATCATACAATGCATAAAGATTGTTTTGTGCACAGCTGATAGTATGACCCCAAGATGAGACTGATGATATATATAATTGAATCTGTACATCCGCTGTAACGGTGTATAAAAAAGATGAAATATAATGGGATGATGAAAATGTATTTTACAATGGAAAAGGACAATTAATATTGCATCAAGTCGCAAGATTAAAATAAAAAATAAAAAATAAATAAAGGTAAACGTTATTTGTATCATGTTAAAGATGGCCCATCTGTCCACCTAGATTGGGGTAACAGACAATATATAAAATTTTCAAACTGTACGATACGATGATAAATGCGTTTATAAAAACTCCTATAACATATGTATATTTATATGTTCACACAGATAGTTGTGAAAAAAAATGTATTATGAACAAGTAATAGAATATTATCGGGGTACGTAAAAAACCAGAGCTGAAATTTGTAAATTAATAACATTAGGTGTATATAATATATATATAAGGGAGTGTGGGTGACACGTAACCCCTGAAGTAGTTAATTTTGGGTTTCAATTACTCCTCGAAACGTGAAGTAACCCAGCTCGTTGGTATATCCCGTTATCCGGTTCGCAGCAGGAATCGAATTACATATACATATAAATGGGCAAAAAGTGCAGATTTCAAGGATCGAATAGAGGTAGTAGTAGTAGTAGTCGTTTGGCTCACTCACCGTAGGGGGTTTCTTTCTTCTCCATTTTACTCTCTAGGCCAGATTTACCAGGCAGTGCTGTGCTGGATGTTGTAGGACCTGCTGTGGTCAGATCTTGTGGTATCGAGCAATCTGGCCCTGCCCATCCATCACTACAATGGCATTTATTTCTGTTCGTGCATACCTGGATAAATAAAAAATAAATCATAAAAAATCTCACCCCATAATTCTATAATCTGCATCATAAACACAATGAAATACAATTCAAAATTACTATTTAAAAATAGACTTACTCCATTTCCTGAGCATTCGTTGTTATCGTGATTGGTAGGACATTTACCCGGATGCTCATGTGGAAAGCGACTAGTACATGTCTGATTGACGCATATCTGTACCAGAAGAAAGATTCATTTTCAATTTTTTCTTCTTGTTTTTTTTTTACCGAAATCAATTCGATATGTTTTATTATTTTTCTTACCAGATTGTCGCCGCACGTAGTTCCATCTCGAACTAGACCCATACCTGGCATTTCGGAACCTTCTACTGTTCCGGTGGTTGATCTGTGATAAAAAAATAAATAAATAGAGTATATGAAAGGTTTTGAAACGTGACGAAGTTTGAATATTTTACCAAATTTCTCATATCGTCAATCCATGGAACTTACTTGCATTCATAATCTTGTCCTTTTATAGATATAATAGTTCTCGAATAAAGTTGGTCCATTCCGGAAATAACTGGCTGTTTGTTTCCGGACTGACATTGTAGAGAACCACAACGGATATTTCTATGCGATGAAGAAAAAGAAATAAGAATTAAAAAAAAATAAAAAGGTGGCAATGAAGGATGCTGTCGATTATTATTATTATTATTATTATTATTATTCTGCACGATATTGGAATTCCTCTGAACGTTTCAAATCCCTGTCAATTTTATTATACTTTAACGTATTATATCCAGTGATAGGAATAAAAATTGGAAAATACTGAACGAATACTGAGGGCTCTCTCCCTCTCGTCAAATGAAATATTATCCATCCCACGACGATCAAAGTTAATCAAACTCGAATATCACTGCTTTGATCTCACGGGCAAAATTACCCTGAAATTAAGTTTCTAATCCGTTTAACCCTTCACTGCAGACATGCGATTAATATATGACACGATCATATATTTCATCCCTAATATCTACCCAAGTTAACTATCGTCCGAAGACATACATAATATAAAGTAATAATTATTCGACTTAATTAATTAATTTAATCATTAAAGCTGATTTAATTATTAAACAATTAACGAATTGTTGAAAATTAACTTACTCTGCTTCGCATTTGACGAGATGACCAGTAGCATCAATACCACAATGACCGTTAATCGAACCTTTGGAATTGAACTGCTCGAAGCATTGCTTGTCCGCTGCAATGCCTCCGTAGCCCCATACCTGTTCGCATTGAAGATTAAGGGCGGGACATACCCCGTCAAAGCAATATCCGTTGTTATTGCCACATGGACTTCCGTTTTTCTTATAGACGTCGATAGGGCACTGTCCCGATTCCCCGGAACATACTTCGGGAAGGTCGCACTCGTTTGTTGACTCCCGACAAACAACGCCCCGAGCACGAAGCTTGAATCGATACAACGCCAAATTACCAAACGTTAGATACTCAGATCTGATGACGTAACAAGATACGTCAAAATCTTACGAATATCCGAGAACATTTGAGAACATCCGACCGAGGATTTTCTGCTAAAACTCAATATCTATATTTATCGCTCCCTTCGTCCACAAACCCTCATCCCTATCTCTCTTTCCCTGTTAATACAGACAGACAGATAGACAGACAGACGGATAGACAGAGAAAGAGAGAGAGAGAGAGAAAGAGAGATTCGAACTCCCTATACCATCAAGACGAATTTCCACATCGACAAATTGACGTCACTCGGTTAGCTAGACACCAGAATAGGGTGGAAATGGGAAGGACACTAATTCTACAGGGTAAAATCCACGTCCATAGGATGAAATCGAAAGAGGATGGAAGTCAATTAGTCTATACCTAATTGACCGTTGTTGAATTTTAGCGAGGAGATAATTGCGAGAAATAGTTGAACGAGTGGGAAGGGGGCAAAAATTTGGCAAGGGAAATGTTCGTTTAGCAATCAAAGGGTTGACGGAAAATGGCGACAAATTAATTATAGAGTTTTTCTTTTGTTTGTTTGCACCCCCCTTTTTCTGTAATTTCTTCTTGTTTCTCACTTACCTTGCAGTCGTCACAGCATGGACCTCCGGCGCATTCAGCTTCCGTAGTAAGTTTACAGGTAATAGGATCGCAGCATGGATCTTTTTCATGACAATCTTCGATTGTACCGCAATCGCAGTCTTCTCCATCGTCGATTTTTTTGTTACCACAAGTACCGGTCACCGATGGTGCCAGCTGTTAGAAAATTGGCAAAAAAAAGAAAGAATAAAGAAGTCCGTGAATGGCCTAGAATTTTATTCTAAATCCTAAATCAACAAATTCAAAAAATAGAAGAAAATATATATATCCAAGAATGTATAAGAGGCAAAATGTTACGAAAAATAAGTTGTAAATCTAAATTCGAATTCGTATAATATATAAAAAAGGTCAAGAGCTCTAACGGTTTACTCGTGGGAGGTCTAAACTGAATGGCTAAACTGTAGTTAGGTTTCATTACCTCGTATCTCACCCTAAAATATATACCCATAAGGGAGAAAAAAAAAAGGGTGCCGAAAGAGGTAAACTAAAAACCCTTTTAAGAACCCAGTAGTCCATGTCCCCGCCCTCTCGTGGGTGCAAAGGGATGAAAGTTTATAGATCGTAAAATTTATGACTCAGGAAGTAGTCGAGAAGGTAAAAAAATAAAATAAAAAAAACCCGTGGATCGGTGTGTCCATATATACCCACCTCATTTGGTTTGTTGAGTAAGCAAATTCCGTGACCAATTCTCAGAGCATCTTCGTAGTCGGATTTACTACATTCAGAAAATTTATACGGTTGTACATTTTCCAGGCCTACTATTGACTGCGCCATTATACAGCCGTGCCAATCTCTGCATACGCATTGTTCCCCTAAAAAGAAACAAAAAAAGAAACCCTCAATTTTATAAGACCTGCATTTTTGAATCTGAAAACAATCTAGAATCTGACATCTAGGATTAACGATACTTACTTCCATTGTCATGAGCCATCCCAATATTGTGGCCTATCATGTGAGCCATTGTACCAGCAACGAGATGGGGTTCGTAGCTATTCAGGTCGACACTGATGCCTACTGATGTTGTCGAACAAACGGTTTCCGGTACTGCGATACCAGATTCTCCATTGAAAGTTTCACCCCTGATCAAACAGGAGAGAATTGATTTAAGGAAAGGTATATGATTGTAAGATTTCGAACCCCCTGTATAAATTTATTTCGAAATAAAACCGTATTTATTCTAACTGGCTTTGGAAAATGGATTTTGAGAAGAAAATTCTGATACTGTTTCCTGGTTTGTAAAAAAAAAGAAAAAAAATAACCCCCCTTTTTTCTTATCTCTTCTTTTACTCTGCAGAGAGCATTTGTCACAACGTTTGTATCGCCTCTAAAAATACGGTCAAGTATTTCTGGGTCATATAAAATTTAAGACGCAGTGCCATTTCGTAGGTAGGATCTTCTGGCCGAGTACCAAACCAACATGTCTACATACATTGGGTTATATACATTGAAAGATACGTGCGGAAAGTAATGACATGGATAACGAATTTTTGTTTTTTTTTTTGTTTTTTTTTTGTGTCCCTGGAATAGAGGTGAATAAATAAAAAGATATGTTTAAGGGTACGAAACCAAATCAGTATTATTACTCACGTCAGTAACTGGGTTGTGTCTTTGTCAACACTGAACAATTTCCTTTTCGTATAATCGCTGAAGGTTTGAAGAGCTCTAACGATTTCACCACTTTTATTTATCGGTACCTGGTTGTTTCCTTGCCACGTTTCTATGTAGACTACAGAAACTCTTGTGTTCAATGTACGAAAGTACTGGAACATAAAATAATTCGAAAAGAAAATAAATAAATAATAATTAGAGTGCATAAAAAGGAATTGAATGAATTTTCGCTAGTTACTGTAATCAGAACATGGAATAGGAAAGAGGTGAATCAGTTTAACAATGCATGCAAATCCGAATGGCTAAATAACATTATAATTAAACCGTGTAAAAAACTTAATGATTTCTAAGTAAACTAAATTTGAAAACTTACCAAGTCTGCGATATTAGCAACTTGTATAGCGTCATAGACAACTTGTAATCTCGTACTGCCGTTCCTTTTGTCAAACTGCAACAATATCAGGATTAACAATTTGCAAAATTACACCAATTCTTTCGTTACCAATTGAATTTATTAAAGTAGATTTCTGAAAAGATGTTCATACCAAAAAGATAAAGTAAAATAAAAAGAAAAAATACAAAAAAAAATTCAAGTATCGAATTAATCGTCACAAAATAAATATACCATAGCTTTGTCGATGATCATTGCTGTCTCGATGTACTTTGTAGCTTCGCGTACGTCCCGTTTATATCGGCTAAAAGTATCTTCGGATAATCCAAGGATGTGTTTTTGACGACGATTTTTTGGCGGTCGTTTAATATTTCCCGAATTTGCGCAGCCCTTATTAGCCTTGGTACGAGCTTCAAATATAACGTGTGGATGTTTCTGCTAAAAGAGAGGTATGTATATAGTCTACATTCTACAATGAGTATGTGTAATATGTCTTATAATTATTAAATACGCTTATTAAATCCTTGACGATCTTTAAACAAAAAAATTGATGAATTTTTCCCCCTTTTTCATATTTTCTCTTTATACTTATACGCCTTTCGTTTTTTTTCTTTGTCTTAGAAAATTCCGAATAAGTTATTTTTTTTATCTGAAAGAGGTAAAATTAGCTCGTCACGTCACGTTGTTCAAGTTTCAAGCCGTTCCTTCCGTTTTTTCCATTTTTTTTCCATACTTTTTTTTTCTTCTTTCACATTTCTTTCTTTTTTTTTTTTTTTTTTTCATCATCACAGGAACAATTTAGCCGGACGAAAAGGCGACGAAGAAAGTCTGCGCCAGCCATTAATTACGAGGTAGCAAAAAGGTGATAAAAGGTCAGATCCAGACTCGTTGACGGCGACGACCTCAAATCCCCGGATTTTAGGATCTGATCTTTTACCTGGGCAAAACGCGAGGGATATCTTGCAGTTATATACAAAAGCGAATAATTCTCGGCTTTTATATTCGAAGAATAATACCTTTTATACAGAAATCATGATGATTTTGCAAATTTTCTAATCCTCGGAAGTTCGTAGGATTGAAATGTAGCCATAATTCAAATGTGCCGAAGGAATATAGGAGGCGAAGGGGGAAGGGGGATTAAATTATTCTCATAGAAATATTATTAATGTTACGTAAGATTAATTTCCGTGCGATTTTACTGACCGACATATCCCCGCCGTAGAAAGGATGCATTACGAAGGTTTCGTTGCCTAAATGAATAACCCCGCTGACTCCATCGCAGGTATGAAAGGCCGCACTAGCACCTGGGTAATCCTTGACGGTTCCGTGATAAAAACAGTGTTCGATTTCCTGAAAAATAATTATTATTACTTATTGATTTAACTCTTTTCTTTTATTTTTTCTTATCCTTACAGGATGTTACTAGAGTTAACTAATTATTTAATGACTTTTATTTACCTGTTTTGATAGTTGCTCCGCACCGTTAGGTAAAAAGTGTTTTTGAACCAAATTCGGAGCTAAAAGTTGCCTGGAAATAATGAATATTAAATTTATTTTATTATTTAAATCGAGGTCTACTGATCATACTTTATGAAATATTGTTAATTACAACGAGCGTAAAGTTAGCGGAAATGCGTTCGCGCTTCTCTGCTGCGGAACATAAAGTGGCTGACAAAATTTCTACTCATTTAACCGTCTCGTCATCAACGACAGTTAACGAACTTAATTTAGAGTTAATTACTGCTGATAATAATAATCACCCTAGGTATATATATAAAGTTTTATCAGATCGCGTTTAATTTTTATGTCGTAGTAAAAATTACGATCTACGATATTTTTTATTCATTATACTTACGTATTTAATTCTAAGTCTAGACGAAATTTGTGGTTGAAGGCCTTAAGAAGAATGGATGTCCGATGATAGTGCTTTCCCGTCTAAAATATCGAAGAAAATACGTTTTTTTTTTTTTTTAGTAAATTCACTATTCATTTTTACAATTTTCTTTTTCTGTCGATTATAGGGATACAAGAGAAGAAAAAAATTTATCGTAATGCTTACGCGTAACCGTCCTCTTTGACTCTGGTAGCTGTTATCACCCATATGTCCGTTTTTCGGTGGATTCTGAAGAAAAAAAAAGAAAGAGAAAAATAAAAAAAAAATTATATACATATTATAATAAAAATCTCCAGTATTCGGAAAAAAAAGTTTCATCTCGTCTGCGTCATCGTCTAGAAATAATCGTAGAAGAGCTTTTGGCTGGGTGAGCTATCGTATCGTAGCTGTAGGGAAGGACCGCTGACAGATGTATCGACTTTCCGACAAAGCCGCCTGTACGTTCAACGCCAACCCCCCCCGTTTCAATACCAAGGAAAAGAAACTTTTTCTCTTCTCTTAGCTCCCTGGTCCCTATATACAGTTTCTTTAAAGTTTTACTACGTGTATTGGATTACCCAGAGACCTTTGGGAGTCGAACGTCTCTAAGCAAAACCTCGTGACTTCCTTGAAACAACTTTTGCCACTGACCCTATACTTTCCACATCACTCCACTAATTTCAGTATCTATTCTTTTTTTGTTTTTTCATCCCCCTCACAACTTCCTGTCTTAAAAAGGATGGGAAGCTATTGATTCCTGGCAAATCATTTCACATAGTACTGCCTAAGACTTTTTATACATATTTTTCAAATTATTAATAAAGAAACAGTGATTTTGGCTCAAATCAACTTCACATGATTTAAAATTGGATTAAACCCTTCAACCTATTTTAACCCTTAAACATTACACTTCCGGAACAAACAGTAATTGTTCTTGAAAAATAGCCATCCTAAGGGCTGTTAAGGTGCACTTCGCACTTTAATCATTGTCAGAGTGTATATAGTTCATTCTTTATTACACCTACAGAAAAAAGTATAGTTAATAATAAATCGCTTACCTTTGCGCCCACTTCTCTTGTGGAAATACCCATCTTCTCGTGATGCCGTAACTGTACCGGGTAGATGATCTGATAGTAATGGGCCCCAATATTTCGTACTAGCTCTTGGTTTTGTCGATATTCTCGTAGTAATCTTTCAACCTCACCTGAAATCACCATTTAGAAATAATAAGAAAAAAGAAATTAAAATCAAGTCAAACCATATCTGAAATTTACACATAAGATGTATGAAAGAAGAGGTTCTTCAACCCCCTCGTAAAAAAAAAAAAGAAATAAAATAAAAATAAAAATGAAATAGAACTGAAATGTGAGAAAGTCTGAACGGAGGAGAAAAACACCAGACGTATCACCGAGTGGTATCAAAATTCAAGAAAAACACTTCACCCCAGACACACTATAAGGGAATAGAAATATAAAAATAGATAATACCTAATTACGACAGCTTCGATCACGTATATTTATATTTATATATAGTTTCTGCGATATTGTATGGCAAAAATTAGCCAGGTTGTATACTACTGATGGGAAATGATATTTGAACTTCTAATGTACTATCTATGTATATATATGGGGCATTCCATGCCACCGCGATCAAGATCTGGCGGTGACATTTTAGATTTGCTTAATAATTTATTATTTCAAACTATTTTTCAAAAAATGCATACACAATTTATTACAGATTTTTCCAAGCGTCGGTACCTGAGATACGATTTTCGAAGTGAAAAAAAAAACACCCATATTCTAAAATCTGAAAAAAATCAGGAAAATCTGAAAAAATATTACAAAATTTTCGAGCGCTATTAGAAGATGGAGGTTTGATTACGGGGAAAGGTGAAGTCGAAAAATGCCGAAAAAAAATATTTAAAAAATCGGAATGTATTTTCGACATATAAACGGACAAAAAGTACTCTATAATATGGGTCTAAAAAAGTATATTTTCAGAGTTAGGTACAGGAATCGAACATATTGTAGTTATATACATATAACTACAATATTGTAATATAGATTCCGATTTTTTAAATATTTTTTTCCGGCATTTTTCGACTCACCTTTCCCCGTAATCAAACCTCCATCTTCTAATAGCGCTCGAAAATTTTGTAATATTTTTTCAGATTTTCCTGATTTTTTTCAGATTTTAGAATATGGGTGTTTTTTTTTTCACTTCGAAAATCGTATCTCAGGTACCGACGCTTGGAAAAATCTGTAATAAATTGTGTATGCATTTTTTGAAAAATAGTTTGAAATAATAAATTATTAAGCAAATCTAAAATGTCACCGCCAGATCTTGATCGCGGTGGCATGGAATGCCCCATATATACTTGTACCTATGTTATATGTACTCAAGGATATATCATAAAAATTTTTGGCGAAAATAAATCTACTTCTCATTCTCATTCCATCTCCGTTTCTATTCAACTTCTTCGTAACAACACACTTTGGAGATCATTGAGCTGCCACATTAATCACTCAAGTAAGCTGGCCGCCTACCGAGAATTCCTCACCATTTCTTCATATATATATATATACATAGCTATAACTGCTTCTACACTTTACTTATACATATCCGAATCCTATCATCATCTACGTCGCGAAAATCTCACCCCCCCCCGTATCTTTACAGCATTTCTTTCAGACTTGGCGCCAAATAATAATGCTTTTGTGATCGATCTATGCAAAAGCGAAGAAAAACTTTACGATTTTTGTATTCGCTTTTTATTCTTTTTTTTCATTCTTCAGCGTCTAACTTTTTGCTATCGTCGTTTAATTCACAATTCGATTAGAATCGAGATAGGAATCTGGAAATCCGGAATCATAATTCTGTTTTTTTTTTCCTACGTAAATATATTTTGCGACATTTTTCAGCCCATGAAAGTATCAAAATTTGAATATGACAGAATCAAATACCACCCTAATGTTCATCTATATCTACGTATATACAATATAATATACCAATACGGTGACGTGCATGTTAAAAGATTGGTATGGAAATATACTTCGATGTAAATCCCAGAAGGATTAAAAAAAGAATGAAAATAAAAATAAAAAAGTACATAAAATAGAAAAAAATTGCTACAATTGGAATTACTCTCTGTTGAAGAGGGATAAAAATTGCTTCACAAAAGCCTCCCCTGGTATGATGACTTTTCAATTATCCCCCGAGGATTGGCGCAAAATTAAACTTGACATGAAAATCAATGTGATATGTAAATATATATGTATATACATGCGTACATACATGTATACATCTATATACGTATACGCGTGTCTACTAATACCTGCCCAAGAGTAGCTATGGGTAGTTTTAAACGAACGTGGTTAAGCTTAATGAAACTAGTTTGTTATATTGAGCTTGTTATTTTTTAATCATTATTATTATTATAATTATTCGAAAAATTTATATCGTCCATAAAGTAGGTCAGCAGTTTTTCTTTTTTGTTTTTTATATTCTATTTTATACAAGTGTATAGTAAGGGTATATAGAAACATACCACATAGGTATACCTATACGTATATATTTATACAGATCGTTATAGTTTTGTTAATGAAAATACTGTGCGAGAGAATATATATTTATTTTTTCCTTCTTACTTATATTCATTACTTCAATCCTAGCTGTATTACAATTGTAAAACATATAGAGATTTGCTATATCATATGTATATAGTATATTATATGCAAGAATTGATTAAACCATATTTATTAAAACTGTTGAATCATATGGTAAGTCTAAATAAATAATAAATATTCAAGGGAGAGAAAAAGCAAAGAACAAAAACGAAAAAAATAAAATCGAAATAATAACAATAATCATAAAACAATGGGGATATGTATGCTTGTATAGCAAATGCATTAACGTATGTAACTGTCACAGTTGTTCACAGTAATGTAGGCATGGGTCGGGGGTATAATAACACGTATATATAAGTACAACCCTTGTTTGGTGAAAAACACAAAAAAAAACAAAAAAAATGGATATGACGAAGTATGCGTATAATGTTTTATGCATTAAACAGACAAAGTGGAGTACGCTGTGCGTGATTACGAATTTTTAATTCGTACAAAAATAAGAAAAAAACAGATAAAAAAAAACATTCATGGAATAAAAACTGACGGACGGTTAGAACTAAGCAAATAATAATAATAATAATAATAATAATAAGGGGAATGAGAAACATATTTCCATTGTTTATTATCTCTGATTTGTAAACACGATTTTTTTTTCCACACTCACCAACAGGACTCTCTTCATTCCAAAAGGAATCATCTAAGGTATAGTCGGCCTCTGAAACAAACAAATAATAAAAATGATTAGTTGGGTAAGTTCGCGACCCCGTAGCAGTAACGGTAGATCGGATCAATGTTTCGAGGAGAGCTTTTCAACCTTAGGTATACACCCTACCTACCTACCTACCTACCAACTCGCTCATGTTCGATAAGAAACAAAAAACTTTACTATAATTTGGAGGATACGTTTTATCGAGTCAACGAAACGCCGTTTATATTTTTAGATAGTCGAAACTTTATCGAGTTCCTCTCGTACACAAAAAAAAAAAAGAAATAATTTATAATTTACAATTTTTCAAATGAAAAAAGGTATTAATTATACCATGCGATAACAAGACATGAAAAATTTCTGCCAAGGGTTTTATTTTTATAATTTTTTTTTTTTTGGGGTAGAAATAGTATAAAGACCCTGCGTGATATAATCTCTCATTTCACCGTAACGATCAGCCCGTGAAATTCTAATCGCTTTAAGCCGGACAGGTTCGTGTTGAATTTTCCCTCGGGAAAAGGTTTCAATAGGGACCAAGTATGCGATTAGAGAGGCCGGTAATCGATACTCTTCAAGTTTAAGCGGAAGTTTAATTTGCCAGCTATACGAAGAGTTGACGTTCTGTGTTTAGCACGCACGTCAGATATACACGAAGCTTCTAATGCCAAGGTATACTAAACTATCAAAATTACCAAGGATCATACCCAAATTTATATTTTCAAATAAAATACAAAAATTAAAAAAAAAATGATTTGAATCTGATATTTAATCCGTACGAAATATTGGCATTTAGATAGAAGATAGAAAATTTTCCGGTCATAAACGATATAGCTGATGATAAATTCTCACCGAGGGTGTAATTATTCCAATTTTTGTTCTAATCTAATAATAAGTTAGGGGCGATTATTGGACAAATGGAGAAATTTTTGACTTTGGTAACATGTGTGTGCAGCTTGGACAAGGGTAACTCGGTTGTGCAGGGTGCGAATAGGCATGGGTAAAGATAGAAGGGTTCGTTCAACGAGGGGATGAAGGTAAAGGGATGAAGTGAAGTAGGGGTAGGGGGGGGGGGGGGGGGGGGGTATAAAAGGGGTGAATCCGAGGCTGCATGAGTGGGAAAAAGCAATCAATCTTTGAGAGGCAGATGAGTGCGGATCTAAAATATAGGCCAACGCAAATTTAGTCTGCCTGCGTCCACGTGTCTCTCCGGGAATGCGCAACCGCCCAGCAACGTAATCGATATTGTCGACGAGGTACCACGCCCTGCACCTGGCAGATGCGAATTCACGAATCTGCACCACGTAGTCGTTGACGTAGCAGATCTCTCTGCGGACTACATTACCTTGCCGAATGACCGACCCCTAGTACGATTCGAAACCTTCGTATATAGTATGGGGGATGAGAACCGCGTGTTACATGGCTAACAAGTCACGCGAGGGTCAGCCAATGCATAAAAGATATAGAGCCGCAGGAAGCCGGGATAAAGAAGAGATATAAATAAATAAATTCAATTCATAAATAAATAAATAAATAAATAAATAAATAAATAAATAAATAAATAGATGAATAAGGTAATTGAAAAAAGCCAGAAATACAAATTCTATTTTCACTTTTTCAGGGGTTGAAATATTATATTTGTGAATTTGACGATGAAGAAAATGTTGTAAACTTGCTCAGGGTGTTTTCAATTTCAAAAATGATTTCGATCTGTAACAATAGGCGAATGAGAAATGGTGGATTTTTGATTTTGCGATGTAACAAGCCCTGCATCATTATGAAATCAACCCATGCTTTTTTAACTACGTCATTCAGCCTCCGTTGATTTACGGATATTATGGTAAAATTGTTCATCGAGTTACAAGTCCTATAATGGCAAAAAAAAAAAAAAATACTTTAACGTATTATGACATTAATTTTGATATCTTTATTTTTTTTATCAGAATAACAATTTAATTCTTTAACAAATGTATAACCCACATCAATTTTCAAATTCAGGTTGAGGTTGTAATAAAAGTTTTTACCTATCCGGCGAACCATATTTTTCGAACTAACTATCGCAGAAACTTTGAACTGATTCATTACTTTAAATTCATGGGTTATCGTGTATAATACTTGGAACCTATTATTTATCCCACGTATTTTACCACAATTTTTCTCAATCCTCTCTAACATTTTTTTTTTTTTTTTCTTTTTCTTTTTCTTTTTCTTCTTTCCTATAAAAGCTCATAATATTTTCATAGAATAACACATCATATTGAAATTGATTGCCATAGAGAATGCTCGTGAAATATTTTTTCTGCCTGCCTGATTCGATTATAGCGAATTACCTCTTTTTTATTTCCTTTTCCTTTTCCTTTTCCTTTTCTTTTTCTTTTTCTTTTCTTTCGTGTTGTAAAAAAATTATCCTAATCCTATAGACAACCTGACAAAAAAAACGTTATATAACTTTCACCGATGCTTTTATATCGTTCTTTTATTACATCATTTCGGAAATTGGTAGTCTGTTGGCTGTTCGGTCATAACGATCATCGACCCAATAATTACCTCAACGATTCCGTTATTTTTTTATTTTTTTCTTGTGATAACACGATTTGAAAATAATGTTACCACAACGCTTTAACTCAGTGTTTGAATTAGGTATAGAAGAAAAGGTTACCGTGAACTAAATAGAAAAGCAATTTGCCTCGTTGATCGAGTGAGAAATGCCTCCACGTTGACCTATTGTTCCAGTCTATATTTAAATAACGTAGTGATTCTCCAGTTAAAAAAAAAAAAATATAAAAATAGAAATAAACTATTCTTTCGTTAGTGAAATCCAATTTTTATCTATAACACAACCATCGATTGTGATTTTTCAATATTTATAACTCGTTTCCACATTCGTACCAATTCGATCTGATACCAAACGCTATTTTAACCAGGATATTACAATCTCCAAATTTTTTCCAACCCTTCCCTATAGCGATTCATAGTTTCGTGAAGAATCAGAACGCGATAATCTAGGAACCGTGTATTTTTTTGTTACTGATGAAGACACATGTGATTCCAGATTTTATCCCATTGAAATATCTCGAGTCTATTCAACTGTTCAGAAACAGAAATATTGAAGAAGAAGAAAAATTAAAAATTGAACACAACACCTAGTGTATTTATATTTATGTAAAGATATGAATAAAACTTACTACCCTCGAGAAAAAATCTTCTACCTAAATTTCAAAGCTTTATTTCAAAATGATTTCAATTATATTTGAAGTATATCGAAGTATCGATAAATAGATTACTGTATTATATTTAACGGAAGCAACAAGCACAAGTGATACCGTTGAGCAAAGATCGTTCAGGGTGTCAGATGTGGCACGTGCGACGTCAGGAAGATGTCTTAACGTTTAAGCAGTCTTTTTCTTTTTCTTCTTATTCTACCGACAGCCTCTTAGCTTTTTTTCCCATCTGTCCAATGTGTAAGCTATACGACAGCACCCCTGTTTTTTATCCCTATACCCGGGGTGTTCTTTACTTATATATGTATATATTTCAGTCACGCCCCAATAATGATTCTTAAACTCTAGCGTTTGGTGTGACACACGGTATGCTACTACATGGTAACGAATGGATATACTCGTACAAATATAGTTTTTGGGGACATCCTATGTAAACATTTCTATTTTATCGACTTTGCTCTAAGGGATGTTTCCTCTCGGAAAACCCTGTCCACTGGTGCTGCAGAATAAGAGCAAAGTGTTACATCGCATCCCTTCCATTTTTCACCTATCTATAGGTATCCTTTACCTAGTTTTACACGACAAGTTTTACTCTTCTTAAGAAATAGAAGTGGTAAAAATAAAGAACTGTATTATGTTGTCTACGTGTTGCTGCAAATACGTTTCACGTTATACTTATATAGGTGTAGGTATAGGTAGGTATAATTTAGAACGAGAAGAAATAGGACATTTTTGTTACGTCTTTGTAAAACAGAAAGGTACAAGCTCTCAAGTAAGGTATAAATAAATATATAAAGGTATAATAGTCGAGTGTTATATGTATATATATATATGGACTATAAGGACACGAGTGGAGAACGTCGTAGTTTAGAGTCAGACTCCCGGTGGAGGGACGTATCCATGATTTGCACTACGGATATCGGAGGCTCCATATGGGGTCGCAAGGGACTTGCACGCGCGCTTTTGGGTCCAGGACGATACCCGGGTTTTTCGATACCCGTCATGACGCGAATTGGCAATAAATCGTTCAGGCGATACTAAATCACATCTGCCCGAAGGAAATCTAAAGAATTTAAACGGAATTGATACAGTTATGTGATCCCTGGCTCAGAAGGGATCGAAGACGTATATAAATAAGAAGAGGGATGAAAAAAAAAAATAAATATATATATCTCATATACGTTGTGTTAACTTCGAAAAAATGACCAAATTCATTCATGATTTCTTTTTACTTTACTTCCCTTTTATATTTTTCAACAGTTTAATCGCGTTTTGCATGAAAAAAAAATTTTGCCCTTTAACAGGAAGTGCTGAAAGTCTTTATCGAGCGACGCGTTTCTTGGTTGACAAATTACTCTCGACACATTCTCGTCAAGGGGTCCGGGACCGGACGCTATAAGATTTAGGCTGTCATCTCCGTTCTGGCACAACAAACCTATTTCGTTCCTGATCCAAGCTTTCCATCAAGTTGCAGTGTCCTCCGTTAATCCGCGAAAAGTGTCTCGCGTTTCCCAACTTTAACGTTCTTATATTTCATTTTCTTGTATCTTTAGTTATATCCTTTATTCTTTCGTTTCTGGCCGACTATCTCTCTCTCTCTCTCTCTCTGTGTGTCTTTTCCATTTTCCTTTCCTTTTTTTTGTCTTCTTTTTCTTTTTCCTTCTTCTTCTTCTTTCTCTTCTTTTTCCCAATTAGAAATCTGGCAGTAGGCAGCTCGAGAAATCTTCGTTTGCAGAAACGCGAAACTCTCTCTAAACAATCGTTAGCGTGAAAGTATTTTCCTTCTTTCTTTTATTCTTATTCTGTCTCAAAGGATGCCGAAGTTACTAAAATACCGACCGAAGCGTTTTGTAAAAGAGAAGAAGTTTCGCTGTTTTTTTGGGTCTAAAGTATAATACACGCGCAACGCGGAACAGTTGTTCAAGGGGTTTCTTTGCACCACTGCATTGCTTGAGAGATACTCGCTACAGAAATAGACCGTCTTTCAGTAGTAAAACATCTGTTTTGTCAGCCAAGCATATTCAACGACTCTAGTGGATTTTTAAGAGCGATGAGCTGATAGATACGAACGTAAAGAGGCGAGAAAAAAGAAAAAAAAAAGAAAAAAAAAAATATGCTGAGAATGGCGAAAAATCTCTAGGTTCTCTAGCCTCAAAGAAATATAACGACAACACTCAACCTCCGAGAGCTACTCGATAGATGATAATCAGCCTTCTCTGTAATATGGTACTTCAACTACCGATTAATTTTTCACAACCATTTTTCACAGCTTATACTCAATACTGGAGGATATTGAAGTCTCAAGGATTACACAAAAGTGTTAAAAAATTTTGATAATTTTGATAACTACATCCGCCATAATAAATGACTTCGATTTTTCATTCTTTATGAATATGCGTTATCGTCGTACAGATAATTTGAAAAGGTTCGAATTTGTAAAAAAAGAAAAGGAAAAAAAGAAAATGATTCACCTAGAGTTCTGACAACAGAGGAATTGATGGGGTCGTAATCATGAATGAAATGAATTAATAAACGTCGGTGATCGTGACAGAGAACAGTAAAACTGTGAATGCATATTAGATGACCTGATTGCATGCCAGGTTGAGTTACTTCGAATATACACATATGTGTGTATGTACCTATATTGTACATATATTCCTTGTCGCTGTGCTATGCGCTGGCTAAATATAGTCGGGTACTTGTTTGCCCGTGCTGAATGCTGCCTACCGTGAATCGAGGAGATCATATTTAAAATAGTAGAAAAAGGAAAATTCCTATACCCTCATATATGTATGTATGTATGTATGTATATTTTCACTACATACTTAGTTACCGATTTATCACTCGCTGCACCATTTCAGTAATAATTAACCATTAGCATATAATTAATATCAATATTAACGTATCGAATTTTTTTTTTCTCCGCTCTACATGTAGATAGTTTCTTTTTTCTTTTTTTTATCGCAATTATTTCTGCTCCGGTCCTTCGTTTTACAGCAAAGTCGATATTGCAGAGGAAAAATTTACAGAGTCCTTTCGTTTGAGCCAGAGAAATTTCCAGCCTGATTCCAGTTCTAGGGGTTGGTGGGGGTGGATAGAAGGCATGTTCCGTGAGGCTAAAAGATTCCAGCGATTGCCAAAGAGATTTAGTTAGTCTCTGAAGCCGCGCCAAAGGCATCTATATGGACCAACCAACGGTACCCAGTAAACTTTATTTATAAAAATTGCCTCAACGTTTTACAGGGGGAAGTAAAAAATTTTCTGCAGAAATTTTTCCTTGTCTGGTATGTTTTCCTCTTCTTCTTCTTCTTCTTCTTCTTTTTACTCAATTATTATATATCATCCGGCAATCCCCGCTGAAGGTTTACGCGCATTCGTTTCAGATTTCAAACGCTTTGCCACTTCGAACATCGGTAAAGCGTAGGAATTCTAAAACAAATACCACGCTCGTCAGTAGGCTCATCTTTCCCCCATCATTGCGATTAACTTATATTTCCATCTTCTTCAAGCCCTTTTTTTATTTGCCAACCTTTTTCATAAAAATTCATCGCAATCTTTTACGCACGAAATAATCAGAATTATACCTTCCATCGTTATGAAGAAAGAAAATCTTGAAAAAAAAAATGCTAATCAATTTTATACTTCCTGTAGAAGGGGATAAAAGAATCTAATATAACCGTCAGACTTTTGCCCTGCAGATACAATAATCATTCGATTTTATATTATCGCATTAATATTGATGTTCATAATTTGAAATGACGTCACATAGAATATTAACCGGTTATTTATAGGGTATAGAAAATAGTCGTTCAGTTATCGTAAATCGCATTGCGATGCCAATGCTAATCGGATTGATCGCGTAATTCCAGTAGTAGCGGTAAATCTATGTCGGACAAGTTTGACGGGGTGCGGCGCGTTACGACGACAAGGACAAAAACTCGCTCCCCTGTAGTATTCGTGTTTAACATGAGAGGCGAGTTGTGTTGTAGCGGTAAAAAACTAGAACTGTTATACAAGTAGAAAATTTTTTATTTTTTTTTGTTTTTTCTTTTCTTTGCATTTTTTTTTTCTTTTTCACCAAGTTCAAAGACAAGAGAACGGTTGAAGATTAGAAGCAATTAATTTAAAACACGTTCTTATTCCTTTCGACGGATCAAAAGAACCAGAGTTTCACTGTTTTCACCATTTAGCTTTGACGCTACTTCAACATTCTTTTGTCTTAATGAACGCTCTCCAAATAATTATCCTCCCATATCCAGAAAAAGAGAAAAAGAGAGAGAGAGGAGAGAGAATTGGGTACTTGAGAAAATACATCGTGCCAAGTGCCAATTGTTGTATACAATTATCATACGAAACAATTGTAGTTGGTACTAAGAACTGAATCATACCAAATTGCATGTACTTTCTTTGAACTATTACCCTAAATAATTCTTATATGTACCAGTAAATATTTATACATATATATATTTATTTATATATATATATATATATTTATATATATATATATATATATATATATATATATATATATATATATATATATATATATATATACGTACCTAACAGCAGTTAGTTTTACATCCTAAACGACGTGGTATGTTACGCTAGACCATATGGTAGCTATTCGGTTCCTCTCTATTCGAAGGGTCGTAACTGTTTAGAATCCACAAAATACACGTCTCTATATACCTAGGTCGGGTAGGAATTGGGCCGTTATTTTATATCCGCAGCATGATAGCCCGCGAACCTAGTTTATTGACCGTAACCAAAATGTGGGGCACATACTATGTATCTATGTATCTACGAACTATATAATATATAGATATATATATATATAGTAGGTATGGGTTGAAGATGGTAGAACGAATTTCAATTTAAAGATTAATATTAATAAATCTTCTTTTACATCCGGCTAGAATAACAAATTTCACAATTTTGGTATTTTTGGTATTTTTTTTACAAACATTTGTAGAGTATCTTCATTTTTATTTTAACCTTAAGTCAAAACTAGGCTTTCAGATTAAATAAATCACTGCCTTTTCCGAACGCGAATTGTTTTATCTTACCTGAAATATTCCTCTCATAAAAAAGAGATTTTTGTCGCTTTTTTTTTTTTCTTTTGCCCATTGATTTGAGGCATTTAGACCCTCGCTTTTGTAGCTGGATAATTTATTAGATATAATATAGAATTGAGGTATACTCTGTGGTATTTTTTATTCGAATATAATTATTCCCAGGATATATCTATATGTGTATTTAAGGCGTGGCAATAACACCGTTCATTTAATTGAATCCAAAAATTTAAATTTCATTATGTACTAAAATTACTGATATCATTATTTTACCAATCAATAAATCGCTAGGGCTTTTTTACGATATTTGAAAAATATTCTCGACTAATTCGCGTCTGAGATATTGAAATTATCATTTTTCCACTATTATAAACCCTTAAATATATCTTGACGAACAAACGACAGATGTGATGATAAAAATTGGCTTTATATAGTTTCCTTCAAACTTCAACGCAACAAAGAAATTCGGAAATACGAGCTGACGGGTGAATAGTGAATACTGATCGTCTATTATACCAGTCAGTTGAATGGCATTCTCACGTTGCTACATAGGAGATACAAGTCATTCAAGAATGACATTATACCCAAGCATACACCGATCTTTGATGGGTCTAGAATGAGGCAATGAAAGCTTGACTATGACCATTCTGAGAGCTTATTAGATTTTGTTCAAACGATCTCGCAATTGATCAGAAATTTTCAAAAGATAAATTAATTCTATGATTTACTTGATTCAAGTCTTTTTTTTTTGCTTTGAATTATTCAATTTTTGATTTCTTTTCTTTTTTTTTTTTGTACGAAGTCAATGCATTACGAAGGGATGTGGAGGATGCAGACTGCTTTAGCTTTCATATCGATGATCTGAATCTTTTCTTCTGTATATTTCTAGTCGTTTTTTGTTTGACTTGCAGAATTGCTGTGATAACGACTTAACGACCCTCCCTTACATTCGCACGTACATTTTGTTTCTATATTTGGTACAGGTTTAGGTTCGTCAGAGACGAGCCCAACTCCCGATTTACCCATCCATCACCCTCACCCAATTTGTTACGTCGACTATTTTACCTACCGTAATAACATTACGTTTTGTATTTTTTTTCACAAGTATGATATAAATCCGGTATGAAATTTGTGTGATAAATAAAATTAAGGTGTAATTTTAAAGGAAAAGAAATTTTATTTCACATATAAGTATTCAGTTTAATATACAAATCGTATAAAAACTTAACGTATAATGATTATAACATGCATTATTATTATTTTTTTTTTTTTTTTTTAATGATGATTTAAATGAAACATTTCATCAAGCAATAATAGCTTAAAATTATATTCTATAAAATATAATAATTCATGCTAGTAATTTGTGTATAAAAATGACATTATTTTAAACTTATAAACTAAAATTAATAAACTGAATAAATAACTAAACTAATAAACTGATTCTATAATATCGTCTCTAATAATTTTGCTTCGCAATTATTTTTTTTATTTTTTGTCCAATTATAAATTTTCTATTCTTATAATATTAGCCAATGAATATTATAAGAATACATCGAATTTAATAATTATAATGTGAATCAATCTGCCTGAATTTTAATTTGAAAATATTTAAGATCTTTGTATATGTATGTCAGTAGAGTATTGAAAAAAATGTCAGTTAATTTAAATAGACGTGAATTGAATAGGAAAAGTAAAATTTAGGTATACATTTGAACATGCTGTGTTGGGGTGATTAATGAAATAAGAAACTAGGTGAGTACACTGATCGTGACGAATCGTGGATTTGGTAGCTGATAATATAAGTCGGATCGATATGTAACGAAAGATGAATAATTTTCAACATAATTATGTGATGATTATAATAATTGATAATGTAAATGAAAATGTAATTGGGGTGAATATAATGAATAGGTGTAACATTCATGGCAGAAGGATTCAGTCAAGCAAGATTTACCTCGCTTCGACGTGCTGTCGGCGCTGCTAGTAAATCCAGGTACAGCAATCACGAGAACAAAGAGTCCACAATATACCCAAAACATGTTTATGTCTTAACAACATTGTTTAATTCCATTTTACATGACGCTCGTGAAACACTATGATGGCGATCCTTCTCATGTTACGTATAATCATTGGTACCTATAAGTAGCTAGCGATTGAAAAAAACCGCGTAAGCCATAGATCAGAATATGACTAACTATATTATTTGTTAAAATTTAAACATATCGCGATTACTTATTTATTTATATCACAAACGAAGAAAAAATTTTTAAGCACTCTTTTAGGAAACTATAGCTTCGGGGTTATTTGATAAAATCACGCTTTGGCTGCCATCTTCTTCCTCCGCTGGAAGTCTGGAGTATGAAAATATTTGCAGCCCCTCTACCCCCTCCATCCACGCCTGGACCCACCTCTTATCGATTCCTGCGCCATTTCCCGTCAACCCTGTCAAATCAATAACACCCTCCCGGCCACGAAACACGCTGCGCCACGCAGATACGAAAGCGCCCCAGAAATACGGCGCGATTCTGTCGCCTGGGGCTCTGCGAATATTCGTTTAATTTTTTTCTAATTTTTTTTAATTCTTTTTATTTTCTCTATATAACTTCGTCAATATTTTTTTGCGAACGAAAATTTTCGAATTTTTGTAATTATTATTATTATTTTTTTAACAATTCTACTATCAGAATAGAGGCTTTAATTTTTCCGACACAAAAGTATAGCTCTTCGTATGGAAAAGACGCACGGTTAAACCCGCACTGGGAATTTCGCCTCTTGGGGTGAAACAAACCTCATTCGAGCTTGCGCGATCCCGAACTGGAAACTCGACTTGACAACCCCGAGGTCAATGGCGGGAAAAACTCCCGGTATTCAAAAGCTAGGGGTTGATGAGTTTCTAGGATATGACGCAAGCCCCGAGGGCGCTTTGGTAGCAGACGGCCAAGCCCTCCGGGACTCCGGGACTCCGGGACTCCGGGATTCGACTCAGAGCCTGATTCTGGATTCCCTGGTCGATACGATTATTCTAACAAATACACGACGACGATCTCCAATTGTTATACGAGCGCGGTACTCTTTGATCTGCAACCTACTACCTACAGCTTTTCAAACTATATACATTTATGTATTAATTCTATATCATGTATTTATATAGAATCGAAAGATGATTAAATTTTACCAAACATAAACGTATAAACGTATAATTGATCTTTGAATTCTCCTTTCTATAATCTATACATAGATACGATCATTTATTTAAGCATAAAAAATACTGAACAAGACGTTTGACGAGGGGGTTGCAAAACCAATATATCTATACGTAGAGTACCTACTACGTACAACGAAAGAGTAGAAAAAAAAAAAAAAAAAATTCCATACTCCGCAATGCAGTATAGATGTACGAATTAATCCTTGGCGATCCTAATTCTTCGAAAGATAAAGGGCGAGAGAGACTTACAAACTGATATTGCTTTTCCAAACATGTATTATATTACGCGGGTTGACAAATTGGAAAACTGATTTCGTAAACGGTAAACCTTTCTAAGAGTTCAACCCCCGTTCCTTAAACCCTATTTTCTCCCTATGGAACCATTCTACCGTTGGTACATATTTCTAACCCACGATGCAATCATCCGAGTCCACAGCATACCTCTATTTTATATAGGTATATATTTATGTATTTATATGTGTGTGTGTGCTATATGTATATACGGCAAATCTCTTTTTTTTTTCTCTTTTCTTTTCTTTTCTTTTCTTTTCATGCCCTGCGTCATTCGTTCGAAATTTGAATATATATTCCTTCATATCTGGTGGATATCTCTAAAGCGGTTGGAGCTCTTCTTCCTATTTTTCCCTCATACCTTTCCTCTTCATGTGGGCGGTTATCTGTTACGCATAGATCGAAATTGAATGAGGTATACGTGTATACGCATCGTAATCATATATTTATATTTTATCATATATTTATGCATTTATTTATAATGTCTAGATGTTTATAATATGTGTGTGTGTGATGGGTTATATAAATATAGAACATTAGCGTTAGGTAAAGTAAAGTAGAACTTAGTTCTCAGAGGGGAAAAAAACGTTCAATATGAGACCAAAGCATTTAGCTAACGAGGTCCGACCATGAATGCCGTCTTCCACTGGACGATTCATTACTCGAATTAAAAATAGATTATTTAGAAAGAACTCGGCGGAACACCTTACGAGGCGAAAAAAAAAAAAAGCTCTCACAGAAAACGATTACACAGACTAATTGTATGAACAATTTAACCAAGAGTAAACGACGATGTTCAAAAACCATACGTTAAATCTTTTTTCGTATATCTAAGGGATGAAGAAATTTTTTTTCTAACGTATATAATAAATAATCACGAAGAATATTGATAAATAAATAAAATTTATAAATTGAATGAATCTGTGTGTAGAAAAATCTATTTAAATGGCAAGTTTATTCAGAGAGGCGCTCTGTTCAGTCAAGCATACGAAAAAATGCAATTTGCTACAAATTCTCGCCCTCTGAGTTCGCTGAGTTTTTTTTTTTTTGTCGGAACACAAGTTGAGCAAACGGAACGAGATTTAAGCAAAGAAGAGAGGAGGAAAGTAAAGAAGATACATAAATTTGTTCAACAGCAATACCCAATCTATATTGGCGTACAATAAACGTTCATTTTTTTTTTTTCATCCTTGTGCAGATATATTCCACCCTGCTGACTCAAGCGTTTGTCATTACTCGCAATCAGTCAGCTTTATATTATGTATCTGGGTTTGAATTCCAGGCAAATTTATTATAATTATTATTATTTTTTTACTTTACATTTATTTTTTCCTTTTGTTTTTTATACTAACGATTTTCTACCAACGTCAGCTTTTCTATTTTTGAGAACGCTATACGCGAGCTTAACCGCTGGTTTGGCGAGATATGGTTTTCAATTTTATCCTTCTACTATCATTGTCAATCAAGCTTGTCTCCCCTAAGAGAACTGAAACCCAAGACGAAGTCACGCGATCGCAGGGTGAAAAATTGCAGAATAGCTCCCCTGGTGATTGTTGGCAGTTAAGAATCTTTCGAGCGCCTGCGCTCCGGCTCTGTAAGAATATTCGTATTTTAAAGAAAAAAAAATAGAAAGAAAAGAAAACTGCGAATCAGGATCTAGCCATAAATGTGTTGCTTTATATTCTAAAAAAAAAAAGACAAAAAAATATTGCTGAACTATATGCTTTACACGCGTATAGCGTAGGTATAGCATATACGTACAGAGGAAAACGTAAATTGGTCTGCTCGTTAGGAGTTACGATTATTATACGAGTTCTGCAAACGCGATCGTGGCTACGATATTTCATGTAAAAGTTTACCAAACAGTGCTACCTCATGCAAGGGGTGAAAGAGAATGGAAAATTAACGATAACTCAGTTTCTGCGAGTTTGTCGGGGACGCAAATAAGGCAAAAAACAAATTATAGGTATAATCTGACACTCGTTTGTATTCCGTGTTAACATTCACGGTGTTAACACCATGGATTATAATAGAAACGTTCGTGAATTAAAACATGGGTATATAGAGGTATAGTATACAAAAGGAAGGCAAACATGTCAGACACAGAGTGATGTATTGTTGTATGTATCCGTATATTCTATCTCTATTTCAGTTTTGAAATTCGAAACATGGAAACATGAACGTAGTTCGTCAGTTGTTAATTGGTCAGGAAAAAAATTGACAGTTTTTTTTTTTCCAGTAATTAGTAATTAGTATATATAAGTATGCGAATTATATAGGCTTGGTTTAAATTGAATTTTTATTAAAATTCGTTAACAAATGCGTAACATGAAATTTTTCGCTTCTATTTATGTATATGTACATGTTTTCATTGCACAGTGTATATTATTTTTATCAAATCAATTCGAGACCAAAATTAAAAAAATAAAAAAACAAGTAGTGATGTTCAAAAATTGCATTATATCTACATTATATCTCCTATCTCCTGTGATTTAATATTCTAATTACTGCTATACCTGAAAAACGAATCTTAACTTCTTTTATACAACCGCCAATGTAATTTTTCTTTTTCTTTTTCCTTTTTTTTTTTTTTTTTTTTTCTACAAAACGAACAAAAAAAAATAAAACTTACACAAAGCCATACGACCTGCGGATACAAATGACCCTTGGTCGTAACTGAAAATGGACCACGTAAAACATCTACAGATATAAAGAAAGATACATTTGTCTAGACCTTTGAACAAATACCTTCTGGCACCGTACATTTACTTTATGTGAGAAAAAAAGAAAAAAAAAAAAAAAAACAACAACATAACAAAGGTTTACGACGTTGTATTCAATATACATATTTTTTTTTTTTTTTTGTTCTTGTTTTGTTCTATACGCTGTAGACAAGAAAAAAAAATTTTCTCTCGAATGCAGGATGATTATTATTTTAACAAATCGTTTGCAGTAATGATTTGATCGTGAGCTGATTTCGAATCATGTAAGTTATAACCAATGAGGTAAATAAAATATATAAAACGAATTATCCCTATACGTTCATTTATGCGTATATGTATAGTACATACACAGTATATATTTATATATATGTGTATGTGTGTATAATATATACATAATTATACCTGACCTCGTTCCGTTGAAATTATACATTCATTTAGCGGTATAAATATTTCATAGTTCGAATTTGAGGTGTAAAACAAAAAAAAAAAATCGAACACGTTCCGAGTTTTGATTCCACAGGATCGGATATTCAAATTTTAAATCAAATTATAATCAGAAGAGGATTATTAATTCCTATATGTAAAATAGAATATTAACAAGATATTAAACATTTGAAAGTCCACTTGAATATATGGGTCAAGCAAACTATAAACCTTAAACCGTGATTTGAATGTCTCTGCACTCGAACGAATTAGAAATTCAATTTGAAATAGGCGTCACGTGCGAGTTTAACTAGTTTTGAGCAGTTTGGCAAAAAATACTAAAACCGTTATAGTTAATAGTAATAAAGTTATGAATATGGCGCAAAAACAAAAAAAAAACAAAAAAGTAAAAGAAAAAAGATTCCTTATTTACTCGATCGAGTGCACAGACATCCATATCAAACTAATATTCGTTTTTATAAAATTAGTATTTCGAAACTAAGCTCCTCGAATCAATGAATATCTGCATAGAAAATATAACTTATGATTGTTATCCGCTTTATAGTATAATAGTAGTAAAGGGAAATGAGGATCCCACGAAATTTGGCACAGCTAAAAATGAATAGGAAAAAAAGTGAGAGAAAATGAAAAGAAAAGAAAATAAAAATGTTTGATATCTGATTTCGATCGTGAATATTGAATATAAGAAACGAGGGTAGCCCTGCCTATCTGAAGATAAATGCTGCACGTATAACGAGAAAGTAAAGAGTCTGTTAATTCTATTATAACTATATTATAGAGATAGTAAAAGAAGATTGAGGACCTCGGGAGATAGTCTTTGAGATACAAGACAATATGAAATAGATGTGAATAATCAGGATTGAACTTTTATAATATATTCATATTGTTTGTTTTAGATAGGGCAGTGTTGTGGACGGTTACGGATATGATCCGTATCCCAATGATTCCTACATAATGTATACACACTATTTAATAAGTACATTTCAACAACCGTCTTTAGAACTAAGTTATATCATATTATTTATTATGATGCATTTTATTATGAAAACATTTGAAAAAAATCACGTTTTATGTTAGTACATACTATGTTAATAATAGTTAATAATAACCATTAATAGGTATAGGTATAATCTATCTAACTATTAAAACAGCGTCATATTAAAGTCTATCTTCCTCCTCCTCCTCTTCCTCCTCCTCGTTATCCTCGTTATTCTCTTCAGACTCTTCCTTGTAACCAGGGTGTTCCGAGATAGCGTAATAATTCCCGTTGTAGATAACCCCAAGTTCCCTGAGGACGTCACCACGTATAACCGCCTTAATAGTCCAGTTGTAACATTCCTCGCTCTCGCTCTCTCTGTCCAATCTTTCAACGTCTAATATCTTAGAGCTAAGCCTTTCGAGTATAATACCGATATCCTTGATGCTAAGATGATGCTTCTGGTCTACGGTGAGCTGATCAATGAGAAGTAAAAATTTTTCCGAAGTAACTATCTCGTCCTCCATTATCGTATTCTCCGTCTCAGACTCGGAGCTATCGTGTTCTTGATGATGATTGTGATGGTGATGTGGATGTCCATGTGGGTGAAACGAAGTCGTCGAATTACCACCGCCAAGTCTTTGACCAGGTCCAGAAGTATCGTCCCTATCTTCGGTGTCTCGAAAACGAACATGACCCTTGACCATTCCTGAACGCCGGGTCCCATCCGATAACGAAGATGGTGGCTGTGGCGATGGTGTCTGATGTTGAGCATCCTGGATAGGTGATGTTGCTACAGATTTATGAACCGCGATTCTTCGCCCTTCCTCGTGCAATGCACAACAATGAAAATCACACTCAGCCGCACTACCACCGTCCGCACCGTTAACAGGACTCCCGTTTCGCACCACTGGTTGATGGATGTGATTCGAACACTCTGGTGTGTGGATATGAATGGTGGTACTATCGAACGAGTTAGTACCTTGCTTTACGAGGCGGCTACTAGGCACGCTGCTATGTTGGGTCGACGATGATATTGAGCCAGAAGCCAGGATTGGCCCGTAGGAACTATGACTCGGACTAGTAAAACTCTTCTGTACCATATCGTCATGATTTATCACAGTTATTTGAGGGCTGCTGTAGCGAGGACCAACACCTACCCCACCAATACCACTAATACCAACACCACCACCAATGCTGCCGCCCAGGTCGCCCGCGACGTGGCCACCAGCTTTTCCATTACCGATACCAATACCATCGTGATAACTCTGGAGTTTGTCGAGACTTGTTTGGATTACTAAGGAGGGCCTTTGGGAGCCTGAATTTAGTTCGGTCTTTTTAGTGGGCGAATACTTGGAGCTCTGGGCATCCTGAGACTTTGGCTGCTGCACCTGAGACGATGAGCGTTGATCCCAGTGGAGAACCACTGTGACACGTCCTTTATTGTCCATAATTTTCCAGGAGGGCGTTTCATCGTGTAACTCCAACGCGTGTATCGTTTCGCAAACTATTTTCGGAATTGCTGAAATTGCTGCAACAAACGAATATTCTTTTCAATTTTAATATACATCAAACTTTATACCTATGCCATATGCACAATAATATCACACCAATTGGTCAAGTACTACCTAACTATTCAATTCAATTATTTACAGTTCATCGTTAGAAAATTAATTCACTAATTCGTTCCTATTTACTGGGTGGCATTGGTTTGCTCTCATTGGAACAAGAAATTTTATCAAGTATTCATTCCCCTTATATTTATTTGAAGCTATTATAGTTTAAAAGTTTTAATGACAAACTGCTTAGACCTGTATTTTAATCAAATTTGTGTTAGTACTTGATGAATGATTAAACGATTACTGCAATGTGCGAATCAACGAGAACTATCGGCTTCATTTTTATTTTTTAACGATAATGAGATCAGAATTATTAAAATTGATTACTAATTAACTAGGTTTTTATATACACGGTCGTGTATTCTTTCCTTCAAGCCTAACCCGTCTCCCAGAACATAAGGGCGGTTTTAATAAATTTTAAATAGGCGCATCATTGGCCGCAGGGGTATGAAACAGAATAGGAATGAGCGAGCGGCTGACAGAATTCGGATACTACTCCTAGCGCGTCGCATCAAACCGTCTGCACCTACTACTGCTACGTTAGATCTCCCCAGCCGCAACTACTTCCGTAGTTACGCCCGACATTGGTCAGACACACTGCCTGACGCGCCTTGCACTACTAGCTAGGTACGCCGTGGGGCTCCGGTAGGAATACAAATAAGCGGCCGGCTGACACAACTCTGACTACTACTCCTAACGCGTCGGATCGAACCATCTGCAACTACTACTGCTATATGTTTGATCTCTCCCAGCCGCAACTACTTCCGTAGCTACGCCCTGCGATGGTCAGACACGACCGCCTGACGCGCTCTGCACTATTCTAACGCTGTGAAGGTACGCTTTGGCTCCGGTAAATAGATATCGATGGTTAAATGCCAAACGGGCGTAACCCCCAAAAAAACAAAAATCGTCTCTGTAGTGGCAGAATCTTTTTCATGCAATGGAGAATCTTATGGGCATATCCGCAGAAAAATAATTTTTTTGTCCCTTACGCCCGTATGGCATTAGTCCATCGATATTATCAAGGGATAAAATTCAACAGGGTGTATTTCTCAACCCTCAAGACTTTGAGGATATATATTTTAGCATTTCTCAAGTCTCGCTAATTCCTCGCCAATATTTCAACGACAAGTGAAAATTATTTTCATTTTTTTCTTTTATTAATGAATAGTTTCGGGCGTAGATTGTAATTAACACGGCTATTAAATCCGATTGAGATGCTTTGGCTGATTAAGAAAAATCATATAGAATATTATGATTAAGTAAATAATACACTCATTTGCCAAAGGATTAAATTTCTGATTACTAGTGTATGCAATGTGCTAATAATTCCGTACATTGAATTTTATATATGAATATGATTGTAGAAATATAAGAATTTTGTAGAAACAACTAACGTAGAACTGTTATTGGCATGTGACGACTGACCTCGTTTGAAAGTTCGTTAATCGAAGAAGGTCCAATAATCGTGTATTACGATGTTCGTTTTTGTTCTTTCGTTCTTTCTTTAGTTAACTGATTTTCAGATTCGTTCAACCCCATGCACATATGTTCACCACCCCACACTCAATCTCTAATTTCGTTGAAACGGGAACGAATCATGTGCAATCTTAAATCCGAATTCTTTGCAATTCGTGCGCTGGTCGTGCGCTTGGCCGGTTACTAAAAAGGGGGATGAAGGAGAGGCAGGAGAAAATGGGAAAAATCGGGGGAGAAGTTCAACTGCCAGGATTTGGGTAAGGAAAAATGAGTAAAAGGCAGAGCTGGATTGAGCCATGGGAACTTGTCGTACCAGCCCGAATGATGTCCACGCCAGTGGGACACCACCTTTCCCCATGCCGCAGAAGTAGCAATATCGTGTTGTTCGCTAAAGTCTTGAAATATTCCCCGTCCTCAACCTGAGTACCGTCCGATTCGAGAACTAAACAGACATTCTCATTTTGGGGAACGCCCAACTTTTCTTTTCCTGAAAACAAAAATAAACCACCATACGTAAAACTTTACCTCTATAAGTAAAACACACACACATACGCATATACAAATTTTACACTATAGCTAAGACAAAAAAAAATATTTTTAAATTCAATCAATTTTTGGTCTCAATATCTGTTGATAATTTATTCATTCATTATTATGTTGAAAAAAAATTATTATGTTGATTTTTACTCACCACGGTGTAACAGTTCTTCAAAATTGCTAACGACCAGTCCCTTTCTTACGTTTCGCCAACTGTCCCATATCTTAAAAGGTCTTTTGCTCCGTAACTCCTGCAGCAGAATATATAAAAGTGATTAGCTTTTTCCATTGAGTACTTTTCATCCTGTTATTTACTTAATCGAATTAGAGTGTTTACCGATCGAAGACTATCTAACTAATCCTCTAAATGTTTTCTTATACACTAGATATATTTTATCGTAAGAATTCATTCGAATTTCATTAGTTATAGTAAACTTATTGGCCGTATCTAAAAGTTTTTCACTTTTATTTACGAACTTAGTTGGATAAAAAATTCTACCCTAGAGGTTGCGAGGGGGTTGATATACAATAGAGTGAACTCTAGTTTCTCAAATCTCATTTGATCCCCCATTTAGTCTGGGCGCGTAACACATTTGTCTTTGGGACTAGTTTTTTTGTTTTTTCTCTCTCTCTTTCCCTCTTCTTACTGGATAAACAAGGTCGCGAAGGACGGGAGGTTGCTACCCTCAATATAATAACAACTATCAAAAACTTCGACTGATATTCCATTCGTGAGATAATTTTTTTTTTTTTTCAAAAAATGTCTTTTCAACTGGGCGTGACAAATATCCAGTAATTAGACAAAATATGTGTGTTCAAAAACGTTTGAAAATTCTCTTATACACATAAAACGATTTTATACTATATATGCAGTTATTTATTATTTTTTTCTTCTTTTTTTATATCAATTTCAGTTCGTCGTTGAATTTACATAGAAATAGGATGAAATCTCTTGATCTTTTGGCTCATTGTCGAGCAAAAAGAATCGCGACAGGAATTATGCCAAGAAATAAATTGAGCGGGGAAAAAAAAAAAAAAAATCTCATATGCATTTTGATCGATTTTTTTTTTTTTTTCTTTTTCGTTTTTTTTTTTTTCGAAACGGAAAATAACGAACCAATTGCAATAGAATTTGAAATAACTACAGAACAGTTGTCGAAAAGGTTTGCAAATTATGTTTGGGTTACTTTTCAACGTTTTCAACAGGGTGGCGCTAAGCGGTCAAAGCGCACGCGCAACTTATGGTCGAAAACACTGACCTCATTCAATCATACTCAAGAAAATTTATAAAAATCCTAACTTAATGGATTTACATCGAACCTAGACGATTCAACAGCAAGCTAAACACCCCCGCACCCCGAAATAATAAGATTCGCCAAAAATATTTTCCCCCTTATCGCAAAGTGCAGTAGACATAAAAAAAAAAAAAGCAAAAAAAAATCTGAAACACTGAATTAGCCACTGCGGCGAACGGATCCCATTTTCAAGGAAAAAAAACTCCACAAGAGTTTTCCCAACGGATAGTTTAACTTAAAAAATAAATTATCTATTTTATAAGAAGTTTATTTGAATTTATCTATATAGTAAACATGAATAGAAATATTGTAGAATTTAAAAAAGAAAAAAACCTGTTCATCAATTGATAATGAAAAAGTTGATATTTTTAATTATAACAAATCAAAGAAGGTATGATAAAAAGAAATTTCGAGGAACATACCTCTGCAGCGACAGGCATTAATGGAAGAAATTAAATATCGATTTGTCCGGATCTTCTTTACGTTATAATTCGTTGATTTATATTATAAACTATTTTATTTGCAAAATAGAGATAACCCGCATGAAACCGGGCAAATGTGAAACAACAATACACAATACACAATATACGTATATAAAATAAAACGCGTTAACTAATCAAACGCACGATGTATATAGTATAATGTTTAATGAGAAATTCGAACAATGACAATGTTTGTTAAAATGATGACTAGGTCCTTACGCTGATCAAAGTGAGAATGAAGACTCACACGACCGCGTACGTTGAACGACACGGGGTCAACTCCCAGGAATGTAGGTCACGGGTGTGTATGTGTATGTGTATGTGTATGTCTCTATGTGTAGGAAAATGATCTCCACGTATGTGCATACAATATATAAATAAGATTTATTTATTCAAATAATGATCTTAAATATTGGCATAGATAAATAATTAACTCATATTTTTAACGAAGCGGCTTATTCGCGTGTAGACGTTGTATTATTTTTCATATTTGAGGGATGAAAAAAATTGTGTGTGTATGTGTGTGTATATATATATAGATATATATATATATTATATACGTGTGTGTGTATGTGTGTATTATACTTGAATGTGTATAATAAATGATTTGCGAATGATTATAACGGTGTGCCATACCTCTCTTGCCATTACGTCATATCCCTGCAGGTACGGGACCGTCCCACAAGCACTTATTTAAAATAATCGTACCGAACGCTGCAGCATTCTTGTCTTTTGGTATATAGGTATATATATATCCGATTCTAATAGCCGGATTTATTAACGCGGGGACCCTATCGAATTGGTCCTTTATAAACTACGTCTAACTGGGAATTCCTCATCCTACTACTCTTCGGTATCTTACAATTACCCGATCTAAGATTTCACTAACGCATATGGGCCAAATTGTAACAGTGGCTTCCTCCCAGCGGTTACTGCGGCGACTCCTAGTTTTAGATCGATTCTCCTCTCCGTGTACGTACAGACACCACCACCACCCACCCCCTCGTTCACCCTCAAACTCCTATTTGCCCTCGATTTATTCCTCCCACTCACTCGTTGGCAGGTATAACGCGCTCTTCTCTCTCGGTATACTCATATTAAATAATTATATTTATTTGTATTTTATGATTTATTTGACGATTTTTTATTATGCTATTTCTATATTACTACCCTTCACACACTATGCTTCAATATTATCTATACTCTTGATGTCTATTATTCGGTAATCTTTAAACTCGCCCGCTCGCTCCCACTCGCGCCCACCCCGCACGCCCAGCAGTCGGCGCGGTCCCTCGTATTTGGATTTAAAGCTTGAACCTAGATCGTTTATTTACGGAAATGTTCGGGTTTATTCGTCGTTCGTTTTCGGATCCGCCTTTTTTACGAGAAGCTTTATACTTTGTTACAAGATGGCGCCACTGAAAATCATCACATACCCGTAGTAACATAAATATTATCGTTGCGTATCTAGTAGCTTCGTAACCTTAGGTTGATCGGTTCGTTCTTTATTTTCTAACCTCATTTTCTTTTCGCGTGTGTTGGTGTATAATGAACTGCTTCGGGACGTCGATCTCGCTTCGGCATGTTACAGTACACGTGTTGAATCACGTTTAATAAGGAATGATTTGTGAATTAAGGTGTAGAACGCCGTGAAATTACATCAAATACAAGAGAGATTTAAAACTTATTCAAAATGAGTACTATTTTGGAAAAGATCGCCTCTATCGAGGCCGAGGTAACCTATACTATGATTTCATAATTTGTATCTCTTCTACAGCATCTTTAATGCTAGAGTCTGACAGCCTAACGTTAATTCGCTCAATTTATTCATAAATCAAAATTCACAGATGGCAAGAACACAAAAAAATAAAGCAACGTCCGGTCATTTGGGTCTGCTTAAAGCTAAACTTGCTAAATTGAGGAGAGAACTTATCACTCCAAAAGGTGGCGGTGGCGGAGGCGAACAAGGCTTCGAAGTAGCTAAGACCGGTGATGCTAGAATTGGCTTTGTCGGTAAGTCCACAATATTTCTCTACCTTTTTTTTCTAATTTAAGTTAATTTTTGTTAGTCTATTAGTTCCTCAACCGACCAGCCAGCTGCAAAGGCATTAGAAATATCATAAAATTTACGATTTTTTGAAATGCATCGAAGATATCCTTTGAATTTATTCCTTTGTTCGCAATTTCAAACAACTTTGTATAATTACTGCTGCAAAAGTTTGATTTTTTGTCTTTTATGCTCTCAAATATGTTTGGTTCTTTCATCGAACAGACAAGACAAAGCATATGTGCCATATTTTCCCCATTTTCTTTTTCCATCTGCAATAGATTCTTTGAAATAGTATGAAATTATCTTTGAATTTTACTCGTCTTTTATGAATTGTTCAGATTTTTATAGCTATCTTTATAAAATTGGTTGAAAAGAATAAGAAACAAATTTTTTCATTTTCTTATTAATCTCCGAATAGAAATCGCAAAAAAAACATTATATATTCTCCTAGTTGTGAAATATTTCTGATAACAGTATTGCGTATTTATAAAACAGGTTTTCCATCCGTTGGAAAATCGACGCTACTTAGTACTCTGGCCGGTGTTTATTCTGAAGTAGCAGCGTACGAGTTTACAACACTGACCACCGTCCCTGGTTGCATTAAATATAAAGGTGCTAAAATACAGGTTTGTAATCAAAATTTTAATCTAATGATGTCTTCTGAACCTTGTGGTATGTTAATCATTGTCTAATTTGTTACATCAGCTTCTGGATCTTCCTGGTATTATTGAAGGTGCTAAAGACGGCAAGGGTCGAGGAAGACAGGTAATTGCAGTCGCACGAACCTGCAGTCTCATATTCATTGTATTGGATGTGCTGAAACCTCTTGGTCACAAACGACTCATAGAACACGAACTGGAAGGGTTTGGACTGCGGCTTAACAAACAACCGCCAAATATAACGTTCAGGAAAAAGGACAAGGGTGGAATCAATTTGCAAACGATGGTAAGACCAGGTTTCTTTATTCATGTATACAAGTTTAATTTTATATGTATATATATCATGAAATTCTCTAATTGTGTAATTCTTTGAACAGGGGGCACAATCCGAGCTAGATTTAGACACTGTGAAATCTATCCTTTCGGAGTACAGAATCCACAACGCTGACATAACTTTACGTTATGATGCTACTTCGGATGACCTTATCGATGTTATTGAGGGTAATCGTGTGTATGTGCCCTGCATTTACCTCCTCAATAAAATAGGTGATTATGTGTATTTGTTCGCTTAAATGGTGTTGAGATATTCAAACATCGTTATTGTTATTGATTTACGGTCTTTCTTTTCTTTAGATCAAATTAGTATCGAAGAATTGGACGTTATTTATAAAATTCCCCACTGTGTACCAATATCAGCTCACCACAAATGGAACTTTGATGATTTATTAGAAAAAATGTGGGAGTACCTACAACTCGTAAGAATGTAAGTTGATGAAAATTTGAAGTTACAATAGGGTATGCTAAGAATCTTGATGACTTTATTTTATCTTCATTCTTCTACTATTTTTAGTTACACAAAACCAAAAGGACAGCTTCCCGATTATAATTCGCCCGTTGTCTTGAATATTGAGAGAAGATCCGTTGAAGATTTTTGCAATAAACTGCATCGCTCGATTGCCAAGGAGTTCAAATAGTGGGTTTAAATTAGTATATAACATTTTCTTTTTTATTGATCCCTTGAATTTGATATTATTTATTATTTTTTTTTACTACTATGATAGATGAATAGTTGTTATACATTGGAATAATCGTGTGTTTGTTTGATATCTTATTTCAGTGCACTGGTTTGGGGCTCTTCGGTAAAGCATCAGCCTCAAAAAGTTGGAAAAGACCATGTCTTGAGTGATGAAGACGTTGTACAGGTTGTTAAAAGAGTGTAATTTTAACAGTGGGAGAAAGTTTATTACTCAAATCAGTTTTTTTTTTTTGTGCGAGGAATATATCAACACCTAAGAAATAATCAGGTATACTTTAACTAAAATATTTTCTTCTTCACTTGCCTATCAATTTATTGACCACTCAATTAGTAATTCAATAAACATATGAATGACGTTACATGAAATTAGAAAATGAATTACCTATTTAAAAAGTATAAAAATATCGATGAAACATTACAGGGATTATATTCTATTAAAATCTTGACAAGTCTTCATTTTCAGATTCAGATTATCTCACTGTTTATAATTATTGATGAATTAAGTAATTAAATATGCTATGGGCTGGTACTAAAAAAATAAAATATCTATCTGTATTTTCTCAATGAGTTATTCAATTTTTAATCTTTGAAACAAAAAAAAAAAAATTTATTAAAGGTCTAATATGATAGAAGAAAATTATTTTAGCTCTTTCACCATTTTATTTAAATTTTTTGATTTAATATTACTGAAGTAATTCTTGCGGATTGAATAGATAATTTTAGATAATATAAATTGCTAGAAAATTTTTACGATATTAGGTATATATTTGAAACATAATTAACTAAAAGTATTCAAATGAAATTGGGTAAGTTTATCTAGACCAAAAAATGCTTGTTTCAACAAAAAAAAAAAAGGAATAAAAGGAAAGGATGTGATACAACAGAATAAAGTTCAGCGTTAAAATTATATTACTATTTTTATTTGCATATATTTACAAAGATTTAAGTAGATAATCTCTTCGCTGTTGATCCAACAGTTTTTCCAAGTGATCACATCTCTTCTTTGACTCATCATTATCTTTTGCGAGCTTTCCAATAACCAGGTCTTTTTGAGTGAAGATCAGTTTCACCCTAATAAATAAATGAAAAAAAAAAAAAACATTAATAGTAGTTCAAAAGATTATGAAAGCACAGAACTATCACGGTTTCATTTTCACCTGCTGTACAGTTGAGCCATTTGTATATCTCTGCTTGAATTACTTTCAGTCAATTCTCGGTGAAGCGAAGCTATCTTATCTTCCAGCTCGCGTTTTTCCATTTCTATTTCTTGACGAACAATCTTCTTTGCATTGTTCTTCTCTATAGTCAACTGATCGACGATCTTAGTCATGGAAATGAAATTGCTTTTGTTAATTCAAATCGCAATACGCTCATTATTTTCTTTAGAACAAAGGCTAACATAACTATTCCACATCTCATATACCTGATTGGAATTGCTGAGCTGAATCATGCACTGTTGTAGTTTTTCCTCAGTTTTTTGAAGCTGGGTTGTAGCTTCTGTAAGGCGCTCTTGCATCGAGGCCACTTTACTCTTTAGTAACTCTTCACTGTTTTTTATATCTTGTAGTTCCGCCTCGTACTTCTCTTTCATACATCTTGAAAAAAAAAAGGGATGAGTTATTGGATTTGAATATAGGATTTGAATAGGTATGATCGTTGATATATTATAACTCGGAAAATTGAGTACCTCAGGCGATTTTCTGAACTTTGTTGAAGGCTCGTTTTCATCTCCAAAGTCTCCTTCTCAAGTCTTTCAATAGCCAGTTCTATTAGTCTGTCACGCTCTCTATTACACTCATCTCTCAAACGAGACTCCATTTTTTCCAATTTCATATTATGCTGTCGCCTGCAATTTTCCATCCAAGTCTCCTGTTCTACTTTAAGAGTTTCTTGAAGGGCTTTTTTCTCAATTTGATTCTGTCTCATCAAAGTATTGATTCTTTCCTGGATACAGAAATGAGCTTACAAGTAGTTAATCAGAATAATTATCCCAGAAACCTTCCAATATTTGAAACAATACTAAAATCACCTAAACATACGTTAAATTGTGATTGTGCTTGGCTTATAGCAGCAGCTTTATCATCATTAAGTCTCTTCTGTTCTTGGGCTAACATCTTTTTTTCACATTCCAAATTGTCCAAAAGTTTACGCCTCTGTTCTTGAAACAAACTCTCTTGTTGTTCAAGTTTTTCATGATATCTGTGAATAGCGTGAGAGTGAAATTTTGTTGACTTTGCTTGAGTGAGTTTGACATTTTTTCATTCAGAAAACCCACCTTGTTCTGAGAATTTCTCTCTCGTTACTCATTATCTTTTCATGACTTTCAGTCAGTTCTAAACGTAACTGTTCCAGTTGTTGATTAGACCGACGAATTGTACGGAGCTCCATGTCTTGGAGTTCTTTAATATGAGCGCTCCGGATTTCTTGGAGCTCTTGTTGATGTTGCTCTATCATACTTCGCAATTCGGGCTCCAGCCCCTTCACGGTCATTTCCTATTTATGTGAAACAAACAATTTATCCAAATTTTAAAGAAAACAAACAGAAGAACAAAACAGTTCTCTTTCGAATTACAAATAAGCTATTTTCCAAGACAGTGAAGTGTATTTTCTATGAAAACTGCAATATTTGCCTGCAGAGACTGGAATAAAAGTCTCTGTAAAATGTTAAACTACAATAAAAACAAATAATTAAAGAACGGTAATCAGGTTGTTGAATGGAAACCTTAATTTTCGAAGTTTTTGCTTCAAGCCAACGTTCTCGTCTGATTTTTTCCGAAGCAGCGCAAAGTTCTCTAGCCCGTTGTAATTCAACGGCATGTCTATCGGCTAAAACTTTTAATTCCCTTCGATATTTAACTTCCATTTCTTTGATGTGCTCAGTAAGAGCATTGCATTTTTCAGTAAGATTTTTCTTATCAGATATTATTTGCTCTATGAACTTCTGATGCCTTTTTATTATCGTCTGATATTTTGTTTTCTGACTATACAATTCTGCGGTGTGTTGTTTACTCTGAGATTCTAGTTTATCACAAGCAGAAATTCTCTGTGCCTTCAACTCATTTTTCAATAACTTTATCGTCCCGTCTCTTTCCTCCAACTGTAATTGTACCGTCGCTAAATCTTCCTTCAGAGTTTCAGGGATACTAATCCTCACTGGATAATTTCTGCAAAGAAAATTGTATGAAAAAAATTGTTAATTCAATTTTAATAGTTTAAATTATTAATTATTGGGTATTACTGGAAGGGTTTCATTATTTAGGATTCATTTGATTGTAAGACAGTAGAATCCTCACCCTTGATTGTTAAAGCATTGATTACATGCATCATTCTGCATATCCTTAACGTTTTTTGAACATAGATTAGCTTGGTTGTTTGAAACGTCGGTAAAATATCCTGAAAAAAAATTCAGTGACGTAATCTCAGTATCGGTTTTGTATAAAAACAGAATTTCTGAAGTAGAGAGGATCCGTGAACCCTTTCTATACCTCAGAGCGAAAAAAATAAAGAAAAGATGATTTAGAAAACTTACAACTTTAGATAATATTGATACGGAATGTATATCTAAGAAATGGTCAAATCACTTCTATCTTTACCTTCGTGGTCAAGAACCCCTAACAAAGACATAATGTCCTCGTAAGTCGAGGGAGAAGACTGACATGGTTTCTTCGAATAATCTTTCTCCGGTTGAAGCTAAATAGGCAAAATCTCAGATTAGAGAGATTGAGAATAAGTAGATGACGAAAATGATATAGAAAAACGTCTAAAACCAGAATTTTATTTCCCTAAATACTTGCCTGATTATTTGAATATTCTTGATCTGTTTTTCTGAACTGTCCTGCCTTTAGACTAATACTTATTTCCGAAATATTTGAACAATCATTTTGATGAATTTTATCATCAATTCCATTCCCTGTTATATTTTGTTCCAGATCATTGATCATAGAGCAGAGTTGATCAAAGGAACAAGAATTAGGTTCTATGAAATTTTGATTAAAGTCGCTATTAGCATTCAGCTTTTTAACATCATATCCGATGTTTTCTATCATAGCTTCTATCTGTTCAGAACAAATGTCAGATTTCGTAAAATATTCTGTATTTTTTAAATTTTCGGTGTTCAATTTTACCGATCCTTGATTATTCTTCGGGCGATTATCACAACCACTTTCCCTAGTTGGATTATCTTTTCCCGTTCTTTTATCTGACACAAACTTATTAAGCGGCGGCTTAGACACCACCTTTGAATGTCTTATATTAATCATAATATTATTCGTTCAACAATTATTATTCACATATCGTTCGATTTCTTTAAATACCGTTAACTTATTTATATATTAAAATTATATCTCGATAAAATGCAACGGTACTTGTTTATACCTATATAACATAAAACCTAAGTTAAAAAACTGAAAATTTCATTACGTTTGACATATCGTAGAGACGCGGTTACCATGGAAACTGTAAACTATAAGTACGTTCCGAAATATACGGCCGAGCGTGACGTCACGTAGTCAGCTGCCCGGCGCGTTCCGTTTTTATGTTGATTTCGGAACACAGTTGTCAGTATTTGCCGCTGCAGCAAGATTTTGCTGTAACACTATTCGTCGTTGATCACGCGCCCACCTGAAACTATGTGATCAACAACGAATAGCGCCACTTGCTGTCGCAGCGACTTACTGTTATGAAAATCCAGCCTAACGCAGGGCAGTATATTTCGGAACGCACCATGCAAACCGCGAATGCATTTTTTTTTACGTAAGATGATTTTGACAGGTCGTTGATGGTGGTATAGTGAGTGAGTGAGTGATTACTAGTGTGAATGTGAGGTTATGTTCTCGTTTGCCGAGAGCGTAGATTTCGCTAATTTCATAATATAGTTATTATTACGTAAATATAAAAGCGATTATTTTACCGAATAACTATAAAACTAAATCTAGATACAATATGTATTCTATCAAGACTCCAACGCTCCGTATCGACGAGTCAGATTTAAAGTGTAAAAATGGTTGTGGATTTTTTGGAAACGCAGAATGGCAAGGTTACTGTAGTAAATGTCACAGGGAACATTTACAGAAACAACGAGCTCAGAGAGAACATTCTCACGGTCATGAAAGGTATTTCATCATTTTTTTTTTCTTATCTACGTTTTCCTTCGTCGAAATATTTCCGACTTTAAATATAATGATTCTCATCACTACAGCGATTCTAGTTCAAGAACATCGGTACCTGGTTTTTACAAGTTTGAAGAAAAGAAAAGGCAGCAAGAAAAGAAGACCAAACTCCTAAAGCTCTCAGTTTTTCGAAAGCCAGCGACAAGAAGTAACTCTATTTTTTGTTTTGTTCTAAAATATCAAAGAGTTCAGAATTATTTTCTAATACCAAAAGATTCAGAACTAGAAACGAGCCGAAATAAGTAACGAACATTAACAATAACTTATCTTATTTAAGCGCAAGGTTTCAATGAGCTATGGCAGGAATTAGTTAAAGATAATCCAGAACTGGATAAAGTTAAATCAGAGTCCAGAGACCTTGTTGCATTGATTGGAAAGACTCCAGCTGAAAAGGATGTGAGAAAGTGCATCCATTCGTTTGTTAACAACATTTTACAAAACAAGGATATTAAGAGAGTCGAGGAACTCTCTGAATTAACTCAAAACTTTTATCAAGTATTTGGTAAACGGATGGAAAACAGTCCCAATTATTCTGGTATAACATGGATCCTTCATACAATCTATAAATATACAAGTTTAGTTATCATCATATAATATATATTGTATATGAATTTTTAGATGTTTCTCCCGAAACTAGAGAACGACTTTTAGACTACATCGAAAGATACACTATGACTTTACTGTACAGAATACTTTTCTGCCCACCCTCAACAACGGACGAGGAAAAGGACTTGGCCATTCAAAATAGGTAGATAATAATATCGTGAGAAACTGGTATTATCAGTCACAGAAATATATTTATAATAATCTTTTGCTATTCCTTTTCATTGATTTTTCAAACATTTTTGTATCTGTTTCAATTTGTAGTATAATAATTTTTTATAATTTTCTATAAATAGCTTCACTTATCAGCAAAATTTAAATGAATTAATAATCAGATATTAGTCTTTGCTCAATTAACAACAGCTTGCAAATTTTATTCAATAAAATTATATCATCAAACATAGGATACGTCAATTGAATTGGGTGAGCGGAAAGAATTTGGAGTGTCGTATTCATGAAACTAGTTCGGATGTTAGAGAGCTTGTTTACACGTCGATAACAGGTAATTTAATCAAAAGTAAAACCTGACTGATTAGGTCCGAGTAGGGTATAACAATAAATGTTACAGATTTGCTGAGCATGGACTCTGTGAAAGCGCCTCAAGAGAAACTTGCCTGCGTTGTACATTGCTGTAGAAATATATTCGTTCTTCTTCAGCAATCCGTAGGCGGACCTGCATCGGCTGACGAATTTTTACCGGCGTTAATATTCATTGTACTAAAAGCAAATCCTGCGCGATTGAAAAGTAACATAAACTTTATTACCCGGTTTTGTAACGCTAGCAGATTAATGACCGGGGAAGGCGGCTACTACTTTACTAACTTGGTAATAGTCCTGCGCTAGTATTACAAAGCAGTAGATGATTAATTATTGATTTATTATCAACTATTAGTGGAATATACTTTTTTTTTTAATTGATTCTACAGTGCTGTGCAGTTTCTTTCATAGAAAATCTTACTGCGGAGTCTTTAAGCATGCCTGAGCAAGACTTTAATGCATATATGTCTGGAGCAAGAGTACCAGCTAGTACATGGGAATCTGCTCTCACCATGTGTGAGGTATTAAATTGAATGTATTTAAGAAAACAATTTGTTATCGTGAATTTCCTCAACTTAGAGAGTGTGCTTTATTTTAGAGTATACACTTGATGTGCGAACACATCACACTGCTAGATGAATTGAAGACAAAGAATCTGGAAATCATAGCAGAAGCTGGTGAATTGAAGAAAAAAATGATCCTATTTCCTGAAAAAATTAAAACTGAAGTCGATGCTGCTCTCACTCGCACACCGCTAATTATTACTCCTAGTCAAAGGGTACCGACTAATCTTGATTGCATAGATGCAGAAAGCTTCCAGCTACCACCTCCGATAATACCACAAGTATGTTGCTAAGTCCATTACTTAATTTTGTCCAAATAATCGATTTTTGATGTATGGTGATTTCACTGTTTGCAGATTTATTCTGAATCGCTGAATGACGAAACAGGAGAAAATTTGCCATCTAGTTTGGCTCAAGCCAGTGACTACAAGGGTCCTTCGATTGAGGATTGCATTACACCATCCCCAACGTTTGACTTTACTCCGTTCGACTCTGACGGTGGTTTGCATGGAAGTAAAGGGGACGACGATACTAGCTTGATAAGCTTAGATACCCAATGCGATCTTACTACGGAAGAGTCTTTTCTTCACGACAAAGAAACTTGCGATAGTTTATTGGATGAATCGCAGGCGTCTAGCGTTAATTTGCCTTCCCCTTTGAAACCTGTTTGTCCTGTGCGTGAGGACTACCATGGTTTTTCAATTCAAGGTTCTAATATCCCTACGATACCCTGTAACACAGGAGACCTTTCTCTCAATGCTTCAGACTTAGAAGCAGATAATTATTCTGGATATTTTCACAACATTTAGAATGAATTAGAGTTCCACAATCAATTTTGGCAAATTTTAGTCGTAGATACATAGGCAATTATTTATATATATACACAAATTCAGATGTAAATTATATCGTGTCTAGTCAGTGATGCAAAAGATTAGATCATTGTCTCTATATTGATAAAGATGTACCAGCTACGACCGTGTAAGGTAATCAGTCGAATCTATTTATTATTCACTACTTAGAAATGACTACGCTATTGGGGAATATTATGCAAATCAAATGCTAGATCATAACATACAGTTTGCAGTTTAGGATATTCCCATGCACTTGCACACTTGCAATTATTAGAACAGAAAAATATCTTGTGAAGAAGTTACGAGTTTAGTAACGAATTTTAGATATAGGTAATTCATATTGCAGTTATAATTTATTATAATCGCCTCCTATTATGTTTTTCAATTTTTAAATTAGCCATACTATCCCATAAATAGATTTAAAAAAAAAAAAAAACGATACATCACAATAACAAAGTTTAACAGATATATAATTCCTGGGTGATATCATCAAATGATTCCCTTATCCTGAATTTTATAAATGTGTAATCAATGATACAGTAATAAAATAAATCTATTCATATTGAATAGTAGATTTATTCATTGCTTTCATCAGACGGAGTCTGTGAAGCTTATCAATGTTTAATAAATAAGGGGAGACGATATTGGAATAATTTTACACTGTGTGGATAGATGATAAGAAATTTATTCAACGTTATATCAAAGAAATGAAATCGAAAATAAATACATTCAGTTCGCATTGTAATAATAGATATAACTCGGTGCCAGAATAGCAATATTAAATTGATATGTGTAACATGTACGAAAATATTGTCCTAATTTTGCGTTTGACAAGATTTTTGGGTAAATTGTTTTTTCCAAAGTTTTATTTGATATGCATAAATCATCTAAACGGAGTTGCTTACTGTTTATTGTTTTTTTCTTCTTCAATTTCATGTGTATAAATGGATATTTCGAATCTTATCTTACTATGCGACAATATAATTAAACATTTTTTGAAATCCTTTACAGTCGGTTATCGGATTACAAATTTGATAAGAATTAAATTTTATGTAAATACTATTTAATAAACTATATCCACCGTCAGAAAATTTACAATAATAAATTTGGAATGTAGAATGGAAGCTTATTATAGAGAAATAAGCGGTTCAAATGGTCAGAGATAACACACATTACACAACTAACATGTTAGTGCATCATTAATCAAGAAATAAATATTTTCTTGAGTTTTGAATGAAATAATATTTTGAAGATTTACATGAAATCTGTTAATCTATGAAATATATATGACGATGTCCCAAGCCATTGAACAGAATTGAGATATTTACAATTTTCATTTATCATAAATGAAAAATAAGTCGCTATGCGCCTGTGAGAGATAACAGAGTATCGTGTATTAAATTTTGACAACGAACTGATTGCTGTTAAGTGAAATGAAATGAAATTGTAATAATAGGTATAAAAGTATTGCAATCAGTGAAAAAGTAAAATATATTATTGCAGAACATTAGAAAAATTCAAATACTTCTAGGTCACAAAGTATAGTTAATATTCCTTGAATAAGCTCAATACGATTTTCAATAATCTGCAATAATATAACTATGTATGTACAATACAGAGTTTATGACGAAAAAAGACCTACAAGATCCCCTAAATAGTATATCACTAAAATCTACCCTGTTTCTTTACGATTTAATGTATCTAATTATTAATTTAATAGTACAAGGTATTATAGTTCAATATCATTTTTTTTTTTTACAGTATAGTATTACGCAGGTCAATGAAACATAATAAATAAATAGAATATTCTCTTCTAATTTTTATCCTTTTTGATTACGTTTCAAGTAACTTTATGGATCATCACGAATTTCCATTCAATTATGTATACTTTACTATTTGTATTTCAATCAAACTCCACGCCTACCTATAATTCGAATTGAAATAATGATAATCATACAATAGTATTGAGCTACATTTGATCTAAATACTGCGAAGCTATGAAACAAGCTGATTACTACATATTTTTTTTTTAACACTGTAGTAAGATAAATAATTCTACTATTTCCTACCTAAAAGCTCAGTTAGAATATAAATATGTTTTCTTTTTTTTTATAAATACATCGCATATGTCTATACATCTATAACTTAATTTTGCCTGAGACTTATAGCTCTAATTGAAATTTTTTCGAGTTGATAACGTAATATAGGTATTGAGATCTGGCAGTCGTAGGTAATGCATATAAGTATTTCATGCCATGTAGCGTGGAACTAATGACTAACGATGATATCAAGTTAGGATTTTGTTCAAATCTTAACTGTGATACTATTTTTTAATTTTATTTTTCCGATATATATCTTATGTAATATAAGTATATTTTGAGCCAGAAACAATCAGCTTACATAGAATATAAAGTGGTCCAAATATCAATTGAGTATCAATAGTGATTATCCAATATTTAAGAATTGGAAAAATCAAACTCTATGCAAAAAATTGCACGTTGAACAGATAAGAGTATATAAATAGTATAAAAATTGTCAAAGTTGAAAAGTTGAAATCATTCAAAGATTCATTATAAAAATTTTCCAAGGTATAATTTGGTTGAAATTTTCATATCAAATCATTTTCGAACCCACATAGCAGATAAAAATTTGATCAATGTTTCTAAATCTACTATGAAAAGTCAAAATGAAAATGCAGATCGTTAAAACCACCTTTCATATTCATCAAGCTCATATTTCTGACATTTCTATTTTGTACAACATCCCTGCCAATATTTTTTTTAATTTGATGTTATTCAATGATCATAATAGCATTCAATAAATCATCGTCCTCATAATCAGTGGCAAGCAAACTCGTCATCTTCGTCCTAAATCTCAAACTATTTATATAGTCTAAATTTGTATAATTATTTCGATGACGAGTTTCAACTCAATATACATAAAATATAATCTTTGCTATCGCTTATCTGAGTATATAAAAGAAAAACACAATTTTAACACCAATTCAATTATTCTTTTTAAATAATTTTGAACTTTCGCCTAGTAGATTTGTGTTTAAGGCATTTTTACACTCATAATAAATACCAATACTATAATAATATCGATAATAGAACTCTGATTAAAATAATAAGTATTAGGTCACAGCCTTGGCTTTCCGACCCACAAAAATCCTGTATCTACGATTGATTACTTTTGTATCGATATTAGATAATTTTATCCGTTTTTAGAGATCGGTAATTCATATTACGATTGAATTATAATTCATCGCGCATTATACCAGCATGGATAACTTTCAATTTTTAAAAGACTACCAAGTGCTGCAGAGTTTGATATACCAATAATTTATGCCATTAAAAGCAAAGAGTTTTTTTTATAAATAGCGATACGATCAGTTAGATACGGAGATTATTTGCGGCGAAAGATTATATAGTAATTAAGACACAAAACTAAGGTATTTATATTATAAAAGACAAGCACCTGTTTCGCATCAGAATATTATATGAATAATAATAATAATATGCATATTCAGCCAGATTTTTGAATAAGGAAATAGTTTAGCAGTCGTATAGTAGTATAAATAAATTCTCAGTAATTGTTTAACTCCGATAAAGAAAGAACAATCTCAGTCACTCATTCGGTGCTTCATACACAGATGATTGAAATATATTAACTAACTACATAAATAATGATTTCATTGAAAATTAGCTCCAGCTTATTATATCTGTGGGTATGAAGATACTGTTTTTGAGCTACTTATACCAGAGCTGATAAATAACGCATATAGGCCAGTCAATAGAAAGTATAAATTACTATATCAGTATAACTAATTATGTGCGGCTTTTTTTCCATTCATATACCCTATCCACCGCTCGGCAGTGGTAGTAAAGATTTGATCATTGTCTATAGTACTCAGTAAAAGGAGCTGGTTAACATGCGTTGCATGATAATCCCACCTAGCTAAATTAGGGGCTACTTTAAGTGTGAAGTGACGTAGATCATAAGTTGTTCCTGAACCCATATCGTATAACGTCAGCATACTTTTAAGCGACGCCATACCCTGGTCAAATAGTGCCGCAGCTTCGTCCGCGTCTTTACCTATCGCTATACTTTTCAAATCGTACAAGCCAAGCAATGAAAATATGAAACCGTTAAGTACAAAAGACGAAGGCGTAGTTGGGTATTCCTCATACCAAACATATCTTCCAAGGAACGAAGCGGCCACCCCGCCTTTCATCGACGATAATCTGAAAGGCCGCAAGCCTCTGATCGCGGATTGAAGATATCTCTCATCTCCAGAATGGTAATAAGCTCGGGATAGCACTGAGATTGCGTGTCCTTGTCCCATGCTGGAATACCTGGATAAAAATTGGCAATTCTGTATAAAATTGTTGAGAAAATATCAACAATTCGATTTCCTTGCTGTATATTTTATGGAATCATTTTTGTTTCAGTTTCAAATTTGGGAAACCTACCATCCCGGTTCTAAGGTGGCCATTCCAGTGGCAACTTTTCTTCTAACAGGATTGGGCCAGCCTCCTGAAGTGATGTTCTGATTGGCGACGAGCCACCGTGCAGCGTCATAAAATTGTTCCATGTGCTCGCTGGTTGACAATGTTACATTATCGATCATCCCCGAACCGTAAAGTATCATTTTTATTGCCTGAAAAATAATAAGTCGATAGTTTATCAGTTCAAGATCATTACACAGAATTATTTCAATTCCTGGTTGACTTCTTGCTGTTCTAATTACCTTTAACTTTGAACGGGATAATTTTTTCTTAGTTTTGTCATTTAAATTCAGTCCTTTTTGTAAATCAACGACTAGATCCCTGGTCAAATGCCTCCAACGATTATTAAATATACCAATACCGTAGTAAATGTGATTGTCGTTTGTATGCATAACTAAATTTCTTGTTGTATAATGGAGATAATAGCTCTCTTTTTTTTCTCTAGATTGTAATACAATAGTAAAGCTGCCATTATCTTTGATAGATAAATCTAATTTCAATACTAAGTCTAGTACATGATCAAACTTCAACGATATACCAGAACTACTTGTTTCTGGAGTAGCATATTTCATTACGTAACTGTTCACTCGTTTATCAAATTGCCTCGTTACAACAGAGCCTTGAGGTACTGCCCAAACTTGTTTAGTTTTGTCAGAATCTTCTATAGTTTTTTTATGCGGTTCTGGTTCGGTCAGATTTTTACTATAGTGGGAAAGCCCAAACTGTGCAATCTGTGTCGGATAATAATACCCTTGACTTTCCCATTGAGTGGATATCGGCACACCGTCGCTTCCGCTCACACATTTTACCCTCTCTCTTACTTCCACGTTGTAATTCTCAAAATACATGAACACTCCACGAGGATCATATTTTCCTTTTGGACTAACTACTTTCGAGTAACTATGCGACCACTCAAATCTTTGGAGACCGTCGTACGTTGCTAACTTTCCATAAACCTGAAAAATAAGAGATTATATATTTCAATCATCTGCTGTGAAGCATTTTTAGTCCTATGAATTGACTTCATGAATATTTTTATTAATACTGTTCAGAGTGATTCCAAAACAGGTAATTGGTCTCTGATTGCTCAGAGAACAGACCTGTATTAGATCATCACACAATTCCTCTTATTTGAAAAATAGAAAAAAAAAATTCATCTCTCAATCAATTTGTATCAGAATCACAGAGTTCTCTAATCATGTGATGGAGATTTGCTTTCTAGATGTTTAAAGATTGAACAATCTAAAATCCAATAATAGTTCTCAATTCGTTTTCATCTCTTGTATGTCTTTTTTATACCATCATTCTCACCTCGAAGTACTTATGAATGAATGAGAAGGGTAGATAAACCTCATCACCCTCTTTACGGCATCCGATAGAATACCCTCCATTTATATAACAGTCGATTTCTTCATTGGCTGGTAGTTCGTTGCTGGCACGATCGACCAAATTATTCTGAATGAAATGAATGTATAATATAAACCTTTTTTTTTTTTTTACCATTCAGGTAATTCAATATATTTACTTTATACTGCAGAGTAGTCTTCCACTCTGATGTTTTCAATCCACAGTAGTACCACAATGTTATTAAAGAACTGCATACAGAGGCAACAAGGACTAGTAGTAATGTCTTCAAGTTGACTCTCATCATCATATACAACCTTTGTATTAGAAAAGTATGAATAATTGAATGAAAAATTGAACAATTGAATGGAAAATTGCACAATTGGATAAAAAATTGAACAATTGAATGAAAAATTGAATAATTGATAACAAGTTTGTTTTATCTGCTGAAAGCAAACGACGCCAGATTTCCATAAAATGTTTCGAATATTGAACGAAGAATGATAAAAATTATTCTTAGTAGTTTTCCAAAGGTCAGAATCTACTCTGATAAACCCCATCCGTAAACCATAATACGAAGAATAGTTACTCATCAAATTTAACTACGTGAGCAATTCCACTTAAGGCGAAAGATGTTTCAATCTACTTTTTTCTTATTATATGTTGTGGCTTTCAACATCATTGTCTATTCTCAGAAATACGTCAGTCTAAAATATTGGCGAGTATAAGTGATGGAATGAATCATTTCGAGATAGTGAATGATATATTGAAGTGTAAATAGAAATGAATAACAACCCTTTGGAGTTATTATTGATGTTCAGATACGTTTTATGTATTAAAAAAGTGAAATTAATAAATTAAAATAACAATAGTAATAATACATACTATAACTTGACATTTACTCACATGACATATGATTTGTATTTCTGTCTTTTCTGGTGAGTAATTGTAAGCTTAGTTCAAATTACTGCAATGCGTGCATCTTTATTCATATTATATCTCACGCTACATTTTATAACATAATAATATAGAAAATTTACTGTTTTATAGCCTCAAATTAAATACGCTTTACAAACTAGGTAAATACGCTTATTTTAATCATTGAGTTTTAGACAGGATTTTGACTGACAAGTGCTGTCAAATATCATTCAGAAATTTTTTAAACTTATTTTTTTATTATTTAGGTACGCACAAATACGAGCTAAAGTCATTACATTAGACACACACAATATTGGTTGAAAATTTGGAGTAGCCTGTGGTCATAGGCCACTGTACACGAAAACAACAGAGATTGGAGTTCTGACGTTCTGGCGTTGGGGCATATAATATACAAAATAAACGAGAAGTATCAACTCTCTAGCAAAGAAAATTTACTAATAACCTGTAAAATTGATAGAATTTGTTATTCTTCATGCAATTTATTGTTCCAAAGTTATTGAAATAACCTAAATTAGGTTCCACAGATCGATTTTAATTGTATTTGAATATCCAAATACATAATACAGAATTAATGATTAATTATCAACGGTTGGCTAGATTGTCAGCTGAGTGAACTCTGATTTTAAGCTTCTTATTGTGGTACAATGGGATAGTATTCAAGAAGATGTATTCATTCTTCTTATATATAGCCATCTGTGCGTGTGCCCTGTGCCTTTAGCCTTACTCCGTGGCCTGGGGTGTGCGTTTGATTCATGATATAGACTGAAAGCGAAGTTTTTGTGATATAAAATAATCGTGAAGTGAATAATAATCACCTTGTTGTTTTTATGGGTACTTAAGAGTTGAGGAAAAGTTTTATTCAATATGCAGAATATTTATATTCTGTTAATTCTCATTTCGGGAATATGCAGTGTATTCAGCTTCAATTTAGAAGCTCGAATACCTGTTATCAAAAGAGGTTCAATAGGATCGTATTTTGGTTATTCAGTCGCCGAACATCAAGAAACAACCGATGATCGTAATGAAAAACCAACGAGCTGGTAAGCTCAATAAACAAACAAAAATTATACACTTTTTGTCTTACAATTAACAATGAAAATAATGGAAAAAAAAAAGAACGGTCTCATATTTATTTTCATAATCATCTCGTATTTGAATATTTAATCAATTTCTGGCTAAAAATTTCACAATCTTATCTCTCAAGCACGTCATTTATTATCCCAAAAAAAAAAACGAACAAACACACACATCTTACCTCAACAATAGTGACATTGATTACTGCCTATTGTCATTGTAGTTTTAATTCTCAATTTTTTTCTTTTTTTCTTCATTTCTTTTCTTTCTCTATTTTTAGGATGTTGATCGGCGCTCCTTTGGACCAAAATTTACAGCCAGGAACGAACAGATCAGGAGCATTATGGCAATGTCCTTTAACAACCAATTCTACAGATTGTGTGCAAGTTGTCACGGATGGAATACGCGGTATTTTTTATTTATTATATGAAATTTTGTAGACCTTATAATAGCGTCTATGTTATAGTCGATGTTTCATGTTATTTGTAAATAATTTATATCATAATTGTATTATGTTTTCGTCGATCCGGCGGCCAGTTGGAAGTTCGAGTAATTCAAGTAAGTCTATGAACTCGAGTTATAGGGAAATGAGACTAATAAGAGGAATATTTGATTGTCAATGAAATTTTATTTCTAGTTTGCAGGATTTTTTATTGCCTTTACATCATTTGATTGCACGACAACGTTTACTAATACTCAGTCAAGCATGTTTAAAAAATTGTTAACAACTTTTATTCGATATCATAAATTTCAGTTCTGAGAATTTTTATTCATTTTTATTTCTAACACTTAATCATTACTTTTCATCTTAGCGTCAGCTGTGGGAAAAACTCTGATGATTCGGTTCTGTTTTACTCAATTTTCTTGTTATTTTTTTCTCCAATTTTCAGCTTATTTCATTTGAGAAATTCTTTTTCGTTCAATTTAACGCCTCATCTAATTTCAGGGTTTGATATTTTCTGAATATCATTTTATCAGAATATTTCATATTTCAATATCAAAAATACTCTATGAATATGAGTGTTTAATTATAAACCTGTACAATGGGAGAACTTTGGAGCTTGTCGCAACTAACAACTCACCTTTTACGCATGGAAAATATTTACAATAATTACTGGGCTGGATGAAATTAACATACTAGTCACTTTATTTGTATTGATAATATTAGTCGTGTCTCCATTCAGAGACTTACTTCTCTTCGTGACCTATTTAACTTTTTTCAAATTTTTACTAACTGTTGTGAAAAAATTATTCAATAATCTTCGTCATACCCTTATCCTAACTCAATTCATTAACATTGACTATTTTGTCTGATACGTAAAATACTTTCTTGTATATTTATCGTATTCCCATATTAAGTTGTTTGAAGAATTTTTCATTTAGCTATGAAAAGAGAGAAAAACTCTTTGGGTTTCATCCAGCTTCGGAATTTATAAGGAGATGAATATAGTGCCAGATGCCCGCATTATATTTGTATGAATTTTTGACTTTCAATTAATAACAGCTAATGGCGTGAACTTAAAGCATATGATAAAGCACTTGGAGTGATGGACATGCATTATGATCGCTTTGTGTTAATAGTGTGATCTCTTTTTATCTAAATATTTATTATTTACAGATATTGATTCAGACGAATTAATTGTGCCGAGTAATGACGAAATAAAAGACAATCAATGGCTAGGAGTTACTGTTCGGAGCCAAGGTGCCGGGGGAAAAGTTATGGTACGCATTATCCACTTTCTGGCTTCCAAAAAATTAATCTCTCTCTTCGTTCAATAATCAGAATTGTAATAACGCTTCTCATTCTTTGCTGCAATTTAATAGACTAATATCTTAGGTCAGGTTCCAGACTTAATGTTTTATGATCTGTTCAGGTTTGTGCTCATCGTTACATCGTCAAAACCCCAGATTCTCGCTGGGGTCAAGGACTGTGTTATATCCTAACACAGCACTTGAAATACGAGGAAGTTAAAAAGCCCTGTGCAGGAAGACCGACAAGCAAGTTAGACTACTTCTTTTTAAGCTTTTAACGTCTAACAGTACCGCCCTTAAATTCGGTGTTGTACAAAAATTGAAATTACTCTTTATATCATTTCGTACAACACTGAGCTGTTGATTTAAATACATCACCTCACAATAATCAATATTTATCTATTAACAGAGCCCATGAGCAGTTTGGATATTGTCAGGCTGGCACTAGCGGATTACTAACATCCGAAGACCGTGTAGTGATCGGTACTCCAGGCCCGCACACATGGAAAGGAAATTTGTTCCTTTTTACAATCTCTGACAATTATCTCGATAGGGATAACAACATCTACTATGCTCCCATGCAGGATGCTTCTCCTGTTAATAAATATAGCTACTTAGGTAAGCATGGCATAGGGATTAATTATACTATCAAATATCATAAATTACAACTGCCAATTCTCATGAACTTTCTTTTTTACATTCCTAAAGGAATGTCAGTGGCTGCTGGCAACTTTTTTGGTCAAGGTTTGTCATACGCTGCTGGTGCACCCAGATCGAATGGCACGGGTCAAGTAATTTTATTATCTAGACAGGAGAATGAGCCTGAAATGAATGTGGACGTGATTTTGGATGGAGAACAATTCGCCTCAAGTTACGGATACGAAATCACGTCTGCTGATGTTAATGGAGACAAGTAATTCACAATTTGAATTTATCGAAAGATGCACTATTAGCTATCAGATAAATTGGATTCTTTTATTTCTGTCAAACTCTAATTTCTCACTTTTCATTGTTTTATTTAGGACTGGAGATCTCATAGTGGCTGCACCCTTTTATTTTAACAAGGCTGAAGGCGGCGCAGTATACGTTTACACATTCCTATGCAGAAATGAAAAGGAGAATCCAAAATGCAACAAACATGTTAAATTGGTTGGTCACGAGGAATCAAGGTTTGTTATTAATTTATGATTCAACACATCACTTCTCCAATTTAAAGTTTTAATCGTTTTGTTTCTTTTCCATTTTTAAGCAGAATAAAAAATAAATTAGGTACATGGTTTTTGTTCTTTTAGATTTGGCTTCGCGCTAACAAATTTAGGGGATTTGAACAAGGATGGATACGAAGATATCGCAATTGGGGCTCCTTACGAAGATAGAGGAGCAGTTTATATCTATTTAGGATCAAAAGATGGGATAATCACTTCACCGTCTCAGGTTTATTTTCGGAAATCCAGTTGCTTTAATAAATCTCGATAAATATTAAATTACCTATAATACATCAAAGTTTTGCATTATTTAAAATACTTATGACTGATTTCAGGTGATCCATTCCAATCAACTTCCAACTCCTCTCAGCACATTTGGATACTCTTTGAGCGGTGGAATGGACATGGATCAAAATGGGTATCCAGATCTTTTGGTCGGAGCTTATGACGCCGATGCAATAGTCCTTCTTCGGTCAAGAAAAATCATAGATATTACAACGTTCGTTCGATATATGAACAAGAATTTTACTTATCAAGAAAAAATCGCTCCTATAGATCCAAACAAAGTTGGCTGCCCGGCTGATCCTACCTCGAATTACACTTGGTTTGTTAGAAGATTGATTGAATCTGGTTATATATGATTTTTAATCTCACAGATATTCAGAACGAAATAGAAACCAAATATCTTATTTATTTTCACCATTTAATCATGTTCAACTTATCTTTCAGCTTTTCATTTGAAGCTTGTTGCAAGACTGCCTCTTTGGTGAGCGACGAAGACATGCAGAATTTGAAACTGAACTATTCTATAGAAGCTGAAACTTATTCAGGAATAAGAAAGTTCTCTCGAGTCTGGTTTGGAAATGGTTCCGTACGTCCAAGTTCTAATAATCGTATTGTCACTTTGGATCCACAAAAATTAGAGCATTGCCAAGTGGACACGGTATACCTAAAGGTAAGCCAGACCTTGAATATTGATGAAATGTAAATCAGCCGACTTATGAATGATAATGTAATTATGTTTTCAGGAAAACACACGCAATATCCAATCCCCAATAAAGTTTAGATTCAATTACACATTGATTCAAGAACAGCCAGTTATGCCAGCCGAAGGAGGCCCGTTACCTGAAATAAAGAATTTTCCTATACTAAACCAGCAGGAAGCTGCTAGAATATTTGAAGCTACTTTCCAAAAAGAATGCGGAACTAATGATATATGCGAAAGTGATCTCAGAATTAACGCGACGTTGAATCTCACAGGTAAATTTGAATGGCTCTTAGCGAAATGCAAACGTTGAATGAAAATGATCAAAAACTTGATGAGTTTGCACGTGATATTTATTCCAGAATCTACAGTTAAACCAAAATTCTACGAACTATTACTTGGAGAAAAGGAAGAAGTTGTAGTAGATGTAAATGCAACGAATATTGGTGAATCTGCATACGAAGCCCAGCTCTTTATCACCCATTCATCAAGCTTGAATTATATTGCAAGTAAAAGCAATGATTCAGTGATTTGTAACTTGTTCAATACGACTTTGGTGACCTGTGGTATTGGGAATCCGTTCAAAACAAATCAATCTGTGAGCATACAAGTTAGATTTGACCCTAAGGGATTGGAGGACAATGAATCTCAGCTTGAATTTTTGGTTTTTGTTAATTCAACGTCAGAAGAGAAGACCGAGAAGCAGCCCATTTCTCTACAAGCTACTGTTTTGAAAAAAGCTGAATTGTCTATTAACGGGTACCGTCTATTATTCTTCATTAGTTCTTCAAGCCACATTCCAAAGCATTTCTATTGTGCTGTTGAGTTTATTGTTCAAATTTTACAGAACTGCAAAACCACAGTGGGTCTTTTACGGAGGACCTATAGTCGGTGAATCGGCTATAAAACATCTCCACGAAGTTGGACCTAAGGTATCGCATGTTTATGAAATATTCAATAAAGGTCCGTGGAAAGCAAGCAGCGTTGAAGTTCGTATATACTGGCCGTACGAAGTTGCTAATGATAAAACTCATGGAAAGTGGCTTCTTTATTTAGAGGAATTACCAACAGTACAAGGTATTATGGATTTGAGATTTAATTTTATGTAATTGATATCATTTTGCTTTTCAGACATTTAAAAAGTTACTCAACTTCAATTCTGCTTTACTATCTAGTCTGATATTGTTCTTTGAATTATTTTTCAGCATCTGGAGGTGGAGAATGCTCCTTGCCTCCTGGTCACAGTGCAAACCAACTCAGATTACAGAGTAGTCTTAGTCTCGATGACATGGACTCTATCTTTCCATCATCTACCGCTGCACCACAATTTAGCAATTATCGAAACCAGTCTAATAATATAAGAGAACGACGAGATACTGAACAAGTAGTTATCACAAATACCACAATTGACCAAGATGGTCACAGGCATCAAATCGTCTCTATGGTACGTCCAAGTTGTAATAAATATCCGATAATTGAACTTATTTCTTCAGTATAAAGAAATTCAAGAACCCAGAATCCTAGACAGTAATAATTAATGAAATGATAAATATAAAAGCAGGGGAAATTAATCTATCGACTTTTAGGCTATATGCACTTTGATTTATCTTATATGTTCTGCTTTTATTTAAATATCTGTAAATTTTGGTTTCAGAATTGCAAGGCGAACACAGCCAAGTGCTTTGTTATAACATGCATTATTTATAACTTGCAAAGGAGACAATTAGCAGTAATTGCTGTTAAATCCAGGTGAATATTCAACATATCTATCATAACTATCTAAAATTATTGAGATTCACAAAACCGTGTACATGGTTTTCTTATATACAATTTTTCTACTATTTAAGGCTCTGGAATTCAACCCTGATAGAAGACTATCCAAGAGTTGATATGGTCAAAATTGGATCACATGCTAAAATAGTTATTCCACCCAACGTTGTTATACAACAAGAAAATCTCAAAGATGACCTAGGGATGGTGAGTCTTACTTTCATTCAAATATTACATGAATAGTCATTACTTCAATCCTTCGTTTTATTTCCTCCTTATCTCACAAAAGATATATTCGAATTTTATTACTCAATGAGGGCAGTAAAGAGATTAAATAGGCTTACGTCTATTTAGATGAATTATCATCTCGCTTTTAGTATATTAGAATATTTTCCTTGAAATTCTGGAATGTGAAAAAATGTGATCTTATTTATTCAGGCGGAAACCATAGCGTACCCAGATCTCCTGGATCAACAAGACTCTGAATATGTGCCGATATGGATAATCATTGTAGCTATAGTAGCAGGTTTGTTGCTTCTTATTTTGTTGACGCTAGTGCTTTGGAAACTTGGATTCTTTAAACGACGTAGGCCGGATCCTACTCTGTCTGGTAATCTTGAAAAACATAGAGATGATAACCCAGAGAACGAGGCACTATTTAAGCACTAAGATACTTAATTCGAATATTTAATAATGCCGGAAAGATACTGAATAAAATTTCTAGTATTTCTCTATTAAGCTATTGGCTAATTATTCAGAGATAAATTACTATGAATAATATTGGTGATTGCACATTATGAATACGTTATGATTTAATTGTTGAAATTCTATGAGAAAGATAAAATTAACACTGACGGCCAATTGTTATTATGAATGAAAAAAATAATTGTGATAATGATCTTGGCTCATTTATTTCTGAATAGAGCTAATTTTTTTTTTTTTTTTTTCCGAGGCAGAGAATATTTTTCACTCTTTAAAGATTTACGTGTTTGAGAATGAAGAGAGCAAGAAACAAAAAAATGATGATAACTACTTCTTTACATTTTACTTACATACCTAATTTAAAATAAAATTTTAACCATCGGCATAATTAAGTGGAAACTAGCGAATAATAATATATCTGCTTAATTATTACCTTTAGTATTTTTTTTTGTCTTATTTTATAATACGTGATACTAGAAGAATTTAGTATTCTTTGTTATTTCGTTGACTGAATCTATAATAGGGTAAATAAATTCGTTTAAGATACTAAAAGGCGTTTAGTGAAAAACGTGTTTTGTCGTCGCAATAAAGTATTAGAATTTTCAAATAATCGAAATAAATCATTGATCGACCAAAAGATAATAAAACTTTGAGTCTGTTTAAGTTTTAACATGAGATAATAGATAAACAAATTTATAAATATCAATCTTAACTTATTTGATAATGCGAGGTAAGACTGATGAGATAATTTTTATCGTAACATCAAGTATAAGTAAAATGTAAGGAATTAGAGTTAGACAGTATTTTTTTTTTTTTAATACGTTCATAGTTATGTTCACTAACTAAAACTTATAGATTATAAAAGATCTAAACAATGTTTCTAGCAAAGACTCTGAAAGTAGATAAAATGAGTTGTAGATATTTCATATTTTGCCAGAGTGAGAGTATGTAGGTACTGTAAAACGTATAAAATTGGTATTTATTTATTACTTGCATTTACAGTATTACGTTATCTTTTACTCTACATTTTTCTAACAATCACTTACTGCGGAAAGTAAAGAAAATTTTATTAAATGGCCATTACTATACATAAAGGATAAGTTTTTTTACAGAGTATAATTCTTATTTTCTTCTAAAAAAAATTTATATAAGTATATTATACATATATATATATATAAAACATATTAATCTTTTTACTAACTTAATATATAAAAGAAAAAAAAAAATAAAATAAACATAAATGTGTTCATGCGTAATTAATGAACATCTTTAAGTGCAGCTTCGATAGAGACAAATGTATGATATAGTAATGATTGCGTCTCTAGTTTTTAAGTCAATATTAACCAGATCACATTAATTATTCTAAAGAATTATTTACCCGTAGCATTTTCTATTGACTGAAATTTTAAAATTATTACACAACCCACCAAAAATCTGAGACTTGGAGGAAATCAGAAAAATAGCTCTATTTTTAACTTCTTCAAGATTGCTTGGACATGTTTCACAATTATTATTCATATTTCAGCTTTAATCAAATCTTAAATGAATAAAAAATAAAAATAAAAATAAAAATCACTACCATATTATACATATCACTGCCATGAAATGTAGATTACTACTTTTGGAATAAGATAAAACATTCCCTGAAGTAAATAATATGAAAGAAGACTACTTCACTAACTAGGAATATACATTTTTATGTCAGTCTCTTAACGACAATTTATATTTCATAATTTACTATTGCAATTATACAGGGTATATCAGCACAACATTTTCCCATGTAATTAAGTATACCACACAGCTAATAGCACAAAAATCGATGATCATCTATGATATTGATCATTTTATCATATAACAAGATAAATAAATTCAAATAAATTAACAAATACAATAACTTTCATAAAGCAGCTATTCATCTTGTAATCTATCTGCTTGAAACAGCTTCGTTTGACCAATTTCTTTTGATATTTATAATAAAATGATACGCACAAATAGTTTCGGTGTGAAAAGAAGATCAGAGATTACAGATAGACACAAATGATACATGTTTTAATTCATTGGAAGTACATTTGTCGCGCAGTTCGTATTTATCTGTAAATGAATCTTGGCTGGCAAGAATGCTCGATATTCATTTAAACACTTTTAATTTATTTGGCAAGACAGGATACGATCATAAATAAATCCATTTGCGATTTATATTTATACTTTAGAAGTATAATTTTAATGTGATTTTAAATAATGCTATGATTTCATTCGAGAATATGTTTAAATAACAAATATCATATTACTACTTACTCCGCTACTGAATAATGATACCTAACATGCTACTGCTGCAGGTACAGAACATGAATGGAGATGGAATTATCATTGATAAATGCAGCAGAGCATGTGTATATCTATGTACGTCTTTGGAATGAAATGTGTTATGTGTGAACACAAACAATTTAAACTAACATTCAGATAAAAATATTATAAATTTTGTACTTAATTTTATGTAACTTACAGATTATCCATTACCACATGGTGCTCCAATCTAATATTTCTAAGTATGCATACAGAATATAATAATAAAAGTTTATTAAAAGATACCATTTCTTAATTTTCATGGTTTTGAAACACGCTAAACGCTTCAAGCCATTTGTCTCGCCCCAATAAAGAATAAAAAATTGAAATGGGACTGTTAACTTAAACTAAACTATAATATGCCGTGTTAACTCGAAATCTGAAGTGGTTTTTTTTTTTACAACAGAACTTTTGTACAAACCTAATGAAAATTTTACAAGTCATAATATTCTTAGTATCAAATAAATTGAACATGATTTCTCTACTTATTAAACTTAAATTTATTTCGAGTACTATCTGGAATGGATCAGTGTGGAATTTATGATTACATCTCACTCGGCATCCAGCAAACTCTTTTCATACGATCTTCGTAGATACTTTGAATCTTGAATCATAAATCTGAAAGAAAAAGAAAAGAGAAAAATTATTAAAAATATCTCAAATACTTTCCAGAATGGAACCGGATTAGTTGTAAACATCTCTTTACCTATACAAGAGTAATGTCAATGGGGCGGTAGACGCATGCCACAAGGAATGAGCGTCGAATACCCAAAGTATTGGAGGGAAGTCGGCTACTTCTAGCAGAGTAACTAATACAGTTGAAAGATTAAACCATCCAATCAACGCCGCGTGACCCAGTCTCCTTCTGCTCCGATACCACCAAACCATGGTCACAAGGAAAGTTAGGAAGCCTATAGAACATAAACATCCTCTGAACTGCATTCCCCCAGCTATACGAAGGAAGGAATTACCAATTCCCTACCAACAGCTATGTTGAACTTCATGTTATATCCATAATTTATATTCCCAGACCATAAATGAGTAAGGTGAACGTAAAGCGTTGTGATATATCCGGCGGTAATCACAGCAAATGCTTTGTAACTCCCGAATGCTATTCTGAAAGAAATATTCAAAGCAAATATCAGAAACTTGGTGACTCTAAGACACATGATAGAGTGTTTAATCAGATATTAAACATCACCGTAATAACATGCAGTATAACGAAGTGAGAACCATGGCGAATGCACACGAGTAATCCATCACTTCAGTAAAGGGTTTATCTCGCGCATGGAATATCGTCGACCAAGTCCATCCGTTCATACATACCTGAAGGAATGATTGGTTTTGAATTAACATTATAAGGACTTGGAATGTGGTAAATTAATGTCATTGATGACTTTTATGGAAGAATAAGGGAAGAATCTCACCACGCTGAAATAAGTCCAAGCCAAGTACATGGGATTGGATGATCTCACTTGGTGCCTAAACCGTTTATACATTGTGAAATGTGCGTATAAATTGAGTAGCGAAAAAAATACTGAAGCGGGTTCTTGGAGGCCAATTATTCGGGTGAATGGCCACTGCAAAGTATAGAGCAAAGATTTATCAGTGGCTTAGTTTAGCGATGAATGAACTCTGCGCGGTATACCTTTCCATGAAATTGAGGGACTCTAAAACCTTGGGATGTAAAATAGTCCACTGTTCTCCACATGCAGTTATAGCGGCAATCATCATCGCAAGACCATAGTAACAGTCTTAATTCTGCGCTAGGAATTTCTTTGAAATTCATACCTGCGATGATTGAGAGTTCATAATTTTGAAGGTAAAATCAAAGCCCCATTTTTATCCTCTAGTTTATTTATAATGATGATAATGAAAATATAAAGATGGCAAGAATGTTTAAATAATCTTCTCAAGATGATAAATGGGAGTAAATTAAAACGAATTAATAGTAACGAAATTTTATAGAATGGAAAAAAAAAAAGTTGTGAATATATAATACTAGGAATAGGTTATAATAAAAGTGGGTAAAAAAAATGTCAATAATACCTTCTGTACAATTTTTCGAGTAACAATTTATCAGACATTCTCTATAGTATTGGGATCTATCTCCGTTCGAGCATTCAGCTTTGTAAACAATGAATGATACTATTATTATAGAGACGTAAAACAACTTTGACATTTCGAGACTTCAATCGTGTGACAGTCGTGGGGTAGAAAAGATCGTTTAAACATACATTAAAAATAGATTTATCTATTTATTTATTTATTGAAAATATGTTTGTAGTCACGTATACAACAAGAGTGAGTAGAATATCTCGTGAAACAATAACAAAAATCAACATTAAACCACTAAATTCTAATCTATCAAAATACGAAGTCGAATAATGACACATAGCTCCGTAATCAGGGGTGCTTTACAGGAGTGAAATTTTTCAGAAATTAGAGGTGGATCCCACAGGATTTGTCATATCTTCCGCTTTCTTGGAGTTTTACTTATATTTGAGTATTTGACAAAGGACTTCTCGGTACCGAAACCGTAAGTTAATATAACATAACCTCCATACTTTCGAATTTATAGGTTAGAAAATATTTTCCAAATTTATCATGAGTGTATAAACGTAGTTTATGCTGTTGAATGAATCTAAAAATAAACATAATGTAGTATCCTTTTTCGCTTTATAATCTTTTAATTATAATGTTATAATATATATTATAATATAATAAGTGTTCAATATTTGAATTGATCGATAACGTTGAGATCTCCTGCGGGACAGTTCACAGTAGCACGTTTCTTCTTTACCGATCTGCTCGGTACATCAGAAACCCTACTTAACTTTCGTTCACACGCGTCTTCAGTAGTTCTATTTCTAGTTGTATAATAACGCTAATGACTGAATTTCAAACCGTGCAACCTGCAACGGTTTTGTCATTTTCCCTGCAATCGGCGACGCCAAACTCTAAAGTGTAAAATCCGGTATTCAATCGGTCCCTAACAGTTCAAGGTAAAATTAACAGAGATAATTCACAGTGTTTATATTCATGTAAATAATCACAGTTCAGTTTATACACCCATTTATAATAGTTCGGAATTTATCTTGAGAAAAATCTTGGTTATACTGTATTCATACCATCAACGGGTTCCTTCACTCGTCTTTGTCTTTAAATTAAATTCAATCTTTCTGAATAATTCTTAACGTAATACATTATCATTAATGAAAAAGTACGTCCATTAAACATCGTCCGAATTATTCGTAGATCGCGTTTCAAGATATAAATGATCATAATGCATACATATCACCTCACCAATGTCTATTATATTTTACGATCTATCCTGATCCAGCCATATACATCATATCATATTATATCATACTAATAAAGTCTGTTAAAATTGGATTATTTAATTTTTTTCCTAATAATTACTAATTACAGATGGTAGATGCCTCCGTAAGAGTGGCATTGAGAATCAGGCCACTGGTTCAATCCGAGATTGAAAAAGGTTGTCAAATATGTCTAGCGACAGTGAATAGCCAGTCGCAAGTCCAGGTCTTGGGAACTGACAAAGCTTTCACTTTCAATCATGTATTTTCTCCAGAAGTTGATCAGGAGACTTTTTACAATACTGCGATTAAAGGAATGATTGATAATCTATTTCAAGGTAATAATTTGCAATTTTATCTTGATTTTTATAGCTATATCACAATTCTATGTAATTATTGTTCACTTCTTAGGATACAATGTGACTATATTGGCTTACGGACAGACCGGGAGCGGCAAAACTCACTCAATGGGCACGTCTTACGCGGAGGGAAGCGAAGAGATGGGTGTAATCCCTAGAGCTATAAATGAAATATTTGAAATAGTGGATAAAAAGACTGATTGGGATTTCAAGATAACAGTATCATTCATGGAACTCTATCAAGAACAGCTTTATGATTTACTTTCCAATAAATCACGTGAGAACTGTGTTGTCGACATAAGAGAAGATTCTCAGGGAATTAAAATACCTGGCATTACTGAAGTATCGGTTGATAATTCTAACGCTACTTTTCGCTGTTTGACCCAAGGCTCACTCGGTAGAGCAACTGGGGCAACAGCTATGAACTCACAAAGTAGCCGTAGTCATGCTATATTTACAGTCAATATTCATCAAGAGAGAAAAGACGATGTGTAAATATATAATTTACTTTGTTTCTTTATTCTGCCTAAACAGACTTTATAACATAATCATAAACTGGTCATCCTCTTATGTATAGTAATCATCCCATAATTATTGTTCATCATTTTCGTTTGAGGATTTAGACTCTTTGAAATCATAGATACGCAGATAGATGAGCGTGAATGGTCATAAAATTTTTGAACAGTTTCACTTTTGTTTGAATTTTGGAAAGAAGTTTAATTGATTACCTTGTACATTTTTAACACAGTAACACTGCAACAACTGCTAAATTTCATCTGGTGGATTTAGCCGGCTCTGAACGCAGTAAGAAGACTAAGGCTACGGGGGAACGATTCAAGGAGGGAGTTAACATAAATAAAGGACTTCTTGCATTAGGAAATGTCATCTCACAATTAGGGGATGGAAATGCGAGTAACTACATCGGATATCGTGATAGTAAACTGACGAGATTACTGCAAGACTCTCTAGGCGGCAATTCCATGACCCTTATGATTGCCTGTGTTAGTCCTGCTGGTCAGTAGATGAACACAAATAGCGTTACCTAATTACTATAAAAATGAACAGAATTTAAATAATTTTCTACAGAACTGTTGTCATATTGTTCTTTTAATAATCGACTAATTCTCGTTTTCATTTACAGATTATAATCTGGATGAAACAATAAGTACGTTGCGATACGCGGATCGTGCTCGAAGGATAAAGAACAAGCCAATCGTGAACCAAAATCCACATGCAGCTGAAATAAATCGTCTGAATAAATTGATACAAGAATTGAGATTGGCTTTACTTTCTCAGGGAAGCAATACCATTGCTGGTCCAGCGTGCCCGCCAGAGCATGAATTACTTCAAAATAAAATTCAATTGATACAAGCGAAGAACAGAGATCTAACGGAGCAACTAAACTCTAATTTAATCGAGTTTCTGCACATGAACGAACGCGCTGATTTGGCTGAAAGTGCTAGCGAAATTATTAGGAGAAAGATAGCTGAACTTCTGGAGGAAGTGAAAGAAGTTATCGACAGCTTTGATGCAAATCCTAATGAAATTAATGAACATAAATCAGCGCTGGTCGCCATTTATAACAAAATATTAGGTAAAATTATATTATAACGAATTTAAGCAGTTGAATTCGTGTCTAAGGAGGAGTGCTTACTTAATTCAAGGCATTTTTCTTTCTTTTATGTAAAATCTTAGAAATCCAATGTTTGAAATGTGATTTTTGTTTCAGAATTCCAGAACGACCAAGAAAAGACAGCGAAAGAACTTTTGATTCATGAATTGTCGACAGAAAAACAGCCTGCTATCGACCATGAAACAGCAACGGGTGATTTTGCAGATGGAAATTCTGATGAAGCTGATCCAGGGATGATAGATTTAGATGTTAAACAAGAAGAGCACACGTTACAACAAGCCGAAAGAAAAGATGAGGTCAAGAACATAAACCGTGAACTCGCTCTTAAGGAAGAACTCGTTTCTAAACTTTTAGCAAACACTTCGCAAATGGTTGAGTACTCTAAGGAGATACAAGAAATGGAGCAAGAGATAAAGAAACTTCAAACAGAGAAGGAAGATCTCCAGAAAGTTTTGGTCACTGTACAAACGAACAATGCTAGTTCGAAGTAAGAAGCTCCGATGTTTATGATTTATAAATAACTCGTGAAACATTGATTTCCGTGAATAGAATGTAGAGCGTCTTCACATTTTCAACTCTTATTTAATTTATTTCCAGACTTGCGGAAACCAGAAGGAAGAAAGTTCGAGAGTTGGAAAAAAAGATCGCGGAATTATCTCGTAAATGTATGGAGCAAGGAACGGTGATTAAAATGAAAGAGAAATCCGATGTTAAGATAAATAATTTGCTTACTGAAATTCGATCAATGAAACAATACAAAGTTAAACTGATGCGATTGATGAGATCAGAGAGCGAGAAATTCAGACATTGGAAACTTGCTAGAGAGCAGGAACTCAGAAAGTTGAAAGATCAAGATAGGAAACGACAGAATCAAATAGTCAGAATGGAAACTCAGCATGGTAAACAACAAAATGTGCTTAAACGAAAAGTTGAAGAGGCTTGCGCTATCAATAAGAGATTGAAAGTGAGTGAAGTAGTACTCGATACATTATGTAACATTGATGATAAATCTGTGAATGATTTTCGCTAATAGTACTTTGATTTGTTCGAAATATAGGAAGCATTAGAAAAGCAGAGCAAGGCCCAACAGAAACGAGACAAATCTGGGAACACCGTGGGTATACAAGCTTGGGTAACACAGGAGCTTGAAGTCCTGACGAGTACCATAGACGCGGAACGTTCATTGGAACGATTGATGCACGATAGAGGATTGCTCACAAAAACCTTGTCGAAAATAAAAGCAAATAAAGATAAATACGACCCAGCTGTTTACGAAAAACAAATTTCCGAACTTACAGAAGATTTGCAATTGCGTAGCGCCCAGATAGCCGATTTACAACAAAAAATTCTTGCCTCTGATCAAGGTGAAGATTCATAAGATTCAATCAAGTCTATAGGAACGAAATAAACCTTGTAGAATAATTCGATTTATTATATATTGTTTTCTACTTTTACAGAAAATAAAATCAAGACTCGGTGGAACACAATACAGTCAATGACTGATGCTAAAGCTGCTTTGAAAACATTGTTTGACGTTGCGGCTGAAACTAGGAGAAGCCAGTACGCCAAAAGCTATCAATATGATGAACTGATGGTGAGGATTAAAGGCAGATAACAACTCATCAATTTTTTTCAATCAGTTTTAATCATTTTTTAATAAACGTATATGTTTCTACTACAGACTTCTTACTTAATACATTCATCACTCTGTTTTATAATTGTTTACAGGAAGAGTGTGATTCCCTGCGCATGAAAATACGTCAAATGGAGTTGCAACAAAAAGAGGTAGTTGCCAAACAGCAGGAAAAAGAAGCAAAGATTTGTGCAGAGCATGAAGAAGTCGTAGCCAGTCTTCTCGAGCAACTCCGTGGATCGGCTTCTGCGGTAACAGAAACTAACGAAGATCAAACATCTGCAAGTACTTTTTTCATTCAAACATGAAATTCGCTTTTCTTAGTTAAAAACTTGAAATTACTCATGGAAACTCTTTGTATTTCTTTTAACAGGTATCACAGAAAGACAAAAGACAGAGTAAAGTCAAGAAAGAAACGACATTTGTGGAAGCACACTTCGAAGATTATGCCTCCACAGATGAAAGCCTGTTAGAAGATGATATAGAAAAAGACCCTGATTGGAAGAAAACACCTCTTTACAACCGAATTAGCAGGCTAATGGTAAGCTCATTTACTCTTGAGATTAAAAACTGAGAACAATTGTCTACTTCGGTATTGATTCGTGAATATTTATTCGTTGCTATGTGCTAATCATGCATCTTCATTTCTAGACATCTACCCTAGATTCACGAGCTGAGAACGGAATCGCCGGTAAGAAGCGATCGTCAGACGGAGACATTAAGTGTTCATGTAAAACAAAGTGCACAACGCGTTTGTGCAGTTGTAGAAAAAATGATATGGCCTGTTCTAATTGCAATTGTAATCCTGAAGTCTGCGCCAATAAGGACAAGGAGAATGTAAGATATTTTTTAGACTTCTGTTCTGTACTTATTGGATGGAAATAACATTTATTACAACTTGGTTTTGAATACACAACAACTAAAGTCAATATTCTTTACTAGTAGAAGGAATATCGAGTTCATGAAATTAATTCTTTATAATAATATTATCTTGATTCCTTTTCAGACCAGACGAACGCTGTTTTTCCCAGAAGTTCCTAACGCTGAGGAGACTGACGACTCGTTCAAAAAGCCAAGGTGGGACAATGATCTTTTTTTTCATTTCAGTGTCAAGTTTGACGAAATTCTAAATAATAATTTGGATTATTGTACAATTTTAAAGCCTTGGCGAATGCTTTAGAATAATATCGACGCGTTGTTTATTTATTCTTAATATTACAGGCAGAAGAAGTCTATTCCACCAAGGCCCAAGAAATCTAAGATTCAAGACACGACTGTAGAGCTGGACACATCACCAGAAATGGAAAAAACTCATATTATAAATTCAGAAGAAATGAGCTCGTGAAAGTTTCACAGTTTTTTTTTTCTTTATTATTTCTTTTCTTTGAATAGAGTTATACAATATTGGGATAGGGAAGAAACGTTCAATTTTAGTTTAAGCACTAGAAAATAGTAAATATCATATTATACATAAAATAAGTCAGGAGGATTGCAGACAGAGTCGATAGGACATGAAGTATTTGAATGAATATAGGTGAAAGTATTTTCCCATTTAAAGCGAAATTGCCGAAAATAACTTTTTGGGCAGTTAGATTTCGTCGGATTCTCCTGAAATTCCAATTTTATCATTCCTCTTCATTTTCGTGTGTATATCAATAAAGCTCTATTAATTAATTCTGACGATTTAATATATTATACCTGTACTCAATGTTCGATGCCACTATCTGTTTTCAAATATTGACTATTATAAGATTGAGCATGTATACCTATAATTATAGTATAAAATCAAATACTTTTGGTTTTCATTGGTATACATGTGGGAAAAGTAGAATATTGAAAAAAATGGGAATCTATCGGGATTCTCCATTTGCTTTGTGACATCCATTCCCGAATTCATCAACGTCCTTCAAGGGTTTAACAGCCCATTAAATTGTTTTGTTTCTATTGTTACTATCGTATGAAATTTTTAACCAGCGTAATAGCTATTACGGCTGTTTGAAAATGACTACCACGGATGCACAGCAATCGCACGTCTTGCTAAGGGAGACGCACAAATAACTCTCACTATATTCAACCCGCATTCCACTCGTGTAGTTCATAGGTTGATATTGCCTATAATCAGCCGGATTTTGAGTAACAAAAATTCTGGCAGTTGATACCTCATTTGGCAGTCGATTTTCTGGCAGTTGATACTTTTTTAAGGAGTCCGATTTCTGGCAGTTGGTACCTGAATGAGGTATCAACTGCCAGCCGATAAATGTATCAACTGCCAGAAATCCGACTCCTTTAAAAAGTATCAACCGCCAGAAATCCGACTCCTAAAATAAGGTATCAACTGCCAGAAATCCAGAATTTTTCTGATGGTTGGGCTTATGTAGCGCCGTAACTTGATTTAATTTCAGAATCGACCAATCAGGAGGCTCCTTTTCGAGAAATTGAGCCTAAATTGGCTCAAGCAGCCTCCTGATTGGTCGATTTTCTGGCAGTAGATATTTCATCGTAAAGCGACTAAAATCGAGGTATCAACTGCCAGAACCTTTTTTTCGACCTTTTTTCTACGTTACTACAATTCGCCTGAATATAGGCATTCGGAAAACACCAAATAGGCAACAAAAATTAACATGGGCCCTGTCGTTTACACGAATGGCATGCGGGTTGCATACGACAAGGCGCATTATTATTTATATTATATATATTAATATTGTTATATTTATATATATTAATATTGTTATATTTATATATATCAACATTGTTCGGGGCTTTATGAAATCATGCGATTTTTATGATTTTCGACTTATAGGCAAGGAAAGGACATAGGAAAATGATTCAACGATCGATTATTTACAATTTCAAGAGATATTTATTCAAGAATTCGCCAATTTACTACAATAATACATGTTTATTGCATAAACGATCTTATTATTACATGGATATTTGCCGTGTTACGAGTCACTGATTACATTTTTAATGAAATTACTTATTCAATTAAAATAGTTTGGTAATGTGTAATTGAACTCGATTTAATTAGTAAAAGTAATTATAAAGTAAAGTAATTTAAAATAATTATAGACCAGACCAGATGCGAGATTTTATCAAAACTGATTCAAAAGGAACTGTAATTACGAACCATTCGCTGATGCTACTTTATTAATACTCCGCGGTGCAGAGTTGTCTTGCGGTCATTCCCCCGGTGCTTGGACTGCTTCACTCCCTGGTGTGAATCCCCTGTCCTGATGAATATTGAAGAGGTTTGGTTGAGGATAGGCAGGAGCTAGTTTCCCTCGATGAACAACGCCTGTGAAGATAAAAACTAGATAAGCATAGGGTACATTGGATAGATTAAGTTTATGTGTTTTTCAAGCAAACATTCTCAACTGAGTACCAAAGAATTTCTAATTGTGATTATACATCTGTATGAAATTTATTATAATATATTTCTTATGATTGATTTTGTAAGCCTGCCTGAACCATTTTTAAATTTGATATAAACTTTTAACTATTTTCAACAGAATCAAGAATGTCAATAAGCTAGTATTACTATTGCATGCATGAATAGATTTTTCAATATTTCAATCGTTATGACTGGTACTTGAGACTCTGGAGCAATTTATCACCAATATTGAATTATGTTCCATGTTTAAAGAATAAATGTGATGCCTAATTAGGCCTACAGCAAACTACCCTTGTATTTATTTTCAAACCTTAAAATTTTGATCCTCGTTATTCAAATATTTCTTTACTATGAGGTGAGTCTACTATATTCAACCAAGGTAAACATATTTTCTCGAGATCTATCAATCTCATTTCAAGTTTGTCATTAGAAAGAGAGAAGTTATTGCTATTTCAAAGAATCAACAAGTGTGATATCTCTCCGAGGCTGACCACATAACGAGATGGACAATATGTTACCTTTGGGTATATTATTAGGCATCGGTATCGTTTCCTTTGCAGCTGAGTGAAGCCGAGTGGTCGTGAGAGTTTCTGGCGTATACGGGGGGACAAAGGCAAGCCGGAGGCCCCAGTATCGAGTCAAAGATACAGGGTGAGCGTCACGGTTACTTGGCCGATGAGTATTGTGGTACATAGACTTGGAAAAGTAATCTGTCCGAGATCTGTATCGGATCGCGAAGTATGTTTCAGCAATGATTGTTTTTGTCGATTGTTATACATTTATAGTTAAATTGGGTCTTTGGCTAATATAATACACAGCTCACCATTATCTTGGTAGACCGGTAATCCATTATCCAGGACTAGCCGGGCAGTGTTGGTTGGCGTCCATCTCCGACCAAGTGGCACGCAAGATCTATGCAGTTCAAGTATCAGCGTTGTTCATTCTCATCTCCGTCGACCGATAATGCTATCAAAGAATCGAATGAAAGAATAAATCGGGGAACGAGTATTCTCCCGGAAAATACTTGTCAACTCGAAATAACACGACAAATTAGTTTCTCCTTCGGAGTCGCGAAATATACCTGTAAACCAAACGACGCTACAGGGCGAGGGACTCGGAATTATATGCCAATAATATAATGGGATGATAATCATCGCGAAGTTATCAAACGAAACTCTCTCGCCCATTATATTTGTATTCGAAACAGGTCCGAGACGTTATGTTCGTAAGAAATCTAGATTTTCGCACATTTATTTGCTGGTATGAATATAATGTACTTGAAAATGAACAATATCTGCAATTATAATCAAAGTCTGCCGGTCGCAATTCAACGGTTGCTTACTTCAACGATTAAAATACAAGACGCGTGAAATCTGTCGGAAAAGTATTGAATATAATTTCACTTGTTTTCAACAAGCTTTGAAAATTGTCGATTATTTATTGCCGTCGTAAAATATTGATTGAAATATTTCAAACTCACTCATGTCCAATGTGCGTCCGTTGCTGTCAACCTTCCCAAGCCGCAAATCTCCTCGACTCGTGTCACCCATGTAATACAACTACAACTAATTTTACACAGGCTCACTGTAATATGAACTCATTAGCTGCAATTGGAACAGAATCCTTGCCAAACCGAGATGACTGTCCTCTGATGAAAGTTTGATCATCTGTCACAGAAGGACGAGTGTTATATTATCACTTTTTTTTTTTTTTTTTTCCCAGGTATACAGCACGAGCTGATGTCCCATATTATCACTTTCTCTGTGATCAGATTATTTCTATTACGATACCTGTCAGAGACGTGTCTCGTTAAGACAATCCCCATGCAATCTCTTTGACGCCATGAGGGCCACTGGTGATCGTATCCTAGGTCAGTGTTCGTCAACAGGTTGTCGAATGGTATCGCTACCTTGCAGTCGAATTGACGAACTATTGCAGGAATGGCATGCGGGATGCAATATCGACTGTTATCTAAATGTTTATATTACAAATTGTAATTCATACAATCTTCAGTCAATGCTATAATATACTCAAGAGAAACGTAAAAATGACTCTATGCGTTCAACAGAAATTGCTGTATAGCGCCAATTTATGTATATTATTGAAATCTCATGTGTATTTGTATTATATTTACATATGCTACAAGTTTGCTCAAATGATCAGCCCATAAACGCTCGTCAGGTTCCATGAAAATGTAATGCAACAATAATTATTTTTTCTTACAAAACAGATATTTATATATACAAAATGGGATTATAAAAATGCTATAACGTATCGAAATCCACTTCCTTCCTCTGCCTCTTCCCAAACGTTTTTCGACCCTTCATAGTTTCCATTTTCCGTTTCTTTGATTCTTTCTTCTTCTGTTGTTTAGCAATTTTTCGCTTCGCGGCCAATTCCGGATCAGTAACATACTGGAATAAAGATAAAAATTCGCTTCAAGTATTACATCCATGGAAATAACAAAAATGTATATGAATAAAATGAAGACATACCTCTTGCGTACGCAATTTCTTTTTCTCTGCTCTCTTGGTATCCAATTTTTGCTGGACCTTGCTAAGCAGACTCGCATATTCCTCGCTTCCCAGACTCTTCTTAATCATTGTAGCCACATCCTTAGCCAAATGGCGCAACGGAGCATTTCCTTCTTCGGTAGTTGCCATTTCCCTAACAAGTGGTGACATCAGATGAAACAGTACTGGGTTCAAATTTTCTATAGGTACAGTTGCGACGACACCAGCGATCCATTTGAACACTGCCGTTCGCTGAAAACGTGGAATTCATATTTATGCATTATTCTAAAACGATGAATCGAATATTTTCGAAAATACACAGAGCGTATTCCATCCTTAAGCGTACCATTATCGTAGATTTCGGTGACTGAGTCACTTCGACATTGACGACCTTCCTCATTCTTTTTACAAGCCAGAATAAAGATATTCTGTCATTATCCTGATACTCATTCAGACGCTGGTTGGGTTTCTTCAAGTCGTTAGATGGTACAGATTTCAGAACTCTAGCAACAAATACCAAGTTCTTTACCACCTGATCAACTAAGTCTTCAAAAACGAGATTAGGCTGGAGCTGAGCGGCCAAATCCAGAGTCAAGCTTTTCAAAGTGGGAAATGGATCAGAATAAATAAATCCATTCAGCGCTGTAGATTTATCTGGATTTTCTAGAACAGCGGCTACTTTTTCAGTGTCGATAGCAGCCAGAATAAAACCAATTAATTGTGCTGCTGCTAAGCGGACCCATAGATGAGGATGTGCCAATAATGATTGGCTGTAAGCTGAAATTGAAAGCATACGAAGTCAAGTGTGATTATCAAAGATTCACTCAGAAATTGAAATAAAATTGGCAGATTTGGTTGCGAAGGTTTACCAGCTAATGTAGATACTGCATCTTCATATTTCTCACTAGTCAAAAAACTAGGACAATTAGCTGTTAATTTCAACAACATCTGTAAGACTTGGAACAAGTGGTGGTCTCTCATTCTTTCTGAATTTTCAAATTTCGTATTATCGAATGTGTCGTTATCTATATCAGTCTCGTAGGTGTTTTGTATTTTCACAAAACGTCCTGGTTCTGAATCATCGGAGTTATTCTCGTTGAATTGCTTCAGAATAAGTGGTAGTAGCTCAGTGAGATGTACTTCAAATTCTTCCTTCTCAACAGCAATGAATATACCACAAAGCTGTGCTGCAAGTCGTCTGTGAGAAACCTGAAGAAAGTAAATTATTCTGAATTATTAAGAATCAATTGCATCGAAGTAAGAAAGATTCAATTTACAATCACTTGTTTCACATGATAATACCTTGACATCTTTTAGCCACAAGATTACAATATCAAATAATTTGTTTTTGTCATTGTGAGGCAATCGACTGATCATTTCCTTTATGCATTTCGCACAGAGTTTCTTGCAATCTGCATCATCATCATTTACTAGTCTTGCGCCAATCATCAGAAAGAACAGTCCAGAATGTTGTGATAAGACGGTCTGAAATGTAATTTTGGAATAAAAGCATTCGCAACGGTCTTTGAATATATAATACAAAGATTATAATATAACATAATAATCTCACCAGCGGAAATCCTGTGATAATCCCATAGATCATTTCTAAAGCACTTTGTCTCCCTGGTTTCAGTTCGTAATTTAACTGCGATAGATAAAAAGATAGATGTTTCTCCAGACCCTTTCCTAATGGATATTCCATCAGGAATATATGAAATAGTCCCCGTGCTTGTTGCCGTACATGATCTAGTTCAGATGTAACGCTAAGTTTAGCAACCTTCTCCATTACATCGTGCATTTCAGGAACTATTAATTTACGACTTAGTATAGCTCTGAGTAATGTAAAAGCAGTTCCTTGCTTATCGTAATCATGTAGATCTTGTTCAGCATAAAGAATGAGTATCTTAAGCTGTTCTGAACTAATAGTGAAATGTTTCACGTCTCGTACAAGCACTGACATACATTTGAATGCTGCCATTACTAGATCGAAGTTATCTCCTTTGCTCAGTCCAGCTGCAGCATATTTATGCAAGATATTGAACATCGAGGAGCAAATTTCACCAATAAACGTCTTTACCGATAGAAGATCGGTCTTCAAAATCCAATTCAAGCACTGAAGGGCGAGCGTAGTGAGCTGGAATAGAGTAAAATTGATATAAACAGTGTAATTTTATCAGCAAAGATTATCTGTTACTGAATTACTTTGTTTTTGGATCTTGTGCCTTGTATAAATCGTTATTTACCTTGACATGCTGTGACTTTAAGCAATCACTCAATATGGATACTATAGGATCCAAATACGTTTTAAATTCTGGTGCCGAAAGCCGATCTCGTTTCAATAGAATATGATATAATCGTAGTCCGAATTCCACCATAACATGAGCGTTGGTATTACTCGAAGTCTTTGCTTTGGCTTTTACGCCCATTCTATTCTTTGGCTCAGGAACAACGATGAAGCAATCAGGTTTCTGGCGTGCTTTAATTTCAGCTTCTTTTTCAGTTATTTCCTTAGGCTTTGGCATAGGTAAAAGATCTGGTATACTCTCGGAAACAACGCCATAAAGAAACACAAGCATCTTGTTAGTTTCTATAAAAGTGTTATCGGCTAGACCCAGAACGACCTGTCTGAGACACTCAACTGCCTTACGAATAATTTTATATGAATAAGTTTTGAGTAATGCATCTTTCAATGGCATAACGAGATCAAGTAAACAAGATTCAGTTATGTACTGAGCTAATATATGAAAGATATCAAAACTCTTAGTCGACTTTGCCTCGGAAACATTTTTTACAATTCCAGCAATTTCCTTTTCTTCAGCGGTCAGACCAAACAGATCAACCTTGCATACCTGTAATATGAAGATGTGATTTAAGCTTGTTTTCATGATTGCAAATCAGCGTGTTAGATCCCATTATTTTACATCTTTTACTTACCGATAAAATGCTCTGCAAATTCTCATTTATATGACCAGGTTCGAAATATGGCTTCAAAGAAACAAGTACAGCATGTATCGTATACACAAGAACATGAACTTGAAAGCCTTTGGTAAGCAAGCTGCTCATTTCCCTGAGCAAATGATGCAAATATGCTGGCCCCAATGTTATCATTATTTTTTGCATAGTTTCACGGGTAACACGCCTTACAGAATCCAACCGAGACTTAAGAAAGGTACACAACTTCATCAGGACCCTAGATAGAGGAAAAGGTGCACAATAAAACAAACATATTCAAAATCAATAAGATTTTAGATAAAGAGATTAATCTCTTACCCCGGTAAATTTCGGTCCAGGACATCTTTGGGTAACTTTTGAAGCAGTTTCACAACTGCAAGTGCAATCGGCACTCTTAATATCTCTTCTTCCTCTCGTTCGAAGCCTGTCTTCCTTCTGTTTACCTTGTGACTATTCTCGTGTTGAGTTCGTGCCATGATTGACCGATGCAACTGAGGCAATAAGCCTTTTGTTATACTGAATACAAGTCTCCTAGCAGCAGATTGAGAAAGAATCAGCTCTCTTTCCATTATTGGAATGTCCGTTTGTACGTATTTCACATCTTTTTGTTCAATTTCATCAGGCTGGAGTTTATCATTGGCTAATGCTTCGTCCAGCTTCTCATCTGTATCTGGTACAATATTGATAATGCTTTCTTCGTCATTGTCCGGAGGTGTTTCTTTCTGTTTCAACTCATTCGTAGGCTCTTTGTATTTGGATAGATTGTAATGAAACGCATCTAATATTGCAACGACAATCCTTATAGTTTGCTTCTGAAATTCGAGGGAGGATCTCAACTTATCTAGATAGTATTTCAGAATAACTTCGTATTGATGCCAAGGCAGAAGCCTGCAGACTGTTCCGACCGTTTCGATAGCTGCATCGACAATACTATTCTTATTTGCAAACGATTCGGAGCATAAATAGGAAGACGCCAGAGGTAGGATAAATTGCGTCAATGTCTTGGGGTTCGGAGATCTTTTCAACGTTTTAGCTACAGCACAGAATTTCAGCAGTGCACGAGCTTTTCTGTGCAATTGCAAATGTTGTAAATTTTCAAAAACATCAACTTCAGGGTCAATTTTATTAGTCAATGGGTGAAGATCTCTTAATACAGAATGGACATCGGGACATTCCATTGCCAATTGGCCCAATAAAGCAATGGACTGATTTCTAACAATTTCATTTTTATCCCTTATCCCAGTTCGCACAATTGTTAGAATAGTATCATCTATTAGATAATGTTTTTCGGAGTGATTGTCCTTGTATTTCATGACCAATTTTGGAGCGATTGTCTTCAAACATTGTCCCGATACATCTCTCAGGGCAAGATCTTTCTCGTATTTCAAAAAGAAGAAGCAATTGTATATTATCGCTGTTCCAAACTCCAGTGTGAGAGCATCTTCATCCAGTAAAATGTTAACTTCCTTAAAAGCATCCAGTCTTTTTTCAAAGTCTGGTTGATCAATCCATTTAGTGTCCCAGGCGTTCAACTGTGTGAGCAGTTTGCAATTACGCATCATAATATCTCTGTGCTCTTCCATCGAACCTTTAGATATGATATTGTACAATTGCATCAGAGACTTCCTAGCTGACACTGCTGTAATCACACCCACCAATGGTACGATTAATCGTATATGCTTCTCTGGTCTTTCAACAATTTTAATCAGATTTACAATAGCAGAAACCAGTTGGACAACCATCTCTTCAGTTGCGCCGAGTGTAGCTTTCTTAACAAGAATTGGCAGGAGAAGTGTTAACAATGTGTCGCATGTTTCAGGATCCGTCACAAACTCAGATACACGTGATAAGACAATGAGTTCTAATCTATTAACTCCCTTCGTAGTTCTTTTCAACTTTCTCTTAATGTATTCCAAAATATCGGGTATGTGAGAAAGCAACAAAGCAGATCCATAATTGATGTTATCTATTGACTGATTAGCAACATTCTGTTTAACTTTTAGCATGTTATTCACCAGTACTAATGGGACGTAAATTTTGTCTACATCCATTTGGTCGGCGCTGTTATTGGTAGCTCCATAGTCTTGAAGTGTCAACATCTTTTCTATCATTTCCATAATAGCATTGATTACAGAACCATGAGTCTTGGGTCCCAGCATCAATTGTATCACATAAGGCAGGGGTGTAAGTGAGGAATTACTGCTGTGATGTTTTTCAAATAAGGGATAATATCGAGGATTCTGGCTCCACGCAATGAACAGTTTCAATAGCGCCGTCGGACTGTGGATACCTTCGATTGGCAGCTTTTCAAGCCAGGGAAAAACGGCGACGGCAAAGAGAGCGTCGATCTCAGACTCTGTCCATGCGTAGTTTTCATAATGTGTAAAAAACCGTGCCAATATTCCGAGACAGCTAGTGCGAAGATTTCTGATTGAAGATAGGTAGCCAGGATGAACGTCATTTGATCGCTGTGATATTCCAGTGACGTGTGCCAAAATACAAAGCAATATTCCTAATAAACGGGGTAGTAGTTTATTCGACATTTTACCACCGAACTGTTCGATTATAATCGCTAAGAGATTGACTGAGCTTTGCAAACGCTTTGGTGGAATGATATTGGATAAATCCAGATTATCTATTATATCTTTTACCATTACATTCGTATCCAGTTTTTCTTCAGAATTTAACGGCACATATTTTTGAAAGAGTTTGAAGGACATGTTAATGAATATCATCATTTCATCTTCTTGAGTTCCAGCCAAGAATCGCAATACAATAGTTCTTCTAACTAGACCACCGGCCTTTCCGCCAGTTCGCATTCCTGTTCTCATTATCATTTTAGCATAAGTTATTCTCATAACAATTGGTAACAATCCCTCACGGTGATCGCTTTGTATCATGTTGCTTTCCTCGTCAATTTTGAACAGAGCTAACTCGTTTTTCAAACTCTTCTCATCAATAAGATTGTACAAGTGATCTTTGTACGGCAACAAATACTTCGGTTTGTATGATAACAGACAGTTTAGAGCAGACTTTTGAATCTCAGGATTTTTAGAGGAAAGTAATTCCAGATAAATCTTATACATATCAGCTTCTCGGTATAGCGTTCGCGGATTTTTCACTTTGGAGAATATTTCGAGTTGTGCAAGGAGCAGCTTGATTTTATGTTTACCATCAAACGATAGCTTGCTTAACACAGGATCATCCTGAATAGTTTTTTCACTATTCAAATCATCGGCATCTTCAACCTGGGTTGGTTCTGCTATCAATTCATTATCTTCGTCATGTTTTTTTATGCTCCAAGATTTGGCGTCCTCTGAATTGGATTTGAAGAAGTTACTCTCAACAAAATCAATGAACAAGCCAGTTAAATCTCGATTTTTCATTTCGCAGAAGTCAGTGAATGCGCCCATACATTTCCAGAGTAGTAAATTGTAGTTATTTTGATCGGGTTTGTCATCGTTATCATAAACTTTGGACGAGAGCAGCGAACCAACATCGCAATTGAAGGTGGGTATGCTGCTGACCACCGAATCCTCTGGTTTCTTTGCACTTTCCAATTTTGCCATGAATATGGGCCAAAATGATTCACATTGTTTGTGTGCATAAGATGCGATGAGTTTTATAGTTGGATCCCATAGCAATGAGAAATTAATATATAAATTTCCCAACAGATAGTATAAAGGAAAATTTAAGTATTTTAAATCCATATTGCTTAGAGTATGACTTTCAAATGCAAGACCTTGCAATTGTAACAATCTTTCTCTATAGGTATGGACAGTAGCTGGTTCAACTTCGGCTAAATATGGTAGTTCCAATGAATTTTTTCCAACCACATCGTTCGACGGAATAAAATCTTTCAAATTACTGAATAAGGAATAGATGTGGGCTACTACAAGTCTATCCTTATGATAAGGAGATCCTAATAGAGGTGCTAAATCATGATTTAATGAATCAAACTGTCGTATATTAATAAGATCGTCTTTGAATTCAGAACCGATAATGTGAGTTAGACACAAATCAACAGCACCGAGTATACTTCTCACTCCGGAATACTTATTTATCAATTTAAATAAATTTATATCATGTTTTGTAATATATGCGTAAAATTCATCTGGTTTTAAAATATGAATAACAGATTCAATCGCCAAAAGGAACGTAAAACTTAATGCGTTAAGTTCTTTGTCAGAATTGCTATTATCAAAAGCTAATAATTTTTTATAAATAGATGCAGTAGCTTCTAATAATATTTCTTCACATGTCTTAGGTATCGGATTAAAGTGAGGCAAAATTATTAATATTTGTAGAGCAATATTTCTAATTACAGTTTCACTCAGAGTGGCCAATTCAGTTTTCAAATAGTTTAAACTATCAGTTGGAATATTTCGTAAATTCAAATTATACTTGGTCCATTCTTTTAACTCTATACCATTAAGACATGGGGATGATTTAGCGATGATAATTCTAGAAAATATCCGAAGAATTTCCGCGTTAAAACAAGTTTGAAAACTGTGTTTAATGAAATGAGGTAATATCAGCGTTTCAAACGACGAATAATGAACCAACTGGTCTACAACAGAATGCAATATTTCTGAATTTGATATTGAAAGGATTTTAAGTACAAGTTTATTCGAACTTTCCTGCATAAGTTTTACATTCGAGGCCAAAAGAATAGACCCAGATAATTTGGTTAATCCCTCAACGATTATCTTATCCTTCTGTTTATTGCATTCGTTGTTTTCAAAGAAATCTAAAGCTTTTACTAGATGATTAATCAACGCTTCCGGATTAATGAGCATCTTCCCATCTCTATGATTCACAACTTCCAACAGCAAACTTTGAAGCAGGAAAAATCCATCGTTACACGCATCGATATCTTCATCTGATTTCTTATAACTTTCCATAAACCGGTTCATCAATTCCAGAGTAACACTCCAGAAGATTTTACTGTTCTGCGGGTGTATAGAGTTCAAAAAGCAGCTTATAACTTGCTGCATAACGCTGTACAAGAGCTGTTGATCTATCGATTTATTTTCCAGACTTCCCAAGTAGAGTATCAGCATTTGTTCAGCACATGAATGAAACTGTCCAGGTGTGCCTCTGATAACTTCAAATAACAATTTCCCGCATCCTGATACTCCGTCCGGTCGTTTAGCCAGAGCATTAAGTAAAAGTTTCAAGAAGGCATCCTTGTCCTTAATTTTTCTTACCACAAATGAGAAACTCTCAGCAGCAAAGTTGTTTATATAAGTAGGTTTAGACTCTGCCAGCAGCGGCAATAGCAGATCAAATACCGTGTCAACATTTTTGATCAGGTAACGCCATAAGAATTTAAAGAGATAAGCCAGAGCCGTAAATGTGTATTCCAATTGTTCCGCATTATTGGTATGTAGCAGGTCTATTATTACGGCTAAAAATTCTTGAAAATATTCATAGAATTCTCGCTGAAGATCCCGGGCGATCGCAACGACTAATCTAAAATGGGAGAACGTGATTATCAATCATTACGCTTATTCCGAGGTTTGAACTGGCTGTTATTGAACGTATTAATGAATGTAGAATAGTTTGAAATGTTGTTACTCACTCTAGGATTGGTTGAAGACACAATGTATCCTTCAAATTGAGATATTTCAATAAAATGGCGATGACTTTTTCTTTGCTGTTCAAAAGCTGTGGCAGAGTAACGATACCTCGAAATTCTTTTTTCAAATTTGTGTAGTTTTCAGTTAGGTTAAGAACGCTCCATTTCTGAAGTGCTTGATGAAAATGTGTTTCGATATCGGCACTTTCCTCTTCATTACGATGAGATACGCGATGGAAAACGTCGACATCTATTTCAGTTATACGTTCCGCGAACGGTTTGAACTAGAAGAAATATGGGTATCGTGAGTGTGAAGTGAGGTTAAATTAGGTTAGGTTAGGTTCTTTCCGAAAATGTTTATTCCATAAAACCTTGAAGGTGTTAGATTCCTTATGACGTGTAGGTTTGTTCTTCATTGTTGATTAGTTGATTTACAAACTTGTTATAACTCATGTGATACTGCCGAACGATAATATGTTGTGAAGTTGACGGATTTGAATGAAACTTTTTCGGCATAACGCACATGTTTTACACGACCACAAACCGGGTGTTCGGGAGGGGTGATTTATAAATTTATATGCGCAGTACGCACTGCGCAGCAGCAGCGACAGAAAATAGCAAAGGCTCAACGAATGGTTGGGATTGGTTGGATTCAGTCTAATCAACCAATACGGGATCTAGATTTATCAAGGATATTTTATGCAACTTCTCTCACAGGAATACATGAAAGTTGCAAATGATAGGGCGTACCGTGGTTTGCATCAAAAATAGTTAATCACGAAGTGCGTATGGGGCCTGTGTCAACGAGATATGGCATTTACAGGATATCTAATAGAAATGCTACAAGTTCATGTTCTTATTGCAGAGAAAAGATTCTGCTTTTCTAGATTTTCGAGTAAATTATCAAATGATATTAATTCTTATTGTCGTTCGTCGATCGTCGACGAAGAGCTCCGGAAATTAAACGAACTATTGCATTCGGCTCTCTCCCTGATGATTCTTCCTCTGCTTCCTTATACTTTTCAGCGTCTATTAGGTTCTCCGCTTTGTAGGTCTGGGCGTCCAGGTTTTTTACCTCATAATCACAGTCTTCGTTGCAGTACGGGTCTTTTTACCCCGGATATCTCGTTGATCCAAATCCCCCGCCCCGTAGTTATTGGCATCTAGGTTCATGATATCGTAGTTTTAGGTATTTAGATCGTCTTCGTCTGAAACTCCTAGGCGAAGGATTTGTACTAAGCTATACTACTCGAGATGTCCCAGTCAAGAGCTCACCCCGCCACAGGCTCTGCACAGCTTGCAATTTTGAGTCGGCCCTGCCTTAGTCGTATACACGGAGAAAAAAAAATAGGAATGGCAGGCATAATTCTGCTTAATCCAACTATAATCGTATGGTTAATATAGCAACTAGCATACTATATTGTCCTGTGACCATAGGAATTTTTTTTTCCGATTTGTTTTCCAAACTTTTTTTTTCCAATTTTCCAATTCTTTTTGCTTCCGTATTTGAATGAGTCTTTGATCTCGCTATCAGCTGCCTTAAACCAAAACATGTGTTCCCTATCTAAAATCGGAAGTTACTTGCGAAATCTCAGAATTAGCGAAGTCTACAAGTCAACGCATATCAGCATTATTTTTCCCCCTCAAAACCCTTCAAGCTTTGTATGAAATTTTTTCTTTTATAACTGTTAGTTTTCGAGATATTCACCTGCGGAGATTAAAATGGACCACCCTGTACAGCCAAACGGCTAGCTCAATTATATTTTATTTTCATCTCAAGAAGACGTTCTTGTGAGGATGATGAAATTTATGATTGTGAAATCACCAATACTACAGTAAATAATCTGAGCAACTGAGATCAGCAATACGATTTGATCAAGTTATGGATGTTATTACTTTAGATAACGATATCGGCTAAACAATATTTGCATAGCTGCATTTGCTATAACGTGTTTTGTACATAACAAATGACGTTGCTAGGGTACACTGAAAATCTGCTGCGACTAATGATATTTTTCCAACCAGAACGATATAGTTGATAGTTTCATATGATTTTTTTCCGTGTACTAATCAGAAAACAGCGAATCGAATTTAGCGCACTAAGATGCATGAAAGTTGATCAATTTTTATCAACTCTACTTAATATTGCTGATTCGACTTAGTTTATTAGTTTTTTTTTTTTTTACTCATCGTCGTGGCTTATCGTCAGAATGCTTTGTTGGCTCGAAGTGTCTTGAACTATTGTACTTATCTAAGAGGACGGTCAGAAACGCTGGTTTGCATTGTTCGGTTGAGAAAATTATTCCGTAGTGCTTACGCGTGGATTTGATTCACCTGCAATGATCACTACTGTTTTGATTGGAGTGGTGGTTTTTCTCATCTCTAGGAGTTTGTTTTTTGAAAAGACAAATAACTATCCACCAGGTATAACTCGTATTCGTATTATTTGTTCATATCTGTTAAATGCGAAAAATATTATCACATAGATGTATACTATACATGGTCCCCATCAACATCTCTACATCTCAATATATATAGGGTATTTCACGTCAAGTCAGCCACCTTCAGTCCTCAATACCTTCGATTTAATTTTTCTTCTAGGATTTTGTTACACTATGTGAGAGTATTGTCTCTGATTTGTTTAAAAAAAATTCGAGCTGGCTTTGTATAATCAGCAATTAAAATATTTTTCAATAAACGTTTAACATTTGTACTTTGATGTAATAAAATGTTTTTTTTTAAATACTTTTACTATTAATTTTGTTACAAGAAACATTCGAAGAATTTCAAATCTTATTCATACCAAAAACCGTATTTATAGACGACGGCATAACATTGCTTCCTATATGTATATGGGACATTCCACACCGATTCAACCTGGGTCTGACCCTCGACCCCGTGGATTCAGTCCGTAATTTTTTATATGGTTCTTCTATCTGTTGAAGGCACGCTGAATTTTTTGCAGATTTTACCGAGGAACACATTTTTCCAGTATATTGCATATGCAAACTAATATTTCAAATAAATACAGTTTCCTATTATTAAAAATATTATTCATCGAAAATAGATTCTCTATGAGGTTTGCATATTTGAATAAAAAAAAAAAATCAAAACCAGCGGCTGACATAAGACGTTTTAAATTTCTCATGACGTTTTCGTGCCATCGGAGTTGGTAACTAATGCAATGATTTCATCAGGACCTTTCCGATGGCCAGTGATTGGAAACTTATTTCTGCTGCAAAAATTATCTCGCACATTTGGTGGTCAGTACTGCGCTTTTGTCGAGCTTTCACGCCGTTATGGTAGCGATATTATATCACTCCGTCTTGGAGCCAGTAATGTCATCGTGGTTTCCGGCCAAATTGGAATACAGAAAGTTCTCCACAACGAAGAGTACGATGGACGGCCTTGGAACGAATTCACCAAGCTGAGAAATTTTGGGAACAGAAATGGTGGATAAAAATTGGCTGTTCCAAAAATTCTACCAAACAGGTTCTTTCAATAATTTTTATTATCACCCAGGAATAACATTGATGGATGGACCAGAATGGCGAGAAATGCGATCATGGGTCATTCGAAAGTTGCGGATAATTGGTATCGGTCGTCAGAAAATGTCAGACTTGATGATAGAGGAACTGAACGAAATACTGAAGACGATGGAAGGTGGCGGAATACATCGTTTGAAAGAAATCATAACTCCGGCTGTCATCAATGTCCTATGGAGTCTGGTAACAGGAAAACGATTCTGCGACGAGCTCAGGTGAAGAGAAGAGTAGAATAAGGCAGGAAGGCTGGTGGCGAATCCACCACATTTCAGTAGTAGTTATCCAATACCAAATTTTATACAGAAACATAAAGGATGGATACTTGTTATCCTAACAAGTTCAACAAAAAAAAAATGTGTTTAATTGATCAGATTGCAGTACTTTATCGATCTGATGGAGCGCCGTGCCCAAGCCTTCGACATGAGTGGTGGTGTCTTATCAGCCTTACCCTGGATAAGGCATATAGTTCCAGAAAGATCAGGATACAATCTACTAGTTACCGTCAACTATGAGATGAAAAAATTCCTGATGGTTTGTTATTATTACCTATCCTCTGTCTGAATAGGTCTATGAGACACCGCATAATCTTTCGCCAGACTGAGTTTGAAAAAAGTGAACAAATCGGAAATTTGAAAAAAAAAAAAGAAAGTTTCGCTTATACCGTGGGAAATAATTTTCCGCTAATTCGAACGAAAAGTGTTGGAAAACATACACCTGTAGAAATGAATGTATTTTTATTTTGTTTCATCAGGAAACGATCGATGACCACAAAAGAAATTATACTGCAGGCATGCAGGATGACTTAATATATATGTTTCTCAATGAAATGTATTCGGATAAGAGTTCAGCCGCGATTTTCACAGGTAAATAATTGTAACCAAGAATATAATGTATCAAGATTTTCACGATTTTCAGGAATTCTGTAATGTTTAACTTCTCACTCGTGAGGAGTCCGAAAAATTCATTCAAGGCATAAACGGACTCAAGATATTTTTATCTGATACTCCGCAAGGAATTTATTGCTCTCAATCTCCTCTTCGCCCGAAACGAAACTTCGAAAGAGAAAAACCGTAATGAATGAATATCGAATGTAATCACGAATGTATTCCTAGACTTTAGATGGTATCGTTGCTCCACAATGCGTCTCAAATTGTCAATCTCCGGCCGATGTATTTCATTGATACCTTTCCTATCGAAAGTAAGAAATATCGAATGCTGGGTGACATTACGATAAAAATATCATCGCGATTAGATAATCAAGAATTAAAAATGCCGGAGCAATAGCAATGAAAATAATGGAATAGTTATTACGATTCGAATTTTGAAACTAATTTTATAAAAACTTACACTAGATGATCAGTTGGTGATGGTAATGATGGATCTATTCATTGCTGGTTTGAGTACCACAGCAACGACATTGGATTTTTTATTTTTGAACATGGTAATTAATCAGGATGTCCAGAAACGGCTCCACGAGGAGATAGACGCGGTAGTGGGTAATGAAAGGACTCCGGATCTTAAAGATAGACCAAGGTAGGACGATTTTTCGCCCAAACTTAGGTACTGAAATCTTTTTTTTTATTTGAAAAAAAAAAAACAAGCGGACACTACTAATTACTAATTGCTCACAGATTGGCTTACACAGAGGCTGTCCTCGCTGAATCCCAGAGGATGTGCTCAGTTACACCGATTATAGGACCACGCCGAGTACTCAAGGAAACAAATTTACTAGGATACAAAATTCCCAAGGACATAACGGTCCTTATAAACCTCTGGAGCATACATATGAGTGAAGATCTTTACCCTGAACCCAAAAGCTTCAAGCCAGAAAGGTTTTTAAAAAACGGTGTATATCTCCCGAACGAAAAGCCGATACTATTCGGCGAGGGTACGTGGATAACTACTTCCAACGTGTTTCTTTTCTTTAATTTATTTCAACTTATGAATCGTCAATCGCCTTTTTCCTGGAGGCTAAACACAGTCAGATCATTGCGACGGTCAATATTGGAGAGACTTCGAAAATTGAACGAGATATTTCGTTATCGCCAAGGGAAACAAGCTATTTCCGACATGATGTAATTGCAGCCGGTTAAGTTCTTAGTAAACACTACTAATGATAGTGCGATTCCGTTACACAGGTAAACGACGTTGTCCTGGCGAAACCCTGGCTCGATGTGGCTTGTTTCTTCTCTTCGTTGGCGTGATGCAGCAATACCACTTACTTCCAGTCCCTGGAGAGGAGCCTCCCACATTAGCGCGTGTACCGGGTCTCCTAATTTCACCAAAACCATACGATGTCTTCCTGACCCGAAGACTAGCTAAACCACGATCTTTTGATTCACCAAATTGACTTGGAATTTTGACATGGGAATGAAATATTTTGTTACAAATTATACATGTAATCATTTTCAAATGAATATATTTGATCATTATGACCTATGACCTACAGATAATATCGACGTTAATTCCAATGCCATATAACTTTTCAAAAAAAAATCGACATTCTGGAAATTAGTAAATTATTTCATACACTGGCCAAATGCGTGTAATATGTTTAACTTTATATGAATCAACTAATTTTAAGTCAACGATGCCTCCGAATGATTCAATTTGTTCATGAAAATATGCAAACTAGTTGTACCAAACTTTATGCGCGGGTAAAGCCATAGAAAACTTTTTCCAATAATTAACAGCTGGTCACGTATAACGCCTAATAAATATCTGAACTGATGTCCTGTAGCTTCTTGAGTTTTACTAAACTTTTATAGGAGAAACACGAAGTTATTTGTAAATTAATTTTACAGCAAATGTAAATTTAGAATTCTGTCCCTGTATACGAAATAATTCAACACGGTAAAAAAATTTCCGTCACTTTTAACATAAATATTGTGTAAAAAAAAATTAAACACAAAGACTTTATATTAAAAGTTAGGAAATTTTTTTACTGTGTATTACTCGCACTTCACTCGGATTTCACAATACATTTCCCGTGAAATCCATTTACAAATATAGTTCAAATTTACTAAGTAAATTCAAATACAGTTTAGTGTTTTTCGTATAAAAGTTTAGTAAAAATCAAGAATTTATTTCGAAATTAGAAGAAAAAGCTTAGGAATTCACTTCTGCTACGCCACATTCGTAATTTTGCAAAACTTTTGTAAATTAAATGTTTGTAAACGCACAATCATTTTTAACAGATATAACTACAATTCGCGTACCTATAAATCGGGAACAGCGGGATCGTTAATCCCGTCACGTATGACGTGCCCTGCCGTTTCTATATAACTGATAATTTCAATAATTGCACGGCTAAATATCGTATCACCTAATTAGCCGAATATCTACCCAGACAGCAAAAAATTAAAAGTGGTCTTAAAGACGTCATATGGACGTCCAATGCGCCACTTTTTGAGCTCTTAAAGACGTCTTTGACAATTGCGACGTCTTTAAGACGTCTTTAAGTCTTGAGACGTCTTTAAGAGCTCAAAAAGTGGCGCATTGGACGTCCATATGACGTCCAATGCGCCACTTTTAATTTTTTGCTGACTGGGTAGCGATCGAATAAGTCGAGTCCTAATAATCGTGGACTTATAACAGTCTAAATATTACGGAGCTGCAAATGTATTTAACCTACTTCAACTAAAATCTGAAACTAAGAGAAGATAGATCTATTCGTCGCGGGTCTCCAAATTATCTAAACATTCCGATGTCTACGTCGCGGTGGACCTAATCAGCCCAATACCTGGTGCTTTAATAAGACGAGTGAGTCCACATAGTCGCGAACTTATGATATTTTAAATACCTTACCTACTTTATCTCAAATCTATCTAGAATATATATATGTATAACCCAAAGCACACTACATTGGTCATTGCATGCCAATTCTCACCTCAATCTTTGGACTCCAGACTTCATGATTCCTGGACCCGCAGATTGGATTTGTATAATGTGCCTCTGGAATCTGTTCCTATGCATTTCAGCAGCATCTCTAGCATTTTGTACTCGGATATTCGTTTTCATCCCTTCTTCTCCAGGATCCTCGACAGATGCAGCTTGTCCCAGCTTCGCCGACAGCTTTTCGTGCAACTCGGTCACGAAGATTTTTTTTTATGCAGGATGCAGGCACACATGAAACATAGAGAAACGGACAGGCATCATAATCTACTCTAATATTACGAAGCCTTATTCGTACTTCACCCAATGCATCTGAAGTATGAACTTCAGGTAACAAAAAGTCGTATAAGTACCATAAGTATATGATAGTCTATTCGGAAAGATACACTGTTAAAAATGATTGTGAATTTACAAACATCTAATATACAAAAGTTTTGCAAAATTACGAATATGGTGCAGCAAAAGTGAATTGGTAAGCTTATTCTATAAATTTCGAATAATCTCTTGAGTTTTATTCTATTTGAATTCACTAAATAATTGTCAGTAAATTTGAACCATTTGTAAATTAATTTTACAGGCAATGTCTTGTGAATTCACACGCGTGTCTCCGAATAATGCTTGGAATAGACATACCTCATTGTATCAAATTACAATACATTGGATTGCGAATTCGTGTGCATGTATACAAATAATCCTTGCCAATACTCGTAACTCATTGTAAATTCAAAATACATTACCTGTAAAAGTAATTGACGAATAGTTGGAATTCACTAACAATTTAGTGAATAAAAGTTGAGTAAAAATCAAGAATTTGTTTCAAAATTTATAGAAATAGCTTAGCAATACACTTAGCGGTGGACCTAATCAGCCCAATGCCTGGTGCTTTAATAAGACGAGTGTGTCCTCATAGTCGCGAACTTGTAATATTTTAAATACCTTACCTACTCTATCTCAAATCTATCTAGAATATATATGTATAACTCAAAGCACACTACATTGGTCATTGCATGCCAATTCTCACCTCAATCTCTGGACTCCAGACTTCATGATTCCTGGACCCGCAGATTGGATTTGTATAATGTGCCTCTGGAATCTGTTCCTATGCATTTCGGCAGCATCTCTAGCATTTTGTACTCGGATATTCGTTTTCATCCCTTCTTCTCCAGGATCCTCGACAGATGCAGCTTGTCCCAGCTTCGCCGACAGCTTTTCGTGCAACTCGGTCACGAAGATTTTTTTTTATGCAGGATGCAGACACACATGAAACATAGAGAAACGGACCGGCATCATAATCTACTCTAATATTACGAAGCCTTATTTGTATTTCACCCAATGCATCTGAAGTATGAACTTCAGGTAACAAAAAGTCGTATAAATACCATGAGTATATGATAGTCTATTCGGACAGATACACTGTTAAAAATGATTGTCAATTTACAAACATCTAATATACAAAAGTTTTGCAAAATTACGAATATGGTGCAGCAAAAGTGAATTGGTAAGCTTATTCTATAAATTTCGAATAATCTCTTGAGTTTTATTCTATTTGAATTCACTAAATAATTGTCAGTAAATTTGAACCATTTGTAAATTAATTTTACAGGCAATGTCTTGTGAATTCACACGCGTGTCTCCGAATAATGCTTGGAATAGACATACCTCATTGTATCAAATTACAATACATTGGATTGCGAATTCGTGTGCATGTATACAAATAATCCTTGCCAATACTCGTGACTCATTGTAAATTCAAAATACATTACCTGTAAAAGTAATTTACGAATAGTTGGAATTCACTAACAATTTAGTGAATAAAAGTTGAGTGAAAATCAAGAATTTGTTTCAAAATTTATAGAAATAGCTTAGCAATACACTTAGCGGTGGACCTAATCAGCCCAATGCCTGGTGCTTTAATAAGACGAGTGTGTCCTCATAGTCGCGAACTTGTAATATTTTAAATCGCGTGCAAAAACCGTGCGCCAAGTACATTGATGTGGTCATTACCTCAAAAAAAAAAAAAATACCTCCTTCAAAAAAAGTATTGAAATCAGACACTACCGCCAAGCATCATCACATCAAAAACATAGCAAAATAAAAATAAAAAGATTTAAAAAAAAATTTGGAGGTAGTGGTACTTGGCGGGCCAATATTTTATATCACTACAGGATTATCAACATAGTTCAGTTGCTGGTTTCCTCATACTTGTCTACAAAAGGCCCGCCAAGTACCACTACCTCCAAATTTTTTTTAAAATCTTTTTATTTTTATTTTGCTATGTTTTTGATGTGATGATGCTTGGCGGTAGTGTCTGATTTCAATACTTTTTTTGAAGGAGGTATTTTTTTTTTTTTTGAGGTAATGACCACATCAATGTACTTGGCGCACGGTTTTTGCACGCGAGGTGCTTTTTGGGGATTTCACTGCTTTTTGTACCCCGCTGCTTTGATATTTATTTTTGCTTTTAATGAATTTCATCTAAACATATGTCTCCAACATTCAACCCTGCGTGCAAACTTTTTCGGTGATCCTAACTTTCAACCCGCAACGGCGGAATTACTAGCACGATTATTCATAGTTACCTACTGTCAACTTCGGCAAAACGTTATAATTGTCTAATAAATTTTTGAATGCGATCAGATCTGCCATAAACAGAATTTTCCTTCCGTACCATGCATGTATAATGGCCCGTTTGAATATTGTGACCTTCGTGGAATATTGCACTACTATCTACTTCAAAAAATTTTAGGAAAAATGAGATTTTATCAGTAGGCACAGCTTTTATATTGTAATTGGTGAGTCATAGACTGGCGTATGCGCGAGCGCAGCGGGACTGCAGAGCGAAATATTAGTCCTAATGCTGGCGCATGCGCAATGAAACTGTGGAGCGAAAAATAGTCTTAACGAAAAGTCTTAAAGAAAAAGTCTTAATCTTAAAACTCGCCACTTTGAAAATGAAAAAATGCATAACTCAGCTTTCAGTGCACCGATCATGCTGATTTTGGGCTTAAATTAAGGCATTTTCCATCAGCATTCTCAACATAAGACATTAAATACCGGTATAATACAGAAAAACGGTGATATCCATCAAATAAGATTCCCCCACTCCGCCTAAATTGGCCCTTGCGGTAAAGAGACACGGTCGTCGAGCGCTCACATTTCTTGAATGTACTTGGCGCGAGACTCTACCGAGTCTCTTGATACCTTACCTACTCTATCTCAAATCTATCTAGAATATATATGTATAACCCAAAGCACACTACATTGGTCATTGCATGCCAATTCTCACCTCAATCTCTGGACTCCAGACCTCATGATTCCTGGACCCGAGTCATCCATACAGTTTTCACTTTGGTTGGTCGGATCTCTAGACCCGCAGACCATATACTTTTCTGCGAGGAAAATGGAACAGGAAATGAAAATTTAATAAAAATGTAAAGGGCATATATAAATAGATATTTCCATTGGTTTTCATATTGTCACTTCTTTTTTTTTGTATTAAACAAATAGTAATTGTGATTCTAAATATCGATCAAGAAATGAGACGGAAAAATTGAATAATATTTCATTTAGTGGCTCACCTCTCATTCAATTCATCGGTAAGATACATTTGATGTATATAAACAGCTTCAGAACTTTGAATCTGCGTCTTTGACCTACGGCAGTTCGTCTCTGTAACAAAATGATTATATTGGTAATCAGTTTAATGTAAATAATGTATTTTCTCTGAAATTGGACTTAATAAATTATTATTTTCTATTGTCATCCAATTATTATTATATTATATAAGATTAAGCCGTGAAAATGAGTAAAAAACCGGTCCGAAGATTTTCGGACTTCGTCGAAATGTAAACAACCTGCGATCTGTACTGCATCGATAACTCCTTCGTACATATTTATATATAGTAGATATTCGTTGTTTGACTATTTACGTTTTACATACGATCATACGCATATCAACTTCTACACGATAACGTTAAATGTATTATATTACAACCGATTCGAGGGAAACCCAATTGTTGGCTATTCACGAGTCGAAATAATATTAACGTATAACTGCGGGAAACAGTTGACTGCGCAACGGTTGAAAAAGTTCACTCAAAAGCGGCCTATTGTCAATAAATTGCGAGCTCGGAGTTGAATTTTGCTTCAAACGATCGCGGAATACTAATATAAGACTAGTCATACCTTTTTCATCATGTCAACGACCGTATGTTACACCAAAAACATTATTATACTCGACATAATTATTCCCCCAGGTATTGCTTCGATGGCGGTATGTAACAATGGCTGCATTCTTTTATTCGAGCAGCCAGAGCAGGTCTGCTTTGTAAACCAATCGTATTAAAGAGTTTCAAAAAATAAGCCAATGCCAACGCAGGGCTGCTTGACTGTTGGAATAAAAGAATGCAGCCAATTTGTTTTCCCGCCACCCGCCCCCCTCGGGATTTTCACCGCGAAGAATATTTCAAGTATTTTCGTTTCGAATGAATTCCATTTACGATGACTTTTTTCAGGACTCGATATTATTACACGATGAAATGAAGAATTTACGTTGAAGAAGGAAAGATGTAGAATTAATATAAATATCCACCGGCAAACGGTCGAGGGAAGTCGAGAGAAAAGTTCAAACTGGCATGGAACTTCACGACAATCGGAGTTCAACCGCGATGAAATATTTTTCCGTCAGATAATGATCGTTGAATCGCAAGATTACAATCTCTTACCTTGACAAAGACGCCTACATCGAATTATAACACCATGCCTCAACTATGAGGCGTAGAGACGTCGACCGATGCCACTCTGGTCACGTATATAAATGACACGGAAAATTCGAGCTGACGAAAGTCGCCGCCTTTCAGGAACGACCGGAAATGACCGGAACGCGGGAACAGTTTTCTGCTCCCGCGCTGGGCTGCGTTCCAAAACGTCATAGCACCCAGGTTACGTTTTCGAACGCAGCCCTGGCAACTTCGGTCGTATGGCGCGAGGTTTGAAAAGGTAAATGCATTCTGAAATTTTTCTTCGAATAAGCCAACATTTAAAAAATGAATTGAGACGAAAATGAGAGTCAAAAATCTCGTTATTTCACCCGGAAATCATAAATTCTCAAACGAATATACTTATTTTAGAATATTCGACGATTTTTACCTAAAATACATATTTATAGTGGCGAGGTTCTTTTGCAGTATTTGGGGTCTAGTTAAATTTTCGATTCACGAATTATTTCGATAAAAATATACATTCAACCCTGGAATCTGCGCGAATGTCTTCCTCATACGTATAAATACGGTTCTTTAGTCAGATTCGGTGTTCTTACAACAACACGTAATTGATGATACAATAGAAAAGAATACCAATTGCAAATGTATTTTCTATTTTTGTAGACACACCCACCTGACAATCGAATAGTAATAATAATAATAACGATGAATAATGAATAAATGATGAACATCAATAAAATTACATATCGATATAATGCTCACCTGGTCCTTATTCGCCGATTCTTCAATCCGTCTAATTTGTTTTTGGAGTTCGCTAGATTTTCTGGATAAGAATCTTACTAGGTCAGTCGTATTCCGTACACTGTGACAAATACATAAAGAAACAAAAATAAATCGTCAATTTAACATTCATATAATTGTAATCGCGATATATTCATACAGAAATAGAATTTTTTTTGTATAGAATTCCATTCCATCAAATTCAAACTTCAAAAGGAACAAACTGAAATTTTGAATACATAGAATCTACCAGACCTTAGTAGAAATCGGACGTACTTCAAGATTGTGTTACGAATACCGATTAATCTTACATTTGATTTGTTCGAATGATTTGGTCCATGCAGCAAACTGTGCAACTACGATTTTGGTTATTCTTCTGATTCTTGACACTCCTTTCCTCCTTTTTGCCTCCTCGGTTTCCTTGAAAAAAAATGAGTGATTTAGAAGATTTAAGAAATAAAATCTTGGATGAAAAACATACGAGTATTATAATAATTAGTTATTATTCACGAAAAACTTGACACAATATATACCAGGTCGTATTTCGATACAGGGAAACTCACTTCCAAAAGAAAGTCAAAGAAATGAAAGAGAACAGAAATAGATTTCAGGTAAATTTGATTCAGAATGTACATGTAGGTATAACCCAATGCATAATATAACCTACATTGATCATTGCATACCAATTCTCACCTCAATCTCTGGATTCCAGACCTCATGATTCCTGGACCCGAGTCATCCGTACAGTTTTTATTTCGGTCTATTAGACTTTTGGGATCTTTGGACCTGCTGGTCATATATTTTTCTGTAAGAAAAATAAAATAAGGAAATGAAATTAGAGAAATTAGAAATGAATTTCGTGTATTTTCGATTTGTAATATAGAAGCAGGATCATGTATACTGAAGAAAGTGTGGTTTGTCGCAATACGTTGGATGACAATGAAACTGCATTGCTAACTTTGGAAAGATTAGATTAGATTAGATTCACTTTATTTATGCCATAGCCCATTTCTAGGCCGAAAGGCAAGAACAAAAACAAAGTACATAAAGAAAATAGAAAACGTGGAGGAACATAGTAGCAATAGTAGTAATCGAGCCAGATACTCAAACAATGAAAAGAACAGAGTAGAAACAAAGAATAACAAAATAAAATAGTAGTAATAGAGCCAGATACTCAAACAATGAAAAGAACAGAATAGAAACAAAAAAATAAAAAGTAAAATAAAATAAATGATATATCTTGTTAGCAATAAAAGACAGAGATTAGCCTAGAAGTATCTTTTTCTCACCTCTTTTGCAATTGCTACCTTGCTGCCATATCCATCCTCATACTATTGCTTCTACTGGGGTTCTGATCGATTCCTATCAGCTTCAATTGAGCTCTCATCGGCTTCAATTTGGTAGGGCTGGGCTGAAACATGGGCAGAGGTATACTACAATGTAGATATATTTGAATTCAAATACGAAAATGTGCTCACAAAACCCGGAAGTCTACTTCCAGTAAACCAACATGAATTGAAACGAATGAAGTATGTAAAAAACGAAATTAACACGACTCAAATAGAATTCAGAAAAATTGTGCGCCAATTCTTTTGAATTGCAAAGATTCAGGCATTCCGAATTCCATCTAATTCGTATTAATTCTGTTTTTTACATACTCAAGTCATTTTGGTTCACTGGGATCTAAATGTAGGCTGTTTTTTAATTCTTTGATTCAGAAGATAATTCGGATCCGTGACCATGTTACGTTACAAAACGCGTGTATACATGTTAGGTAAACATATTAATAATCAAAATATATCACCATCCTACCTGGTCCCTTCTTATCTGCATGGTTCTCGCATAATCAGTCCTGACTAGCTCCGGTCTATCACAATCTGATGAAAAAATAAAAGATGAGCAAAAGATTTGTCAATAAAACGCATTCATACAACTTTTACAGTGATATTTTTGCACGAAGAAGAATCCTCACAAATAATGAACGTAAGAAAGTGATTGAACTTTGATAGAAAGACAAAATGCGATCCAAAATACTGTTTACCTTTCATATAAATCATCGTAGAGATCAAATTCATATAATCGACCTCCTGAGCCTCCGCTTCCCTTTTGGGAATAAACTACAATTTGTCACACTCGGATTCTCGTTTATATCCTTACTTGCGTGTTTCTTCTTATTCATTCTTTCTTCTCCTTCTAGAGAAATAAACGAATGATTTAGATAATTGTCGTAATGAAATATGAGTTGAAAATCAAGCGGGTATTGATGAGAAACTTGAGGATGTATATCATATCTTATTTCTTGGCTTGATTGAGCCCGCATAATTTGTATGAATAAATATGAAAATGAATGTCGTTTATCATCGATACAATTACGAGTAATCTGCAGTGATATGGACAAAGATTCCTGGTCAGATAGCTCAATTCTCACCTCAATCTCTGAGACTCTAGACCTCATATTTCTGGAGTCATTTCCACAGTTCCTATTCAGGTCCATCAGATTTTTGGGATCTCTGTACCCGCAGGTCGTACTTTTGTCTCTAATAAATGTAAAATGAAGAATGGAGAAATTAAATAATTAGATATTAATTTCGCATATTATATTCGTGTACATATTCAAGGAAGTTGTAATGCATGAAAAAAAACATCGTATAATTATACTTGTCGATTTAAAAAACCGACCCAAAATAGTGTTCAATGGAAATTTAGTGGAAATAATAAATGCGTTCGATAACCGAACCTATAAATAAAAATGTAACATAATTGAAAATAATTTTGTAGTTAATGCGGCTTACCTCTTATTCGATTTATCGGAGGATTAATCTATATTATAAACGGCATCCGCACTTCCGATCAGTCGTAGTTTTTCTGTATAATCAGATTATTATTTCATTAGAAAGGATTAACAATGCATAACAACGTTCTGCAGCCACGTCCTACATATATAAACAAAGATGCGATCTGATTGTTTTCGTATTTTATCGAAATGTAAACAACTTAAGGTAAATGCAACTCACTCAATCGTATTTATTTCCTATTAGTAAAACTATGTTACGATACTGTTCATTTTTGTTACGTCTTATTATGATTTTTTCACGAAAGATATACAATTGTAGGCTATTTATAATCGTAAATAATGGTAGATGACAACTGACGAAAACTTTTTTTTATTTTTCGTTGCGCCGTTCTTTCGAACGTGTATTTCAATTGATTTCCGAGATTTGGAAATGAACTAATGAAGATTTTTCAAGAATCACAAAACAATTCACGATAGATATAGACGTAGAGAAAGTAAAAATGATATGCGATAATAAAATTGAGTCTAGAGAAAAATTTTCAACTGTGATATAACTTTGTTTGCGATCAAAATGAAGTCACTTTAAGAGATAGGTACGAATTAATTACAGTTAATTTTGTTACAGTTCTGTCAGATGACTATGATTGTCGCAAATCTGTTATGTATAATAATGTGTTCGACATATCTGATCAACAGAAATAAGGCAATTCATTTGAGGATTGGACTAGGGCGTATACATCGTCGCTGTCTTCTGCTTTATCTCGTTGTGAGTAGCTGACAATTGTAGTACAATGTGGAGGAGGAATTAGGATTTAAAAAACAAGAAGGAGTAGAAGAGGAATGGCTAGAACTACAAAAAGAATCAGGAAAAGGCACAACGAAAAAGAAACGGACGACTGACAGGAAACCAAGCTTCAAATAATGGTGGGACAGAGAATGTAGGAATATAGGAAGAGAACTACAGAAAGAATGGAGAGACGCCAGAGACTGAAACGAAGAGAAAACACAACGATTGAAGACAAAGAGGAATGAGTATGAGAAGAAATGCTAAGAGAAGAAAAATGAATCGAGAGAAAAGAAGATGAAGAACTAGGAAAAATCGAAGACGAGAGCGAAGCATAGAAGTACATAAACAAATTAGGACGAAGGAAAGGAGACGTATGCGAAAAGATCTCGCTTGAAGTATGGAGGAATCACTTCATCAGAAGCCTGGAAGGAACCGAACGACGAAATCACTCGGCCAAATCAAATGTAAGATAAATCGGTGATGATAACATGATTTTTAATCAGGTTGCATTTCTATTCAAGTTTAATTGTTGTATACTTTTGTTATTTCCGATGAACTTCCATTCTTCACTCTTTGCGTTTGACATATTAGATCGACAAACACCATTATACATTTCTTTTCGGCAAACTGAAATCTTTTTGAATACACACAAGCATGTTTTTTTTATTCGATATATAATACAAATCTTATATATTCTCTTTACATTTTTATTAAATTTTCATTTCCTGTTCAATTTTCCTCACAGAAAAGTATAAGGTCTGCGGGTCTAGAGATCCGATAAGTCTGATGAACCGAAATAAAAACTGTATGGATGACTCAGGTCCAGGAATCATGAGGTCTGGAGTCCAGAGATTGAGGTGAGAATTGGTATTTATATTACAGTATATATTGTGTCGAGTTCGTAAATAATAACTAACTAATGTAACACTGGCTGGTTTTTCATCCATTTTATTTTTTAAATCTCCTAAATGACTCATTTCTTTTTCAAGGACGCCAAGGAAGCCAAGGAGGCAAAAACGAGGGAAAGGGGTGTCAAAAATCAGAAGAATAACGATAATCGTAGTTGCAGAGTTTGCTGCATGGACCAAATCATTCGGACGAATCAAATGTGAAATGAATTGGTAATGATAACACAATCGTGAAGTACGTCCAACGATTGTGGACGTCCAGTAGATTATATATATATATATTTGAAATTTTAGTCTGTTCTTTTGTAGTTTGATAGCATTGTCGACTGGGCTACATCGAGCCACACTGATGTAGTGTAGCTATCTTCATCCTCTTTCTTTTTTATGAGGAAGAGAGAGACAGAGATGGCTACACTACACCAGTGTAGCTAAGTTAGCCCCAGTCGAAAATGCTATGAATTCGATAGAATGGAATTCTATGCAAAGAAAATTCTCTTTGATGAATATGTCGCAATAACATTTGTATGAATGTTCGATGGACGATTCAGTTTTGTTCCTGTATGAATTTTTGATCACGTAAGAAATAGGACTGATCCAGAAAATCTGGCGAACTCCAAAAGCAAATTGGAAGTATTGAAGGATTGGCGTATGAGTAAAAAGGAAGCATTATAACGAGATACCATTACATTAATATTCATCATTCATTCACATTCCTTATCATCATCATCATCATTATTATTATTATTATTATTATTATTATTATTATTATTATTATTATTATCATTATTATTATTATCATTATTATAATTCGTTCATCAGGCAGGGGTGTGTACAGAAATAGAAAATGAATTTGTAATTGGTATTCTTCTCTATCGTGTCGTCAATTACGTGTTATAAAAGGGGAAAAAAAAACTGTATCTGAGTAAAGAACCAGATTTATACGTATAGGGACGACATTCGTGCAGATTCCAGGGTTGAATTTATATTTTTTTCGAAATAATTCGTGAATCGAAAATTGAACTAGACCCCAAAAACTGCAAAAGAACCTTGCCACTATGAATACGTATTTCAGGTAAAAATCGTCAAATATTCTATGATAAATATATTCGTTTGAAAATTTATGATTCTCGGGTAAAATAACGAGATTTTTTACTCTCATTTTCGTCTCAATTCATTTTTCAAATGTTGGCTTATTCGGAGAAAAAATTTCCGAGTTTATTTACTTTTTAAAACCTCGCGCCGGAAAACTATGCCTGCGTACGCGCAGAAAACTGCCTGCGCATGCGCGGAAAACTGCAACCGCGTTTATGGTCGTTCCGTGGAGGGGCGGGTAAACAAACCGCCATCTTAATCGAAGCAATACGCTGCGAAATAATTACGTTGAGTATAATAATGTTTTTGGAGTAACAAACGGTCGTTAAAATGATAAAAAAGGTATGATTAGTCTTATCCTAGTATTTCGCGATCCTTTGAAGCAAAATTCAACTCCGAGCTCGCAATTTATTGACAATAAGACGCTCTTGAGTGAACTTTTTTCAACCGTTGCGCAGTCAACTGTTTCCCGCAGTTATACGTTAATATTATTTCGACTCGTGAATAGCCAACAATTGGGTATCTTTCGAATCGGTTGTAATATAATACATTTAACGGTATCGTGTAGAAGTTGATATGAGTATAATCGTATATCAAACGTAAATAGTCAAACAACGAATATCTACAATACATAAATATGTACGAGGGAGTTATCGATGCATAGATCGCAGGTTGTTTACATTTCGAAAAGTTCGAAAATGTTTGAACCGGTTTTTCACTCATTTTCACGGTTTATTCTTATATAATATAATAATAATAATCGAATGAAAACAGAAAATAATAATTTATTCAGTCCACTTTCAGAAGAAATACATTATTTACATTACCCTGATTAACAAAACAATCATTTTGTTACAGAGACAAACTGCTGCAGGTCAAAGACGCAGATTCAAAGTTCTAAAGCTGTTTATATACATCAAATGTATCTTACCGATGAATTGAATGAGAGGTAAGCCACCAAATGAAATATTATTCATCTCTTCAGTCTCATTTTGAGATCGATATTTAGAATCATAACTTCTTTGTTTGATAAAATAAAAGAAGTGGCAATATGAATGGCAATGGAAATATGTATCTGAAATTCATTCCTCATTTCTCTCATCATTCCACTTGGTTCCAATTTTTTCTCTAGAGAAAGGTGAATCTGAGGATCCCAAAAATCTGATGTGCTGATGGAAACTGCGAGTGAGACTTCGTGAGCATGCGTAAAAGTACTGCAGTGTCGGTGAGTCGCATGCTTTTTGGTAACGGGCTTTCTTTCCTCGGTACTCTCTTTTCTCTGTCGCGTGGCGTGGTGGTAACATTGTACAATCTTCGATTTCTTAGCTCAATTCAGATAGGCTCACTCGCGACCGCAACGGAGCTTGCTTCCATAATCATAGATTCCTCTACAGACGGCAATGTAACATTATACTTGTTACTGCGCCGTCATATTACAGATATATGTATAGATGAATGCTTAAACTCGCTCTCATGGCCCTTATGGCCCTCATCCGTTGCGAATCACGATGAGCATCGCGGCAGGAGGACACCCACGGCTCAATCGGTTTCCGCGATTATCATTTCCCTCGCTCAATATGCTCGAATTCTTTCCGATTGAGTAGTGGATCTTCCTGAGTTTCAAATCATTCTTTACAAAGTCTAGGAGCAGGTCCGACATAAGAATGAACGACGCTCTAGCAAGATGTTCGAGTAGAGTCCATTTTCATTTAACGAATTATTCAAATATCAAAACATTTCGATATTGAAATCAGAAAATAGAAAAATATCCAAAGTTCAATTCAATTGGTCCGCTTAGAAGAAAAAGTTTACAAATCCTGTCCAGGATAGGATGTACTAACCCGTTCTTTCCCTACAGCAAAAAGAAATGGTAAGTCTCCTACCACAATGTATGAAATGATCAGTATGTATGTGTTGGAGAGAATCTGATGCCGGAAGTCATTAGCTTTCCGTACAGGTAAATCGGGAAGGTAGGGCAACCGCAGGGAGGGTGGTTACGAGTCTGTGTGTGCCTGCCTATATTATATAGTATATCCAATGTACAACTCGTTGGGTGGGTCTTGGGAACCAGGCGAGGGCAGGAAGGGTCGCGCAGTGGGACGGTGGTGGACTAATATTATATTTTCCGCAGCAAATTCAAGCGATCACAATTGAAGAAAAAGTAGCCACTTTGATATAGTTTCTCTGAGATATGTACTCGACACATTCGAGTCCTTAACTCAGTTTTGTGTCATTCTTTCTAATATTAGCAGAGTAAATCAATTTCTACAATCAAGTAATCTCTCGGTATTAAATGAGCTGTGATCGCTTGAATGGGCAAAACGCATCTCTTCATTTCCGCGCTTACGTGGGGCGCGGGGATGAGAGAGGCTGAGCCTGAAGACTTCACGTTGAAGAGGACGCCGACCGTCACGCCACCAAACATTCTATGCTTGCCTTAAAATCTTTACACCTTCTGTACTTGACGACTATCTGCCAATAACTATTCACAACTCATAAATATCGAGCCAATTTCTATCTAATACCGAGCAGCAGATAGCGTCAAGTCTTCCTTTCCTTGCATGCCTTTCTTTTTACTTTCAATGCGATTCTGTCGAGCATTTTTATATTATAACTAATATTGTAAATTTTAACTTTTTCAGACTTTCACAGGTTCACTAATGCATTCTTTTCTTTCAGGGTATTTTAAGAGATTAATGATTTCTCTTCTTTCAGGGTATGTTAAGTATGCTTCATGTAAATTTTTAATGCAATTATCATTACAACCAGACAGATTGGTATAAAACTAGAGTTTCATGATATCGTGCCTATCGCGATTTAACAACTGTCGAGGTTAAGGTTCTATAATTACTTACCAGTCTATGTTCTTCTAGGTGTCACTGATTATTCTTCATTAAATGGCAAAACATTACTTCAGCCAAAATATGTTCTTCTACTCGCTCGGTGACTGAAGATTTAAGTCGGATATATGGCGCGTCAAAGGGCCCGAAGCGGCGCGAGGTCTTCCGAGGATCCACGGGTGTAATTTTATATTGGGTTGCCATTGCTTCAGGCGGAAATTCTGGTATTTAATATCATACCGACGCGGAGAAATTGATTGAGATTGAATGCATCGATGCTTTGAGGTTGCTACTAGTTTATTTCAACATGGTCAGAATTTTATGTGAGCTGAAATCTTAAAACAACATTACTATAGTATATCACACTCGTGAGTTGAGATGCACGAGATAAAAATGCTCGTATAGGCAATCTCAAGTTAGAAATCACATGAATGGGATGCGGGTTGCATGCTGTAAGGAGCATCAATTTTTGCGAGAAAATGTCAAAGAATCGAATAAGAGGATAAATCAGGTAACAAGTATTCTCCCGGAAAACATTAGTGAAATTAAATTAACACGACAAATTAGTTCACCCTCGGAGTCGTAAAATATGCTCGTAGAGCAGACGATGCTAGATATGATTTTAAATATTTAGAAAAGGCAGTAATTTCTGAGTAGAATAATATTCTATATAAATATTATGTTACATTGATACGAATATTAGTTATATTAAAGTTTTCACAGTCTGCGCCGAACTATAGCTTAGTTTATCAAATAATATCGTAATCATACGAAGATTTATGACTCTATGGAATTATTGTATCTGTAGTATTATTCTTTCCACCTTATTCGCCCGCATTTTTTATTTGTAAAGAGTAAATTAAGAAATGGTTGATAAATCAACATAGAAAAACTCCGCACGTATAAATTGTTTTTATTTATTTCTACGAACAGCTATACCCGCTCTTTGGACATCTTTCAAAGGCTAATCAATTATCTTTATGGTGTTTATAGGGACACTCGTTTTCACAATTAGTAATACAATGCCTATCAGCGGATAGAGCCTTATATATCCAGTATCACAGTAGTATTAGGGCACACAGATGTCCTAGTGAAAAAATAATTGGAAAAAGAAAATATTTGTTTTTTTGTCTATACGTATTTATTATCAGTCATGAAATAATGTTTGTATTATGATATTGGCAAATATTTCAATTATAATAAAAATTTATAGCAACTTTGCTGATTCGCGATATTGTCTAGCTTTTTCAGATTATTCTCGTAATTCAGAATATTTTCTATTGCAGTTATAATTTATGCGACTCTAGCAGATTTTCAAATAATACTTTAACATCGCGGTTTCTAATAGCGGTTCTGTATAACTTGACTGAATTAATTGGTACGAAAATTCGTCCTGATGCGGAAATTAACAGGCTTTTTGGAATGCTAATTCCGTAGCTATTATATCTAAAGTCCAGAACACCAATCATAAAACAGCGAATTAAATTCAGCGCGCTAAAATGTTGAAAGTTATCCAATTTTTGTTAACTCTTCTTAAGATTGCTGATTCAATTGAGTTTCATTAGGATTCTTATAGCGTATATGTTTTCAACACTCGCGCCTTCAGCTTCTCAAGTATATACCTATACAACCCGACTCGTAGCATGCGAAGCTAAATTAATAGATATAGAGCAACTGGCAAGCGGCAACTAGTCCCATCGGGATTGTTCTGATTGTCGTGGCTCATCGTAAGAATGCTTAGTTGGCTCGAAGTGTCTTTAACTGTTGTACTTATCTAAGAGCACGGTCAGAAACGCCTTGTGGCATTGTTCTCTTAAGAAAATTATTCCGTAGTGCCTTTTGCGTGGATTTTATTCACCTCGCAATGATCACTTCTGTTCTGATTGCAGTAGTAGTTCTTCTCATCTTTATCAGTTGGTTTTTTAGAAAGAACAATAATTATCCACCAGGTATACTTCATATTAGTATTATTCATTCATGTATGTTGAATGTGGTATATATTTCACATAGAAATTCCCAGTATAGTATCATTTTCCTATTTACCCGCTAGACATTTAGTAATTTAGATGGAAAAATCTCGACTATTTATCTGATTTATGTTAGATGTGTTGACAAAATATTAACAGAGAATGTTGTCTTCAATCATATCATAAGAATGAAATGCAGTAGTTAGCTTGTAACTGAAGTATACCCACGTTGTGTGCAACGCTGAATTATTTTTTCAGATTTTTTTGAGTAAATTTATTTGAATAGAAAAATAAAATCACTCGAGGGAAAATCAGATTGAAAGCCGCGGTTTAAAAATCTGGAAAAAACTCTTAAGAAACCTGCATTTGATATAAAGAATCTTTCGCGTTGACTAGAGTGAGCCGGCGTTCGCTTTTATCTGTAATTTGCGATTTCCTAAAAAAAAAAATCAGCGTGCCTTTAAAAGATAAAACAACTATATAAAAAATTACAGACTGAATCAAAAGGTTCGAGAGTCAGCCCCAAGTCGAATCGGTGTATGGAATGCCCCATATACACCAAGAAAAATGACTCATTCTAATAACAACGTATTTGGCAGATAAAATTTGTCACTAATAGTAGATTTATCGTGCATTTTGAAGTTGATACTCGAGCCTTGAAAATAAGAGGAAGGTCATTATCAATCTAGTCGGGTCAATGCGATGATTCGACTCGATTTATTGAGACCTTGCTATGATAGGGTTTATCTACTACTTCAGCAGATTGCATACAAACATATAAAAATAAATATTTCAAATAAATGCAGTTCTCTGTGATGCAGAATATCATTTATCGAAAATAGATTCTTTATGAGGTTGATATTTAAATGAAGAATTTTTCTTGATGATAACATAATTTATAAAAATACATCAACAACCGTCCATTAGATTAAACACGACAAAAGAATAGAAAAAAAAAAAACAGCTGACATAAGACGTTTTGAATGTCTTATGACGGTCTCGTGTTATCAGAGTTTGTAACCAGTGCAATGATTTAAATAGGACCTTTCCGATGGCCAGTGATTGGAAACTTATCTCTGCTGAAAAAATTGTCTCGCACATTTGGTGGTCAGCACTGTGCTTTTATCGAGCTTTCACGCCGGTATGGTAGCGACATTATATCACTCCGTCTTGGAGCCAGTAATGTCATCGTGGTTTCCGGCCAAATTGGAATACAGAAAGTACTCCACAGCGAAGAGTACGATGGACGGCCTTGGAACGAATTCATTAAGCTGAGAAATTTTGGGAACAGAAATGGTGGATAAAAATTGGCTCTTCCAAAAATTCTACCAAACAGGTTATTTCAATAATTTTTATTATCATCCAGGAATAACAATGATAGATGGACCAGAATGGCGAGAAATGCGAGCATGGGTAGTTCGAAAGTTGCGAATAATCGGTATGGGTCGTCGGCAAATGTCAGACTTGATGATAGAGGAACTGAACGAGATATTGAAGACTATTAAAGGCGGTGGAATACATCGTTTGAAAAAAATCATAGCTCCGGCTGTCATCAATGTCCTATGGAGTCTGGTAACAGGAAAACGATTCTGCGACGAGCACAGGTGAAGAGAAGAGTAGAATAAGGCAGGAAGGCTGGTGGCGAACCCGCCACACTTCAATAGTAGTTATCCAATACCAAATTTTATACAGAAGCATAAAGGATTGATACTTGTTATCCTCACTAGTTTAACAAGAAAAAAAAATATGAGTTTCATTGATCAGATTACAGTACTTTATCGATCTGATGGAGCGTCGTTCCCGAGCCTTTGACATGAGCGGTGGTGTTTTATCAGCATTACCCTGGATGAGGCATATAGCTCCAGAAAAATCGGGATACAATCTACTAGTTACGATCAACAATGAGATCAAAAAATTCCTGATGGTTTGCTATTATTATTACCAATCCTCTGTACGACTAGGTTTATGAGGCACCGTATATTCGTTCGCCAGACTAAATTTAAAAAAAAAAAGTGGAAAAAATTGGAAATTTGAAAAAAAAAAAAGTAAAAACTTTCGCTTATATCGTGGCGAATAATTTTCCGATAATTCGAACAAAAAGTGTTAAGAAACATACACCTGTAAAAATGAATGTATTTTCATTTTGTTTTATCAGGAAACGATCGATGACCACAAAAAAAATTACACTGCAGGCATGCAGGATGACTTAATATACATGTTTCTCTATGAAATGTATTCGGATAATAGTTCGACCGCGATTTTCACAGGTAAATAATTGTAACCAAGAATAAAATTTATCAAGATTCTCACGATTTTCAGGAATTCTGTAATGTTTAATTTCTCACTCATGAAGAGTCCGAAAAATTCATTCAAGTTACAAACGAACTCAAGATTTTTTCCACTCATACTCCGCAAGGAATTCATTGCTCTCAATCTCCTCTTTGCCCGAAACGAAACTTCGAAAGACAAAAACCATAATGAACGAATATCGAATGTAATCACGAATGTATTCCTCGACTTTAGATGGTATCGTTGCCCCAAAATGCGTCTCAATTTGTCAATCTCCGGCCGATGTATTTCATTGATACCTTTCCTATCGAAAGTAAGAAATATCGAATGCTGGGTGACATTATGATAAAAATATCATCGCGATTAGATAATCAAGACTCAAAATGCCGGAGCAATAGCAATGAAAATTGATGGAATAGTTATTACGATTCGAATTTTGAAACTAATTTTATAAAAACTTACACTAGATGATCAGTTGGTGATGGTAATGATGGATCTATTCATTGCTGGTTTGAATACCACAGCAACGACATTGGATTTTCTATTTTTGAACATGGTAATAAATCAGGATGTCCAGAAACGGCTCCACGAGGAGATAGACGAGGTAGTGGGTAATGAAAGGACTCCGGATCTTAATGATAGACCAAGGTAGGACGATTTTTCGCCTAAAATTAGGCATTGAAATCTTTTTTTTTATTAAAAAAAAAAAAAAACTCAAGCGGAAACTACTAATTGCTAATTGCTCACAGATTGGCTTACACAGAGGCTGTCCTTGCCGAATCCCAGAGGATGTGCTTAGTTGTGCCGATTATAGGACCACGCCGAGTACTCAAGAAAACAAATTTACTAGGATATATAATACCCAAGGAAACAACGGTCCTTGTAAACGTCTGGAGCATACATATGAATGAAGATCTTTACCCTGAACCCGAAAGCTTTAAGCCAGAAAGGTTCTTAAAAAACGGTGTATATGTCCCGAACGAAAACCTGATACTATTCGGCGAAGGTACCTACGCGGATAACTATTTCCAACGTGTTTCTTTTCTATAATTTATTATAAGTTATGAATCGTTAATCGTTTTTTTACTGGAGGCTAAACACAGTTAAATCATTACGACAGCCAATATTAGAGAGACTTAGAAAATTGAACGAGATATTTCGTTATCGCCAAGGGCAACAAATTATTGGTGCCCATGAGTCTCGGTTTATGCATACTTGTTTGTGTCAAAGGTGTTACAATAATATGCGTCTGTGTTAAAAATGAAAGTTTAACGGCAATACTCGACGAGTTATTTGACTCCACGCGACTTTCATGCAAAGTTGTTTTTTTCTTCTTCTTTTCTTCCTGGTTTTTTTTTTTTTTCTTTTTTGCTTCACTATTTTGACCATTTCTTCTCTTACTGATTGCATCATTGCGTATTGATATTTTAACAGGACCGTTATTCTATCTGATGAAATTGCAGACGGGTAAGTTCTTAGTAAATACTACTAATAATAGTGCGATTCCGTTACACAGGTAAACGACGTTGTCTTGGCGAAACCCTGGCTCGATGTGGCTTGTTTCTTCTCTTCGTTGGCGTGATGCAGCAATACCACTTACTTCCTGTCCCCGGGCAGAAGCCTCCCACGTTAGTGCGCGTACCGGGTCTCATAATTTCACCAAGACCATACGATGTCCTCCTGACCCCAAGACTATAGCTGAACCACGATTTTTCGATTCAGCAAATTGACTTGGTATTTCGAAATGGTAATGAAATATTTTGTCACTAGTTATATAGAGACTGTAATTACTTTTAAATAAATTTAGGTATTTGATCATCGTCACTTATGACCCACGCATATATAATCGACGTTAATTACTACGCCATAGAAATTTTCTATAATGAAATCGACACTCTGGAAATTAGTGAATTAATTCATACATTGGCTAAATGCGTATAATATGTTTAAATTTACATTAATTCAATAATTTCAGGTCAAGAATGCCTCCGAATGGTTAAATTTGTTTATCAGAATATGAAAACTAGTCGTGGCAAACTTTATGCGCTAATAAAGCCATAAAAAGAAGAAGAAAGAAAAAAACAAAAAACCTTTTTCCAATATTTCTTTTTTTCGCCCTATATGTATGCGATATTTGAAAACAGTTTCTTAAAATTAATACCCAAGATAAAAGGCATATACGTTATGTGTGTTAGTAAGTAAACTTCGCTATTGAATGATGTTAACGCATCTGAAAGGCCTGATAAGAATGATTTCACCAGAACGCATGAATATACGTATCAATTGATAATAAGTTGATAAATTCAAATTGACGTACCGGTTTAGTAAGCAGATTTTATGCCACTTTCCCTCTCTCCTAACTAGGATTCAGGTTGTTGTAATAAATTTGCAAGTATAAGGAGAAAATTGATAAATATATTCCGAGCATGCTCTATAAATTCAACGCTTTCGTATCGAGAATGTAATATTCAAGACATATGAGAATTTTACATTAATGTTATTAACAAACAAGCTTATCATATCCAACTTGTATATTCTCTCTCCAATCGATCGTAAATCAATAACTTAGTACGTTACTATAAAGCAACGGGTAATTCATAATATTTCTTAATTGCTGTTCTACTGCGCCAAGTAGCTACATATTAAGCACACCTTTCATCGGAATTATATTTACTTAAAAATTAAGAGATACTGGTACGATCTTATTACATCTACTTTTTGGACCTGATTTTAATGAAATTAAAACAAAAAAATGATAGAATAAAAAACTAAGGGGATGGAGAAAATGAATGCGAATCATAAGTCCGAAAACTAAATGAACTTATGGAGTTGATTGTACCTAAGCGAACTAATTACTTCCTGTGTTTTCACACAGTGAGTTTTTAACCAGTTCGATATGACAACTCTAGATGAAATGGTTTTGGCGAAATGGTGAAACCGTCGTTGCCATTTGGATCCGGAGGGCCATATTTTTCGGAAATTTTTATATCAAAATAGTACAAAACGTAGGCAAGATATAAGAATAAACTGTTTCGAGCCAATACTTCTCCCAAACAGCGTCTCTTCCCTGAAATTTGAAATAGGAAATGTAATTAAAAAACGTAATGCGGAAAGGCGAGAAAGTAAATCACGGACAGATATGAAGGTCGAAATTTGAAACGGAAGAATAATTTTCTAGCTCATACTTTAACACCAATTAAAACACCTCGTATATACGATGATAATTGAGTAGGTAGATAACTGTAGTGCGTTTCTGCGGCTGTTAAACTTTACCCGTAGCCATGTTTATGTATTTTTTGAGAAATTACAACAGTTAAATGTAAATTTACCTAGTCCAAATGGAATAGAGAAATCGTCTGGTATAAATTCACCATTTGCGTTCAGGAATCGTTCCGGACGAAATACTTCCGGATCTTTCCAATGAGACTTTTCATGCTGCACGCTATGGTAGCTGATAAGTACTGTGGTGTCCTGAAACGAATTGAAATGTGTTCATAAATAAATAGAATCAAATATATACTCGGTGCGAATTGCAATCGGCTAGATACCTGCGGAATACGATATCCGTTTAAGTATACGTCCTTTATTGTCCTACGTGGAACTCCCAGAGGTGCAATGAAGAGATATCTTTGCACCTATATCGAAAAAAAGAGAAGGAAAATTTATCTAAAATAATGAAAATAGGTTCATTTATACAAAAAAAAAAAAAGAAAAAAGTATGTCATACCTCGGCTAAAAATGCTTCCATTCTAGGTAATGATTGTCGATCCGTAGCACACGGTGGCCTATCTTGACCTACGACCTTTCTCAATTCCTGCTGGAGCTTTGATAGCCATTCTTGATTCAAGGCCAGATAAATCAACGTAGTGGAAAGTGTGTTACTAGTCGTTTCCGATCCAGCGAGAAAGAGATCTAAGCACAAGATTAGTAGCTCTTCGTCTGAAATGAAATAAAAAAAATAAAAAATGAAAACTCAATGTACATGTGTATTAAAACCATCGTGTTACGTATAGAATAGGTGAAGACACACGAAGGAAACGGTAACTCACGATTAAACTGCGAGTCATCATTTCCATTCTGTGATATTTCCATGAGAAATGCGTCTATTAAATCACGCGGCTCATCTGTAGGTAAATTACGCATATGATCGGTAATTTCATCGTCTAGAAAGGACCACAGCTTTTTTAGTATGATCATTAGTGAATTGTAACCAGAAAGTTCAGGACAGATGAATCGTAGGAAAGGAAGTTGCGACAGAATACCACCGGAAGTATCGACCAATCTGAATGAAAAAATTTCGATTAGAATTACGCGATCAGATTCCTTGAATGCTGTGGATGTTGAAAATTTGTTGAAAATTTGAACCTGAAAGCGTCGTGGGTGACTTTCAAAATTTCTTTTAATCTTTGGTCGTCGTAATCGAAACGTCTTCCAGCGAACATTGACCACAATGAATTTATTACAGCGACATCAAAGGCACTGTGCATTGGCACTGGACCATTCAAGCTCTGTTGATGCAGGGATTTAACTAGGTCCTCAGCTTCCGAAATTAAATGATCTTCCATTTTTCGATGACCAAATCCAAACGATTTTAAATGACGTACAGAAAATCTACGGTGTTGTGACCACTTTGTTCCATCGGTGAACAATACACCTATTCGGGCAATTATAACTCGGTTGAATAAGTGTGAGAGTTTAGAAAACAAAATGAAATAATTATTAACTGGCTTAGGGAGGTAGGGCCAAAATATTCAACTCATAATTAGCGGTTACGAAGTTACTGGTTAAACTGATGAGAGAGTTTTTAGCGTATAATAATACATACCTCTCCTTTCTCCAAAGGCACGCACTCTGAAGAAAAAGCCATCAGGACGCCCATTGAACTCGTCTTGTGTGAGAACTTTTTTGATCAGCTCGTAGGTACTTACTACAACAATACGCTGTTTTCCAAGCTTCATTCCGAGCACATTACCGTACTTTTTAGCCAGATCGAGTATTGCCAGGTGAACGTATCCGTACTTTGATCGAAGTCGATGAAAACTCAAAAAACATCCCACAAACGGTAGCCATCTCGGTCCTATAGATTTTATTATTACAAAGACACTCGTATTTACAATAAATATTTTACGATATTCGAGTTCGTTCATATTCAAGTTTTTTTCAAGTTTTCGAGGGAATCGGCAACGAAATTATTTGAATGAATATTTCTCATCTAGATATCGATATGTGCGAACTTTTTCCATCAATTTTTCCTGTATATTGGAAACACTTTACTTTCGATTTTCTACGTTTGTTTTTTTGGTTTTTTTTTTATCATAAGTAAGATTGGAGCGATTCAATGGTGTTACCCTTTTGTGGATAAAAATTTCAAGTGCAAAATATGAAGAATTGATTAGTGAAACTGGTTATTCATATACATCCATGACCTTCTGAAAATATTTGGAAAGTAACGAATGCAAATTAAGTTATGTTAAGATATTTTATGATCTACGGAAAAAGCGGAAGTATAATTTCGAAAGAAAAAGCGTTTTAATTAAAAAAATTAAAAAATAAAACACGTAACCGCGCGTTCGTAAAGGCCATTTATGGGTAGATTCGAAAGAAAGTGGATGAAGTTGAAAGAATATCTTGGGACATCTTCAAAAGTCTATTGTAAGATTTTTTTAATTTTAAAAATAACGATATCAGGTTTGACGATATTATAATTATTCACGATACCTGGTGGAAAATTGGCTGGTTTGATCGATGAGTAAATGCACAAAGAAATGAGGAAAAAAATTACGAGCAATATTACAGCGTAGAACATCTTCGAAAGACTAGAGAAAGAAATATCTACCAAATGTAGTTCAGCATCGAACTTATATTTGACAACAAAAACGTTGTCTCACCTCTAAGATCCTATCTTAGAATGACATCATGCCCTCAAAACTGGAATCTTTTATGTTTTGCCTGCATTTTACATCTTTTATTTTTTAATCCTCTTTTAGGTCCAACTAAAACACGTCTTTAAGAAGTATTTTATGAACGGAGTTGGAATTTTTTTTTTTTTCTCTATGTTCTCCATACGTACAGATCGCCTTTACTGAATATTGAATACTACCAAAATAACAGACAATGTCAAAAGTCAGCTAGATTTACAAGGCTAATAAGCTTTCAGTATAACACAACGTATTGGTGATGGACAGTAGGCATTCTAGTTGCTCTAAAAATATGATTGATATGTTAAGGGTTCATTTAAATGATTGGAAACCCTCATCCGATACTATCTTATAGTATAGATACCTTTGTTATCATTTTTGTAAATAAAAAATAACAATTCATAGTAACTTTTTTGCAATTTTCTGCATATACTTAAGAATGAGACCCGAAGACATATAGAGAGCTCTCTGGTCGTTATGCAACAGGTTTTTCAAGTCAGACTTTTATAAGTAGTTTGAGAAGGTCATGGAATACGAATGCGTACTTTAAATGGTATAACGAAAAATCTCAAATATAAAAAGTGCAAATATATGTAGATTTAGCACCAGAAAATTTGTACAGCAAAATTGTAAGAGCAATAATCTTTCGACTGTAACATTGCGTTGCTACTGTTCGTTGTTATGAATATTTATTTTCAATATTCGATTCAAATACCAATGGATTATCCACATGGATGTATACGTTACATGCATAAGACTTAAGAGTGATAAATTTTGTGACGATTGGGCCATTGATCCCTCAAGGCTTTCTATACTTAGTGTCTATCTCTCTTCTATCTCTACATTGACCAAAGGCTAAATCGTTATTTATACATTGAGCTATACGTGTAATTACGTATATATACGTATTGAATGGTCTATATATCCAGCTATACCGTATCAATCAAATTACATATATCAAAATCAAAATATCGTAAGATGATTGGGTATGTATATTTTTTATTGTGAAATAAATATGAGTAATTATTTAACATCTTTGACTTTTCTTCTCAACGCGCTAAAGTCATTCAAGAAGTTTATTTCTCATAAGGAAACAGTAGATTTCAAGATACTTCGACTATATAACGTTTGTGTCATTTATCGTAATGCTAATCTTGAAAGTCGAGTTGAAGTTTCTCCAACGAATCATCACGTCGTAAATATCGAGTGAAAGATGAGTCGATGGTACTTCTCCAGCGAAGTAATGATACTCGTAGCCTTTTTGACCCAGTGGAATAAAGATCGCCTTGAATTTTCAACTGTAATTGAGTTTAACGATGAAACGAAAGGCTCGGTAAGATATAAGGTATTCCAGAATCTAGTGAAACTGATTTTCTAATAACGGTGGCAAAACCAGTGATCGCCGATCCACGCATGGACATCTTTCATGTGAGGCATTTCTGTATTCAACATTTTAATACCAGTCGTAAATTCCCCCTTTCATCGATGAACGAGACTTGTCTACCTCTAACTTGGACCGGATATTTCCAAGATCGAATGTATCATAATTACCACTTTCCCCGTTTTTCAACTATATGATTTCAAAGTTCACCGTGCTGCTAAACGATCTTGTAGCTATGTGTGCAAGATCACGAGAAGATCGCGTGAGAAAATATCTTTCATTCAGACCTAGATTTTGGAACACGCTAACTAAGACCCTAATTAACATGCGTTAACAACTTTAGTGTAAAATTAACTACGTTCTCAGGTATATCGCAATCGACCTAAGCGATCTAATCAACGTATGGGTGAAAACGTGGGTCGATTTTCTCGTCGGTCACTCTAATGATTCTGCACGTGTATTTAATAGTATGGAAATCAGCTCATGCCCCAAAGGTCAGAGAGCGAGAATCCCATGACTAGATAGAGCACATATACCGATTAACTACACGTATGAGTCTCTATATGATCGAATGTATGCTATTAACGCGCGAGATCGGTCGAGTAACTTTCTATTCCCCTGGCGGACGCAAGTCTCGCATCTTTCCTCCCACGTAAGCCTACTTTCTCCGATTTCTGTCCCGAGTTTGTTGTTTTTTTTTTTTTTTTTTCCGGACCTGGCGAATTTGCTGTGGCGCCTTGAAATTGCGTCACATGTATACCTATATCGTATTTAATAAAGGATATCAGATTTAGATGATGATAATGATAAATGAGATTTTTGTTTTAAATGATATATCAAATTTTATTCGTAAGTTAATTAGTTAACAATAATGATAACAACAACAGTATAAAATAAAAAAAAAAAACACATTATCGCACAACTTAAACAAACCCCCATAAGGGACGGGTACATCAGTCAAGTAGCAAACGCTGGAGTACCTTAATTAATTCACCTAAGATTAATATATACAGTGGCTTATGTGTTACGTTTGATTTGTACAAATTAAACATTATACGATTCAACGACTGGGGAACTTGAGGCCTTGACCGTTATTATGACCGGAAGCTACGTGCTGTGGACGCAAATTCTGATTTATTGATGAGGCTTGATTTGTTGGTGCAGCTATATTTCCAGCTCCAAGTGATCGGTCCCATCTGACCTTATTTTGATCAGTCAGCTGTTGCTGTTGCTGCTGGTTACCCTGAATACCGATCTGCGGACTAAACGGAATTAATTGAGCACTTTTACCCTGGGTATCTTTTCTGTCAGCCCAACCATGACCGTGATGTTCGTCATGGTGTTCGTGATGGTCGTGGTGATCTTCGCTTGGGAACCATTCAGAAATCCATACCGGTTTCCAAATCTTTTTCCAACCAGGAACCCAGATTTGTTTCCAATCCGGCACCCAGATTTGCTTCCAAGCTTCTTTCCACGCTAGTTTTTTGTCGGGAATCCATTCCTGCTTTTTCTCAGTCTTCCAGATCTGTTTCCAGGCTTCTTTCCATTCTAATTTCTTGTCCGGTACCCAAGTTAGCTTTTTATCAGGCCTCCAAATTTGCTTCCATTCCTCTTTCCATGCGAGCTTCTTGTCATCAACCCAAATTTGCTTCTTAGCTGGCTTCCAAATTTGCTTCCAATCTTCCTTCCATTCCAGCTTCTTGTCTGGAATCCAGATTTGCTTCTTTGCAGGCTTCCAGTATTTTTTCCAAAGTGGTTTCCAGATCAGTTTCTTCTTCCAAAGATCATGACTGGTGTATTCCCAACCATGGTGGTCAGTACCATGATAATGTTCGCCAGGAATTCCGACCTTCACCCACTCAGGTATCCAAATCTTCTTCCAGGCTGGTACTTGAATTTCTTTCCACGCTGGTACTTGAATTTCTTTCCAAATTGGCTTCCATATTTTCTTCCAATCCGGTACCTGAATTTCTTTCCAAGCCGGTACCTTTATCGGCTTCCATATCGGTTTCCAGATCTTCTTCCAAGCCGGTACTTGAATTTCTTTCCATACAGGTACTTGAATCTCTTTCCAAACTGGTTTCCAGATCTTTTTCCATGCTGGTACTTGAATTTCTTTCCAAATTGCTTTTTGTGTAGGTTCCCAAATCGGTTTCCAGATCTTCTTCCACGCCGGTTTCCAAATTTGTTTTTGAGCCGGTTTCCAGATTTTCTTCCAGCCTGGTTTCCAAATCAACTTCTTTTTCCAATAACCAGGATCATGATGATCATGATGATGCTCATCGTGATGTTCCTCGTGATGTTCTTCAACGTGGTGTTCTTCATGGTGTATCGGTTGTGCATGTTCATCATAACCCCCGAAGCCTCCTCCTCCTCCATCATCCCATCGTTTTTCAGCCACTGTTCCATACCTTTTAAAGTTACAAAAAATACAAATTATATCATTTCTTATTTCGTTTTGCACATGCAATACAATCTTTGGGATCAAAAAACCTGTTCGTTATACAGTTTTGTTTGGCTATTAAATCCAAAGAATATAACTGTATATATATTTGAATGAACTAATGCAACGTTACCAACTGATTGTGCAAACTGTTCGCGAAAGTCTTTATTCTCTAATAACCTTCCCCAATGCCATGGTGAACGGCTTTTTTCTCCGCAATCACTATAATCGCCTTGACTTTGACCGATAAATATATCCAACGTATTCATTTATACTTACGGAGTTTGTTGCTGTGTCTGTTTCTGGAGCTCAGTTTGATCCAATGCCTTGCTCGCCACAAGAACGGCTTGCAATAGTACAACTAGTGCAACCTATATATAAAAAAAATATTTATTAATCTAATCGTATGCGAATCACGTTGATTTTTATTACAGATTTTTATCGTTACACTATTTTTTTTTTTTTTTTCAATAAATATGATCTTTTATTTTCAACTTTCTTTTAAGTTGTTGTTCAAGAAAGTGGTCAGATATGTGAAGCTGCGAGTTGCTTTCACCTCGATATCATTACTCACTTGACCCAAGATTAATCAATCGCTAATAATCGTTGTATAGAGAAATCGAATCACACGTAAAAAATAAATATATATATATATTGAATTGAATTGAGAACTGGAACGAATTCTATCGTGTTTTGATTCGGTCTAGGATAAATATCCTCGAAAAACATAATCCGGAAGAATTCCAAAAAATAAAAAGGAATAATGGGCGATCGATCTCATGGTTCCGAAACGCGTATTAAATAAAATTGGCATAAAAAATAGAATGAAGAAGAAAAAAATAAATAAAACTTTGAATCTAATGCAAAATTGAAGTAAACTGAACTAACCGCGCATCTCGGGCGAATCCTCATGTCGGTGGCTTGCCGCCCGCTGGGCTCGGCACAAAAACTAGTTTTCTAGGCTCAGGAAAACGTGGCTCAACTTGGGTCAATCAGCGGAACGGCTACGTTATATAGGCGCAAAGGATGCCCTCCCCGTGGATGACGTGCGAAGAATTGTTGGAGGTGGTGGTTATGGCTGAGATGGTGGTGGTGGTGGTGGTGGTCCGAGGAAGCGAAAAGCGGGAAGTGGAAGTAGGTACCAAATGGCAGTGGAAGTAGACTCGAAATCTACACACATATACATTCACTCACCTTACGAACGACCCTGGAGGGTGCTCGGGCGCCGTCAGGCGCAAGTACTGTCTCGTCCTGGGGGGAGTTGCTCGTGGACGGAGAAAGTGAATCCAACGTCACCGAGCCGGACACTAGGTCTTTGAGGTATACCCGAGTTCAGGCACAAGGTTATGAGGCAAGGTTGCCTTTGCTCCAGATCTCCGATCACCTGGGGCTATCGATATTTCGCCGCTTTCCACCCATCCGAATCTCCCGTTCTTACGGGCTTAATAAAGATACGTTTCTCCGTAAGGAAACCGGCGTTTTCCCCCCATGCAAGTTGATCTCATAAAGATCTCTACGGCACGTATACGATGACGAGAATGTTTTTATCATTTTATATTACCATTTATTTTATATTATAGAATATCGACGCATCTGTACCGATTCCCATTATACTGTAACAAGAATTTTTCTCAAAGGTATGAGAATAAGAAATTTCTTTTGCTCCTGAAGTTGCATTACACTGTCATCCTGATACTCAGGTAGTGTAACATATTTGTTTACTTTTCATCGCGTTAGTGAAAGGTGAGTTCACTACTCTGGTACAAGTAACTGCATAGTTTCAAGAATATGAAAGAATACCCTATGTGCTCTATGATCTTTTGCGTGAATTTTTTTTTTCAACATCTGAAGACGTTACCCAACCGCGAATTCGGCGTATAATTTTTGTGCTAATTCCATTTTTTTTTTTTTGCTCATAGCACTAAATTCTTACGTATATTATTGATATACGCCTGGACATACGTGTGTCAGCAAATTATCTATCTGTTAAGGAATCTAGTGAAAGTAATAAACTAGCAATTCGCATTTCAGAGGATGTCATGTCGAATTTGTTTCTTTATTTCTGTTTTTTTCACTCGCTAAACGTGTTTTACCCAAGAAAGCGGACCCGATACCTGGTTGACGATCTCAGACAAAACATCACGTCATCCTATATACTTGCAAGCTGCAATTCCACAACTCACAATTACAAAGACAACCATTAAATTGGTAATAAATTTTGGAATAGTTTTTGCTGTACTTAATTACCGCAGTTATCTTTCTACCGAGTATACGAATTCGATATTAAATTGGTGTGATTAATCAGTAAGTTAATTAGCAGTTATTGTCACACACACACACGTTACAGCTGGGATCGTTAACCGAAAAAAAAAAAAATAAAAAATCGAGATACAATGAACCTAAGACAAGTTGGTCAAGATCGTCATTTTCAAAACATGACAGAGAAACTCTGCAGTTATACTCTAAAAGCAAATAGCTTAGTAAGTGGATGTAGTATAATTGGCAATTATTATACTGTCAACCTAACTTCCGGCTTCTGGTTTTCGTAGTACAGCAATCAGCATAGGCGCGTGCGGCAAGCTCCTTAACACACGTTACATATCTATTCAAACACTCTAATTAGTTGTTGGAGATAAAAATTTGTATTTAAACGAAGTTTTCTTTTTTTTACTCATTCCTAAATCGCGGCCTGTGATTAAGCGATCCTCTAATAGGCATTGCATAATTAAGTATTTAAAAAGTACACGCCAATAGGTTTTCTTGGGTACCAAAATGAGCATATAATTGCCTAAAATTGTTCAAAAATTACACATTTCATCCTCCTCGCCTGTCATCGAGATAAATTTTTATGATTCTGACCCAAACGTATGACCTAAGCTCGTAAAATCTGCATTCTAATAGCGTCTGAAAGGTTTCGATTCGAAACGAATACCCGATACCCAAATATTAGGTCAATTTCTATTTTTTTAATATTTTTTTTATATAAAACTGCGGACAGGCTATCATCAGGATTCTCAGGATTGACAAATTTGTAACATTGCACACAGTTGTCTTCGGGTAACGATTACGAGTCAGTAGCGCATGAACGGTAAGCTATGCGTTTCGTCTTCTGCTCAAATCAGTGCTGAGAGCAATTTCCAAGGAGCCACTTTCACGTAACTATGTATGGCTTTGCGTATCCAGTTGAGTAAAGTTAGCGCGGTATACGTTTGTATACGCAGGTACGCACGGTTGAGAAATTGTTTAGCTCTCCCGCGCCGTAAACAATAATTGAAGCGTTGGCTATTAATTATCATATAGCTATATATACGTTCGAGTGTTTTATTTTTATTTTTATTTTTTTATTTAATTTTTTTCTTTTTATATTCTATACACATAGCTGATTCAAAGCAAGTTTTGTACGATAATGAAGTACGTGTTAGGAATTTTATAAACGATGATGATGAGAAATGAATAGTTTATTAATCATTCGACAAATCGGTGATAGTAATAAAAAATTTCGAATCTCAACAGGTGATCAACGCCGTATATATATAATATACTATATAATAATTTGCTTAATGATAAGAAGATTTGTTCAGAGATTGAAATAAATTTATGCTATTGTTCATTCATTTCCGCCGGAAACATTGTGCAGTATACCAAGCATCTGATGGTATCATAACTGCAGCAATGAATAATTTCTAGACTTTCTGTATGGCACGCAAATGGAACGCTGTAAAAAATAAAGAAGAAGAAAAAAAAAATTTGTTAAGTTAGATAGCTTCGATGATTCAAATTTCAAAGATATCTCATTCTGAGGTATAAAATAAGGACCAGTTTGCCATAGGTCTCACTCTCGAATCTAATGATAGAAATCGATGATAACTATTCGTCGATATATAATATGCGAGACTTTCTGCGGCCTTATTTAAGGCTAGTTAAGAAAAACTCCAGGCCTTCTACAAATTGTATGTTAGTTATTCAAAGCTCTGGTGATAATCTATAAATCAAGTATATTTCATCGTTTCAAGTCACATCTATAATCGGAATCTGGTTCAATTTTAGCTTAGGAACGGGACCGCGACTTCTTGTTTACACAATTTATTATCTTATACACAGCATCCGCGTGTAAAATCTAGAAATGGAGAAAAAAAAGGTGATGAAAGTTGAAACGGCTGCGTCTTTTTACCTAGAATACCGTAAACTTGAAAACTATAATTTAAATACATGCTGAACTAGATTTACTTCTATAAAATGTACGGAGACATATACGTCTTTGATTTTTCAAGATAAAATCAAACTCCTGAAACACTAGTTCAGGTTATATTCTTGTAACACGAGTCATCAGTGTATAAATTACCCAGATTTTGATACGATGACAAGTTGAGTGACAACTTTACGATCATATAGACATCGAGCTAGTTGGTCGTCACTACGTACGCTTTATGCAAGTGCCGTTAATCGGAGTTCATTCGGACGTGCTTCACATTAGCTATCTATCATTACGTACCAAGCTGTCTGTACATGTATACCTAGTATACGTAGTACAGTGTGTAGTATACTGATTCAAATAACTAATGACTTGCGCAACGCTGGTTACACCACGCCTGTAATATCTTGGGTATACCTTGCAATGTCCTATAGTGGTGAGAAGTACGCGACTGCAATTACTTACGATTTACTTAGTATGACAATTTTATAAAAATTTATAGTAATATGTATGATGATGTGAAGTAAATTTATTTATATGTATACAAGATGCGGTAGTTTCTCAGCTTCCGTATATCCCGAATGCTAATAGCATTTGAAGAGATATTTATCACGTACTAAACTCACCTTAAACAACGCCGTATGTGAATGTCAAATTTGCATTAATGTGTAATAAAAGAGAATTTCAACTTCCCGAAATACAAAAAAAAACATCGTCTAGCACTTATTATATCTGACAATGAATTTTCCCTCAAGATCCAGTTGCCAATACTTAATTACACTATATGTATTACATACATCCGAGAATATTAATAACAGAAAAAATATTGCATTTGAAGGTAATTTGGAAAAATTGTTCACAAATATTTGTCATTATAATAATTGCGGAAATATTGTGACGAAATATAGTTTCAGTTATGTTCGACTAATATTTCAAAATCAATTTTTCGAATGTAACATGTAATATTTTTAGACTATTCTAATACGTTAGAAATACGTAGTTTGTCATATTTTTAGCTAGTCTTTAGGAATTATTATCACTTATTTGAATTAATTAGCGAATCTATTTGCGGATCCTCGCAGTATCCGAAAAATGCAACTTTTTGTACGATTTTGCATACTGCGGTTATATTGATTTGATAAACCATTTGATCAAAATATATAAGTACGATGTTCTGTTACGTCGATGAAAAAAATATTTTTTCATACTTAAATCGCATCAAAACTTGACATGCTCATTAGAAACATATATCGAACTTGCATACGTGTATCTACAAACTATACGTATCTGTGTGCATAAATGTTTAGTTCATGGATCGCGCTTTCTATTGGGTAATACATGTGATGATCGTATAAGTACTGGCGGGTCGGTATGTGCTATACATAAAGCATGATCAACTTTCGATAGATAGTTCGTGATCAGATTATAATAGCTTGTAGAACTCGAAGAAATTTAGGATTTACTTTTTTGTTCCTTAGTCTAATAGTCAGTTAGGCCCCGTTTATCGCGAGATATTCATTAATTGATTATATCCAAGTAGTATTCAATGTTGCAATTTTCCTCTAGGCTAATAGATAAGTAAGTATGTCTTTCGCAAAGCTTTCTTGAGAGTCCTGTGTAATCTTGAAGTAGGGACAGTACATTAATGACACGCTAATATTTCCTAGCAAATATTTACATATATTCATATGTATATGTCATGCAGACTTGGCTGATAGATATATATATCCATCTAGGAAAGATTAGATTTTGAAGAGTGCGAATCGGGATTAAGTTACGTTATGGAACAGTCAGTGACTAGCGAATTGGTCTAAGGTGCGAATGTTCCGAAAGTGACACTTGCGGCTTATCGGTTCAAGGCTGTCTGTAACCAATCAACGCATTATTTGGTCGCCGAATATTACCACCAACTTTGGAGCACCTTTCCCTCTTATTTGATCCTAGTGCAAAACTTTCGATTCCTTGTATCCTTGATACGATATAAGAAAGAGTCGGTTGAACCCAAACGATACAATCCGCGGCTAGTGATACCGATTTGCAAAAAAACAAATTTCAGTATCAATTGCAGATCGATTTTGCGAACCGGAAGTAGAGAAGATTTTCTGCACATTTTACAATAAGTATGAATTCTATTTCTCACGATCAATTGGCAATAAAAATTAAACCGTTATTAGGTGCAAAATTTCTCTATTTCCTAGACGATCTTTGTACGGATTTACAGTTTGAAAAATAACCTGTTGAGTTTACGTCGATTATTTTTAAAGGCATAATATAAATCGACTGCGGCTGTTGTCGACTAAACTAACTCCAAGACTGTCGAGTCAATTCAGCCCCGAGCAAAAACTTTCACTCTCTTACATGAAGTTGAACTTCACATGCCTAATGCGAGGCACAACACTAACAAACCGAGATCTTCTTCGTGCTCACGTTTTCATTATATGATAAAAAAAAAGCTTGATTCTATTCTCACGCCATGCCCTTCGTGTAGAAAATTTCTATTTCACATTAGTCTTATGAATTTACAAAGCTGTATAATATAGTCTTTTGTGACTTTTGTGAGATGATGGACGAAGAAAAATCAGGGCGATTAACAATTTCTCTAACATTTTGTTGACTATGTTTCAGAAGGCTTGTTAACGATTTTAGAAAACATTTAATAACTTTATAAGCGGAAAACATTCCGTGGGGGCAATAACAGTTACGACTATTTACTTTATTGGAATATCATTGGCTTGATTGGAATTGCAGAATGTCCAAAAAGAAAGTTTTATAAAATATAACCACGAGACTACTATTTGATTTGATAGTACTATGTAGAAAATACTTTCAGGAATTATTACGGTATGATTATTTCAAAGCTATGTTAGATTTTCGAATGGATTATTGTCAATGAATGAAAAATGATTGAACTTTTAGAACGATCTTACAACCCGTAATGTCAACGGAATTTTAAGTTCCATAAACATACTTGCACGTTGGGTTGAAAGAAAGCCAAAGTGTGAGCTGGGTGAAAGTAAAGGTTGCACGATCATATCGTAACCCCGTTGACCACGAGAACTCAGATCCCTCATCGATGTCATATTCTATCCCTATAGAAAGCATCTTCATTTTTTCATATCTTCCTGATTTCCTTATAGACTAGCAACTTTCATTTCAATGATCACCAATAGGTTCTATCTCTTGGATAATTTTACATCAGTTGAAAAAAAAAAAATTAAAAAATTCTTCAGATTATTGTATGATGTGGAAGAGAAAAAAAAAAAGAAAACGTGGGAATAAAGAGGAAATCACGTTCGTATTATAACAAAGAAACAAATAATACAAAAGGTTTATTTTATAATAGAAAAAAAAAAAAACAAAGAAACTATATTTCTGTATAAAAATAACAATACAAGTAATAAAAACGACGGTTCAAGACCAATATTTACAATAAGTAAAGTAACATTATGCTTTGATTGATGATTATATCATAGACCCACGTTTTGGCAGATTTCCTGTACAATGAAATGCCACTTTTTTGATGGATCTTCTTTCTTCCCTGAAGTATCGACGTGCGTACAAGACTTTGTAATGCAACTTAAATCCTAATCCTTTACACATTCTCAGCTTCATATAACATCTCCTATGCCTTATTTATACCCATGATGTTCTTCGTGATGTTCATGATGATGTTCAGTTGGAACCCAAACTTTTTCCCATACTGGTTTCGATATTTTCTTCCACTCTGGTACCTGAATTTGTTTCCAGGCTGGAACCCATCTGCTCTTCCACTCGTCTTTCCAAATTTCCTTCTTTTCGGTCACCCAAACTTGCTTCTTTTTCGGTACCCAGACTTGGACCGATTCTTCTTTCCATATAAGTTTTTTGTCCGTTACCCAGATCTGCTTTTTCTCTGTCTTCCAGATCTGTTTCCATTGCGCTTTCCATTCCATTTTTTTCTCGGTAACCCAGGCCTGTTTTTTCTCAGTTTTCCACACCTTTTTCCACACCGGTTTCCAGACGAGCTTCTTTTTCCATAAATCATGGCTCGTGTATTGCCATCCATGCTTATCCTCACCGACATATTGTTCTCCTGGAATACCAACTTTCACCCATTCAGGAACCCAGGTTTTCTTCCAATCGGGTACTTGGATCTCTTTCCACACTGGAACTTGTACTTCTTTCCACACTGGTACCCAGATTTTCTTCCACGCTGGTACTTGAATCTCTTTCCATGCGGGAACTTTTATTTCTTTCCAAACAGGTTTCTGAACTTTCTTCCATTCTGAAACTTGTTCCTCTTTCCATATTGGTACTTGAACCTCCTTCCAAGCCGGTACTTGAACCTTTTTCCACTCTTGTTTCCAGATCATCTTAGACTGTGTCTTCCACACCTGTTGCCACTCCTCCTTCCATTTAAGCTTCTTTTCCCATTTTCCCTCAGGCTCATGGTGTTTATGTACAGGTGCTCCATATGACTCAGCTGGTACTCCATAAGATTGGGCTGGTGCTCCATAAGATTCAGCTGGTGCTCCATAAGATTGAGCTGGTGCTCCATAAGATTCAGCTGGTGCTCCATAAGATTGGGCTGGTGCTCCATAAGATTCAGCTGGTGCTCCATAAGATTGTGACAGTGCTCCATGAGATTCAGCCGGTGCTCCGTACGATTGTGCGGGTGCTCCGTATGATTCTGCAAGTGCACCACCACCAGCTGCAGGTACACCATAAGAATCTCCAATGCCTATATCAGGGACGCCATAAGACGCGGATGGTAAGGCTGGTGCTCCATATTCTTCAGCTGGGGCTCCATACTGTGGAAGTGGTGCCCTGTGAGAGAATTTGTTATTAAGTAACAGGAATATTTCCATAGCTTTTAGTCATCGAATCATTATGAAGTTGGAGGGGGTCCAGGGTGAGTATTTCATAGCTTTGTAAGTAGTCTTTCTAGTATTTCAGAAAAAATGTCGTCAGTTATTTTAACTTTGGTTAATTTTATTCCTATACTTATACCTGAATTCTAAACGGGTATTGAAGGACGTTGTCTAACGTGTATACTATACAACTAGTGTGTAATGCATGAGTTGTATTTTTTATTTTTTATTTTTTCACGGATAAAAGTAAGTAGGACAAGAAGAAAGCAGGCGAAATGCAACAGGAGGTTCGTGGTTGTTTGAATTGTCAAGCTAGATATTTGTTGACTACTTCAACCGAATTTTTTTCTTTTCTTTTCTTCTCTTTTAACATAATTATCTGTGTCGACGACCGAGAATTAGCGTTTCGACGTATTAGTTGATGCCAATAACGGGGTATGATGAAATTATTCAGGTATGTGTTTGTTGCTTTTAGCGATATTCCTCATTGCCAATGCTGTTTAGCCAATAAAAAAAAAGAAAAAAAAAGAAAAATGAATACATACAAAAATTCATTACCTTTGGCAATACGACATTGGCAATGGGAAATTTCGTTGAGGGTAAAACATGACATGAATATTTATGAAGGTAAATAATTTACGTACTCTTTTTTGGTTCGGATTGGTTCTCCAAGGGCGGAGACGATGAATAAAAACCCTAGTAATACCTGAAATGAAAATTTTTTACATTATTATAATACTTAATTGTCTATAGTTTACTTTACGTCATTCATTCAGTGAGTTGCTAACTAATACATCCGGTAAATCGGTGCTTAGTTAGCACCTCATTCAGCTACTACATTCAGCGCAATAAATACGAACTGTGAATATAAATTCGATTATCAACTAAATCCGACTTTATCCTAACATTAAAATTCCGTAAATACTTTTCAGATGCCCTATTCGATATGCTAAAAACCCCAGTGTACGAGGCTGCAATGAAATTTGCCACACCTGCAATATATGTGACCCACATTACGTGCATGCATTTCAAGTTGCATGTCCGATAACTCTAATCTAATAAGTACACTGTACTATATTTTCCAAATTGTGAAAATGACTGGTGCATTTAGTAAATATTTTTAAATTTGAGTAATAAAGATTCGACAGAATTTTTTTAAACATTTCGCATATCCATGAACAGTTTAAGTTCCAGATTATCACCGAATAATCATATCTTTGATCTTTTGGAGCGATATTATCCGAAGTGGTTGCAACCACTGTGAAAAAAAAACATGTAAAACGTATATTTTGAGTATGATTTTGATATTCACTGTCATGGGGATCAAATTTCATAGATCATTGGAATAGATGAAATTTGGCTTTACCACCAGTGTAATAAAAAATCGAATTGAATATTAATGCATGGTGTACCGCAATTTGATAATATACCCATGGGCATGATATGGTATATGAGCAAACGTAAAGTGACATTAGGCAAGTCCAATTTGCCACAAACGAATTAGCACCAGAATAAATATCGACTTAAATATGGATAAGAAAAGTTCACGGTTTCCTTGACTTTTCCAACGGTGTTAAATATCACCATATATCGAGTGGGTAGAGAAAAAAAATGATCGTATAAATCGGTGCGTTATTGCGATCGAACGATTTACTGAATATTCGCGGCTTATAGATTATATCGGTATATCACTGTCACATTACACGTGCTCACTATGGCGAACCTCACACTAACCAGGGTCGATCTCATGGTGTCGGTTCCTGTAAACGGCAGAATTGCCGTTTTTCTCGTCCTTCACTCTTCTGACGAATTCACTAGCCAGACCAGAGCTTATATAGCGATTGTTTCCGGCGCTTGTGGTTTAACGGGCTCCTGTTCAAGGAGGGGTTGAGTTCCCTCACCATCACCGACTCCATCACCTGGCTAACATCGCGTGTTATACCTTTACGACTATCCCACCCCACGTCTAAAGAAGACTTCTTGTATACGACATTATACGTTTACGCATACCTCCTAACTCCTAAGCCATATACTATACATTGTGCAATCACTTGGTGGCCCCCCCTAGATGTGAGAGTCGATTTTCGCTGGCCCCCGTAATACTCGCCCTCCGAATAGAATTAATCGACAGGACAACGTGGACAATGCTAATGTCGAAGTCGTAGCGATTTTCAATTCAGAGAAACCCGCGATCCCTATGCACCGAGTTTAGTCGCGTTTTATTATTACGTACAGACATTATATACACTATGTCAAATCTGGACACTATCGGCTAGTCGACGTATGTTACCACAGCATTTTTTACAATACGTAATATACTCGCCTAGTACGCGAGTTGACTAGAATTTTTTTTTTTTTTTTTTCATCCTAACTTCGACTCCAAAGTAATAGAAAAATTATAAATTTTTTCACCACCTCCTGCATCTGCTGCACATAAATGCACATACAATTCACGATTCTCAAAAAACTGCATCAGTTTTCTCGTGAGAAAATCGAATCATACAAGTTTTTTTTTTTTTTCTAACAACGAAACTGACCAATACGTAGATATAAATAATGTATACCTGTGTGCATTGACCAGGGTGATATGTGCAATTTTTTTTCTCCACATTTCAATAAACTTAATGAAGCTTTATTCGATATTGATTCATGAATGATAGAAATAAATAGTGAAAAAAATCTTTTTATTAAATTTTTTTATCGTTATAAATGAAATTATGCAATCCAGGTAGTTTGTACGATGAATATATTGGCGATAGGCGATTATTCAACCGGTCCATCGCTACACACAAGTTTAATTTGACTAATAGCTGTATACGATCACTGTTATTTACATCCCACACAATCATGAATGCTCTGAAATGATATGTATATAATTTCATAGGATTTGAACACACCTGTGTATCATCATTGCCCCGCGGGCCATAGGTTCAACTCTTACTCCGATACCTTTCGATCAGAATGATTCCGCATATTTTACATGTGCGATTTCGACGAAGAGTTATTCAACAGATCATAAAAGTAATTGTAAGTTACTTCTTTTGGCCTGAAGCTAAACTTGAGCTATTTTATTCCCTACGTAAGACTTAAGAGAACCAAGAGACCTGCTTCCTATCTAGTCGTTAAAAATCTTGAAACGAAAGTTTAAAAAAAATAAAAATAAAAAAAAAAATACGAAAATAAAACACATGATATCCAAGCCTGCTTTTAGATAACAAAATCATTATTGATCGCGGTGAAGTGAGAAGATGTAGTACCTATACCATATGACCAGTGAAAGTATTTAATCTGGCTTTTAGCATAGTGACGTACGGATGAGATGAATCTCTCAACTGAAAATGATTAATTATAAAATACATGTCCTCGAAATTAAGAAGAAAAAAAAAAAAAAAAATTATCTCAACGACAATAAACGCGAGATTATTCGATATAGGAAATATCATATTTTAACAGAGTTGAACGCAAAATAATAATCAATCACATCTACGGTTCTACACTTGTGCAGAAAAATAATTGCGCAACGTCCAGCCATATATTACCCGCAGCATCGGGAATCAAGGAATAGAATGTATGAGCGCTTCCTAGTTTGACTGGAAGTGATACATAACAGAGTTGAATACCCGTATATGAGGGTTAAAGCAGTGCACACAACGTTGACAATTTTAGCACAGGGGAAATTTTCATCGATAAATGATTTTATTCACACCTCACGCATAGCTGGTTTTTTTTTATATTCTGTAAATCAGAGTTTTAATTAGTTACTTGGCACGGATAATCCTTCCGGTATTTCGTATTGTTGTGAAATTTAAGAATACTCGTCTGTAAACTAAACATGTCTATATCAATTCTCGCATGGTTTCGGACACATTTGAAAACAGCAAGTAGATTGTATAATTTTTTAAAGACCAGACTGCAAATGGGTTAAGAAAGGTAGTTCGTCAATGAGATGACTGTAAAATAACTTGAGCAAATACCATTGAGCAATATCAGTTGGGAAAAAGTTTTCTTAAATAACAATCATCAGTCCCATATATACAGGGGAAATATAATATAAAACTTAAAACAGCTTACATTTTCAAATAAAATTTCTATACTTAAATATTAATCGCAGATCGTGAGAATTTGCGAATTTTCAAATACCTAAAATAGCATGTCTATGAAATATCTTCATAGATGGAAAGCCACGGTGTGATTGTCATGCTTCGGAGGTTTCACAAATCATGACTCTTCTCATACCGAGACGTTGCGGTTATTTTCTATCACATTTTGCATTATCATTCCTACCATGAAGAATAAAATCAGAATCATAAGTGTTTTCATTATTTTTCTTTTTTTTCATTTTGTCTGATACCCCAGAAAAGTAAATCGTGCAATAAAATTTGCTTATAGGATTTTTGCACGCTATAAACGTAAGTATGGTACCAATTGCTACGATTTCGCCGAAACACGAGGTGGAAACTAATGTAGTTGGCTAATCTCTAGTTCTAAGTGTAAGTTAAAATAAGCTCTTGAGAAATGGTTGTAAAAAGTGTGTAAAAATATATAAGCGTCAATCAAAGATTCGATATTTTTTGGATACTAATAGCAAGGAGGGTTTTTCCCTTTCTCTGGGTGAACACAGCCTTATTTAATCTATAAATGCACGCAGGAAAGTTCAGCTTTAATTAAGGTGCGATTGTGGGGAAAAGGAGAACTTATATTTTTTCTTCTTTTTTCTTTTTCATTCTTTATACGATTCGTATTGACCTATTTTTACTTATAGTTTCGTTTCGTAACCAATAATAGCTGTGGTTTCGCGTACATGTGTAGTGTTGTCGAGGATCACTATATTCATTTCTTGAATCATTATACATACCTGTTAGTACAAGATACCGCACAGTATTCGACTATTTAAATACTTACGCGATCATCGAACGTGCGAAAGTCTAAGAACTAACGTAGAAAGCGGCTGAATCAAGTGGCATATTCTTAGGATATGCGACATGAACGCATCAAAACGAATAATTTATAGATAATATATATATATGTATATATGTATGTATATCTAACAAACTACCTATTTAATTCTAACAACGCTTTAAATTTCTCTAAAAATAAATCGAGATACGGATTATAGTTATGCTCATTATACTACCAAACGAAATTCATCTATGGCAAGTGAATACGGTCACGCAATAATTATGGTATATAAGGCCTTAATAAGAAATTTTTGATTATCAATTTTCATACGGTAGCAGGAAAGTTATTTTTTTTTTTTTTTTTTAATTATTTTTTTTCTTCTTCAAAGATATTACGATGCGTTTCACAAGAGAGTAATTAGCATCAAAGAAAGATGACTCTTTTCACTTTCATACACATTAGCACGGTACTTGTGCACAACATTCGTATATCATGACTCGGTTCGGTAAATTTAATTCTCTAAGAATAACTAGATAGAGACGCAGTTAGGATTTTAAATTTATAAGAAAGGAGGTACCACATACGCATGATTCCATAAATTTTATTATACTAACTAGCAACGTACAACTGTGCTAAAAAAAAAAAAATTTAATTTTTTTTTTTTCTAATTTTCTATACAATTATACAATGACTAAATGCTATCGTCCGTAAAGTGTGCTTACCGAGGCTGATCGCTTACTCCGTTCTATATAGAACCTGCTGCGGTACTCACGCGGAACAAAATTGCGTGTGTTTGCCGGAAGTCTTGACTCAAAAGATTTTTAATGAAGAAATTTAACCAAACATCGTTTAATATTAGATTAAATTTAATTTAACGATTAATAGATGCAATAATTAACGACGAATAGCTGTTAACTCAAACTTATGCTATACCCGAAATCCTAATGGAACCTTTTTTGCGATACTCGTCATATTGAATAATACACCATACTAGGAATCCAGAGAAATTGTGCTAATGAAAGTTTTCCATAGTTATAATCGGCCTGGTTTCATTCTCAACGATACTTATATTCTGATGTAATTTCAATCTGTAAGATCTAATGATCGAAAGTTATTCTGCTCTTAGATTATCGTCAGTCATGGTATTAAAAAAAAAAAAAAAAAAACCACGTGGATCTAAAGATCAGTCGAATTGCGATGGTCTGAAATTCAGTGTGCAAATTTTACCATATTCTAATTTCAATCATTTTTAATTTTCTCATTCTCGGTCTCATGAAAAGCTATTTTCATAACTTCGCACGAAAAGGAGGTGAATGGAATAATTTTCCTCCAATTCTGAAGATCTATGGGTTAAATTTGTACAGAAAAAATTACATGTTAATGTTATTCCTTCTCCGTTACAAATTGAAAGAATTACAATCGCGTTGCATAATGAAAGATGTATCGCACACGTAGTATAGGAATTTGACGAAAGTTTATAACAGCAATGGTTTGCATATTAATTAAATTGTATAACCTTGACAGCGTCCACCTTCACCCAGTAATCATCGGAATTTAAAGTGACAACCAACAAGAAATTCGAGAGGTTTTTTTACACACGGTAGTTAAAAATTTATTTATGAATATGAAACGCTAATTATTCAACACTTCGATTTAAGTGCAATCAATATAATGTGTGCTTTTCATCTAAAGAAGCTGAAAGTTGAGACATGCTGGTTAATTAACTTCGGACGTTATTTGGAATAATTTGTACCGATGTTTAAATTTTTTAAATTTTTTTGTTTTTTTTCTTTACCAAAGTGCCAGCTAAAACGACAATATTTACTATGATTACAAAATTAATTGACTATTGCAAGAGATAATGAAAAATTTGTCATAACGTTTGAGGAAATTCATTTCGTATGGTACTTATGAATTACCTATATGGGATTAATTAAGCTAGAACTTTCTCTCGAGTGATTAACAGCCCCTTTAACATCTAGATCTTTGACCTAGAGTGACAATTTATAACCCGATGTCGTGTTATTACTGTATGCTTTTTTTTTCTTGTTTTTTAATTACCTGCAATATAAACTAATGATCACCCGTAATAAACTTGTATTACATTTCGGAGTTAGGCGTAACATGTATTGATCAAAGAAATCTTGCTTCGTTGACCCCCGCGGGCTATCGAATATCAATGATTAATTTTCAGTTATGTAGTAATCTTCTTAATAAAATATGATTTTCTCTATTTAACGAATGAATATTAAATTTAAAAATTTCTTTTACTGATATTAACCGTTTGAAATCGCAGGGAATTTCAATTTAACTTTATCCTTTTACATAACGTTTTTATCCATGAGTAACGGCCGTATGAGAATTTTTTTAAAACTACCAATTTGACAGATTATCTCTTCTTGTTTTTTTTTTTTTTTTCCCCTATAAACACTTGCCCAACTTTCTTAAACAAGTTTAAAGATGACTATCTCAATACAGCATCTCAATAACACTCTTCAGCTAAAACATGATCTAAAACTCTTCCTTGTAAAATAGCTATTTTTATAGGTGTAAGAGGCAAATTGTTTTCGTTTTGCTTACGCACAGTTATATATATATATCGATACTGCAATTCTAATACGTCGTATCCCACAATTGTAAAATTGTTCAGGAGGCCATGGAAACGCTTCACTTTCACCATTGAAAAGATAGGACTTGACGGATTGGAATATTTATTTAAAAATAGTGAATCGACGATTTGACCGCTAAAACTTAATCATAGGCTGCACAACATCATTATCATTCAATTTTTTGAAAAAAAGTCAATTTCTGAAATGTTGTGGGTTACGACATATTAGAATACGCGAAAGTCTGCGTGTGGGATGCGACATATTAGAATATTTATTTAAGAATACTAAATAAACAATTTGACGTCTAAAATTTTTACAAAAGCTGCACACTGTTATAATGATTCCATTTTTCAAAAAAAGTGAAAATGTCAAATTTTGTGGGATACGACGTATTAGAATTTCAGTATCGATATATATATATATATACATACCTATATACGAGAGTGAATATATCTGTTACATAACAAGTAATTGATTTTTATTGAACCAGGAATCATATAGATGTTCCCCTCTTCTCCCATGCTAACTATTTTATATCGTCTTTCCCATAGCAGATAATGAATCGAAAGTCTCTCCCAATTATATAGTAAAAATGGTGAAACTTTGATACCCGATTTTTTATTGAAAAAAATTACAATCATCGATCAATCGAGTGACAAATAGCGAAGATAGTCATATAGGGGTTAAAAAGTCTCATACTTTTATAATATTATCGTACAGCACCTGCGTTATTCTATGTTTCAATGTTTCATAAATCGTGATAACGATGTATAACGGTGCAATAAATGAGACAAGATAAGTCTTAACAGATCTTAAGTTTCCTAAAAATTAGTAAGCTATCGCTCAATCATGGGGGTGAAAAATAAAAATCCCGATATCACTGCACTTATCTTATTATATACATTATTCTAAGTAAGTTAGAAGTACGTACCATAAATCGTGATGACGATAAGATATGTTCTTGCAACAAAGGATAGAGAAGAGTTTAAGATTGTGTCAATTAATGTCATATTGAATTTTTTAAATGACACTTAAACGACAGACGAAGGTATACATATATATGTCGTCAATTTATTGATATCAAGAAATATAATAATCGCCAAATAAACTTATCTGCAATAACCTTAATAGATAACCTTCGCTAGATAAAAATCTATTGAGAGACAGAAAATTGCTAAGTAAAATTTTCTAGTTGTAAATGAACCTCGGGCATAGAAGTACTACAATGATTTTACCGGTGATTACAATACTTACCCTGTGTTTCGCCACACACGTTCACGGTAAGCGAACTTCGAGTATACCTACATGGTTTTACAAACGTGATTTTTTTTTTTCTTTTTTTATTATTGAGATTTTGCAACTGTTTTTGCTATTTTACTTTCTGGAAAAACGGCTGCGAATAGGAAGGAAGATAAAGTACTTGTCAAATCTGCACAATGAGTATTCGCATTATTTGCACGAAACACTGGATCCATACGTTAATTTTTTTTTTTTTTTTTTTTTAGATAGCTAAATCGCATTGCTGCTAAAAAGCATAAAATATCACATCGTTAATTAATTTCACATTCACGTAGATATCTCGCCATAAAATTTCTTTTCGCTAATCTAATTATCGGGTTGTATAACGACTTGATGATGAAACAATAATTGATGTAAAATAAAACATCAGGCTATCATCAAGATATATTCCTGAAATTTAAGTGTGCAAAAGCGAGGCGAGCCATTAAGATGATTTATTGAAATCAACCCTCATTCCTATTTTCGCTAGTGTTAATTAAGACAATAGTTACATATATACCATTGATGGTATCAATTCCGGACATAATATTTAGTTTTAAATTACATAATTCGGATACATACAAAAGAGTACATAACTGTTAAAAAAATCATCGCCTCATATACCCCGGGTAGGGCTATGTAATAATTAACGAATAATAAATTAAATCTTAAAATTGTAATACTAATCTCTCTTTTCGTTACACTTCCGTGTATACATTTGCAATTTACTACCACAAGCCATTTAATTAATCTACGATACAAAATTAAGAAAGTGCTTGTCGGTCTTAAACCCCTATTTTTCAACCTGTCAGATTATATAAATAATTTAATTATTTTTTTTGTCTACGGATTATCGTCTTATCTTTTCAATAGGCAATAGCTGTTGATATACTCACATGATTGTGGGTATTATTTACCACCAGATCTAGTTTTTATCAATAGCTTAATAGACAATCAGACGCAGGATTCGCTGTACTATAATATCAAAGTGATAATAATTGCTCAAATAATCGTCAGAATTTTATCGTTATCGATATTACGATTAAAAATATCTTGACCCATATATTTTGACTGTAAATTAATATAGGGTTACATAATTGAGTGCATTCTATCAATGGGCATTATACAATAACTAACCGAAATTTATTCAAAGGTAATTTCTCATCGTTCGAAAGGAATATGTAATACATTACTGCGAAATAAAGCATTTCAATGAATCGATGCGATCATACAATTTTAGCATATATGAGTATGACTTGCGAGCTAAGTGAATGGGTATTCAAGACTAGCTGATTCAAAACGGTTATTTAATTTCAAGATGAGTCATTTTCACTGAATAACTTTAAAACATTAAATACTCGACTGTAAACGAACGAACGTTGCGAATATTTTTACTTTAGAAACTCAAATCTGCACCGAAAATGTGTAGAAATTTTGTTTATTTTATTTTTTTTATTTTATGGGAATATCTCGTGAAATTTCGAATAAAAAATTTCACATATCTCGGAAGTATATAAATTGCAAGAATGTGAACGGATTTAAAAAAAATTGAATTTATATAATTTAATGCATTTCCGTGATACGAAAGGTCACGTAAAGTGAACACATTTCGTGAGATTAATAAAAATTTTATAGCCTTCTATTAATACTTGATTTGCATATATACTTATTCAAAAAATTATCGCAAGAGTATTCTTCTTTTTCACTCCGTATCAGTTGAATAATTCAAAAATCACCTGTAGCTACCGTTTGATATGAAAAAAATAAAATAAAAAATCTATTCAAAATTCTAATAGGAAGAAACTCATCAACTGTGGTAATTATTTCTCATGAATAGGGAAACAGGGTTTCGGAACTGGAGAGCAAGAATGGGGCTACGTAACAGTACGCCCTTACGCACACATGTTTTGGTGGCTTTATTACACTACGGCAAACGTTACCAATTTTACTGAAAAACCACTATTAATTTGGCTCCAGGGAGGTCCTGGAGCCTCGTCGACTGGTTATGGAAATTTTGAAGAATTAGGACCCCTTGATCTCGATCTGAATGAACGAAATTACACCTGGGTGGGTATAGGAAATTCGGGCATATAGCCGATTTTATTACGATTTTTTGAGGGTGATTTTAACTGTCGCATCAGGTAAAAGACTACAACGTTATCTTCATCGACAATCCTGTTGGATCTGGGTTCAGCTATGCAGAAAAATTCTCTGGTTATCCACAGACAAATGCTGTAATAGCCAGTGATCTACTTGTCTGCATCAAAGGATTTCTTAATGAGCATCCTAAGTTTGCTACTGTCCCGACATACATTACAGCAGAATCTTATGGTGGAAAAATGGCAGCTGAATTTGCCTATGTTTGGTACCAGGTAATGGTGAAATGACATATTGTATCATCGCACGATCTAATAACAGGAAATCAATTCACTTTCTAAATTTTTTGGAGTAAAAGATCGTGGCATTCGTTTAACGCCATAATATAACGAGACTTCACCTCTGAGGGGTTGATTTTTACTCTTTTGAATAGTGACACAATTTTTTTTTTAATCCAGTAAATTTTGGAAATTAATTTCAGGCCCAAAAAAGTGGTTTAATTACGAGTAATTTGAAAGGTGTGGCAATGGGTGACTCGTGGGTATCACCAATGGATTCTGTCAATACTTGGGCACCCTACCTTCTGGCTACGGTAAAAAAAAAAAAATGAGTAATAAATAAATAAATTCGAACATTGTATTTCCTCTAGGAGGTAAACTCTGCCGTTTGATATCGACAGTTTAAGAATTAATAAAATTGCAAATCAAAGTAACATAAATCATGATTTGCAGGGGATGGTTGACACGAATGGATACGAGGCAATCGAAGCTGCTGCAAAATTAACTCAAACAGCAGTTGACGAAAAAAGATGGGCAGATGCAACGACCCAATGGTCAATAACCGAATCCGTAATTATCAATATGACAAACAATATCGACTTTTACAATATTTTGTATAAGATGGCACCAAGAACTGGTTCCAACGCTCAAACAGGTAATGAGTTAATCCAAGTCAAGTAGGACACGTTTCTAACATGTTTTTTAAAGATGATCTTGTTTTTTTCGAACGGTCATATCATCCTTATCTCTATAAGATTGTCAGTGGAATTTAAAATTCGTTGTTTATTTATCGATAAACTTTTGGTGCTACCCAGAGGTTCCAAAGTAGAACAAAATAAAGTGTAGTACCTATACAGTGTTTAAATGTACATGTATGCATCTGGGTTGAACTATTTTCTATATTCTCGAAATTTTTAACAGTCAAAACACGTGCCAACGACTACTTCGAATCGCAGTAGTTTTAAACTCACTCAACCTGATTTTTTATATTTTTATTTTCATTTACTTTGGTAGTAGCCATGTCCACGTCCTTGTTGCGAGATGCTCGTGATGATCAACTGGCAGCTTTGATGAATGGAGCTGTGAAAGATGCACTTGGTTTGAGCGTAACTTGGGGAGCACAAAGTTCTAAGATATTTTCTGTTCTTAGTGCCGATTTTATGAAACCTGCAACTGATCAAGGTGCGTTTCTAACGTTTTAGGACTACAGGACCTACATATAACGCTATACACAACAGTGTTTTAGAAAATTTCATTTCCAAATTCTGGGTGGTCGGTTAATAAACAAATAGAAAAGTCTCGTCGCGTATCTAGTGTCCGAATGAGACCAACAACGTGGATGTAAGAACCTATTTCAGTTTAAATCTGGTTTGTGTAGATTTGACGAAGGTATAGTAGGACGGTATCACGTATGTACGTTTACACCGCGACCCCGATCCCCTACGTAAAGTTTTAGTCTTGTTCTTAGAATCCGGGTTCACGTCCCTTCTTCAAATCTACAACACGATATATTCTATTGTTTATACCATCAGACTTGTTGAACTAATCTTTATTTCGACTTGTGGAGATTTTTGTTATTTTTTATTTTTTTTACTTCATTTTTTCTGATCTCAAATTCACACGGTGTTGTGACAATCGTCAAAAAGTAAAAACCAAATCAAACACCTCACCATATCGTTGATACTTTCCATTCGTACTGTGACAGAGCTACGACAAACTTTTATTGTTTCAACTCTCTGACTGGTTGAAATATTTTATTCATGTATCGTTTCTTTTATAGTGGAATACTTGTTGAACAACACGGACATCAACATTTTCATATTCACGGCACAGCTTGATCTCATCGTCGACACACCTGGTAAGCGAAATTTTCCACTATATTTCCATAAGAAACTATATGCGGAATTAGCAACAGGTGGTCATTGCAATCCTAAAATTTTCTCCAATTTATATTCTTTAAATAATCATCGTACATCATTGCTTCGAGCTAATCAGTAAAGAAAAAAAAAAAAAAACCACAGTAAAAGTGCAAAGTCAGTAAATTGTCCTATCTTTTCTCTAACGAGATATACTGAAAGGGATTTGAAAGTCCTATCATACCGTATCTGATATAAAATCATTCGCATTTCACTGATTAAATGATTGTTCGTATTTTTTTAACCGAACATTGTTCGTTGTCAAATAATGAGAATAGAATTTAAAAAAAAGAAAACCCTACGCGATCTCAAAGAAAGTTTTGTATGTTATAGGTACGATACTGTGGGTAGAACGTCTAAAGTGGCCAAATGCTACACAATGGTTATCTTCTTCTCGAGAGGCGCTTGTCATCGATTCTGTTATCGAAGGTTACATCAAGAAAGACAATAACTTTAAATTGTATTGGATTAACAGATCCGGGCACATGGTAAGTCGCCTCGTGATCTCATTTCAAATCTAATCCCACAGTCTTGTTATACCAAGATTAGCCTTTCCCTAATTCAATTGAAGACATATGTATGGGAGGTCTATCCAATTTCAATTCTGCACAGTGTATTTCTTTTTTTTTTTTCTTATTTTTTTTGCACAGAACTAATTATTGTATCCTAAACGGTCGCAGGTGAGATTTGTCAAGGAAAGTATGATGAACTTGTTTTACTTTCTAACGACAGGTAATTGTGCTCTGGAAATTCCGAACTGATATTTCCGGATTAGGTATACGAGTTAACAAATGTCTTTTCTATAGAATAGTATAGAATGTAAAAAGTAGGTCTTGCTATTCGGTAGTCGAATTAGCTATTCGATTTCGTCATTTATTCAGAGATTCGATAAAAGAAGGAAATCTAATGTTTCCTGTTGGCTATAGCTGAATTTATACAAACACAAAAAATCAAAAATAAATCTCTTCTTATTCTGTTTCAGGTGCCTACTGACAATCCTGTTGCCACAGCAGCTATGTTGGAAGATCTGACGAGTAACGCTGACAGTTAAATTCGTTCTAGAAATCATCGTTTAGCAAGATACACATAATTTCATACGGTCATTACTTACGTGCCACACTTCGAACACAAATGAAATTAAAATTGGCTTACGATTCAAACCCCCTCAAAGTTTCTCCAATTATTGATTTCCTTTTCTCGATCAAAGCTTTGGACAAAAATTGAGGATTTTTATTCCTCATTTATCTGAACTTTTCGATGTCTTTAATAAATCATGTAGGTCATGTATCCAAGACACTCGGAGTTAGAGTATAATGAGGCAATGTCAATTCACGATCTACAAAAGCGTTAGAGAACGTGCGGAATTCAAAGTGAAGCAGACCACCTATTTCCCTCATTATTAACGATTTCAAATAAACCTGGAGTCAAAAAGGTATGAAAAATAATTTGTAACATACCTTTCGTTATTTCAGAAAAAAAAAAATTAAAAAAATAATAATAATAATAACTTTTAAGGCTGAACGGTTCATAAAGTATAAAAGAAAATAAGAAATTACTGAAAATAAGCTAATTCTTAGTTTAGGCAGGAGGACGGACCCCCACATATTCCCACGACTTTCTCTAATGCCTAACACATGCGAAATTTGAAATTTTCATTCATCAAACTGATCTATGCATCTTTGATCTATATATCGAAAATCTTTGTTTCTGAAAAGCCACGAATTCTTCCACCCCATAGATTTTTCGTTAGATCAGCTTTAGTTGATTGAACAAATTTCATCGATCACACAATTCCGCGATCTAATACCCTTAATTCATCTATAACATATCTTGTACTTCAAATATGAATTTTTTTCAAATACTTTATTTGCTGCTATTAACACATTGCAATTACCTAGAGCTTTTATACATATCTGTATTAATATCAATGGCTAAGTAAGAACCAGATAGGCATAGACTGTATTCCTCCATGTTAAGCCTATGTCCTTTTAATTCTTAGCTTGTGATATACCAGTGTACACATTAAGCCACGCCGATAACTCGATAATTAGTAAAGTAAATACACGTTATTCGTACTCGTTGAATTTTAGGCACATCTGGTATTAGACTTATGTATGTAGAGACTAAAAAAGTGCATCACAACACTAAATTAAAAAAAAAAAAAAAAATCTAACGGTAGCTGGTGAGTGTCACTTGCAGAATAAACGCTCCAAAAATCATCGACAGGATTCGTACGATTCGATAGAGCGATTAATTCGCAAATAACCGTTTAATGATGTCTATAGCTTTTCTGTCCATGATTAAAATAAGTGAGATAAGCGGTTCAAATACCGGGTTCACTTATCTCGTATTGAATATGAGATAAGAAAATCAAGGATAATAAATTAAGGACTCGTCTTAAATTTCGGCATACCTTCGTATGACCAAATACGTGAATTATATTATATTAAAGCCAATTGTCTGCTATATTTTTTATATATACATACGCAGATGTCTGAGAATATCTCAACCATATATTAACTCGAGTCTATAGTTAGACCAGTAGCTAATCCCTCGAATGGTAGAAGTTCGAAAGTCCCTCGGATAGTATAAGAGCGAAATAACGAGGTGATTTATTTTTTAATATTTGGTTGTTATCCTAAGAGATTAAGCGAGGGTGCGGCGAGACAGACGCGTAGGTACATACAGCGTAGTGAAAGATTACACAAATAAGAGCCATCGGTAGACGGAGACTCGACGTTGGTATACCACAAAGCCGGTACGCGCTCGTAACATAGGAGTGCCTAATACCTACACGTGCAGGGTACGCTTGTCAAGGCAACCACATCCTACGGGATCGTTACTTTCTTGCCTTTTCCCAAAGACCGGGAAGTAGGGTACCGCCAACTGAAATGACACAACTATACGTTTTGCCTATAGACTGGAGGCTGGAGGCTGAAGACTACGGAGGTTGCGGAGGTTGCGGAGGCTGGAGGCTGATGCCGAAGACGAAGATGAGGCAGAGGGTAGAGAAAAAAAAGGCGACTGTTCCAGGAACCGCGGTTTGGTATAATTACCGCAACTTTGTTTACATATCGCCCGGGTTACTGCCGGCGTGGGTGTTAAGACAGCATATGTGTAAACAGCAATAAAACACGTAGTGCGGTTACGGGCGCGGCTGTATGGATGGATAGCTGGATAGCTGGGTGGCTGTTTGGTGGTACCTCCCCATCTTCGAGGTCCAAACCAAAGGAAAATTTTCTGTATAATTTTGGTGGGCGGAGTTCACATCGAGAAGCTCCCCCGTGAAAAATCAAACACCCTTCATTAGTGAATTAGTCCCGGAGGTCTTCGGCGTTAGTGTATTTTGGAGAGCTTCGAAACTTGTTCTTCATATCAGTATCTTTCATATTTATATATATATAAAGATTTAAATTAAATATAATAAGTTCAATTGCTACATAATAATGAAACGACCACCCTTGTTGGTCAAGATTTGAACCTTTCGCGGATCTTTGATAAGCCTGAAATATACGCGATATCGTAAAACTCGGTCCCAAAATATTTCAATAGTTTTAACGTAATGGACGAGATATTTTCACCAGTGGGTCCTTTGACTGGATATTTCGCTCTGAATGGTGCGCCGATTATCGGTAATCAACCGATGATCAATACATCTTATTTATCGCATCTTACATGGGCCTTTCCGATACCAAGGTACAAACCACCACCGAGATACGAAAAGCCACCTTATTCTTACATAGCTTTGATAGCTATGGCGATAAACTCATCACCTAAACAGAGACTCACATTGTCTGGTATCTATAGATTTATTATGGAACGATTTCCATATTATCGTGACAATAGACAAGGGTGGCAAAACAGCATAAGGCACAATCTAAGTCTGAACGATTGTTTCGTTAAGATACCACGCGATAAAGCTAACGTTGTAGAGGGTGAACACTGCGGTGGTAAAGGTAGCTATTGGGCTTTAGATCCTTCTGCAAGCGAGATGTTTGAACATGGAAATTATCGACGAAGAAGGACGCGGAGACAGAGAAATTTCACACAGCTTAAACATCAGTCGACATCTGGTCTGCCCGTAAGTTATTTTTTGAAAATTTGAATTCACACTCAAAATATGGCTTACAGTTATCTCGTTACCGAAATGGACCTCTAAAAATTGTGACAATTATGCACTTCGCGATTGTAACGCTTAGAGAATATGAGACAATGGTAATTCTTGTAACAGCTAGGTCTAGCTAATATGCGGGAAAGTACTGCGTTCACTTATATCTAATGACAAATATCATTTTACATTCACTTTCCTGAACTTTAGGTATGTAGTACTATACCACATGTGCTTTCTCTAGCTATACTAGCAAGTTTATTAATAATAATCTCATCTTTCTCGTCGACTATTTGTAACAAGTTATTAAATGTTCATACGATTATGAATTTAACACGAAAATTGAAATTAAAAAATATATGCTATCATTTCCCGAGTTTTAGCACTGAGAAAAGAATCCAAATCTGTAGCTAAAGGATCTAAGGGTCGTTTAATTAATTCTCGAGATTCATATAGGCTTAATTTCAATTTTGAATAAATTTAAAGAAAACTGTATAACTAAGATGTTGTTTGAAAATTTATTGTTCTAGGTTGATCCTGAGTATTTGATACCCACTTCGAGCACAACTCGTCTTCAAGAATCTCTTGCGTCGGAGAAAAGCGATACTCCAATAGTTACGACAGCGTATAATCAAGAAGCAAGAATCAAAGATGAAATAAGATACACCAGTCCTCCGGAACGATGTATTAAATCAACAATGTTCACAATTGATAATATACTACGCAAATCACCTCCACCTATTTCTACAAATCTTATAACTAACGTATCAAATGAATTAGAAGACCGAATAAGGATCAACGGAACAAATTTTTCTACGCGATCATAGACGGTAAAAGTGTTCGGTTCTTTGACTCTAGGATGGAGAACAGTGTCATTAAATCAGTATGATAGTATTTATAGGGAAAAACATTTTTTTTTTTTTTTTGGACGTATTTATTATTTTATTCTAAGCATGGATACGAATATTCAAGACAATTTTGAATAAATTAATTATTGTGCTATGTGTGTTGTCTTTTCAGAATAAGATTTACGTGAACATCATCACGTTTTAATACAGTGCAGAAGTTAGTGTGGCTTTAGTTTATTCCAACTTTAGAACATTTCGTGCGTCAAACCAATGCAATGATCGTAGTTTATTTAAACTTTCAGTTACACACGTTAAATGCCAAGAAATCCATAAAATATAATAATTATCGGACTCGTTGGTATCGGTGAAATGTTTAAATATAAAATATCTATATTTTACCAATTCGAACGTATAGGTATCGCCGAAGTTTTTTTTTTTTTTTTTATTATTAATATGCGAAGTAAGAACCTCTTGATATAAATATGAAATATGAATAATAATCATTCATTATTTATATACATATAATACGTAAAATATATTATTTCAGGAATAAATTTAGTGATTGTATAAATCTAATGACTCGCGGAAAATCGCGAGTTTGAACTCTAACGCTATACCGCGGATAGAAGTTTCGGCTAAACTTGCGTGCAGGCGTGATGTTTAGGGACTTTAACGACTGTTGCGGTCACACATGCCAATGTTTGTTTCTTCAAAGGCGCAGTTCGAATGTTAAATTTCAAAACAAGAGTAGTTTGAACGTCAACATGATTTTCTTGGAAATTCAATAAATCACCCACATCACAGCCTGTTCGCCGTCGTATGGACGCCGAACACTCTGCCGCCCGCGTCGCGGGTTGGGTTTTTTTACACTTTGCTGTAATAATCAGACGTCAATTACCGCTAAGCTTTCAATGGTATGTGAATTTTCAATTCTCTTTCATAATTTCGATATTCATGATTTTTGATGAATTTTATTATGATTGTGATGATTTTTTTTTTTTCATTTTCTATTCATTTGGAGTCGTTCTGGCCCATGAGAGCATCGGAATTCGAAAATGATTTAATAACGGACCTGCACCCTAATGTGGCTGCAATTAAAAACTCTAGTATCAACTAAAAGTAATTTATCAATATCATTCGAAAACGTTTAATGCATGGATTATTATCCTATCCACTGCTCTGGGTATCTGAAAACTCCCTATTTAATTAATTACTCTATATCTTTGGCCTATGGGTTTTATTGATAGGGTATACGCGGAAGAAAATGATATAATGGTTGTAATTTTCTATCTGTATGTTTATTTATATTATTTATTACAATTACAAATACTATACGAGGTCGATTAGATCGTAACGTTTCAATGTTACTGTATCAAATTTTCATAATGGATAGAAGAATTTGTATAAACATTCATTCGCCACAATATTCTGTAAAAAAAAAAACCAATAACAGAGAAAGCTACGAGATAAAGAGACGACAGTTTCAATGAATATTTTTCTTATTTATAATATCGCAAACGCGAAGAAATACGTTTATATGTATAATCATTTTATTTAATTTACATAAACGAACGCGCGAACTCTGCGAGTTCTCTGCGATCTAAAGCTAAAGATTTAGTGTTGACGTTCTGAGTACGCTATACAGACTTGAAACGAAATTTTTCAAATAGAAAAAAAATAAATAAATAAAGTGAGGAAAAGAAGTAAAAATAAAATAAAGAATTAAGAATGAATAACGCAGGTCTGTTCAATATACTATTTGTTCATCTTTATTTGGGCCCTAATTAAATATCACTCGAAAAATATTCATTTAAATTTACTATCTTGTATTCTCCTTTTGTCAATATGATTTTTCATATATTCGAAGTATTCGGATCTATTTTCATAAATTTAATCAAATAATATAATAAAATGAACTATTATTCAAATTACAAAAAATAAGAAAAAAAATTTAAAAAAAAAAAAGAGAACTATCATAATATTTAGATGAAATATTTTGCGCTGTAAATAACTAGACTTGAATGAAATAACATTATCTTTTTTTTTTTTTCAAATGTGCTTTCGTTTTTAAATAAATTCGTTCAGGAAATAATGGCAATGAATAATTGAACCATTACCGTATAGACTGTAGAGACTATAATGTTGCCACTTCCGATAATATAAAAGCTGTGTTTGACGTAAATTTAAACAGGTGTTAAAATTTAATACTCATTAGCTAGTATAGTTAATTAAAAATTCATTTATTGCCAATAATGGCATATTGTGCCTTGACTTTATTAAAGTTGATTATATACTCAGATATATTCGTAAGCATAGTGATATAAATAATAAAATATAAACATTTTATGATATTTATATTTTAAATATTTATATTAATTAAAGACATGGAACATCGTGTCATATACTATTATACCTATATACATTCTTAGGGCAAATATTTCGAGCTTTTTATTTAAGCAGTATACATCTGGTTTCTTTACAATACATTGAGTACAACCAATCGATCAATCCCTAGAACTCTGAATCTGGCGGAGATCCGACCATGTTAAGTCATAATATACAAGAAAAAAAAAAAAAAAGAACAAACATATTTGACGAATTTCAATAGTATAAAATGTCCATTTTTTTGTCCGAGTCTCAAGGATCAAGAAATAGGTTTTCTCATAAAAGCTACGAAATATTTGCACCGACACATTATCTTCTTATACAAATAGTTTGGAATTGGTTTCGTGCTACCCCATACCCATACATATCCAATATTTGGCTACAATTGAAATATAAGTTTAAGAAGTATTTGTTTGGGATCATTGACTCGAAGATAAAAGTAATACAGCTCAAAAATATTTACATATAACCCACAGAATCTTTTACTATACTGTAAAAAAAAAAAAAATAATTAAAATATCATTTCTTTGCTTCCAGAAAATTTGTCAATCAATACTTTACGAAAACAGCTGATACGGTCTGCAGAAACCCACACCAAAATCGGTATGCATGTATTTATAAAGTTTCTGCAGTACAGTAAAAACAGTAATTCATTATTTCTTGAATTCTAGAGAAGATTCTTCGCGTTCGTTATCTCCAACACTGTTTTTTTTTGTTTTATTTTCGTACCTGGATAACTAATATTCCAAAATTAATTAATACTACTCGTATTTATACGAAATTATACTTTTTTTTTTTATGACGAGGTGGTATAAATGCAGGTATGTTTAATCACAGAATTGGTAGTCGTGTTTAAGCATTTGGATTTTTACGCATTAATTCAAGATCTGCAGCCATCATATCCTTCACCAGTTCCTGAAAGGGTTTAAAAATATGAATAAAGCTTATCACATGTGGCATAAATTGCATATCTTTAAAACAAGAGAGATACCTACTTCAAATTTAACTGTAGGCTGCCATCCGAACTTCTCTTTAGCCTTTGAAGCATCGCCAAGAAGCAAATCCTGTACGCGAATAATAAATGAAGTATTTAAAAATAGGAATAAAATTACTTTACATTTTGACATGCATTGAGATTCTTACCACTTCGGTAGGACGAAAATATTTTGGATTTACACGGACTATGAGCTTCCCTGAAGCAGCATCACGACCAATTTCATTCGCTCCTTCGCCTTCCCATTTAATCGTTCGACCAACATAGCGGAATGATGCTTCAACAAACTCTCTAACACTGTGAGTTTCTCCTGTAGCTATTACAAAGTCTTCCGCAGTTGGTTGTTGTAACATAAGCCACATTGCCTGAAAATCGTTATTGAAATTTTGTTAAACACAAAACGATTAATCGATATATTTAGTATAAACCATAAAACAGGACGAATTCTGAAGAGGAGATGTTATCCCTTAATCCGCTCTGCTCACCTCGACGTAATCTTTGGCGTGTCCCCAGTCTCTTTGAGAGTCCAAGTTTCCTAACTCCAAAACTTCTTGCAGGCCAAGTACTATCTTAGCAGCTGACCTGGTGATCTTTCTGGTCACAAAATTTTCACCTCTTCGTGGACTTTCGTGATTAAATAATATCCCATTGCAGGCATACATGCCATAAGCTTCCCGATAATTGATCACTATCCAAAATCCGTACATCTTTGCGCAGGCTGTAAATGAAGTCATTCATTATTGTCACAGCTGATTAAACATTACGAAATTTACACAAGGAAAAAACATTGTGAAACGGTTCGAATGATATGGCTTGCTGTACTGTAACATAGCTGCTGTATAGAACGAAATTTATCGAATATTGAAACCTTGTGAGTGAAATGAATAATTCAGTTTCTTATTTCACCGAATAATTTCCAACATAAAATATTCAGGCTGCTAACCATATGGAGAACGTGGATAAAAGGGCGTCTTTTCAGTCTGTGGAACTTCGGCGACTCTACCATAAAGTTCAGAGGTTGAAGCCTGATAAAATCTAACAGATTTCTCAAGACCACAGGTTCTTATAGCGTCGAGTAATCTCAACGTTCCCACAGCATCAACTTCGGCTGTGTATTCGCTCAATTCAAAACTCACCTATAAAATAAGAAGCTGTAAATTGCTTCTGACTTGTGTTCCAATTAATCAATTTTTAAACACAATTGTAATTCATGAAAGGAGCAAATATTGTCGTCATTTTCAGTAAAGGAAATAACACTAATGGATGGTTATACCTTAACGTGACTTTGGGCGGCAAGGTTGTAGATTTCTGTAGGCTGAACAGCACTAATGATTTTAACCAGACAACTAGAGTCCGTCATGTCCCCATAGTGCAGCTTCATTTTACCCTGTCGATGAGATTTTGGGTCTGCATATAGATGCTGAATACGACCGGTATTGAATGTACTAGCTCGTCTAATGATTCCATGAATATGGTATCCTTTGTCGAGCAGAAATTCTGCCAAGTAAGACCCATCCTGTAATCAAAACCGGAGTATGGCATTAATTTACTCAAACATGTTTATTTCTTTGTGAGAAATTCACAGATTTTTAATGACAAAATTTTATTCATCAGAATTTTGAGATGAGGAATTTTTTTTATATGCATACTGTAATGGGAGGAAAAAAAATTAACCGCGAAATGTGAGAAATCGTGTTTTATTCAAATTGGAAAATTCGAAGGCTTTGAGGCGGTATGAAGAGCTGAGATAGGAACCTGGGGAGTTTGACTACAGTTTTTTGTATTTATTTAGAGACGTCCTGGCCCGTGGAAGAATTTAAATTCAAAAATGATCAAATTGAGAACCGCCCTAATGTATACGTGCTTGATAACAGCTCCCGAAAATCACATACCACTTGCACTAGGAGGATAGCTGGCGAGTTATCAATAAAGAATTGAAGAGTTATTGAAATCTAATGATTGAATCATCGACGAAACTTACCTGACCAGTAATGCCTGTTATTAATGCAACGCGTCTTGAATCGCCGGATGCCATCGTTAGATATTTTTGTTGGGAGATCGTGTTAGACCTTTTCGTAGCACTTCGTACACCCTAATGGCAACATCGATATCGTTACCCGGCTTATCACTTGCCACGCATCATCCGCCGATAAATACTACCGGGTTTTTTCACGCGACACTCATAAAATGTATCATAACCTTAAAGCCGTGCAATCGTGTATGTGGCAGACGTCAAATTTATTAAGCTGCATTTTTAAGCGAGCGATATGCAGTGGGCTATTGTTTTGTTCGTTCGAACATAGAGGTAAAGCCTGATTTGCAACTAACGCAGATAAAATATTCAAATATTCATTTGCTTGTGTACAAGAATGAACATGTGTTGTGTTGGCATCGCTGATACGGTTACGGCTTTTGAAAACCAGGTTTGATGTACTAAACATTCATAATTATCTTACGACAGTAGGATGACCAGTAAAAAATTATATAGAATATTATTCGGCCTTGGTCAGAGGGATCTATTTTAGACCATCGATTTTATTACACCCAAAAAGTGGTGGGGGCGTTGGCAAAACTGCGCAAAGTCACAACGTCGACGCCTGTTCATATCTGATTCTTCTGTTTGCCTGACGACTGCAAAGTGCCGATAATTGTTGTTCTTTTTCCTGTACATCGACGCTCGGTGTTATACAGTTTAAACAGTAGTGAATCGTGTAATCAGGAGAAATAATGAGCTGTGGATTTGTTACGTGCGGTCCGAACGAAGCTCTTGTAGTTTCAGGTAAATACATACATAGCAAAGGCTTCGATTAATGGATTACTACTAAATATACCTCCCAACTTCCCAACCTAAGTGGTTTGACATTTTCGATACAACGCATTATGTAACCTAGATACTATCGAATGAAGTCTAATTCCATATACCTATACGAATGTAACCTCTGTCTGTTTAATACAAGCGCATGAATGTAGTTTAAATTACATTAAATGTTCCAATTTTGAGATCTACTTAATTTTTTTTTTTTTTTTTAAGGATATACCGATAATTTTAAAAGCTTGAAAACTCAAAGACAGATTCACATGCTATGATAATATGATTACGCACTACGTCGTTTAATGATAAATATCGCAATAATCAACAACTCGGGAAGACATTTTGAATAATCATTTAATTCAGTTTAATTAATGAATGTTCTACTTCGTTTCATAGGAAAATTCCACTGACAATTGATCATTTTAACTTGTTACCATTTTAGATTCGTTCTTAAAATCGTACTTCACTTTTTACACCCAGTATATTCATACTTTGTTAAACATCCGAAATATCATCATTAATACCAAAATTAATCTAGAATAGTAATCATCATCAAAAAAAAAACATTCAATTATACGACAAAGTCCAATCATCACTAAATATACCTAATAATCTTGTTGTTTTTTTTTTATAATTCTAAGGATGCTGCTACAGCAAACCCTTGCTGGTACCCGGTGGAAGGGTATTTGTTTGGCCCATAGTACAGCAAGTACAAAAGTAAGAATATTTCATTCAGGCTTCAAATTTACGGAGCTATGGACACGATTTTTATTTATTAATTATTTTTCCAGGATATCTTTGAACACGATGACTCTTCAGGTAGAGAGTCCTACTGTTTATACATGCCAAGGAGTGCCGATATCAGTTACAGGAATTGCTCAGGTATTATTCAATTTTTATATCTAATATCGATGGAGTAGTGAATAAAAATACATTGAAAATCACTGGCAAAATGTCGCACAGAAATCCTTGGTCAGCATGAAATTCTGAGCTTAAGATTCATGGAACTTCAGAAAAGGTTCATACGATCTATTTGCCCAATTAGAGATAGGAGATCGTCATGATTGTTTCATAAAAATGGAAATCACAGTCAATGCATGTAAGGAATCATGAAATGTGTGATCATTGGTTCTCTTTTATAGAGCCTTTCTATTACAGTATGAACTAAATGACTACAAACATATTGTTTTACTCTTACTGAACGAAGAATTGTCTCAATTGTCTAAAACTGCCACTAATCACTCTCTGATAAGCGAACTAATTCCCCTTGATGGCTTCTGTTAGTTTCCTACCTGATAATAAACTATCTTAGATTCAAAACTAAGCGAACTTTATCCAAGCACTATAATCTCTCTTGACTTGACTATCATAATATAAAATATTCATCCTATTATCACTTGATCCTTAAAATTTTACTCCATTTTGTCATAGGTCAAGATCCAGGGGCAAAATGAAGAGATGCTATCGACAGCCTGTGAACAATTTCTTGGAAAAAATGAGCATGAAATTCACAACATAGCACTGGTCACGCTAGAGGGTCATCAGCGTGCTATCATGGGCAGCATGACGGTTGAGGTAAATTTGCTTTTCTGCTGATAAACGCTAAGTTTTTATCTCATACCGAAGTACAGCTATCTGAAGAAGATGATTAAATTTCTTCTCACTAGTACAGCTTATTATTATTTGGCTTATTTTCATTTCAGGAAATTTATAAAGACCGTAAGAAGTTCAGCAAAGAGGTTTTTGAAGTTGCAAGCAGTGATCTTGTAAATATGGGCATTACTGTGGTGTCCTATACTCTGAAGGACATTCGAGATGAAGAGGTATGTCATTCTCTAATATCGTTATAGTAATTGGAGTCTGTTCAATCATTTCTATAGATAGTCAATCCACGTAGAGATGTAATGTATTTATGTGTGAACTGCATACACCTCTTATATACTTCAATACCATAGGTATATTGAACACTAGTACCTATTTTCATATTTGCTTTATAGTATGTTCCAGTAGTAGAAATTAGTTTTTCTTATTAATGACCTGACTGTTTATAAACTAATCCAATTATTGGAGTAAAAATGTTCTTTTACCGTATTGCGCCGACGATAAGTCATCTCCGGATACAAATTGTTCCTTCTTCAAATATTATTTTGAAACTGAATGTCAGAATGCGAGTCGAGTATGAATTAGTCTATTTATACCGTTGACTTATAGTAAGCCCAATATGGTAATTAACGATATGTCTGTGAGGCCTTGTAATAATCTTTATTCTATAATCTGTGACTAAAAGAAGTTATTCCTATGGTGGAATTTTCAGTGAAATTGGTGCAATTTAACAATTTGTTTCTTATTTCTTGTTTTTCTTTTTTCTTTCTCTTCTGTGTCACTTTTTCATTGAAAGACTTATCAGCCAAAATTACTTGAATTTGATTAAATATTTTAATGATACACGGACTGGGGGCTGCTCAAACTTTCACGGATATGAATCTGTTAAGATGTAAAAAAAATCGTGCAGGAATATGAAAACTAGTCTATTATTTCACTGTTATTCAATCATAATGAATAAGAAATAATTACTTAATCAAGATGAAGCAGCCCTTGTAAGGATAAAGCCATTCCTAACATAGTTGAGATTAATTTAAATCATTCGAAACTTGATCATTATGTTACTTTTAAATGTTCATTATCCGCTTATATTGTTTACAAATTTAATATATAACAAAATTTCAAGGTATATGTGCACTTTAGGAGTCTGATAGCCAGTCTTTAAATCATAATGATTAATGTATTGGGCATACAAACTAACATAGCATAAAAACTTCAATTGATATGAATATTTATAAAAATTTTTGTTCTGCTACTTACAGGGGGCAAAGGTATGTTCAAATCTTATTTTCGTCATTAGATTAAAACTTTTGAACATTATGCACCAATAAGTCGTCGAGTATTATTGATTTTTATTTTACATTTATTTCTAATTGCAACAGCACTCATACATTTTACTTTATCAAATGGTATTTAGAAAGAGTAAATGTCTATAATTTATACTTAGAAAAGCGTGTACTTATTTACCCAACTTTACAAGTTTGTGCATCTATGAGGTAATATTGGCTATTTACTAGTTAGCTTGTGAACTATGCACGGAAATATGTATTAGATATTAATGTTATCATTTATTTCAGTCATTGGCTTCTTATAATGTATTATTTATTTTATAAAATTTTGTACATTGTGTAAACTATAAATGAAATTGTTCATCACTCACTTGAACATCACATGTGTATTATAGGGATATCTGAAAGCTCTTGGTATGGCTCGTACGGCTGAGGTCAAAAGAGATGCTAGAATTGGTGAAGCAGAGGCTCGCAAGGATTCACAAATACGCGAAGCCATCGCTGAAGAACAGCGCATGGCTTCTCGTTTTCTCAATGATACTGAAATTGCTAAAGCTCAACGAGATTTTGAGCTCAAGAAAGCCGCATATGATGCTGAAGTACAAACCAAGGTACTATAAATATTTCTTTACTATCTGCTATTACGATGATCTTTGATTTTTTGTTAAATCGTGGAATTGAAAAATACAGAAAGCTGAAGCAGAAATGGCTTATGAGCTCCAAGCGGCTAAAACTAAGCAAAGAATCATGGAGGAACAAATGCAGGTCAAGGTAGTTGAGCGTACTCAAGAAATTGCTGTTCAAGAACAAGAAATGACTCGTCGTGAGCGTGAGTTAGATGCCACAGTCCGACGTCCAGCAGATGCCGAAAAATATCGGTATACATTAAAATCATTTAAAATTTTTCAATACAGATAGAAATCGATATAGGAATTTGATTACTAATTATTGCTCATGTTTGTTTCAGATTAGAAAAAATGGCTGAAGCTAACAGATTGCGACTGATAATGGAAGCTGAAGCTGAAGCTGAAGCCATAAGAATTAGGGGCGAAGCCGAAGCTTTCTCTATTGAAGCTAAGGCTAAAGCTGAGGCAGAACAGATGGCTAAAAAAGCAGACGCTTGGAACGAATACAAGAGTGCAGCAATGATAGATATGATGTTGGAAACTTTACCGAAGGTATTTATTCACATTAATTACAGGAGTCTTGCAAATGTTTAACATAAATTAAAACAATCGATTAAACTACCTCCAAAAAACCTCATGAGTAAATTTCTGAAACACAGGTTGCCGCTGAAGTAGCTGCACCCCTGTCCCAGGCAAAGAAAATAACCATGGTCTCAAGTGGCAATGGTACTGTTGGAGCAGAAAAACTAACGTCCGAAGTACTGAACATTGTCGCCCGGGTGCCCGAACTTGTCAAAACATTGACTGGAGTGGATATTGCCAAAGTAATGATTAGTCGGACTTTGACCTGAAATATTGACCATTCTTATCATTTAATTACTGATTTAATTGAATGGAAAAAATTCTTAATTCGCACAGACTTTCAGTAATAAGTTCTTTATGTTTCAGTCTGTACACGCCGCATGAACAGGATAAGAGAATCAACCTTTAGATATTAAAATCTACAAAATTTACTCCAGAATATATATATATTGAACATATTTACATATTCTATACATAATTACAAAGATATACAGATACTTATATTAATTTTAGATTCACAGACGTAATCAGAGTGGGCGAAACAAAATTCTTATTTTGAATAACAGATCCTTTGATAACACTATCATTTCTTTTTTTTTTTTCGTTTTCTACCAACAGCTTGGTGAAAAATGCATTTATACTATTTGACTGAGTCATTAATGACATAACGCCAGAAATAAGAAAATTATTCTGCCCTCTCTGTACACGTTCCCACATGCATGGGTTCTATACGCACACAGTGACCCGTATTACTGTCTCCTCAAAAGATAGCTAAATGATGTTTTTCTTTTTTTATTATACTATTACTTAGTACAGTACTCAATAATCAAATGTTGGATAGATTATTTTACTATAATTATTATATATACTTATATTAAGGCGATATATTGCCATTGACCACTATACCTATAATGGGTTCAGTTCTCGTAATTTTGTTGTATTTAGCCCTTCGGCAAATCAGGTGTTCCGTAGAATTCGTCTAGCTAAACCCTCGTGTCTTTGTGGTTTAGGTGATAGTGCCATGAGAATTCTTTAATATTTAACAGCCCACGAACAAAATTTCTAAGAACGTGTTCAACCCATTACGTTGTAGGTAAAAATTTATACAACAAATACCTAGATATGGGAAGTATTTTACATTCTGTCGTTAGTCACGCCAATTAATTAAATCGTACCAATTTATATGTGTATGAACAAAATCCGTATAATTAACTTACTTTATTATATCGTATTTCACTATAAACTATTTTTATTCGTAAAATAATACGCATGTATGTAGTCAAAATATTGAAATTACACGCCGTTCGTAATACACGATATAATCGTAAGCATTAGTACCTAATTACGAATGCCGTTTGCCTTGCATATGTTTGTTATGCTTATATACTATAATACCGATGATATTATAATAATGGTATTATAAAAAAATGAGTTAGACTCGATGTTTCGCAATCAGAATTCTCTCATATTAATAACCAGTTGGTATATCGTTGATACAATATTTTTCGATACAAATATACTATGTAGCTTTAGTTATATTTGATAACTTAGGCCGAATCTCAGAGTGGCACAGAATTATTAACTATTTGAAAAAAAAAAAAAAACAGAATCTCTGTGGTCCAGATATTTTATTATTAATTAACGATTCGTTAATCCCAAATTAGAATGAATTCAGTATATATACACCTATGTAATATTTTGACTATATAAATATATGTGATTATATTATAATTAGTTTTCATAATTGCATTAAATATCTGAAATAGTGTCAAATATCAAAATTTATTATTTCATCTAGTCATCAAATTATCATCACACAATTATTTACCTATGAATTAATTATATCTATTATGAATTTTCCATTCTTTTGAATAAAGAATAATCATAGATATTTTATATCTCATTTAGGCCACATCAATTATTGTGTAAAGTAATAACTGATGATAAAATTAAGAGCCATGTGGTGTTGAAAAAAAACAATTTCTCTATTCGTCAATCTTCTAATGTTTGAATAAAAAAAATCTTTTCTCTTGACATTTGGCAACTATTTTATCGTATTGTATATATTTCGTATATCTTCTTGATACTCGATGAATTCTGACTGTCAATAAGCCAGATTATAAAATGAATCTATTAACAAGCATTTAAATTCTTCAGAAAAAAAATTCAGCTTATTTAATGTCGAAGAATGCATTCAGATGGGAGTATAATAATGTGACAAATTCAAAGATACAATTAGAAAACCTTTGGTCAGAATCTCAATCTCAAAATCGTCAATACCAGTCATTCAAAGATTTGCGATGGGAGAGACCAAGGCATTTTTAGTTGATTTTTTGGCTGGTGGTATATCGGCAGCTATTTCAAAGACTGTTGTCGCACCTATAGAGCGAGTAAAATTGTTACTTCAAGTGCAACATACTTCGACACAAATACCTGAAGATAAACGATACAAAGGTACGAACAAACGGAGGTACACAAACTATCGCTATATTCTGTATTGCCCAAAACTCACAACACATGTTACTTTTATTAAGTTTAACTCATATGTCATTGCAAATTTGTTCATAGGAATGATAGATACCTTTGTACGTATACCTAAAGAGACTGGATTCTTGAGCTTTTGGAGAGGCAATTTAGCCAACGTTATACGATACTTTCCAACGCAAGCTCTCAATTTTGCTTTCAAAGATAAATACAAAGCATTGTTTCTCGATGGCATTCCAAAGGATGCATTTTGGAGACAGTTCGCTGGAAATTTAGCTTCTGGTGGTGCCGCCGGTGCTACATCACTACTATTTGTTTATCCACTCGACTTTGCGAGGACAAGGTGATAGCTGGTCTTTATTCTAGCAAGAAAGAGGATTAGGACTCTAGTCAAAGTCGAAAGCATAATTGTTAAAATCCACCTAATATAATCCAAAAACTCTTCCAGACTGGCAGCGGATGTTGGAAAAGGGTCGGAGAGACAATTCAGTGGGATGGGGGATTGCATGATTAAGATTTTTAAATCCGATGGATTCATCGGTCTCTATCGAGGATTTAATGTTAGTGTACAAGGAATTGTGATCTATCGTGCCACTTATTTCGGATTTTACGATAGCGCCAGGTCAATGCTGCCCAACCCAAAGAACACCCCGATTTACATCAACTTTTGCATAGCTGAAGTTAGTTTGAATCTTGAAATCTTCATTGTGATTTTATAAAACGAAATGCAGTTACATTTGATAAACAAACGTTGTGGTTTTGTACTAAATTGATTGTTTTCATCAGACAGTTACAACGATAGCTGGACTTGTTTCATATCCTTTCGATACAGTACGTAGACGAATGATGATGCAATCAGGAAGAAGCAAAGCAGATATAATGTACAAAAACACATTAGATTGTTGGGTGAAAGTAATGCAGAAAGAAGGTCCTAGTGCATTTTTTAAAGGTGCATTTTCTAATATACTCAGAGGTACCGGCGGCGCTCTTGTTCTAACTCTTTATGACGTTGTCAAAAGGGGTATTGAAAAGGCACTATCTTGAGTGTTTATACGACAAATCTTTTCCGATATATGTATACACACACAAAATTCAATGTCAATTGTACGAATTAAAATAACTAGATGTTTTAACAGATGTGAAAGTTACTGATGTGACGAGCTACCGATCCCTGTAAAGAGTGGTCAGTATTTCTGATACATGTAATGAAAAAAGATTTCGGATTTTGGATTCAATAATAAAATGTTTGAATCTTATTATAAATACTGTTTCATATTTTACAGTTTTATTCAGTGACTATGGTAAATTCTTAATTCCTAATTGAAAAAAAAAAAATTGTCTTCTGTACCCCAAGTCTGATGCCTAAATAAGCTGTAATTTATATAATAATTGATATCTATCTCTAGGGGTTGAAGAACTGAATGTACAGGATTTGGCTGACCCAAGTCTAATAACAACTATACAATAAATAAACATAGATATTAGAATTTATTCTTAACAATGAATAAAATTAGCTCGGGGGTCAAAAAATGATACATCAAATAATACAAGTTGAGAATAGTCAGTATTTAAGATACGAGTTATTTGATATAAATCATAAAATCGTTTTTTTAACTAATGAAAATCTCTGATCGGATATAGGTAAAGTTAAAGTTTTAATTCAGCATCGTATGGCGATCATAAATATTACGCCTCTGCTCGCGGACCTGACGTTTCCATTTGTCTTGCTGATGACCAACACGATTTAACACGTTGCCCCGCACTCCCATAGCGTGAGATGTTCCAGGACTCACGGAGCTATCATCCTACCAACATTAATGAAAAGCTGTAATATATCCATTCCGTAATTTTACGATTTACAAAAGTCCATCATCTTTTAGAAAATATATATAAATTTTATTTCATAATGCATGTTGTAAATACAAAAAAAGAAAAAGAAAGAAAGTTTATATCACACTATAATAAGTGATTATAATAATTTGTACAGCTTCATGATTATTCTCATTAACTTTCCACAAAAATCACAGCTTTCTGTTTACTATGAAGTAAACTATGAGCGTTCATATGATCACAATTTTAAATCTAATTTATCTCAAGAGTCAAAAACTATTGAATGCATTCAAACAAATTATGATTCATGACTAGATGGTGTAAGCCGGTCTTTTGACATGCTTGAATGAAGATAACGGTGAATATTGAGTCGATTGATGTACCTCCTCGTTTGTATGTTCTTGATAGCTACCACTGGCCGCACCCTTGTGTATTCTCTTATTTAGCAAGGGGTCTAAGCATATGAGGAATAGCATGTAAATAACCAGCAGTGAAATCACCCAAATAACAATGATCACGACAATCTGAAATAAGATTTAAATCACAATGAGTCAAAAAAGTGTTGCTATGAAGTTATCAAACCCTAACTATAACATTATTTACATTACAATTTTCATTATAAAATAATTCCGCATCAAATGCTACCTTAATTATTGTAGTATTTCTATTTTCATATTTGCATTCACATCGTGGACAAAAAATTTGCTCCTTTCCCTTCAGCTGATCACCTATGCGTCGAAGAATTACGCCGTCGCAATTACTGTGAAAAATTATCTTTGTAATAGTATCAATTCTTTGTCTTATTTGTATCGGCTAGCAATTTAACACAAAATAACTTAATGGGCGTTGAATAGTTAAATTTTCTAAATTCAATGAACTAGACATTTTTGATTCCCCTGAGGTTCTGTATTTCTTATCATGTGCTAAATTGGTTACCAGGAATTCTCTTGATACGCTATACTAGGGCACAGGTGAAAACTTACCATTGCGAAGGTGAAACGTTAGAAATGAAGTTTAATCTATCTGGAGATGATTGACTTGTATTTATGACTGATGAGATGCTTGGGCAGATGCATTTACACCTTTTATCATCGTAAGATTGTGCCTGGGAAAATATACGACGGAGATAAATATCTTTCGGAAAATAATTGTACGTGTTCACACTAGGCAATGAGTTTTTGGGAATAAATGCATTCCAAAATCTGTGATATCGACACGTTTTTTAATCACTGGCTAAATACGATTTACTGCCTAATGCGAAGCAATTTGACATAAGGGGGTAAGTCTAACCTCGGATTGTGACAAGCTTATCAAAACAATCGTATACGAAAATAGTATGTACTTCCACATTGTGAAAATGATATCACTTGATTAGACTAATCGACTTTGTGTGTGAGAGAATTGTTGAAAAAGACAGTCTAGTTTAATAGACTTGACTTAGGAAATCTTTACGGGATCAATTGCTAATCCGCATTATTCGACACGGATCACCTTTCTGTGGAATTTCACTGTCTACATTCTCCCACTCTTGTCACCTGGTGGACAGCTGATTGCATTGGTGGCGGCGAATGCACGTGATGCGACACCTCTTTGTTGCTAGCTTAAAATTGGTCGGGGTCTCTGTTGTTAAGAAACTTTTACCGACCTGATCGTACGCAAGCCGCATGACATTTATGGATGAAGAGTTGCATATAATCAGTGATGCATGAATTTTAGGTAAAAGTAGTTCGTCAATATGACCCTGAGATAGCGATATGATTTCGCACCCCTTTACTTTATAATCACTTTCACTAATTGAAACGAATTTATTGAAAAGTTATTAAAAGTTTATTACTTTTCAATAACTTCACTTTATAATTACTTCAAATAACTTTTATAATATGACTACAAACAAATCGAGTTCAATTACACATTACCAAAGTAATGGGTAATTAAATAAGTAATTTCATTAAAAATGTAATTAGTGTGTTGGGCCGTCAACGCCGGGCCAATTATGTTGCACCTTCATTATCATTATTAGCTTGGTTTTGAGTTCATGTTATTGTTGTTATTAAGGCCCTTATCAAAAATAAAGTTTGTTTTGTTTTTACACGTTGACCCTGAAAGACCGTTGTTGAATTCTTGAGTACGCCGATCGGCCGCTCGGGGACAGGGCTTTAAATACCTCAACGAGGAAGAAAATCCACCAGTCCACAGAAAATCTTTGAAAGTAGAAGTTCGATTTCGGGAAAATATTAACATAAGATAAAACCTCACGTGTCCAACTATCCGCCAGTTGTTTGTTTTCTCTTTTCTCATCTTACCGCCTATATCTGTCGCGAACACAGTGATTCGCAACACTGCAGGTATCCATGTAATAATAAGATCGTTTATGCAAACATGTATTATTATAGTATGAATATCTCTTGAAATTGTAAATCATTGATCGATCGATTTATATTAACAGGTTGCAGCCGTCTGAATTCAACTCCTACTACTATTCCCTATAGAAGTTGAATACGGTGAGCTGGTGATTGTATTATGAGAATATTAAAGTGATAAAAAAAAAAGGTATATGCGTTTGTAGTCGCTATCTATTATTCATCGTATTCTTCCTATTCTCTTTCCGTTTTAATCGTTAGATAATTTTACTTTGAGTTGTTCTTTTAATTGTTTGTTCGTTCGTTTGTAGACATCGCTAGTTTTGATACCCCCTCGCGCAGCAACTACTCCATTGATTCATAGAGAGCGCTGGCCGCGTATGATAGTGGTGCTGCACAAATATGCGGATAAAAAATTTACTACGTTTTCTGAGAAGCGCTCGTTCATGAATGAAAAGATAGTGGTGCTGCACAAATATGCGGACAAAAAAATACTACGACCCTTTCTTTATATTCTTGGAGGCGTGGCAAATAGCTCATTGATAAAATTCTGAATAGCAGTAGAAAAACTACTAACTCTTTAGTAGATTCATTGATACAATGAAAGATAGTGGCGCGTGGAAATAATGCGAAGAAGTTGAAGTGAAAAATTTATTATAAATCATTGCAAAAAGAAATTATGTTGTGGGCTAATCTTGCATCTTTTACCAGATGCAGGAAGAAGGCACACGTCTTATTATACGGTACCCGCAAATCTTTTGTGCATTTTTAGTTCTATACTTGCCTAACCGGCCTAAACTGACCTACGACAATGGCGTCCCCCACCCCTCGCCATTCGTAGGTAAGACAAATATGCCTTCCTATTATATTAGCCAAACACCCAATTTAACTATAAATGTATGTCTGCAAAACAATCATTGCTAAAACATACTTCGCGATCCGATACAGATCTCGGACAGATTACTTTTCCAAGTCTATGTACCACAACACTCATCGGCCAAGTAACCTGGACGCTCACCCTGTACCTTTGACTCGATACTGGGGCCTCCGGCTTGCTTCTGTCTCCCCGTATACGCCAGAAACTTTGACGACAACTCGGTTTCACTCAGCTGCAAAGGATACGATACGAAATAATATACCTAGAGGTAAGATATTGTCCGTCTCGTTATAGGGTAAGCCTAGGAGAGAAAGCACACTCAATTCTTGGAAATAGCAATAAATTCTATCTTTTTAATGACAAACCTGAAATATGATTGATAGATCTCGAGAGAATATGTTTACCTTATTGAAATATAGTAGACTCACCTCGTAGTAGAAAAATATTTGAATAACCAGGATCAAAGTTTCAAGGTTTGAAAATAAATAGAAGGGTAGATAGCTGTAGGCCTAATTAGGCATCACATTTATTTTTTTAACATGGAACATAATTCAATATTGGTGATAAATTACTCAAGAGTCTCAAGTACCAGTCATAACGATTGAAATATTGAAAAATCTATTCATGCATGCAATAGTAATACTAGCTTATTGACATTCTTGATTCTGTTGAAAATAGTTAAAAGTTTATATCAAATTTAAAAATGGTTCAGGCAGGCTTACAAAATCAATCATAAGAAATATATTATAATAAATTTCATACAGATGTATAATCACGATTAGAAATTCTTTGGTACTTAGTTGAGAATGTTTGCTTGAAAAACACATAAACTTAATCTATCCAATGTACCCTATGCTTATCTAGTTTTTATCTTCACAGCCGTTGTTCACCGAGGGAAACTAGCTCCTGCCTATCCTCAACAAAACCTCTTCAATATTCATCAGGACAGGGGATTCACACCAGAGAGTGAAGCAGTCCAAGCACCGGGGGAATGACCGCAAGACAACTCTGCACCGCGGAGTATTAATAAAGTAGCATCAGCGAATGGTTCGTAATTACAATTCCTTTTGAATCAGTTTTGATAAAATCTCGCATCTGGTCTGGTCTATAATTATTTCAAATTACTTTACTTTATAATTACTTTTACTAATTAAATCGAGTTCAATTACACATTACCAAACTATTTTAATTGAATAAGTAATTTCATTAAAAATGTAATCAGTGACTCGTAACACTGCAAATATCCATGTAATAATAAGATCGTTTATGCAATAAACATGTATTATTATAGTAAATTGACGAATTCTTGAATAAATATCTCTTGAAATTGTAAATAATCGATCGTTGAATCATTTTCCCCTGTCCTTTCCTTGCCTATAAGTCGAAAATCATGGAAATCGCATGATTTCATAAAGCCAAGAACTATTTTTGCAAATATATTAATATTAATATATTAAATATTAATATATTAATTATTATTATTAATATATTAATATATTAATATTAATATATTAATATTAATATTTTTAATATTAAGCTGCCTTACCATATGCAACCCGCATGCCATTCGTGTAAACGACAGGGCCCATGTTAATTTTTGTTGCCTATTTGGTGTTTTCCGATTGCCTATATTCAGGCGTATTGAACTCAAAAAAAAAAAGCCAGAATTCTCGGAATTCAGGTCGAAAAAAAAGGCAAAAAAAAATTCATTCAAATAACTTCTGGCAGCTGATACCTTATTTTAGCAGTCGGATTTCTGGCAGTTGATACCTCGATTTTAGTCGCTTTAAGGTGAAATATCAAATGCCAGAAAATCGACCAATCAGGAGGCTGCTTGAGCCAATTTAGGCTCAATTTCTCGAAAAGGAGCCTCCTGATTGGTCGATTTCGAAATTAAATCAAGTTACGGCGCTACAGAGGCTAGCCATCAGCAAAATTCTGGATTTCTGGCAGTTGATACCTTTTTCTTCTGGCAGTTGATACCTCATTCAGAAATCCAGAATTTTGCTGATGGCTAGCCTCTGTAGCGCCGTAACTTGATTTAATTTCGAAATCGACCAATCAGGAGGCTCCTTTTCGAGAAATTGAGCCTAAATTGGCTCAAGCAGCCTCCTGATTGGTCGATTTTCTGGCATTTGATATTTCACCTTAAAGCGACTAAAATCGAGGTATCAACTGCCAGAAATCCGACTGCTAAAATAAGGTATCAGCTGCCAGAAGTTATTTGAATGAATTTTTTTTTGCCTTTTTTTTCGACCTGAATTCCGAGAATTCTGGCTTTTTTTTTTTGAGTTCAATACGCCTGAATATAGGCAATCGGAAAACACCAAATAGGCAACAAAAATTAACATGGGCCCTGTCGTTTACACGAATGGCATGCGGGTTGCATATGGTAAGGCAGCTTAATATTAAAAATATTAATATTAATATATTAATATTAATATATTAATATATTAATAATAATAATTAATATATTAATATTTAATATATTAATATTAATATATTTGCAAAAATAGTTCTTGGCTTTATGAAATCATGCGATTTCCATGATTTTCGACTTATAGGCAAGGAAAGGACAGGGGAAAATGATTCAACGATCGATTATTTACAATTTCAAGAGATATTTATTCAAGAATTCGTCAATTTACTATAATAATACATGTTTATTGCATAAACGATCTTATTATTACATGGATATTTGCAGTGTTACGAGTCACTGATTACATTTTTAATGAAATTACTTATTCAATTAAAATAGTTTGGTAATGTGTAATTGAACTCGATTTAATTAGTAAAAGTAATTATAAAGTAAAGTAATTTGAAATAATTATAGACCAGACCAGATGCGAGATTTTATCAAAACTGATTCAAAAGGAATTGTAATTACGAACCATTCGCTGATGCTACTTTATTAATACTCCGCGGTGCAGAGTTGTCTTGCGGTCATTCCCCCGGTGCTTGGACTGCTTCACTCTCTGGTGTGAATCCCCTGTCCTGATGAATATTGAAGAGGTTTTGTTGAGGATAGGCAGGAGCTAGTTTCCCTCGGTGAACAACGGCTGTGAAGATAAAAACTAGATAAGCATAGGGTACATTGGATAGATTAAGTTTATGTGTTTTTCAAGCAAACATTCTCAACTAAGTACCAAAGAATTTCTAATCGTGATTATACATCTGTATGAAATTTATTATAATATATTTCTTATGATTGATTTTGTAAGCCTGCCTGAACCATTTTTAAATTTGATATAAACTTTTAACTATTTTCAACAGAATCAAGAATGTCAATAAGCTAGTATTACTATTGCATGCATGAATAGATTTTTCAATATTTCAATCGTTATGACTGGTACTTGAGACTCTTGAGTAATTTATCACCAATATTGAATTATGTTCCATGTTAAAAAAATAAATGTGATGCCTAATTAGGCCTACAGCTATCTACCCTTCTATTTATTTTCAAACCTTGAAACTTTGATCCTGGTTATTCAAATATTTTTCTACTACGAGGTGAGTCTACTATATTTCAATAAGGTAAACATATTCTCTCGAGATCTATCAATCATATTTCAGGTTTGTCATTAAAAAGATAGAATTTATTGCTATTTCCAAGAATTGAGTGTGCTTTCTCTCCTAGGCTTACCCTATAACGAGACGGACAATATCTTACCTCTAGGTATATTATTTCGTATCGTATCCTTTGCAGCTGAGTGAAACCGAGTTGTCGTCAAAGTTTCTGGCGTATACGGGGAGACAGAAGCAAGCCGGAGGCCCCAGTATCGAGTCAAAGGTACAGGGTGAGCGTCCAGGTTACTTGGCCGATGAGTGTTGTGGTACATAGACTTGGAAAAGTAATCTGTCCGAGATCTGTATCGGATCGCGAAGTATGTTTTAGCAATGATTGTTTTGCAGACATACATTTATAGTTAAATTGGGTGTTTGGCTAATATAATAGGAAGGCATATTTGTCTTACCTACGAATGGCGAGGGGTGGGGGACGCCATTGTCGTAGGTCAGTTTAGGCCGGTTAGGCAAGTATAGAACTAAAAATGCACAAAAGATTTGCGGGTACCGTATAATAAGACGTGTGCCTTCTTCCTGCATCTGGTAAAAGATGCAAGATTAGCCCACAACATAATTTCTTTTTGCAATGATTTATAATAAATTTTTCACTTCAACTTCTTCGCATTATTTCCACGCGCCACTATCTTTCATTGTATCAATGAATCTACTAAAGAGTTAGTAGTTTTTCTACTGCTATTCAGAATTTTATCAATGAGCTATTTGCCACGCCTCCAAGAATATAAAGAAAGGGTCGTAGTATTTTTTTGTCCGCATATTTGTGCAGCACCACTATCTTTTCATTCATGAACGAGCGCTTCTCAGAAAACGTAGTAAATTTTTTATCCGCATATTTGTGCAGCACCACTATCATACGCGGCCAGCGCTCTCTATGAATCAATGGAGTAGTTGCTGCGCGAGGGGGTATCAAAACTAGCGATGTCTACAAACGAACGAACAAACAATTAAAAGAACAACTCAAAGTAAAATTATCTAACGATTAAAACGGAAAGAGAATAGGAAGAATACGATGAATAATAGATAGCGACTACAAACGCATATACCTTTTTTTTTTATCACTTTAATATTCTCATAATACAATCACCAGCTCACCGTATTCAACTTCTATAGGGAATAGTAGTAGGAGTTGAATTCAGACGGCTGCAACCTGTTAATATAAATCGATCGATCAATGATTTACAATTTCAAGAGATATTCATACTATAATAATACATGTTTGCATAAACGATCTTATTATTACATGGATACCTGCAGTGTTGCGAATCACTGTGTTCGCGACAGATATAGGCGGTAAGATGAGAAAAGAGAAAACAAACAACTGGCGGATAGTTGGACACGTGAGGTTTTATCTTATGTTAATATTTTCCCGAAATCGAACTTCTACTTTCAAAGATTTTCTGTGGACTGGTGGATTTTCTTCCTCGTTGAGGTATTTAAAGCCCTGTCCCCGAGCGGCCGATCGGCGTACTCAAGAATTCAACAACGGTCTTTCAGGGTCAACGTGTAAAAACAAAACAAACTTTATTTTTGATAAGGGCCTTAATAACAACAATAACATGAACTCAAAACCAAGCTAATAATGATAATGAAGGTGCAACATAATTGGCCCGGCGTTGACGGCCCAACACACTAATTACATTTTTAATGAAATTACTTATTTAATTACCCATTACTTTGGTAATGTGTAATTGAACTCGATTTGTTTGTAGTCATTATAAAAGTTATTTGAAGTAATTATAGAGTAAGAGTAATTATAAAATTATTTAAAGGTAATGAACTCGATTCAATTACACATTACTTTGGTGGTGTGTAATTGAATCAAGTCATTGCCAAAGTAGTGTGTATCAGATGAAAATCCAATCACACATTACGAAAGAAACGAGTAATCAAGAAAAATTTCATTACAATTTTCACAACACTGAATATTTGATTGGAAAAATTGTATATGTGATCGTAATACGTATAATATATTACGTATATCACTGGAAACTAGATATTTGACACTTTTCCAGTTTGGAAATTAGCTAGAACTATAATTCGGCTATAATAAAACTATTATTATACTCTAAACTAATCGTTGCGACGATAATACATACATATACGTACGAAGGTATATATATGTACTTTTTAAACGAAAAATATCGCTGGAATTATTCACGCGTTTGAATTTTATTAACGTTTTCAAATTGATCGGTTATTCTTTTTCACTGTGCAGGTATTACAAATTTATGAATAAATTATAAATTCCAAAAATTGCATAAGTGAAGAGGTGTGACAGTTAATGAAGTCATAATGTAATTAAGAATATTTTATTATTAAATAACTTTTCTCTTAATACTATACACGCCGGTATCCACTTTATACAATAAACCAAACTGAGTATGTAGGAAAACAATTTTTATTTACAACCATGGAATGTTCAGTCTGAATTAGGGCGAAAAATATACAACTTTTTTTTTTTTTTTTTTTTCCATAATTTCTCAGTTCTGGCCTCGTCCAAAAACAAATCACTTTTGATCATCGTTATCTAAGCCCGCGTTAACGATACCAGTTTTTTCGTTCCTCGTTGTATCTCCGTCCGAAGATTCATCTTCTTCGTCGTCATGAACTTCAACGTATTTATAGAACGTAGCCATTATTCCAAATATCAACATGTCTACGAACATGAGACCAGCAAATAGGAAAAATTCCATTGCCTAAAAAATAAAGAGAGCATTATTTATTACGATGATCAAATGTTGCATGAAATATCAAAGAAATTGTGTGTGTCTTCACCTAATAAACATTCAAATTATTATCAATTCTGGTTTCAAATTTAGCTATATTTCTTACCTGGCTATCGAAGAAGGCCACCTCAGCTACAATGACCACGATTAGATTACCAAAAGCTACTGTCAGAAGCCAACAAGCCTGGAGCAAAGACTTCATGCTGATAGGTGCTTGAGTGAAGGCAAACTCAAGACCAGTGATGGAAAACATGATCTCTCCGATAGTGATTATGATATACTGGGGTAAAAGCCACAGCATATGCATTGAGTTTGGTTGAGTAATTGTAATAGAATTGCCTTCAGCTGTTGCGGTATCATTTATATAAGCTGTGATAGTGTAAATACCACCAAGCTTTAGAAGAACAGAACTTGCTATCACAGTATCATTGAAAATAACGTTGTAATTTCCTGGATCAATTTCTGTCAGCTCAGTTTCGCCGAAGGTAGAATTTACGGTCAAAGAAAGAGCGGATTGAGAATTTTCGACAAATCTTAAAGTCGCTGAATCCCCGAGTTCAGAATTAAGATAAACTAAAGCCCGGATAGCTGGATCTCCACTCGTTGTTTTATCCACGTTATCTTTATAGCTGTGACTTATTCCAGTTGGGGTGACCACCCAGGAAGTAGCTTTGGCTTCAGTGCCGGTAATTTGCCCTAGAACGTGCATAGAGATTAAATAATTGTCCAAGTATTACACATCGTGAATAATAAACAGCGTTAAATTTTCCATGACGTATGTATACGGTTTAATGAAGTGCGATGATTGCTTACCATCAACCTGTCCGTTCAATGAGTCCGTCATACCAAGAAGAGAACATGCCGCATAATTTGCAGTATAGTTTAACGTGACATCCCCCTTGGCATCCACGTACTTGTTTTCCCAAACACCCAATTGCGGTAATACGAAAGTCTCTTCCCCCACTGTCATAGCCATCGGGCAATTCAGGGTATTGAAGATCCTCACCTGAGCCAGACCCGCCGATGGTGTAACTGCATAGGTTTTCTATAATATCGTTAGAAAACAAATATTGAATCGTTATTTCTTTTATTCAATCAATATTAATACGAAGTAATCAAGAATAACGAAATGATCATTACCTCGAGCTGTAACTCAACTATAGCGGAAATGATGAAGGCAACTCCAGCCAAAATACCACCAACAGTAAATTTCTGCAGAGGTCTATTCAGTAAATGTATTTTGGCAAGACAGGGATAAACTACGCCTTCAAACAACGGAATCAATATGAGAATCAGCAAGGGATTGACCACCTGCATTTGGTCAGGCTTGAGGAGGAAACTACCGATTTGACCATCCATACGTGTAGCTTGGAATGTCCATCTTGATCCTTGCTGATCAAAAAGTGCCCAGAAAAAGGGCAGTGGCAGGAACATTTTTATCACTTGGAAAGCTGCTCTGATGTCTGATATGAATTTTGGATCATATTGATCATCAGCGTGATCTAGCCAGTAGTCTCTTTCCTGGCCTTTCTTCGACTTCATTTTATTACTGATTCCATGCTGTGATTTTCGAAAATTTAAAGAAATAAAAACAGAAATAAAATTATGTGTTCTGAGAGATTTATCTAGATGTCTTTTAAGTTTCGCAAACTATTTAGCATGTCTATTTGAAGGTACTTACACAAATGCACTTGGTAACTTGTAACACCATGTTTCCCTGCGGGGCCTTGATCGTGTATAAAGGTTTTCCAAGAAGGAAGATTACTGCAAATAGGGGAAAAAGTATTTAGTCAGACTTTGATATCCATGAAGTTCATCTCAGATATTTAGAAATAAAATAGCATTATTACCTATTGATGTAACCATCAGAATTGCAGGTACGAAAAACGCTAATGAATAGCAAGTGTTGTCACCGAAGCAGGAGACGTCCGCACGAAGTACGGGAGTTAGGAAAGTAGAGATGAGTGACCCAGTGTTGATGGCGAAATAAAATAGTGAGAAAAACATGACCAGGAATCGTTCCTGTTGGGGCATCACAAATTGATCACCACCAAAGGCTGATACACAGGGTTTGATTCCTCCGGTCCCAATGGCGATCAACGCCAACCCCAGCAATGCGAATGTTCTGAAGAAAAAAAACGCGAGAATTTTCCGTTAATTATTCATCTCACTTTTGCATATGATTATGTTTTTCTTTTTTTTTTTTTCTTTATTCTAAATCTTACTCACCGACTAGGCAAATTTAACGGAGGTGCCGCACTTCCGGCGAGTACCAATTGTCCAATAGCATAGATAATGCTCACGTAAAATATGGTCCGGAATTTTCCCAGCCAAGAATCGGCTAGCATAGCTCCACAAAGTGGGAAGAAGTAAGCAAACATACTGAATATATGGTAAATCACGGTGGACGTATCATCGTTGTAGCCGAGCTTGTTTCGCAGATAAAGGACCAGAATAGCTGTGAAAATAAAAGGCATATTAAAAATGATCTATGATCGTTAAAGATCAGAAAAGTTATGAGATCCTGTTGCAATACATAGACTACAAAAAGTAATTAATTCGTTCACAGTAAAACGAAGATTTAATTCACTTTTGTCGCTAATTAATCGACTAACTTTAGGTCAAGTAGAACTAGACTTGCGTGTCAAATGGAACAGGATGACAGTCATTAAATGAAGACACTAGATTTCTTGGAATAAAAGGAGTAATTATGTCATTCCTAATAAGCAAAATCCAGGTTCAATCGAGGTGAGAGGATGGAGATAGAGAATTGCTTGGATCCCATACCGTATACAAGAGAGTGTAACGTGAAAATTATATGAAAGAGCGTACTACATCGCGATAATTGTTTCCTGTACGGAAAAACCGCATAATTTTTTTTGTAGCTAGAATCATAAGACGTGAACATGCACATGGGGTATTCTATAAGTAATCGATCTGACTTGACCTGCCGCAATTGTCAGAGTAATAATATATCACACATTGGTGTATGGTCAGGGTCAATCAAACGTTAGTCGAGATAACATAGAATGTTTGATGTAAAATAAATGCATATTTAATCCGTTGATACGGAAGTTGATTCAGTTTTTTTTTTTTTTTTATAAAATTTTGTAATTGTAAGTAATAGGTAGGCAAAAAAAGAATAGAGGTGAATTTTACTTACTTCGAATACCATAGTACGAAAATCTCTCACAGAATTCATTGATGATGATGAAGAAGACCGATTTTGGATACTTGAGTTTCTACGGAAGAGAAAAGAGACTTAATTAATATCACGTTACTCTTGTTTTATTACTGAAACTTTCACCTTTTATATATATGTTCTATGTGAAAAACAAACCTTACTACCATATAGGTATTTTTATTTTAACGAATATTATAAATAATGAAAAAAAAATAATTTCTCATTTGTAAATTTCGTTAATCACTCGACGGAGATTACGAGATTGCAGCAATAAATGACGAGCCTTGGTGTTTGTAGGACACTTGAAACATTTACATTTATTTATTATACAGCTATATTACACCCACGCTGGCACAGCTTGACAAATAAATATGTAGGTATATGACTACGTGTACGAATTATAGATTTAGCAAAAGAGGTCACTCAATAATGACCAAATAATCAATCATCGAATTATTATTGGTCTTATTATTTTGTGGAAATTTTTTTTCCTCCGATATCTAAGAAGACGCTAAACCCAAACCGCAAATCGCTTTTGTATTGTAAATAGCAAACAAGGAATAGTTGATATCGAGGTTCAAGCTAATAAAAATTTATCAGACATCGTAACTACGGCAGACTTTTCCTTGGTTCCGTTTCAGATACTAGTCATTGCGGTCAGTGATAGCTGATTGTCACCTTTTGGTGGAAATATAACAGTTTTATTGAAAATATATCAAGACATTCGATAACTTGATCGATAAAAGGAATTAGAAATCGGTACAAATTTTCTGCTCTATATTGTAAATAGTCAACGATCTTCGAATATAAATGACTACGCGTGCTCGAAGAACACTTTTTTACCACGTATCCTACTACTATCTGAAGAATTTCTGCAAGGATATTGAATATTTTCTACTAAGAAATTGAAAACAAGAATTGTAGACAATACCGAGATCGATATTTTCTTTTACTATATAATATCAATCGATGAATGCAATCAATCCATATGCAACCACCTCCGTTTCTCTCAATCGTCAAACTTCTGATAAATCTGAACCGTATGTAAGCCTACTATCTAATCATCGGTGGACGTGAATTTGCACGTGAATGACTGCCTTCGTCATCGTTCATTGAGAAAAAAAAAAAAGAAAAGAAAACTTCATCATTAAAATATACAAACCACTCGCGGTTTTGTCTCGATTATCGTGAGTGACATCAATAGGACTCAGATTTGTGACGTTTAATTAGTGTCGTTCGAGTAGTATTACGAATGCATATTTTTTGATCAGACTTAAAAACGGCACTCATAGCTGCAAAGTTTTCATTACACAGCTATTCGAACTACTGTACAAATAGGAATTACTCGAAACAACTTTCGTCGTATTTGAGTCGTTACGCAAATTATACCGTCTCACCTGCGATAACAACCTTGTATATATATTATATATGTATGCAAAAGTGTGCTGATAATTTTATCATTATTACCATACACCGTATACAATAAACCGAACAAATAGTAGGTATAATGCACAAATTTCTACGAGCAAAACTACGTTTTTTAGTCAAATTTTAATCTTTCAAAAAGATAAAAAAACAAATAAAAAAACAAATCACTGGAACATCGTCGTTTATAGAAGAGAATACATGTATAATTATTACATTGCATTATTACATATAATAAACCATCCGTTAAAACTAGCTTATCGTCTTTAAAAAAAATAAAAATAAGGATAACAGGAATTAATTATACAATTAATTGAGATAATTGAGGTGTTTCGGAGTAAAACCGGATTGTTCAACTTTTTGTCGATGTTGAGTTGATGGGGGTTTTTTTTTTTTTATGTTTAGCAACAATTGCGTAAGAGTTGTTTTTGTTGATTACATGGAAAGTTTACAAAAGTGGAATTATTCCGTTTTGATTCGACAATATAAGTATATAAGAATTTCTTATTTATTGCTTTTGCCACAGCTATAATTATATTGTACAGTTATTTCGATTGATCAATTAACAAATGTTATTGCTCTCGCTTTTCAGACAATCGTACAACTGACTATAATGATCATTTTTTTGAAAATATTTTCGAACAGAACTGTATACCTTTTTTTTTTAAATCTGACCTGCCTTGAATGAAGGATATAAAATTTATTTATACGTATTCGCATTTTTATCTGGTGCCTACTGAAACGCATGTAAATCATTATATATGTGCAAGCAATATGAGTTATTAATTGCTACGTAAAATGAGTTCTTAATTTATTTTTGGATTAATGTATTGATCAGCGTGGTTATTTCAAAATTCATAACAATAGGAGAAAAACAAAAAAAAAAAAAATTGTGTTATTGCGATTTGAGTAAATCTAATTGCGAATAATATGAAACATGAAAATTACCGTGAAAGAGCTCAACGAACTGAAAATAAAATGTTATAATCAAACGCAGGTGATGCAAGTATATAGTAATTGCTAATACTTACAGCTGATATTTTGCAAGCATACAACGTTTCGCAAGTGATTTTCTCTTAAGAGTAAAGTGACACAATTAAAAACCTGTTTTACAAATAAAAGTCTAACGAACATTTGTACAACGAGAGTCTAGTAACTGTCCCCCTCATAATTGTAACATAAAAAATAAAGTTTCTATTTACCTTTTTGTTGATAGCGTTTTTTACAACCATTGTGACAGATTGCGCATGAAATTTATTGGCTTTTAATTACGAACGTACTCCAGCTGTATTTATCTTGAATAATTAAAATCGAAAAATCACGCACTAGAATAGCTCGGCTAATAGTTTACCGATCGTACTTCATTTCTCACTAATTATTTATTGCAAATGTCTAATTTTTTTCATTATTTATTACAATACACTGGCTTGTAATAACTGTATTAATACTTTATCGAATAACTGTTCTGTTCATAGTTTTATATTAATTATAAGAAAAAATTTGTTCAACCGATTCCTCGAATAATAAATATAGAAAAATTTATCCGCGTATGTTTACGCGGCTCGCAAGTCACTTCGAGCTACAAACCTTGATGGACTGATTCTCTCCGTAACTGTTACCGAACTCCGAAGGCTGTACCTACTTGTACTTAAAAGAGTCGCGCGAGTCTCGAGTCCCGAGTCACGATTTGCGATTCGCGAATCAAGCCTATCATATAAAAAGACGAACCATCATATACGGTAGAAGTCTGAGGATCGAATGTCTCAAAGAAGACTTTCGATCAGACTATAGGGCATTTTTCATACTGTTTATTATGCGCCATTTCCGTTAGTACATTCCAGTCATTATAACAATTTAACGAATGAATGGTTGACGGTTTAACATCATTTTTAACACCTAACATCTACACAACATCTTACAATGAGTATTATTAATTTATAATCTACTAGTCTAAACCACGAATAATTACGATATAAAATAATGAAATATATCACGATGCAGGAATATTTTCGAAATTTTATCTTAAGCCTATTTTGCCTTCATAATGACATACTTTTCGTCTGGCAACGATAGAAAGTTTAACAGAATAATTAACTTAACGGAGTCACTTGCAGTACTAAAGTCAAGCGGAGAAAACTACGTCGACTTTATTAACTCATCCACATTTATTTTATGTGGATTGCCTTTACCAATAGAAAAATCATGGTGTGCCTCTAGAATTTTCATCATATCAACGAATTGAAATCCATATTGAAAGAAATTGCAAATCAATTTTTCTTTTTTTCTGTTTTTCTTTGAAACGGAGGTCAGCATGACGTTTTCGAATACTACAGATATTTGAATTTGGTGAACGATATTTATAATCGGGACTAACACAGTAAATGCGTAATTTGTTTTAAAATATAATCATTGCAACTGAATTGATCTTTCGGGAAATCTCATTTTATTCGATTAAATATGACGTGCAATAATTGCACAGATAAAAGCCAAAAACCTGGTGTAATCCGAACTATCAATGTTGCACATGCACGAAATTTGAGTCCTAATCATTTATCAAACTAGTTAGTCCCGCAATTAATTCATTAAACATTCTACTCACGGTAAAACACAATTAATTATATAAATTACGATGAAATCGTTTCAACGCTGCAGTCATTGAATATATGCTGCAATAAAAATGTCATAATCTTGCACCGCCCTACCATACATTTTCTTTCAAAAAATTAGACACAGGAATTACTGAGTGAAAAAAATGACATCGAAATCACAAAAATTAGACCGATTTTTCCTAAAGTTTTTTTGATCAATGGACAAACTTATATTGTATAGAACTCACATGCCCGACCGAATTTCTTGTGGTATTAATATGTGTATATAGTTGTATAGTAATATGTAATTAAGAATAAGTAATATGTTAATTAAATGCGTAAGCTAGCCAGGTAAGGCTCGATTTCATTGTCATCCGATGTAGTTGATCATATATGACAAAGTTTTGCTGATTATAATTCGGTACGCCTGTGAGGACGTTATTTAGGACCTTGACACTTTTTGGCACTAAAGTCAAAATACAATTAAATACTTAAGCGATTTAATTCGATTCTGGAAAATATTATATGACTCTCACCCCAAAGGTAGATAATGAGGTGCCAATTGCAACATTTTGAGCATGAAGAGATTCGATTTTTAATCATTGTAGGTATAAGCTGAACGAATGGACTCGTAAAAGTGAACAGAATCGACGTTCGGAATAAAATTAGTATTATTAATATAAATAACCTTGAGATGCCATGCGAATTATACCTTTCACTATTGTGCAACAAAATCTCTGATACTTAAATATTGATATACTTAAATTCTTATTCATATGATATTTGCGGAGTTGATTAATTAAGCTTCACAATAAGCCATCAGGCAATATTCTACGACCAACCGATCAGAGGATATCATTTTTTCAAATAGAGTGTTTAAAATTTATAAACAATTACATGTGTGAATTTTTTTTTTGCCAACAATTATTGTATTTTCAATTCTTCATATCACTTATCTAATATTTTGGTTCGTTAAACTCTCATCTTCCAGTGGTTTAATCGGAGCATCGATATTCTCATTTTTCCATCCGTACTTTTTGTAAAAACGGTTTATAAATTCGTACTACTAAAAGTTCAAAAAAAATAAATTATATCTCATAATCCATTAGTCTTAAAAAAATTGCTAATGGCTTATTTGAAAGCTTGATCAATTTGCTTTCGATGTTTACGATACAAAATTATTGTACGAATGATAAATTTCGTCCAAATTGCGGCGTAAAGTTTTCGTCTCGAAGTTAAAAACAGAAGGAAAAAAATTTCATGACCTAACCGACTCGGTTATCATCATAACATTGATTTATATTAAATGCCTAATTTTCCTAGGCTAGAACGATGATCACGAGGTCATCAGATCATGACTATGTGTAGATAGTCTTTGAGAGTGTGATTAGCATATTCCTAATTGCACAAAGATGAACCCGACGTAATGATCGGTTAACAAATTACTGCGTTCCAGACTATGAACATAACTTTTTTGTATAATCTATTCTGTGAGAGGCAGAAGAATAAGGAGGACAAGGCGACAGTAAGATTATAGTGTAGAGTTAAGGAGAGGGTAACATATGTTGGGATCAAGTAGGAAAAAATACTTGTATGATATGCAGAGGAAAAACAAATACCTTGGAGAACTTGACAAAATAAGATGCAGTTAGAGAGAAGATCAAAGATACAAGATCAAAAATCCTGACGACTGATATGAAAAATGAAACTTTCCTTTTGCAATTACCTTATTTTATAATTATCCTTAATTGGAAGAGGAAATTTTCTGAATAGTTCATTGAAACCCGGTGATAGATTCTAGAATCTTTTCTCGAATGCAATGTACCTATCCGATGATGTATGATCGCAGATTTGTAAAAAAGAAAAAATAAATAAAAAACCAGAAACTTACTCCACCGTTTCGTTTCTTAACGGGACTTCCATATCCGGTTTTTTCTTGAATAAGTGCATGATAAAGAACACCAGGCCGATCAACAAATTTGCGCTGTCGTTTCCTTCTACGTTCTCTCCTTTCTACTAAAACTTCCAACTCCTCGTCAAAATTTTCCTCCCAATCATCAGATTTCATTTTTCTTTTCCAACGTTTTTAAGACACTTTTATTTAATTACTATGAGACTAATCACACGCCTCTATATCGATGTCATTTGAGTGTCCTAAATGAAGCCAAGATTCTCGTCGTGTAATTGTGCGAATTTCAGAATATTCATTAATTCTGGAATCTTAACTAAATTTCAGTCGTATAATTTTTTCGGATTACAGATCAATAAAAATTCTAATTAGGCAATAAAAAAACAAAATCACGTGGGTGTACGTGGGCTTTAGACATTTGCCTATAGTAGGTCGATGAAACTTTTGAAAATAAGGAAAAAAGATATCAAAGAATAAATTAGATAGCATAGAATGTAGTTGACCTTTCAGTTTTTTATTGAAAAATTTTTTATTACCCCTTACTTCTAGTATCATGGCTTCATTTTTTTAGTAGCATGTCTTATGCTGCACTTCATGATTTTTATTGAAATTAGTCTGTATAATAACACATTCATATTTTTATATTTCCTTTCTGTTTTTAATCCATATTAGAATCGTCAATATCCACTTTACCGTTCTTTTTTATTATTGCTGAAAATAATTTATTGCCATTTAAATAAACCGCGTAAATTTTTTAATGATAATAAACGAGGTCACGTATACACATCACTTATGTCTATAGATCGTAGATGGAGATCCAACATCGCGTAAGTCACAAAAATTCGGAGGTCAGCTAAATTCGTATATTTAAGAAGCTGATAACAACGCGGTTTTAATCACGAATTTAAAAACAGAAATCCAACTTTTTAAATTAATCTTCTTACTTCAAATGATTAATTTCGTTGTGGAAAAAAACCGTGTATGTTATAACATATTTAAAATACTAGTGGTAAAACCGTGTATACTTCAATATTACCGCGTAATGAATGTGTGGGTGAGACTGCGTACGTCATTATTGAATTAAAATGAAATATTTGAGGCAAGTATTTCAATTTTATTATCGTTACATTAAATGAGACAAATTTAACTAGATTTCGTAATAAAAATCTTATCAATTTCATGACCATAAAACATAAATAAACTATTCGTTTATATATATTTCTCTCTCGAATAATTTACGAAATGTGACTTACTAGGTGTTGGATTAGATCCTTCTAATTGACGATAATATTTATATTAATAGACACCAAAATATCGTAGAAAGTTATCCGACTTTTTTGCAAAGCCTTTCATCAACCAAAATTTTGAACAAATTATAAAGAAAGACCACAACCGATTCCAATCTGTATCTGTATAGATCTAAGACTGATTGAACAACGTCCTGGATTTTGCAATGCTCGTTATAAAGTCACGATAAAAGCAATAAGGTAATGTTAACGGATCAAAAAGAAGATAATATTACAGTACAAACGTAAATAGAAATAGAATTTCAAAAAATGGCAATAGACTTGAAACGATTTTTGCAAACAAAATCGAGAGTGAATAGAAATCGCGAGATCGCGGAATAAGTTCTGTCACTATATGTATTTCTTTGCTGCACATTCGTATACTACATGCACGTATTTCGTATTTTTTATTCATCGTGTGATATTGTCTTAAATAATTATCTCAATCGTTTATACTGGACGACGTTATCGTAATTAACGGGATCGGCGAAATTAATACTTAATTTCTGATAAGATTTTTTCGCACCTAGTACTTTCAGCTGGATTATTAGGTACAGATTAAGCTATTCGGATGTGTGCTGTTTACTATATTCTGCAACGTGGCGAATTTTTTGCGAATGTTACTGACCTCCGTCTAAGCCTAAAAATGATATTGGCTAACGCGATATATCGCGATTATTATAATTATTCTATTATTAGATAATTGGTGTGAAATATGGCACTTGTTTAGCGCTAACGAACTTTGAATTAGTTTTCAATCTCATCTCTGTAGGTTATTTAAAACTTTCGAAATCTATATGATCCGGTTTTTACCAGTATTATACTCGGAGATCTAAAAAGTATTTAAGCATTTAGTTTTTAAGTCTCATCCACGTACCGGTTCAATGCGGATCGTATAAATTTTGCTACGACTTTAACCCAACGTGTATATCTCGATTGCGATAGCATAAAAATAATTCCGAATTAATTAGGACGACAGAGATAAATCTGGTGTATAATTAACACCGAGAATCGAAATAGACTTCACGCAGATGAGATAGAAAATAAATTTAAGGCATCATGGGAACCAATACTGAAATTTGCATAAAGGACTGATCGATTTTGCTTGATTTTTAGCACGATTGACCATTGGATTAACTTGGGGGTACTCAGTGACCCAGGACCTCTTATACATTTGTCAAAAATCATTTGACATCTTTATCGTAACTATTTATTTAGTTTTGATTTTGTGAAAAATCGTTAATCGACAATTATATTTTGAACTTTGAAACTAAATGAATATTATCTACGTAACACTGTCAACTCTTCAAGTATTGCAATAATATTGTCTTAGATATCTTACGACGACATTTATTACAACTAAGAGATCGTTAATCGTCTACATTGACTCGCAATCATGAAATGACCTTATCTGCTGTGCGATTAAACATTCCCCTGTAGCAGATCAAGCATTTTTTTTTTTTCTGTTTTCTACGACTTGGCACTCAGACGTTAGATTTTTGAGTTTTTAGATAAGCGATCAATACATTGTTTTGAAAAAATTCACAAAAATGATTACTGTTAAACAACTGCCGCAAAAAAAAAAAAAAATCGGCATTTAATCGGTAGACGGCTGTGTGACTCAATGAAGACACTTCCACTTGGAAAAAACCCCTAAATATTAAATTTTGTTTGTACCTAATCCATAGATAATCTACTATATATCTTATTATGATCGCATGGCATATTGAATAGAAAGATATAGCTTACAGCCAAATACTTCTTATCTTATCATTTCCGTTTTTTCGTTCGCTTTGAATTATTCGACTTAGCTAAGTACTTATCTCATTGTCAAAAGGTGCTTTTATGTCTATAGATGATATACAGGCAGTCAAAGCCACTAGTATCAATAATTTTAAAATTTATTTAATACCCCTTGTATCTAGTTGAAATTTTCACAGCATGATCGTTGATAATAATTGTATAAGAAAAGAGTTACAGCTTACCTTATCAGATGTTTCTGGATCGATGATCGGCTCACCCGCGACAATTTCTGGAACAAAAAAAGTATTCGGTTAAAATTGGTAGACATACCTATGATAGAATAGATATAGCAATTTGAAATTTTTGTATAGAAATGTAATAATGAAAATATTAATAAAAATTGAAATACCTAATACTCAATGATTTAATTATCTGTAACTATAGCATCGTTCTGCGTATATAGTTCAGTCACCCCATTTATTGCCTAAATATGTAACAAGAAGTTATTAATCGGAAGTCAACACTGATTTAAAATTTTACACTCGAAAAAAAAGCACGAATGTCGAATCAATTGTAATATACATGATCGCATATATATGCGAATCTCATTGTCAGCTATGTAGGACAATATTATTACAAATAATTATTCCTAGTAATAGTTCACGGTGATTATATTTGATAAATCCACAATTCCACGAAAGGTCTTTATGGAAGTCTGAAAATTTCGACTGAACAGCAAAATGATAGAGATGGTATACAGCGAAGTATCTATGTCCTGCTGAGAAGAAAAAAATTTGTCATTTATTCTCAAATGATTCAAATGATTGAAATTTCGAAACGTTTTTTGATTTACAATTTTTAGCCAACTGTTTGGAATAAATTTTCAAATTCCCAAGATATGATCGTATCTATAGTTATCCAACATCTTGATGACACAACGACCTGTTTACCAACAACTGACCTCCCATTAGCTACGTCAATTACGTTTGGCAGATGTATGTCACGGATCAATTTTTTTGGCAATGAACTTGGGCCTTCAGATTATTGCGTTTTTTTTTCCTTTTCTTTTTTTTTTGCATCAGAAGCTTATATAAATCTTCTGCGTATGTCATAGGTATATTTCGCTTTGATAGTAATAAGATAATTGACGAATACCCCGCGCTTGATAGTTTTTAAATTCTTTATTATCGTACGAACAACAGAACTAATTGACACGTTGACAGATATTATTGCTAGAAGACCATTGAGTGATTGGAACGAGTGCAAAATCCTGCGGTGAAATTAAGAAATCGGTTTTAGCTTGATAAGCTCATCAGCCTTTGATAATGAAGATATGAAATATTATATAAATCATAGATCGGATAGAAATAAAAAAAAAGTGCAGATAAATGCATGCGGAAATAATTCTCTAATGAATTTCAAATTTTTCTAAAAAGTGAGAAGAATTCTCTGCGGCGTTTTTTAAAGGACCATGGTCCATGTTATGTCTCTGTTCTTTATATAGATAATTTAATTCAAAGTCTGCCGGTCGATTGCGTGTGGGAATAAGCTCGTGTACTTAAAAACCTATTGGCAAAACAACGGTATGAGTAACGTTGGCTATTGAATGAATTTAATATTGCCAGAATATACAATGAACCTTAATATTTGAACTCTCATTTTGAAAGTAGGTCATGTATCAATCAGATGCAAACGTCACCAATTTAATATCAATTATCCAAACGCACAACAGTCAAACCCTAGATCCTTATTAAAGTTTCTATAGAATTGACGAATTCACTAAATTATATACGCGCGTAGCAATTATAATGAAAATAAGTACGCTAAAAATTGATCCAAAAATCATATGGGAGATTCGCGAATAGACGGAAATCCCGTTATTACTATGTACTACTATGATATCCTAGAATCATATTCGAACACCAACGCACTTGATGTATTGAATCGTGGTTACAGATTCACGCCTAATCAATTGATGATGCATTAGTTTTAAAAAATTGATACAGACGAGACGAAAGCCAATCGATTGATCCACCTAGGAATTATCCGAGCTTTAGTTATTGCTGTTTATGTATATCGAAAAAGCGAAATACTCCCACAGTCTCGTATAACGTCATAATAAAATTTGTATAACGGGATTTATTTTTATTTTTATTTTTATATACCTTGGCTAGAACCAGCAGCATTTTCTTCTTCTTTTCCCATATTTTAGGTTTTTCGTATGTCAGGTCTCCGAATTTCGATTCCCTCACCTTTCCAGCTCACTGTCGCCAGGTCACTAACTAACTAAGTAATAATCGCATTGTATCCGCTACTTCGCTGAACCTATAGATTAATTTATCTTTTTAATATCTCTATAAATCATACTTTTCAACGTATCAACGTGACAATAAGACATTATTATCGATAGCAGATCGCACACAGTTACAATTCCGACTAGTACGGTGGGACGAGAATTCCTAAGATGTTCGAATCCAGAATCGTAACCCGATTATAGGGGGGTGGGGGGGATGCAATAGCAACAAAAATGATTATTGAAAATTTCTGTTATCATGTTTTTCGCACTCTTCATATCGGGGTGCTTCAAATCTTTTCAAATAAGAGCGAAAGTTCTCTTGTAGAATGACAAGAATAATCCGAGATAGTAGCTGTTTTTCAATCTTTTTAGTCTTTTTTCTATAACTTGATTCAGAAGATTGTTGTCAGAATGTTATTGTCGTTAACCGTTACTGGTCACTTTACTATTGTGAATTTTCGTTTGCTAGAAAGTTAGTGGAAAAAACAGAGTTTGGTAAAAAAGCTGTATGTAACTTGCGGAAATTCTATAAGTTACTCGTCAGCAAACATTTGGCATAAGGAACTTGGGAAATAAGTGATCCCGAAGCTTCGTTACGGTTTCTCGAAATTCGTTTGTTTAAGATTTGTTGAAGATTTTGGAAACTGGATAGAATTTATTAATTATGCATCGGAATCGATTCTCGTAGATCACATTAATCCAAAATCTTAAAAAATTGGAACTAGCCAATCCGCTCTGGTTTATTGGGCCATGGCCATTAAGAGAATGAACCGTCTACGATCTTGAACTATAGACTGTAATTCAAATCTATTAATGCTTAAAGTTAAAAAAAAATAAACAAAGTAAGTTAAGTAAATCAAGGAATAATCTATGAATAAATTATCATAAAGTAGGCCAGATTTTTGAATCCCACACATTTCAGCTTAATGCACTAGTCGATGAAGATGACAATACCAATAAGGAAAAGAGAAAGTTCCATATTGCAAATACGAAGATAACATAATAAACGTATTGCAATAATATTTAAAGAGATAAACGCGTTACATATGCATACTCACAGTATATATCTTCTTACGCAACCTGAAAGGACATTTAATCCGGTATAAAACGTACTGCGGCTGTATATGGCGAAAAGTTGATGCAGATCTGAGATCTGCAGATCCACAATGTCCTGGAAGTATAAAGTCGTTTGCCTCTTACGCATGTCTTCGAGTATCGGTGGTGATATTTTTTCATCTTTAAACTGAAAGTTCACTTTCACATTAATTAACTTTCGCAAACAATTAAGCTGACTTTCGAGCCAGAGGCTTTAAGGAGCTTTAGAAAAAATCGCTTTTATACTTTTTGAGTCTTGGTTTATGAGCTGTGTGCTTCAGATAGAAGAAATTATGTCCACTTTGCCAATACTGATGATGCTTATTGCATATTTCATCGTTTTAGTGTATTCGAATATCAGGGGACACACCTCTTCAAATTCTGTGTGGGTTTCCCTGTGTATTATCTACAAAAGCATTATCACCGAACGATCGAGTTCGATCAAAATATTGATTTGCAAATCTAAAAATGATCTCTCGAAAAAATCGCAAACGTCACTACGCAAAATATTTAACGGTTGATAAAATGATGTCATCGTTCAATACCATGTTTGTTAATTAATTGATTAGTGATCACTAATCAGCAGACGGTTGTCGTTCTATGGGTATGACAATATAATCAACCATCTACAAACGGTCATCTGAGCTTGACTGTTCAATCAACCCGATTAAATTCATACCTGGGCATTTTTTTTATCATTAATAAAAACCATATGACTTTACATAAGCTATAAGTTTACTGATTTATCATTTTAGCTATTTACAATTAAAGTTTCGAAATTTAATCACACTGCATCCAAGATATGATTTATACAGAATTGAACTAGATCGATTAAACTGGTACCGAATTATAACAAGCAATGCCTGTATATGTAATTTGATTATTAAAGTCATTGAAAATAATCGATTTGAACCTTGATTCTTGGGATTGGATTCACAACCATTTAGCTACTTAATAACGATCACGAGTAAGTTATTGGCGAGTGTCTTTTTGCCAAAAATGAACAGACTGCCCCCGTAAGAAATCCGAGAATCCCAGACCATCTTTCAAAGGGTTTTCGGCTGTATTTTTTTTACCCCTTGGTCTAGAATATTAATGATTCGATAACATAGCTACACTGATCGATCCGGTAACTATTCGTGAGTGAAGCCAAGATATTTATGATGGATTACGCTAATACAATGATTTGATATCTATCCTTATATATATTAACCTTAGTTAGTATACAGGCAATAATAAAGGCGTATGTGTAGGTGTGAATACAACGTCAACATATATGTATATATGACATAGAATATAACAATTTTCGATAAGTATTGATTAAATATTAGATGTGCCACGTGACAGTTGCTCCAATTCTACAATCTTTGAGACTATCATAATCAACTTGTCGCTAAGCCGTCACTATGATCATTATTACTTCGATGATCGTTAGCTTCGAAGATAAAGGTGGAAACAGTACTTGCATATCCACATACAGCATGAAATATTAACATGAAGTCATACAGTTTTTATACATAATCAGATTATTACAACTCAAAATTAATCATCGATCGTAAAAACGGGATATATGTAATACATAATCGAATGATGACTAATGATGACTATTGTTTCAATATTTATTGGGAACAGTATCTTGAAAATCTTTCTTTAGTCAGCGTCTTCAACAAGTGATGCATTCGCGACTGCAAAATCAGAATCTCGACTAGCTGTGAGCTTTCGGTTCTTCTTCATGCCCCAATCGGCTGCTTCACTTCACATAGAGTTTACATTATCGAGATAATTAGCGTAAAGATTTATCAGAGATTGACGTTGAAGTTTTCACTGTTATCGATGCCATTGAACGTCCATGCGTGTATGTGTCAATAAAACGGGGCTTTAGAAGCGGCGAGCTTTCAGGCTCGTCTAATTCCTGGATTAACATTGAACTCGAATCTGCTTCAAGAGCAACGAAATTGTATTTGCCTACCATGACGAGGAAGGCCAACATATTCACCAGAATCAAACCAGCAAATAGGAAGAATTCGTAAGCCTGTTGATGATTGGTGAAAATAATTCATTTCAATGACGCGATATTGAATTGTAATTGACATTAATTTGGACATAGAAAAATTAAATCCAAGATTTTTTAGGAACTGGGAAACAAAAAATAATAATTTGGTCTCGAAATCATTGAATCTCTATTCCGAAAAAATCGATCTATCATTGAATCATTTTTATTAAAAATTTCATAAAATTTTGAAGGTAGGAATATAGACGATGATAAAAATTAAAACACCTGACTTTTGAAGAAGCGTGCCTGCGTGATAATGATTACCATTAAGTTGCCAATAGCCACGCTGACGTACCAAGCTGCAATAGTTACAGTCTTCATACTTTTTGGAGCCTAGGAAATAGTGTTTCTATAGATTACTCATCGCTAAAAGAGGGTGCGAATTTTTTTATTTTTATTTTATTTTTTACTTTTTACCTGAGTAAAGGAGAATTCTAAGCCAGAAATAGCGAACATAACTTCCGCTATCGAAATGAAAATGTACTGCGGAATTAACCAGAACATGTGAATTTTGTTGGGCGGTGTAATCGTGAAGAGCTTGTGAAACTGTGCAGGAATTAAAGTTCATAATAAAAAAAAAAAAAAATTGTAAGCCTCGGATAAGAAATATTCATAAATTTTATAACCCACGACAATGTGACCAAGGTACTCTCTGATAACCAGCGTGTACACAGCACCCAGCTCAAGATCAACAGATTCTTCGTGATCCACGTCAGGAACGTTACCGTTACGAACAGAATACTGAAATCTGCGAATGGACAAAATTATACCGTATGGATTTCCGCTCAATTATACCTTCAAACTGAAGTCTTTGATTTTCTCTACCTTCAATACTTCGTACCAAAAAAAAACGAAAAACTATACGCACAATCCAGGCTCCAATTCCATATAAGGAGAAACTGAAAGTGGGATCTTATCGGGTATAAAATAAATGTCTTCAAGCCCACTAGCACTCTTCAAAGTAATCGTGAAATTGCTTAAACTCTTCGACCCTCTCAAAAAGATCGTCCTATCAATAATAAATCCGACATGAATTCCATAAAAAATATAGTGCGAAATGCAATTTACCGAACTTTTGGTCTACCGCTTAGGGATTTTTGAAATTCATCAGGATCTGGTACAAAGGCTCTAAGGTCTCTTCCAGATAAGCCAATGATCAGTGTATCCACTTGATATTCCATAGCGCTAACTAGAATTGTTAATGTTGGATTTCTCAGCTGTACATCCCAGCATTGCGACGGTGCGACTAAATAAACGTCATATTTTGTCACGTTATGAGCTGTGACATTGAACACTTTTCTTTGGCCAGCAATCAAGGTGATTTCCGATTGAAATGCGGCTAACAATTCAATATCGCACTGTAGTGTGTTGATGAAATTCAATGTAGCCTCACCTTCGTACGGTAAAACTGGATAAGTTTCCTACATATGTCGAGGGATGAAAATATTACATTAGCCACGTAGTTGTAAAGCTTTTGTCAAAAGTTTGTATGAAGGTGTTCGATAATTGACAAGTAGTCACCGCGGTTAATGACAATGAGTAACGAAGCGAGATCTATAGATTGTATACGATATATAGACGTCCATCGATCAAAAATTAAGACAGTTCTTAAAAAGCTGATTATCCGTTGGAAACGCGAGTATAAATTTAATCCGTTTTGATAAAAAGTTCATTTCAAATCTGATGAAAACTTATAGCTAAACCGTACCTCTAGTTTCAATTCCAAAAATCCGCTAGCTATGAACGAAAATCCAGCGAATAATCCGCCAATAAACATTCGATGCAGAGGCGAATGGAGCAGATTTTTTCGGCCAAACCAGGGGTATACACTCTTGTCGAATAACGGAATCAACAGTAATACTATTGCTGGATTAATCACCTGGTTGTTTAGATAAGATTATGAAAATTTCTATCGCATTTAAAATTGAAAAGATTTATCTTGATCTATCAGAACATTCCTCAACCAGCTTAGGGCAGATCAGATATCGTTGTAACTTTATTTTTATTGATATATAGATATACTTCCTGGCATCATGATCTATGATACCATATACACAGGACAAATTTTCTACACCAAAGCCTATATGACGGATATGTCACAAGTAATTAGACATATTTATTATTGTATGCCATGGCATATTTTTGCATATCTACGATGGATTTATCGTATGTCGTATATGTTAGATTAGCTTTAATGTCAGCCCGTAATTCATAATGACGATAGATTTCGAACAGGTCTTTTTTTTCGGTGATATGCGATGATGAGAAAAATATGCAAATCCTATTCGGGGATTTAGTTCACTAAGCCACTACACCTCATTCATGGATCTCCTTGATCCTTCCAATTGCACAATTTTTTCTTTCATTATGTATGAGAACTATTTTGTTTTTTTAATTATTATTGCCCTCAATTCGACAAATGATTAGCCAGGCAATTAGGATGAAATGTTCATAATAAACTGTGTTATCTTTACAATGGCAATGATCATTCGCTATATAATCGTATTACAGTTGAAAATCTACTTGCAACAATTGATCAGGAACTCTAGTTATGAAATAGATGTCTTTTTTTATGTGAAAAATAAAAGTCTATTACGAAATTTGTGTATTATCAACCAAAATCAATTTTTTTTTGTTGCCAAGTTATGATCTAGCCAGGGGGGAGTTCACAGATAATCAGTCGTAAAAAAAGTCTCCAAAGATAAATTTCTTTGATTAACTTTCAGTCATTTGCTCACTTTAAAAAAAAAAAAAAACTTGTATGTAATGATATATATTGACCTGCATTTGATCAGGCAGCATCTGGGTCCCGAATATCTCGCCAGTCATCCTTGAGGCTTGAAATGTCCATCGCGACCCCTGCCTCGATTTCAAATAGATATTTAATTAGGCTTTGGTAAAGCTTGATTTTTTTTATATTCACCTGCTGATCGAATAGGCTCCAGAATAAGGGCAGTGGAATATATAGGAACAGAATAGCGAGGACTATCTTTATGTCCGCAATCAACTTTGTGGGATATTTGTCTGAGGCATAATCCAGCCAGTGACTCTGACTTTGCTGATGTTTTTCAACAGTGAACCTTTTCTTGATGGCATACTATATTTCGCGAGGAATTTCAGTTATGCCTTATAATCAAATATCTGATATTTCTTTCCTCGAAGCTTACCAAGATGCAGTTACTGAAGTTCAATATTATGTTTTCCTTTGGGTACTTCAATCGATAAAGCGGTTTGCCAAGCAGAAACAAGACTGCAAAGATTCAGAGATATGCTATTACTCCTTCAGACATCGAAAACTGCGATTATTTTCGCCACTATTTTGAAGAGTTCAATTATGGCTTGAAAAAATTCTGTCGTTCTTACAAAGTGCAGTAATCATCAGAGCAGCAGGAAATCCAAATCCTAGGGCATAGCAAGTATCGTCTCCGAAGCAAGTGAACACATTTCTCAAAATTGGGGTGAGCACCATCCCCATAAAACCACCAAAATTAATGGCGAAATAAAAGATAGAAAAAAATTGCTGGAGTCGGTGCTGCTGTTGAGGAAGATGAAACTGGTCTCCGCCAAATGCTGCAACGCATGGTTTTATGCCTCCAGTACCCCATGCAATCAATATTAAACCGACATAAGTCGTCACACTGAAGAATAGAATTGATAAAAATTCAGAATAATTCTTCACTGATCCGAAAAAACTTACACTGGCCAGATAGCAATTGGTGGTGTTGCAGCGAAGCACATGAGAATATTGCCAATCGCGTATATTATTGAAAAATACAAGATAGTCCTAAAACAATTTAAATACAGGGGATCGATATTGATCTATGAATTTATTTGTTTGATTATAAATTAGCGGAAAATGACTATTCAGAATCTAAAATCGAACGAAAATCTGATACCTAAATCGTCCGAAGTAACTATCTGCAAGGATTGCTCCAACGACTGGCACAAAGTAACACAGCATAATGAAAACGTGGTAAATAACAGTCGCTCCGTTTTCATGAAAGAGTAAAACATTTCGCAAGTAAAGGGACAAGATTGCTGAAATAGAATAGCATAAATCATATAGCTTCTCCAGTATATTGCAACCAGAAATTATTTGATAAACTTACTTCGCAATCCACAGAAGGAAAACCGTTCACAAAATTCAGTTGCGATTATGAGACAAATGGATCTTGGGTACTTTGATGTATCCTAGAAATAATAAATCAATTATATAAATAACTGCTATTTGCGTCAATTAATTTTTGATTTTTTCATCGATATTTACTCAACAGTATGATTAATGAGCAAATTAGAATTCATGTTAGAGTTTCTTGGGTTCTAGATTGCTTTTTGTATAGTTTTTAGCATTTATAAATTTTAAAATCAATTGATGAAGAGCGCGTATTTTTATATTTAGCGCCATAATATCACCTGACGAACAATGAATTGTGGGTAAAACGGTAGTATACCTATGTATACAAAAATAAAACAGTGAGCACAAAATATACGACATGGGACGCTGCCCGTAGCTAATAAATCGTACAAACGTACGAGCCCGTTTATCAATAAATGAAATTGAAAATAATTCGATATTCCTTATGACAATTGGTACCATATCGTATAAATATAACAATACAATTCGCTTCTATATATATAATAAATTATAGATGTTTTAGTTACGGCAAAGTGTCAATACCATTAGTGAGGTTGTCCCCGAGTTATGGCGATAAAGATTTAAGAAATAACGGCATTTCTTGACAGTTTACTCAAAGACCGTACCTCAACGCGGTCTATAATTTTTATATAAATTTAAATTCCATTAGTCAGAATCTAAAAACAATCTAATTAATCTTAAAATGGGTTTCGAAGTTCATCGGTTTCAAGGCGAGGTCGACGAAGAACTACTATGTCCGATTTGTTCCGGTGTTCTCGAGGAGCCAGTTCAGGTAATTATCAGTTTAATAACCGCAATGTACTATAATATATTATCGTAGGTACGTGTAAATTACCCTCAGATTTTATTACCGGAATTATTAAACGCCAGTACGAACATAGAGCCGTAAACGCGAGAGGGCTTACCTAACCTCAGCTTCACTGAAAAAAAAAATACACGATCGTAACAAATAGCCTAGAAAATAATTCGCTAGTCAATTTTTTTTTTTTATTTTTTTTTTTATCAACCTTTAAAAATAAAATCTTTCGTTTCCCTTTCAATTATCGTTTATGTTGAGCACATAGTAGGGTTATGGGTTCTGGTAGGTAAGTGATGTGTTACAGGCTCAGCTTTGCGAGCACGCTTTCTGCCGCGTCTGCATCAACGAGTGGATCAACAGACAGCCAACCTGCCCTGTTGATAGAGCGCCGATAACGTCTGCGCAGCTTAGACCCGTGCCTAGAATCCTCCGGAATCTATTAGCCCGTTTATGCATTGGGTGCGACAACACGATGTACGGATGTCAAGTTGTTGTGAAATTAGACTGCCTGGTTTCACACCTTGATGAGTGTGAGTATAACCCAAAACGTCCAATGCCATGCGAACAAGGCTGCGGTCTTATTATTCCTAAGGATGAGCTGAAGGGTCATCATTGCATCAGGGAACTTCGAAGCCTTATTCAATCGCAGCAACAAAAGTTAACAGACATGAAACGAGAGCTTGGAGAACAACAGTTTCAGATTAACGAACAAAAACGAGAGATACACTTACTCAAAGACTTCATGCGAGCTATGAGGGTCTCCAATCCTGCCATGAGAGCAATCGCTGATCAAATGGAACGCGACGAAGTTGTTAGATGGTCAACAACGCTGCCTAGAGCCAGGGTAACCAGATGGGGAGGGATGATTTCAACACCCGATGAGCTCTTACAGGTAAAAGTAAATTGAATCAATTTAATATTTGAATTAATTGTATCACCAATCAGTTATAAAGCCAAGAAATGATAGAAAAATAAAATATTCACAATATTCTTTATGCCTATTGTGAAAAATAAGACAAAGAAACACAGTCTTATTTCATTTATTTTATAGCTTTTTTTTTCATCAGAGACAGACCTATGTGTGATTACGATTTTTTCAATTTCTGTAAATCATTTTCTATTGCTTTTGGTAAACTCGGTTTAATTTTTACAGACAATGATCAAGAGAACCCTATCAGAGTACAACTGTCCGCCACACGTTATAGACGAACTGATGGAAAATTGCCACGAAAGGAAATGGCCACCGGGTTTAAATTCACTGGAAACAAGACAGAGCTCTCGGCGTCAGTATGAGAATTATATTTGTAAGAGAGTACCTGGGAAACAGGCTGTGCTCGTACTTCATTGTGATAATACACATATGCCAGAAGATATGATGGTGGAACCAGGCTTAGTTATGATTTTTGCTCACGGTATTGAATGAACAAACTGAGATGAAAACGTTGATCAAAATATTATGAATCCCATTTAAAATGGCAAGGAAAAGACGTTCACCTAGAAAGGCAAGGCAATTGCAATTAAAGATATAAATTCATCAAGCTAAAGGGCAAATCTCTGCATGCAAAACGATTTACAACATAGCACATATCCGCAAGCTGAATGTTTAGACGTGAAAAAGGTTCTTCTGCCCACCAGAGTTTCAGTTTTCAGAAATTCTCATGTTTCTGAATTTAAAAAAAAAGGTACCGTTGAGTCTCACGATTATCCTTATTCATTTTTCAATTCATTCATTATTCAGAGGCAACAGAATCCATTTTCTTCAAAGAGCGTATATTTTTGCCGAAAGATCAATCAGATATTAGCTTAGCTTCATCTTCTACTAATCATATATCGCATCGATTAATGATAAGTTCGAAAGCTGTAAACATTGAAAATAATAAATCAGTAAACTTGACAAGGAAAGTGTCTTAGTTTATTCAAACTGAGCTCAAAACGCAAGATATTTGCCTGAAACCTTGTACCACTGAACATTGATACTGAATGTCACTCCAGTTGATGTAACAAATTATTTTCGATTGATTCTGAGATTGATATTGCGGCCAAATCCTAGGTGAACGACCTTGTATTTTTTTTTTTTTTTCAATTTTCGAATCAGTGATAAAATGCACAAAGGCTGATATCCAAGTATGTAATTTGGAAGCAGCAAGGCTGTTGATTGTAAATATGAGCACAGTTATTCACATAAGTTTATTCGCATTCAGCTTTTCAGTGATAATATTGTTTTTTAAAGTGTGTCTCTTATGTTTTATTCATCCTCAAATTGAACAACCAAATCACTGATCCGCTGATATCAAAATTGTATAAGAATTTCACTATGTAAATAAGTAGTGAATATTAGATACAATGCCGTTCAAAGCAATTATTATCAGAGTTATCTGAATATTCTTAGAAAATTATCCATGTACACACTGTAAAAAAAAAAAACCTTAGGGATCATCGATATCCAGTGCTATTAGATCCTTGACAAAATCATTATACATATGTATACTATTTGTAAACGAAATGTAATCACATTTTAGAATACAGTAATGGCTAAAAAAAGAAACGTGTGTACATTAAGTTATTAGTCATGATCATTGTATTATACTAATTATAATATGACAACCAAATCAAGACTGTATATTTTTATAAATGATTATACTCATTGTTTAATTCAACGATAAGTTATTGTTAATCGTGATTAGTGATGAGCTTTGTCATTATTGTCTATGAAGAGTTTTCTTCAGTTTATTAGATATGGTAGAAAAGATTTGTTCATTAGGTTTGATATGAGGCACTGAATTCAGGTTCTACAATTATTATTTGACCAATTATCAGTGTATGATCTCAAAAATTTACAGTCAATCATTTGTATGATACATAGATAACAATTTATAAATACAAATGCCTACATGTATTACTAATTGATCATTTTTAATCATAAGGATTTAAGATGTGTCCATTCTTACTTCCGCTTCAAACCTGAATTCGTAAATCTTCAGTTTTCTAATTACTCAATTATTCCCAAATATAGATAATCAATATATGTCTACGCATTACCGCTTCATGTTCGTTATAAAATGCTCTAATCATAGTTATAAGCTGGATTACTATAGTGACTATATAGATTACTATAAAAATTACTTTATAGATTACTATAAAGTATGCTCGTCTATTATCGATTATATTTAATAGTACGGCACTTCTCAGAAACAAATATATGGCATAAGTTTCAATAACTACAAATAAACGATATTAGTTTTCAATTTTAACAAAAACTACACATGTCCACTTTTGATATATATATTTTTTTTTTCGAGAAATCAATAAAAACTATTCTCACAGAATTCACGTGAATTATACTCGTATTTTAACTGATAGAAATTCATATGTAAGGAAGAAGGCTGGTTTAATGTATTAGCTTACAATTGTTCGTTTATTCATTAGACGTATCGTCATTAACTTATAATAATATATTCATGAATTGTTTAATTAATTCAAAAATTTAAAATACAAAAAATATATAACGCGCATTTCACTCAAAAATACATTCAGTTTCTTCGGGAATTTTAAAAACATATCATAAAAACATCAATATATCATTAATGAAAAAAATACAAACGAAATTTATTAGTGATTACAGTACATGTTTTACTGGGGTATGTGATTACAGTAACAACTTACGGCAAATCTCTTCCTGGACGATTATTCAATATTGCTAATTGGTCGTAATAATATATATATGGGTATAATTGACGGCATATAGAAATTTGTACAGGTACCTTGATTTCATTAGAAAACGATTACCAAATTTTGAAGAATTTTATTATTTCTGTTGATTTATTTGAAAAAAACAATGCCGGCTAATTTTCTTACATGTAGTGCGATAGAAATGTGATGCCTTCGAACAATTATTGGGTATAAAATATAAATAATCCATTACGTGAGCACCCGATATGTGTATTAAATTGTTACAGTGAATAAGATTTAATTTTTGGTATTAGCAATATTCCACTCTTTATTCAGTTCGGTCATCCCTAATGACTCAACTTAAATAGTTGGACACATGCTCGTGATTACTTGACCGAACGCCCGTACTGGGTCCAAACTGATCGGAGTCATATTGATCAAAACATTGTTTATGCATCCTACATACTGTTGATGATTCTTTGATCCTCGAATCTTTGTTGGCCTTATATGCCCGCCGATAAATACAGGATGCTTGGATACAACACCTGCGGTGTTCTTCAATCCAGTTACTGTCTGAGCTGCCTTGTGATCCACAGACAGAAGCACTGCGTTCTTTAGCCTTACAGCTGAGAATATGAAAGCGTTATAGAAACAGTTAGATGAAATAGAATTGGCAAAAGGGAGAGAACAAGAGAAGGATCCGTTTGAGTTAACATTAGGGAAAATAATAAAGATATTCCCTCAGTCTTGTTCAAATTCAAATACAACTATAAATGTGCAAGTAGAAACTCACCACGAATGCTGTGCCAGTTTCCATCGCATAGCGAGTTCGGTTTTGGTGGTTCGAAAGAAGTTTCAATACTTCCTTTTTGCGTTCTAACAATAAACCTAACTGTACCGTTGTACATCTCCAAGAGCAAATAATCACGTTTGCCGTGAGTTGATAACAGATGACCAGATGTTGTACGGGGTTTAATATCCATCTGTATGTCTATCGTGCCGGAGAATACATGTTTGTCGGCTGAAATTTGAGCCACAATTAATACTTATCTAAAATTAAATTGTTCACAAATATCTGACGCTAATGTACGTCGTTAATATACATCAAAATCTTTGATCGCTTACTATCTTTGTAATAGTTTGTTCCGTTCCCTGGATAGAAGAAAAGCCCGGGTTCAACCCGCTTGGAACATGGAATCACTCCAATTTTTTCACTTGGTTCAACTGCTAACAGACCATTCGTCATGAGGTTCCGCAAACAGCCATTAAATGTAGAATTAACACCCTATAACAGTGTTAGCAAAGTAGGATATTAGTAGTCGATAATATATAACATTACTTGAAATGTAATTTTTATCTGCAAAAATTATTAACTTTTCATGAGACATAAGCGAGAAATCACAATGTGTCTAGTTTCTATATACATTACTCACCGTAGATGTAGATACGCTGTTGATTAACCCGGGCCATACACCTCCCACATAGAATGGTGGACTAACATTAATTGACTTCGTATGTCCTACTGACTCCCCACTTATTACTGGGTCATCGTCAACAATTAATTCACCGAAAGAACCCGTTCTCTTGAATGTCACTGTATGCCATTGATTATCGTTCACTATCATCGAGCCAACTAACAAGGCTGGCCCACTACCGCAATCGAATTTATAATGTATCTGCGAAATGAAAGACAGTGTATATGTAGCATAACTTAATTAATGAACAGATATCTGACCAATAATGTAATAAGAATGATCACGGTTTGCCTCACCCTGCCCTCTTTAATGTAAACAGCAATCAAATCCTGCGTATTCAAATCGGTACTATAGAAGATTATACCTTCGGCTTCCAGTGTCTTGAAATCAATTTGGATGTCATAAGAATTCGTGTATCCACCCAACATAGAGCTGTATTCTAATCTGCTGTGTTTTTTCGTACCTATGTGAGGGGGAAAGATTAATATCAGATCTGATCGTCAAATAATTAATTGTTTGATTTAATGAATGTTTTCATTCATCAGATCTGTGAAAAATCTTTAATCTATATTCACCAAATCGCCATCCTCTCTCTAAGTCTGGATCCTGGGTAGGGATATATGGCAAACGACATTCGTCAACCGTCGTTGGTACCGCAGTGGTAGTTACAAGGGGTACGACTGGTTCTGCAACAGTAGTTTCTGGTATTGGATTTTCCGTTGCTACGTGACGGCCTTCGCCTGTATTTTCATTAGCTTCCGAATCCGGTACGATGTTCACATCTAAAAACACAATTACATACTTATAGATGGTCGAATGATAGTTGTAACACTTTTCAAGCAATGATGGATATCAAGATTCTAATGGGAATCGAAATGTGTACTTGGCAGGACCCTATTTGCTACACAAACGAATAATATCATTTATTTTATTTAGCACATGTGAAAAATTGTCATGAAAGTATGAATCTCGAAGGTGTAAAAGAAATTTTTATTCAACCTTGTGTATAATTTATGGGATTTAATAGATTTCGATTCTACAATTCTCTTCATTAGTTTAAGATTCATACCATTACCTTTGGTTTCTCCCTCGCATGTGAATATAATTACAATGCAAAAGGCTGACAATAGAAGATACTTAATATCGGCAAACATGACTACTTCTCGGAGAGAAATTCTAGTGTTACTGAATGAATACAATGCCTTTCTCTGTCATTATCAGTTTCATTATTCTTTAAGGTCAAAGTTTCATCTTAATCTCTGATACATTATTTCCAATATTATTCATACCAGCAAATAATAGATATAAGCAGACCGTTCTGTTCGGTGATTATTCCATTACAATTATTTAGAATAGATATTAAATATAGAACACCTACCTATATGTTTCGTAGGTAGTGTAACATTCGGCACCTCCACCGTCGGCTGTGTTGGTATCACAGGGTCCGGATTTATGTCAATAATCTGTGGTATTACTGAAGCATACAAACATCACACATGCATGTTATTAAAAGCTATTTATTACTTTGATAACGTCAACTATATTCATTTTATTTCTCACAGATTAGGGGCCGTTTACTTTATTTATGATAATGTTTTAATAAAAAAGTATAATAAACGATATCTAAAGACAAACACTTGCTAAGAACTTGAACCGTTCATCTATTTATAATTAATTCTGTATCACAAATATGGTGACGTTTTTTATTGTTCAAATGAAAAAGAACTTCTGAATGAATTAACTTACCAGGTTGATCGCCACCCTTACATTTGCCAAGGAATGCCCCTGGCCTTTCTGTTGTATTTGCAAAATTGATGATTATTCCATTCAAAGTTGCATCTCCAATACATCCAGCGAATGATAAAGTTGATGCGGGTCTCTCGTTTTCACCGATGTTAATTTTTTGTGGGAAGCCTCCGATGTATAAGCTACCGTTTAAGATATGCAAGGAAGGTGGAGGAGATTCTGTATTGTAACGCGCCGTATCGTCGATATCTAGTCTAAGTTCGTTATCGTTGTGTGTAGCAGTCACAACATGCCATTCATTGTCATTGAATTTATTGCCGTCTCTACTGGTTGAGAGTTCTACACCTTGACTTCTCATGACCAGTTGGCCATTGACCAAGGACATTGAACTAGTCGCTGAATGATCTCCATTTGTCGCAAAGTATATTAGACCAGAGCTAGCAGAAGTCTTAAATTTGAAATTCAATTCCAGAGAATTTGCTGCTGATGCATTGTGCCATTTAACATATCCTGGATTTCCTTCCTCGAATGAAACAAGACTTGCGAACTAAAAGAAACATGGAATAACATGGTTTAAATTTACTGTGATGATGGGCTGAGGCGAATAGTATCTCTGCGGGCTAAAACATCCAAATTTTAAACGTTACAAAAACAAAAATGTCTTACTCTAACAGGGCATCCGGGCATGACTCCAAACGCCTGCGTGTTGCCGCTGAGATCGACTGGAGTATCGGACATAATAACTTTATCGATGCAGCCTTCGAAGCCGTCATTGGTCACAGATGCATAGGAATGTAGGGTAGGATGACCACCAAAGTATATACGTTCTTGAGACACAAAGGTCGTGGAGTTTCCAGCTGCTTCGGCTCGCGGGTAGTTGTTATTGTCGACCTTAAGTACACCGAATTTACCATACCGACGTGCTTCCAATGAATGCCACATTCCGTCAGTGAAATTCTGCGTCGTTTCAATAGCCACAAGGCCTTGGCCTAAGTCATATTGATATAGAATACGGCCGTTTCTTATTTCCAGAGATAGGAAGTTTCGTTCGTTGACCATCAAGTACATTAAACCATTTTCCACAAACGTTTTGAAATTCAATTGCAAGCTGAACTTTTGAGGATCCAGAGATATTTGGGACTGCTTTATGCTTATAATCGCGTAGCCATTGCCATCGAATCTATAGCCAGTACTTGGTTGGAAGTTAATCAATTTGTCTCTCTCCATCGCTCCTTGTCTATTGTTTTCTCCATACACGAAGTTCCAGAAAGATACGGGTATGTCTCCGATCACCAACTCCTCAATTTCACCTTCGAATGAACCAGAGGTTACTTCACTCTGAATCTGGTATGACGTTGGGTATCCACCGACAAAGAGTTTGGATTGATCCTGATCCAGATTAAATATAGAATAGCGCCCAGGGAGTACTTGTTCTTTGACGAACAGTTGATCCTTCCCCTCTCCAATATCCTCACGTATTATTAATTTGATGTTCTTGCCAGTACTGTGAGAGATCAAAGACATTAATGAACAAGTTCCACCATTAGTTACCTCCATCTTATTATACAAGGAGTACAATATTCCAGGAGCTTACCGTTCAACAATAACTTGCCGCCAAATGTTATCGGCTACGTATTTGTTGCTAATAATTCTTTCCGGTCCTGAGCCGAGATCGACTACAAGAACTGGGTAGCCGTTTTCCACCAATAGTGCCATGAAATCATTCTGTGAAAAAATAACTGTATGATAAAACGTTTCTCCGCCTAGAAAGTTGTTTGTAATCAATTCAACGTACCGTCTTTGAACGAGATTGTTTACTCTTTTGCTCATTTCCTAAATAAAGTAAAAATCCATTGGTCTGATTGGTCCGGAAATAGGCTGATAATTTGGTAGAAGTAGCTAACAGAGGTAGACTTTCAGGGTTTTTCAATTCCAAGGTAGTATTTCTGTAGAAAGTCAAACCGATCTTGAACCTATCGGCCAATTCCCTAGCGTTTGCAATACTGTGCTTCAGGTCATCAATTTTTTGTCTTAATATATTTCCCGTCGACTCGATTGACCTTTGCCTGCTTCCCAAATCAGTTATTAAATCTGTAATGTTTGGAACGATTTTTTTCACAAGTTCCAACTGATTGTTAGCCTGCGATATGGCATGAGTCGAGTCCGATGTATCCTTCGATAATTGTTTAGCTGTTATTAGATCTTTTGGTAGTTTATCAACAATCCCATTCATATTATTTATCGCTTGTTGAGTTAAACGTTGGACTCTATCAGCCTTTTCCGTCGATTCTTGGGCTAACGGTGATGAAGTCTTGGAAGGAATTTCCCTGAGGACTCTGGAAAGACAATAATAATAATTGATCTAGCCAACATACAAAATACAGAAACGCTAGAAACTACTTTCGTAATGATGTAGATGTAATTAATTGCTCTACCTTTCAATGCGATCCAACTCTTCTACATTGTTAAAGTTTTGAGCAGAAAGATTAGTCACATCATCTTGTGCCTCATCTAATTCGTCCTGAAGCGTTCCCTTGGTTTGTTCGAGAGCATTTTTAGCCACATTCACTAAATCGAGTGATCTATTAAGAGACCTTAGTGTTTTCGCTCCAATCCCATCGGACTGTAGAAAAGTGTAATTGGGCACATTATTTATTGCAATAAATTCCTCTATCTCTTGTGCCATTAGACATATATACCATAAATTATCAGCTTCATATTTGATTTCTGATATTGAAACAATAATTTACATGGACAGAAATAACTACTCACAAGTTGTGTTGCATTATTTGCAGCTTGTACGGCAGCAAGAGCTGCTTGATGAGCACCAATAATTGTCTCCGAGATATCCTTGTAGGCAGAAGCAGCTCGCACGGCACTTGTGTTTCTGGTATCTGTTAGTAGGCTATCCAAATCAAGGGAATGTTGATATAATGCTTCAGCATAGGCCTTTGCACTCTCCACAAGGCCGTAGACGTTGACTAATTCTTGATCATTATCAAAGATGGTTTGGTTCAGTCTTGAGAAAGTATCTTCTTCTGAATTTTCCTCTGAAACGGACATTCAATATTTCACATATTAGATTACATATTCAATGATTTATTTGATCATGAGGCATCTATAACGTATTTTACATCAATACTCACTGATTACATTAATCGATGTAATAGCGGCGTTCAAAAACTCTGTAGCATTAATGTTTAACTGCTTTCCAGCAAGTAGATCATCTTGCGCTTCATTCGTAGAGTTCTTAACGGTATCAAAGTTCCCCGTTTCTTGAGCTATCTTGTTTTCTATATTCAATTTCTCCGCATCACCGGCACTAGATTGTGCCTTACTAGTGATAGTCAACAAGTCATCTATTTTGATAGTGAAATTTGTTACTTTGTTATTCAAATTCATTACAACGGAGCTCAAATTGCTAACAGGGACGTTATTCTGTTCCATTTCCGACAATAAGCTATTAGCACGATCTAACTGATCAGTAGTTTTGTCGCGGAAATTCGTGAATAATGGTTCTTGAATCTTTTTAATTATTGCTTGGGCCTCCTTCAAGGCACTATCAACCTTTGGTCCGGTACCCTGTTCTATGTTCAATGCTAAGCTTTTGACTTCTTCGATAATTCCATTGACACGATTTATCTCTTCAGCAACATCATTATCAAGAATGTTCATCTCCTTTAATGTATTCTTCGCACCATCTTTCCATTTCAAACCATTTTCAGAGGCATAGTCTACTCGGCGAATTTGATTTTGCACTTCTTGATCAAGTCTGGAAATTTCTTGTTGTAAAGGTATGAAGTCTACTCTACTCGGATCCAACTGTCTCACTTGAGGATCTAGTCTGTTGATTGTGTTGTTTATGAATATAAGACGCTGATTCGTAAAATGACCTTCTGCAACGGTCTGAAAAAACACAAAATACAAGAATTGTCACACAATAGTTTCATCTTTTCTATATATTCTCAGGTATAGATGAACCAAAATGATTTATTTTAAAGTTTAATCAATGATCTTACATCAAACTCTTCAAGATGGGGACGCAGTAAATCAGCAAGAGATTCGGTGACGTCAAGAAGATCGAAAGCGCAAGAATCACATTGGAAGCATCCCTCTCCTTCTATGAGAACCCAACGGTGAGGACAATGGTCACATTTCTCTCCGACTACTCCGGGTAGACAACTGCATTGCCCAGTTGTTGCATCGCAGGAAGCGCCGATAGAATATTCCGAGTTACATTCACAAGCTGAAATTTAATTCCAATATTTGCTCAGCTTATTATTGAACAGTTCTGATGTTGACTCTATTCTTCTGACATCGATTCAAATAGAAAAAAGTATGTTAAGCTTTGATTTCTTCCGTCTTATACTTACATATGCAACCCTGCGGTCCGTAATTCCAGAATCCTGAAGCACAGCGATCACAACTTCGTCCGGCAACTCCATGTTCACATCTACACTTTCCGGTGTCGTCATCACACTGGGTACTAAAGGAAGCGAGTCCACAATTGCACGGTTGACATCCTTGGCCGGATTTGAAGCCATAGTGATTATCAGCACAGCGATCACAATTCGGTCCGACAACATTTGGATGGCACTCACAGGTTCCATTGTAGCTGTTGCACCTTGCCATTCCATAAGAGTCGCACGAACAACTTTGGCAATCCTTCAGTTGAACTGCATCACCGTAGAATCCTGGAGCGCATAGATTACAGGCCTGGCCAGCAGTGTTATGTAAACACTGCAAGCAGCTCCCATCGATAGAATCACAAGATCCAACAGTATTGGTATCAATATTTCCTGAACATTCACATGGCCTGCAGAATTCGTCGACTTCTTGTGGTCTTCCATAATAGCCAGAAGCACATGACTCGCAACGGGCTCCGTAATACCCTGGTAGACATTTGCAGCTGATTTGATCGACCTCTTCGTCCACCTCGCAACTTTCGGCAAAATTATTAGAGGGCACTGGCAGAGGACAGGCGCAGATGTGGCAGTCGATGGCAGTGCCTATAGTCGCATTGCCATAATATCCAGTTTCACAAAATTCGCAATGCTCTCCAGTTGTACTGTGTTTGCAGTCGAAACAGCGACCAGTGTTAACGTCGCATGTATTTGAGTGACCATTGCACTGGCAAGGCACACAATAGCCACCATGAGGTCCAGAGGAAACTCTGAAATATCCTGGAGCACATTCTTCGCAAGAAAGGCCTTGGTAATTTTGAGGACATTGGCACTGTTCTACACTACTGGCCTTGACGCTATTTGGTGCATATGTTTCAGTGGCAGTGTCTAGCGAGACATATGACAAAAACACTTCGATACTAGGCTGCCAGTATTTACCGCGAATGAAAATTGCCTGCAAATCGTCAAGTACAACCATTATTTGCTCCCTAGTCGCAGGATGGGTATCCAGAGTGATAAAATTGCTTTCTACTATCTGTACCGATGCTTCAAAATCGACGGATGACGGAGGCTGCTCGTCCGCATAATGTAGTAAATAAGAATCCGCGCCGTATAGTATAACGTCAGCTCCTGCTACTGCATCACCAAATTGTCCAGTGGTGTAATGAATCGTATACCTCAGATATCCGCCATAGGATGTTAACATTCTACCAAGATAAGTGGGCGGTGCAGAGAAATAAATGATGTTTTCAAGCGTTTCATTGAGGGTCAAGCTCAATGATATTCGTGAAACATTATGACTGACGGGAACGGTATTTAAAATTGTTGTAGTGCCGATTCTTTCATTAATAATAGCAGCTTCCCAGTCTCTCATGTCTGGGATGTAAGTTTTATACAAATTCGCCGATGCGCAACGACTAGTTTTTCCAAAGCAGAAGCACTTTGTACAGCCGTCAGGGTTGTTAGTTTGTATATTGAAAGTACCCTCTTTACAAACGTCACACCCCAAGCCTTTAACATTTGGTTTACAGAAACACTCGGCCGTATCTTGGTTGCAAATGTCGGTGTTAGTGCCTCTAATGTCACAGTCGCATTTAATACAGCGAGGGAACTCGGAATAACCAGCTTTGCATTTCTCACATTGGCGTCCGATGACATTTACCTTGCAATTACAGCTCCCATTGTAGAGACTGCATTGCAGATCTCTTCCAGTCACACCAAGCGGATGACAGCTACATTCCTCGCAACCTATGATCGGATCGTAGCCATAAGTTCTTGGTTTACAGACATCACAACGTTCTCCGCTGACGTTAGGTGGACATATACATTCGCCAGTCTCGGGGGCACAATTCGCGGTACTAGGACAATTGCAGGGTCTACAATTAGGAAAGCCATAAAAGCCTGTCTTACAAATCTGGCACTGCCTGCCGATAACGTTTGGTCTGCAAGGACATTGGCCTCCGAACTTTTCACATTGAAAACGAGTTGCTCCTTCGATATCGCAATTGCAAGGCTGAGCACCGTTATTGTAATCCGCTGTCAGTGAGAAGACTGAGTCTCGGCAAAAGCCTTCATCTGTGATGTTGATATGGAAATGATTATTGCCGCATTTCTTAATGAATTCTTTGGTCTGATCGAACTGAATTTTCTGCAATATTTCTTCCGCGCGTGGTCCAGCTGGCATGACTAAGATGTAATCTAGCCAGACGCTGTTTCCAGCTCCCTTTTTAAAAGTAATAACAAAGTTTTCTATCAAATCGAATTTAGTTTCACCATCAGATTGGCGTACAATACTGCGGCAGCCACTGTTGCTTGGGCAATGTGAGACAGGTAGTTTGGCCTCATAAAACTTGCCGTTTTGAACCAAGACGTCTAATTCAAACTCCGGATAATCTGGTTGGTAATATTGTACAACAAATATGTATTCGCCAGGTTGAGGTACTTTTGCTTTAATATCTATGATGTTTTCCTCATTCAAGTAAATTAATTTAGTTGAGTTGTCATAAATGCCAGGAGGTTTGCTACCCGTTTCCAGCATCTCATTGTCAATTTCAAATTCAATTTGCTTGGCATCTGCAGCGTCAGGGAAAATTCCTTGTACACACTTTCCATTTTTACGCACGCAAACGGATTTAGGTTTGATGTAGTCCAACGACCATTGGTCATAGGGAATTGCTACGATAGATATGATGGCAGTAGTTGTGTACGGTTCTGTAGTTAAAGTAAGAGTGGCATAATTCGATGGAAAATCTAGAGCAGCTACTCTCCCATATTTATCTGTAACAACTTGTCTACATGCAGTGGTATATCTGCACGGATAAACTGTTATTTTTCCGGTGTCGCCATTAGCTTTAACAGATACAGTCGCTATCTGATGATCAGAATTTGATGTTATGTAAGTTACAACTAAAACGTGAACTCCGGGTCTAGATGTTCGTAGATCGAAATTTATCTCTTTCTGATTATCGTTAATCAATGGAACAACGCCCTCGCCAAGCTCGTGAAGAGTTGCTCTGTCTGTAAAGTATTCGATAGGTCTGCGTCTCTCATTATCTTGAACTAAAAACCCACCCTCTCCATGTACAGCATCGAATAATCTCAAGCTAGGGTAGCCATAATGTCTGCATAATCCTGTATACCCTACTTCACACGGCAGTTTCACCTCCTGAGTGAGGATCGTAGCTTCGTAATATGCCGCTGGTAGAAGAACAAAGTAATCAAGAAATAAGCTCTTTTTTGTTGAAATGCTGATGTTCCAATGACCAGGATTCATCACCAGAGGTGATGGAATGGTCCCTGAAGATCCGGCAACAGTTACTAACATTGGTTTGCTAGTTGGCTTGAAAAGAACTGTGAACTTTTGTTCAGTATCTGATGGGTTGTCAGGAGTGATTCTTATGAGTCCGATAATAGGATCAGGATTCGGATTTACGTAGCGTAGAATCATGCGGTACAGCGTTGACTTCTGAATGTATACATCTTGTATTATCTCATCTTGAAGAGTGGAAAAAACGGCATACCCTTTCCAGCTGTAATCAGGGAAGAGATCTTCGGCAAAACCGTAACGCACAGGACTGTTGCTTGGTGTTCTAGCATCTTCTACTTCATACTGATATTGATGCAAAGTTGGGAAATAGTGAGCTTGTAAAGGCTCATTACATGTCAGTCCCGCCACTCGAGGTCTGCATTGACATTGTCCAGATTCCTTGTTGCAAACTGGATTCACAGATCCTCCAATGTCGCAAGCACAGTTATCACATCCAAATAAATTACTCTCCTGCAGATTGTACATGCCGTCATCACAGTGTGTACATGCTCTTCCTGTTACTGATGTTTTGCAAATACATTGACCAGATTTAACATCGCATACTCCAATTCCTCCGACAGCACCAGGAATGTTGCAATTACACTCTTCGCATCCCTGTGGGTTTCTAGCCTGCAAATGCCAGAATAATGGTTTGCACTCATTGCAAATTCTACCCTCGACTCGCTCTTTACACTGGCAAAGTTCTCCCTCAGGCAACGTTCCACAGCCTTGGAATGTCTCTATGATACCAGCTGGATCACAATTGCATCCTTCACAAACTGGAAAGTTGTAAAAACCTTGTTTGCATTTTTCACATGTTAAACCATCAAAGTTCTCTCGACATTGGCATTTCCCTTCTCCATCACAGGAGACTCCGATAGCGCCGTGTTTATCACAGTTACAAGGCAAACAGTCTGGATATTTATAATACCCAGGGCTACATTGGTCGCAAGTTCTACCAGCAAAGTTAAGAAGACATGAACACTTTCCTTTTTGATTACAGCTTACAGTAGGGGAACCAACGCTGCTACAGTTGCATGGCTCGCAGTTAGGGTACCCAAAGTATCCGCTGGTGCATTTATCACATCGAACTCCGCTGTAGCCTTCTTTACACAAGCATCGCCCATCTGTACTGTCGCAAATTCCGACCTCGGTACCATGCGTGTCACAGTCACAGTATCTGCACGATGGATAGTTGAAATATCCGTTTTCACAAATGTCGCATGTCCTACCAGCGTAATTATTTTTGCACGTACAATTCCCAGTCGTTACATCACAAACTCCGTTCGAGGATCCAAAGGAATTACATTCGCATGCTGAAAAGGGAAGATGCATTGTTTTAAGGACTAGACAGTGTATATTCCTACAATATTGAGTAGAATGATAGCATATCTCTCTCTATCACGTGGAGAATATTTTCAAATCATTTATATAATCGGAATGAATGAAAATGCAGAAATTTATACGTACGTAGGCAGTCAGGGAAGTTGTAATACCCTTCGGCGCACAAGTTGCAATAGTGTCCAGCATAGTTTTCTTTGCATGGACAATGGCCATCGGTTGCCTCACAGTGATATCCATCTGTTCCTTTAAGATGGCATTCACATGGTCGACAATTTGGATAGCCAAAATAGCCATAACTGCAATCTGTGCAATCTGGAGGCGTAAACTCTGGACGACATTCGCACTTTCCTGTACCTTCTGCACAATTTCCGGTGGAATAGGACAAATCGCAATTGCAAGCTAGAAGAAAAATGTATACCTATGAAATTTTGATCACAGACTAAGTACGTCATAAATATTTGGTTGAATCTTGTAAAATGTTATCGCTGTTATTTGTAAATAGCTCTCCCATCTTCAAGTATAATTTCAACCACTTTTGCAGCTTATTCAATTGATTTACTTACGCTGACACACATCGGTTGCATTGAGGGGTTTGTTATAAGGTTTGTAGAAGCGCGATTGACAGTGGTTACAGTTGATACCCTCCGTATTGTGTCTACAGTTTTGGCATATACCTCCACCTTCGTAGTTGCCATAAATATCCAGTGATAAATGTTTTTCATCAATTGCAGGATCGTATTTGCACTCATCGGAGTGACCGAAACAGTTGCATGCTAATCAAAAAATTAATTATTAATCAGTAAGTAATTATTACAGGTAATAATCGTGTGATCTTAATCTCAAATACCTACCCAATTCTATTCTTTAACGATAAAAAAAAATTTAGAAGACAACTTACGCTCGCAAGTGAATTTCTTGAATGCTGTTGACTGTTGCCATTTCTTTTGCTCAAATCCTTTACAACATGTTGCACACTGAGGACCGCAGGTATTATGATGGCATCTGCATAGAAGTTTATTAGTATTGTTTGGATCTTGTACATCGCATGTATCCGCATGACCATTGCACATACAGCGTCCACCAATACTGATGTCTTTGATGGAGTAGAAGTACTAAAAATTTAATATAAATATCATCTCAATGATAATCTATATTTTTCATGAATTTTTCTTTTTATGACAATTGTCTGGTGATTATTATTATTATTTTTTTTTTTTTTAAGACTCGTTTGTGCCTATCTTGGGGGGTGAGGCCATGCCATGTCATACTCACACGTCTTGTAACTGTTGGATCTTGTCGAGCAACGGACATCAAATGTCCGAGTAAATTCTTTGTCCTTAGAAAACGAAATCTGACATTAGTGGCTCTGGTCCATTCCTGAAGCAACGTAGAATTGAAGTAATGATTCGCAGATGGTCGATCAGTCAAAGTTGAAAAGGGTATTTCTCCACCTTCCAATGGGACAAGTTTCGAAAATTCGGTCGTACATATCACACTGTCATCTCTGCTTATTTGCTTATGACTATCAACGCCGAAATATGTACGACAATCGTTTGCAGAATCCGAAAAGTACTGCCAGGGTGACCAGGTCTTTCCATAATCTGCTGATTTCTCAAGTACCCATAATCCAGGTCGGGGAGAATTACCCATACGGATAAATACGTATGCGACATGAAATTCCTACGGAATATACATGGGTATAATTTTCATTCCGAAACCCTTCGGAATTTTCAATTATTAATTAGTTAGAAGATTCTGGCTTATTGTCGAAATATAACTTAAAAATTCGTTGCATCGGGTGAGAATTTATTTTTATTTGAGAATCGGTCATACGATTATGCTTGTGTACCATGTGTATGTAACATACACCCAGAACATACTTGGAAAGAGTTGTTGGGTCGTTTATCACGATATACATATATAGTATATATTTATCGGGAAAGGAAACGGTCTGAAGATAATGTGCTTCCTATTCTACATATATAATGACGCCTACGCATCGATAAACTCGAAGTTATTTGACGAGAATGAGAGTATAAAATAAATTGCAGCATCAAAAGGCGAATAATGAAAGAAAAAAAAAAATTTGAATATTCCAACGGTATGAAAAAGTGAAGACTTTGATCTACACAAAATTCTTTATTCTTTTTCTTCTTCTTCGAATAAATCTAGATATAATACATCGGTTCGTACTTTATCTTCTATTCATACAGATAAAATATACAGCATCAGCACTCTTATACATGTACCAAAGCTCGGACAAAGACCGCTTGTACGCTCGTAGTTGAATCGCGTTTTATACCTAATACGAACCGCAGAAAGATCATTGACGGTTAAATCGAGACAGGTCAATGGTTATCTATATAAGTATGATTCTAAGTAATCACTTCTTAGTAACTATATATGAATTAGCTATACGTAACTGATAAAATATAAAGAGGACAGAGTCAAACAGCTCCTGATAAAGTTATAGTGAAATGCAGTCATGAGTTTATATGTATAGCTGCTATAATGAGAAGTATAATTCTTAAGTATATAATTTCAGGATACGAATTAATTAACAAATAGTGTATAAAATAGTCGGTATAATTACCTGTCCTAAATTAATCGTGAGATTAACTTCATTGTATTTCATTCCACGAGATAACGGCGGCGATTGCCACCAAGTCTGCATTCCATCAACGGCATACTCCGGAGGATGTCTTTTCTGCAGATCGGTGGGATCGCAGTAATCGCATACCTGTAGGAAAGATTAAGAAAGGATGCGATTAGCATAGGGGGAATAATGAATGAGCTGTATAAACCATATCGATCAGTTTTCAGAAATTCAAAAATCTTGTAATGACCCAGATGGACAATCTACATGCACTTAACGAAGTCTTCGATATCTGTAACGTTTAAACTGAAAATCTGCACTAACATAATCATGGATTCGAAACTTACGAACCCCATAAACTTCGGATCAGAATTGTTCTGGATAAAAATTGATCATAAGCCAAATTCTATCCCAGATATATTATATCGAATATATATATATAAATGAGTTGCTTTCGTTATTTGAATAAATTGAGGAACGAAAAGTGTAGAATTTTGTGGGGTGATACTTCGTTATCAAGAGGTCAATTCTATCTTTGCTTATCACTCGTTTGTCGTCTCCGTCCCCTGCTGCAGCCTACGAATCGCCCTTTTCACACATACCTCAATAAGAAGTGGCTAACAATAAGCTAAGTTCTAATCTCATAGAAATGATCCATGTAGTTCTTTAAGATTTATAAATTTAAAACCTAATTTCTTTTAAAAGAAACTAGCTCTGTTTTCCCTATTCAAAGATTTAAGCCGAGTAGAATGAATTTTGTTCAAACTATGATGAATAGAGGAAAAGTAAAAAAAAAATTAACGCATATCCTGAAAATTTGTGGAAATAACATAATCGTTCCTGCAGTACATATATATACCTATATACGTATATAACCGACTCATGGAGTCACTGCACCAGTACGAATAGCTAGCTATCCGCATCTCCGCAAGTTATGTTTCTTTTCGATATGGCTTGAATCGCCAGACATGGCGATACCTATATACCTTACTGATCGCTGTACGTCCAGATACGAAAGCAATACAGGATCGAGACAAAGGCTAATGCAAAAGCATCTCTGATGTAATATAAAACCGCGAGACTAGATATATATATATATATATACCTAATTCAAAGGTATATCAAAGGTGCCTCGCGATTACGTGAAGGGAATTCTGGTTTAAATTTATTACAATAAATCTCATAATAATTTTCGGATCTGTATTCAAAACGCATTCCGTTTTACAACGCGCAGGGATAAGATTCCCTTACATTTTGGAGTATTTTATATTTAAACTATCGAAATATTCGCCAATAGCGTTTAAGCAGCTTATTGCTTACTCAAAAATTTTCGATTTTAATTCTCGTCTAAAGTTCTATGAACTGTCGAGTCTTCAAGGATTAAGCTAAAACCTTACTTATACAAGATTATCTTTCTGGATTAGGACTAGGACCAATATATCTTTTGAATTCTTGCAAAACCAAGGAAAAGCTCTACAACTTTAACGCTTTTTTATTTTATTTCTTTTTGATTTTGCATACAATTATAATACCCTATAATACTGATCATAGGAAATGAATTATTTCGGTCTTCTCGACTCGTAGGCACTAATACGTCTCTCCCTACTAGTTTTAAAACTGCAGTCACACCATGAGACTTAATTTAGACATGAAAATTTCGGTTCACCAGTTTCTATGCAGCCGAGAATAAGTTTATTTCTGATATCCAAAGGGAGGAGCTCCGAAATTCTAGCTATACATACATACATACATACATATATACTGCAGTATACCGTATTATGCAGCTGTGCGTTAATTTCAAACTAATTATTCGATTTACGTTGTTTCCTTTTCTCATCTGTTATCATTGAAGATTTGGTTGTTTTTGGAAATTTTTAAGCAATTAGTCTTATCACTCACCTGGCCTTGGATCAAATTTATATCTTCGTCCTGATCCGCGTTCGCGCCAACAAGTTTACAATACAATTCTTTTCCTGGTGTATCAACACCGCATGTTGCAGATGCACTTATTTCACGGCCTTCTGCCAAGTTGAAGTACGGTGGTGTTAGGATTTCGCCCTGGGCCAGACTCGCCACAAGTAGCAGGACTAAGCTCTGCCACTCGAGCATTTCTGAGCCTTTTATCGTCTAATTTAAAGCCCAATTATTATAAGCCAATGCGGCACGTTATCATTGACAAATATTCGCTATTGGACCCTATTCTTATTCCCTTTTCTCGATTTTTAAATAATATTTATATTTTCACGGCTATTCCTTTTTATTCCCCAAAATGTTGTATTCCTTGTAAAAATCGCTTAAGAAATATCGCCGAGATCGAGCCAAGTCGACGGCTCGGCACGGACTGACTCGATGCCGGTCATCGGGGGTTTCTTGGGGGGTGGGGATGCTGCAGGAAGCTGTTTCTGGTCGGACGAAACACATGGCAGAAAATTCCGGCCTCACATTAGACACCAGATGAACCCCGGCTCTCTTTCGCTCCTATCGCATCGCAACTTTGCGTTAGTATTGTCTCTTTTATATGGAGAAAATGAAAAAAAGGTACCTGCGAACTACGAACCCGTAATAATTCAGCAGAATATAATACCAGAGGTATACAGGGTCCAGCTAAGAAAGATTTACGCTCAATGGTTAATATTCTGCATTCTGGATTATGACTACATTTTTTTAATTTTTTTTTTTTTGTATTTATTTGGAGACGTACGTCCTGGCCTTATGAAAGCATCGAAATTCAAAAATGATAAAATTGAGGACTACCCTAATATACATGTAAGATCTACATAGAAAGAACGAAGCCTGTTAGAAAAAAAGAAATTCGAAAAACTATTCGCGTTAGAAATTTTTGAAGACTTATTTTCTTCGTGTGCGGTCATCCCGCAGCGTGTATCGCTAACATACGTAGGTACTTGACGCTTTCACGAGTGCCCTGAAGAGCTTATTGAATTAGCAAACCTCGTCTCTCCGTTGTACAGAAGAGCAATAACCCTGCATATACTAAACAACGTATTGTATTGTATTGTAAAAATTCTTATTTATACACAGAGCAACGAATGTAGCTGATGAGATAGTATAAGAATTTATATTTAGACATTTCATACACGTGTTCAGTAAGAAAATATTTAAGACTGCAGAGAATGACCGAATCTTAGTTGGATAGCAATTAAAAAAATCTCCCAAAGTTTTAGAACTTTTTTTTTAACAAATTTAATTAAATAAAAGAATAGCAAGGGGGAAATAGAAAATAAAAATCTACACCGCATACGTTTCGAAGGATCAACGGCGATTGACCCCACTGCAGCAATGACAGTGCTATTCCTTATTTAATTCTTATTACTCGTTTTTCTCCATTGTGTAATGGACTTGACCATCGTCTATCGTACGATGTAACTATATGTATGGGAATCGGTTTTATGGTCAGCTCATATATATGCTATGGGTACGATAACATGCTGGTACTAAGAGTTAGTGTGTTCTCTCAAGCCAGAAGTCTGCAGTTATACCGCAAGATTTATAGATCGATGAAATTTCAGATTATATAGATTATACCTATATGTATGCGAAACTGTATACGCTAAGAGATATAAGAGATCGAAGAAATACAGAATTTATAATCTTTCAGTGTAATAGAATCTAAAAAATTCAATCTCTCGATCGAAAGCACTGAATTTTAGAACTTCGTTTCACATTCGGTCCGTGAGATACGAAAGATGCCTAAATGAGGCTGTCTGCCAGATGTGTACACCATGTCCTCACCACCAGCTTCTTTTCAGAGAACGTGCTAGCCGCTGCAGATCGTTCCCATGCACTCTAAACACGTGTGACTCTGGGACGAGGACTCGTACATTCATATATATATATATATATATATATATATATATATATATATATATGAGCTAATATACGTCCTTATGTACAGATATATTGACCGCTATGTATACTAGTTTCGTCTACGAGAGAACTAAAATTCCGTTGCAATGATTATTTCGGCGATTTCGTCCTTTTCGGAAATTCGCCAGATTATAATGAGATAAGCGACTCGGAGGAAAATTTTTTTAGAATTTTTTGTAAATCCTTAATTTCAATCAAATTTACGGGTAAGAATCGATGTGGACGTATATTTCACAGCTTTCGTGCTTCTTTTTATTTTATGTAATTTCAAATCACCGTTTATTCAGGGCAAGAAAATAAACTTAAAATAAAAATCATCTATCACGTGTCTGAGATTGTTTCGAATTTTTCTATACTACGGGGATAATGAGTCTGCAGGGAATGATAAAATGTGAGGATGTTTCATATCGTCATTTCTATATTCATATCGCTTTATCTATCTCGTCGAATGGTCACAGTCGTCCACGGATATCCGCAATACATAAAGGGAATGATTTGAATTTTTAATTACGCTGTACTTTATTCATTAAAGTCTTTCAGAATTTATAAAAATAATATGTTATTACCTATATAATTAAGGAACTAAAGAAATTGTAACGAAACGAATATAATATGAATATTATAAAATTTTCAAAATACTTGTTATATATTTAAAATAAATTTATTACACAATCATTACAATGCGCTGAATCATTAGTTTTTCGTAAGTTTTGAAATAGTCTTACATTATACTATAATTATTTTTTTCAAAATAGCAGACTTTAACGAATTTAGGAAATTTAGGAATCATTTGAGTTCGTAACTTATATAAAATGAAAATGTATATTTTACTATAATCATACATACAAATATACAAACATATATAATATATACCATAAATTGTATAGATCTTTGCAGTTATAAAATATAACACGAAATCTACATGTAAGTAAACCTGCGAATTGTATCTAGTATTCAAAAATTGGTTTAAAATTAGAAAAAAAAGAGAAGAATTTTGAAAATATTATCTTATACAGTTTATATAATAAAAATAATTCGAATAAAATAGTAATCATTGCCAATTCATTGATAAATCTATAATCAGGGATTCTTTTAACAATTATAGAACAATATGGTATAATTATCACAGTTGGCAATAGAAATTTAAAAAGAAATTATTCCTTCTTAACTCGTCGTTTATAATAAATTGCAGAGAGCATTATACTGCCGCTCAACGATACTGATATGATAAAGTTGCTCAATAATACGGGGTCAGCGGAATCCATCCATATCGTAAACACTCTCGCTGTAAAAATCCAAGAAAAGTAATTATATTTTCTTGTTTTTATTTTTTTATTTTTGTTCATTAATTTTTTTATTTATTCTCTCCATTAACTTTGATGTTTAATTTTTCTGAAATAAAACTTACTGAGATTCGTCAGTGTGGAAATGACCCAAGTAAGAACAGAAATTGACTCCGAATCTTTGGCACGTAATATAGCTGTTAATTGTGCTATTTTACTTGATGCAGAAATCGGCGTACACATCGGCTAGAAAATAGAATCTCAGGATTAGAGAGAAAATTAAAAAAAAAAAAATGAAGGATTTTAATGATTTAAAAAATGAAAATATAATTCAAGCATTTATCATAAACTAGAAAATATTATTCGAATTTACTAACCGCTAAAATTGTGAGCATAGTCTTCGGTATAATTTGTGTCAAAAAACAGCCGAAAATAGAAAAATATAGAATAGCTAGTAAGACCGAGCCCGTGTTAATGAGGCCCAAATATAATAAGACGAGATATATGAGTACGAATTCTTGTAGTAAAATAACTGGATACTCCAAATACGATAAAACAGAATACCCATTTGTGTAATTGTAGCAGGTCATCACCGTATAACTGAAAATAAGCGATTGCAGTAAAGCAGATTAAGGCGATGCTGTATACCTACTCGTGCTTTTCTATATCGAATTAGAAAACCATGATATACTGTAATGATATTCATCAGTACGAATTTTATAATAAGATATAATAATAGCGTAATAATTAATTAGCCCCTAGATGACAAATTGATGCGAAACAATTTTTTTTTCACCGATTCAAAATGATATTATACCATTATTATTCATGATAAAAAACCTTCCGGTTATTCTATACTATACAATATAATTATATACAGCCTAATGCATACCTCGTAAGTTCCAAGAATAATCCTAAAAGTGAGATTCCTGCCGCTGATTTTAGCTTATGCAAATTCATAATTTGCGGAATCTTCAGCACTAGGCACATCGATATAGTGATGATACTTAGAAAATCGGCAAATAATTGTAGATACATTCTCACGGCGTTGATCTGTTCTATATAATATTTTATTTTAGCTAAAACAGCTTAGCTTGTCTTCTGAACTTCACGTACGTTGACTTCTCTATCCCAATATCCTAAGCGAACTGCAAGGTCAGTTATTATCGGTATTTCACTTATTACTGTAGTATATGAAGTAAACGAGGCGAAAGTTATGGGGTATTAGAAATTAGAATGGTATGCATTGAGTTACATTCATTTTACTATATACTGTATTTATTCATATTCCATATAGTAGGTATGAATTTACCACATAGATAAGTGTGTGTGAAACAACGTTGTAAGAGACTGATCGAGAAAATTTCACGCGAAGTAATATAAAAATTAATCGTGTTTGCAATACCTCGATGGTATAATATGTGTGGTTATATACTTGTTGCCCAGAAACTTACAGTCGTTCGACACTGACGTTTGGACCATCTAGTTTTCACAAATTTCCGTAATTAATATTAAACAATAGTGAAGCAGGGTAGAAGAACGACTCCTTGTGCTTTCGTATATAACATACGAAGCGTTAGGACTACATAAATAGAGATCCACGACTAGCTCAGCTCTGAAAAACTCGCCTGGTAGTCTTACGCCCGGTGTGTTCGGCGACCACGTCAAGGCCAGAGATGCTGGGAGCTCGGTATACATACCTATACCAATTCTACATAGCATAGAGATCGGATTATAATACCTATGAATGTAGGAGATGTGACATGTGCGCATGCGCTATTCTGAAGCCACAGCCTCGGAGACAACGCGTGCGTCAATCTTCATTCTCGTGCGCGCAGTCGCCAGAGCAGTCTCTCTGTCAAAGAAGCTGCGTTACACGTCACACGTTTCTCGCCTAGCGTAGATCAATACACTCGCGGCTGTTAAACGGTTGAATCGTCATTCAAGAGGCAACACTTGACTTGTATGGACAGATATATGTAGTATAGGCAATTTTTTTTTCTTTTTTTTCGCTGCTTTTGCGAGACTATGGTATGGGCACCAAAGTGTACCAGAAAAAATATAGTGTGTGTCACGTAGACTATACTCTTGGTACCTAAACCAGAGGATCGCAAGGACTGCTGCCTTACATACCTACATAATATATTGAATCATATTTTTATTCTGTACTAGATGTTGGGCAAGAACTATAATAAATATCTACGGATTATAATGTCATAACAGAGAGAATTGATAAATAAATAAATGCGAGAGTCTTCGATATGATATTATTTTTAATTGTAACTCAATTTCATTGTCAACAAATTATTTTTCATATGAATTGCAAAATATAAGATAATAGGATCATCGGAAATACGAACAATCATGCACTCATGATATGTTCGAAAATTAAAATTTGAAGATACATCATTTCAGCAGTCATTTGTCCCCCTAAAAAGACCGAGAAACTATTTTGCGAATCTTTATCCGACTAGTTCGTTGTGGAATTAATCGTCTAGAAAGATCATTCAAAGTTTAAATTACTATCGAAATTATAATTTGAGTAATTCAGTCATCAGAGATAGAATAGTCCGATTTCAAGATGTTCAAATTTCGATAAGAAAATCGAATTGATCGAAATAAATGAGTGATTATAAATATACGTAATTTATTGTCAGAAATCGTAGCGATACCGACCCATTGATTGATTGTATTCTACGCGCTCGAAAGCATGGTACACGCAGCACCATCACTTTACTACAAGCTCGTACGTCCGTACGTCGTCCGTACCAAGCTCGTACTATAACATATACCTGCGTATGCCATGATGCGTATACCTGTAACTCGATGTCCCACCCCCGCTGACCGCCGCGCGGTACGGATAGGAAGGTATGGGAATGGCAGCAGCGGCAGTTCACTGTTCAGTCGCCGGACAGGAGGAACGGGGGAACAAAACCAACATGGAGTAAGTGGGATGTGAGGATTCTGCGTTGTCTTTTAAATATTGATTTGTGCCGTTGGTGAACGCGAGATGTTTCAATTTTAAACAATTTTCTAACTTTATATACAACAAGAAATTCTATTTGATAAGAATAATGCCAACAGGGCATCCGATAGAGGTACGTACAGCTTTTTTTTCCCCATTATGAAACGTCAAATTCGGCGTACTACCTCCGCCGCAAACATCGACCGCGCCGGGATATTAAACTCATTATTTTAAAATAAGGCATGCCCCTTTTTAGCGGATATGTTTTAATTACTGGCAATACGCGATATCTGTCAGAGTCAGAGGTCAGAACGGTCAGGGCTGTGCCGTTACCCGGTAAATTAATATTTAATTCTATACATTTTAATTACGCACTCTTAATTCTGTATATGAAAGAAAAAAAAAAATCATTTCAAATCTTCCTAAAGATGGATTACAAGAATTACGTGGTTAATTATAAAAGATGTGGGTTGGTCCGCGGTTTTCTAAATTTACCGAATCATGCCACTTTTTTATTTATTATTATTCTACTCGGGTAAAACCTCTTTATATTACAATAAACTACAAGTGAGTCACCGTGACTTAGTCTATATCTATATGATTAATAAATCCACTCGCAGTACGCTTGTTATTCATTAATACATACAATAAATTTATCATGGTATAAAATGCGATCAATTAAATCTAAAATCTGAAATAATACATCAGATAAAATATTTGCATATAATAATATAAAAGATAAAAAGGATAACTAATTTCGCACATAGCGTAGCGAATAAAAGACAAAGGACTGGGGTTCGTTATTCATCATTTAAAAATACGATTTTTAGATCCTCATGGCGCATGCAATTGGTACCGTTGGATTTGCAGATGTAATAACAACAGAAGGGGAATCTTTATCTTGCCATGCCGGTTACTCGGAGGTCCAAAAGCTCAGTCTCTACGTTGTGTAGGAATGGTAAAGCTTCTAAATATTATAATGTCAATAATGAATAAGAAAAGAGAATGAATTCACCTCCTGAAATATTTTTCTCAACTTATTTTCAAAGCTTGTCGATCTGTAAAGAGACTGATTTCTACCCAATTAAAAGTCTCAACTTTTCAAGTACTTTTTAATGAGTATTTCAGACGATGTTTCTGAAATAAATTTATAACAAGTTTACAGATTGTTTTAATATCAAAACTATTTAGAAACGGCATATGGAAATTGGACAATATATAATATTCTAAGATCAGGTCATTGGCTAATTTACAGATGGCAATATGGGCGCAAAGGCAGTTATGAAAAAAGCATAGTTTATTTATTGAGAATATTTCAACTGGCATTAAGTGTAGGGAATGTGAGATGGACTCCCCGCCATCATGCTCGCTAAGTGCCACTGGGCCACTGAGTGACCTGGGTAGCAGTGGACTTGGAGGTTCGATATCGAGTGATTCCGTGCGAGCCCATCTTGCTATTGAGGTAAAATCTTTTGAATTGAAATTCGAAGGGTGGCTTATCTCGTTGGCAGATGTAACAAAAAAGACTATGGACAAATAGATAAATATCATTTTTTTGATCAACAGATGCTAGAGAGCGACGTGGAGAGCAAATCTTTGTCTCAAGATTCGTTTGATTATTCGGATGGCATGTGTGGAGAGAATTTTAACACTTTAAAAAAGGGACCTGGATGGGCAGAAATGGACGGTAAATTAGAAGTTGAGGTTGTCGACGTGGCCATTAAACCTCCTCCAGAATTTCAAGACAGTCCATCTCCGCCGGATTCTGTATCTTCTGCTGCACCGATATTATGTTACACACGTATGACGCGGAGGGTAGCACCAAGATGGGTTGATAAAATGGCTGAAATGTTGATGCAACTTATAGTGGAAGAGGCTCTAGTCATATCTTGTAGAATATCATGGCCTGAGGGCCGGATAGCACCGGGGTCAAACCCTGTACCGATAGTGGCGACGAACGCACAAAATTCACGACTCTTTTGGACTTCTGATTTATTTACGTATTCACCGCCGTGTCAAACGACCGTTGCTATAACACCGTACAGCACATTGAATCGTCCAAATTCTCGCTGTTCGTTATCATCATCCCGCTTATCTAGCTCGCACAATTCTTTAAATACCTCAGGATTGAATCACAAAGCAGACGATAGTAGCTTCATAACGTCCGCAATGTCTCACGACGTATTAACTACCAGTGAAATCAGTGATATGTACAACGTGCCGTTTGATTCTGATATTTATACCGTGCCGATAGACATGGTGAGACCTTTGCACGAACTTAGAACTCCTCAGAGACCTAAAAGGCACAGACATCATAGGAAAAGACGAAGAAATGTTTCTGCTAGTTCACAGAGCGAACTAGAAGCACACATTCAACAGGCTAGGCAGTACTGTGGCAAGCCTCGAGCTATCACGCACGTTATTAAGTCTCAGAGATTGCTCACCGAAGTTTGTTGCAACGAAGCTGCTAACGGAAAGCGTCATAGCGTACCAGGGACTTCCGGTCGGCATCCGTCTCACTCTTCTAATAGCCAAGCGCACAATATTGGCGAACCTATACATATGACGCTACACGAAGTTCGTCAGTATTTGCAAACTTTATATTCAAGCTCGAGTGATTCTAGTGAAAATAAAATAAAACGTGATAAAATACCTGCGAGTCAAACACCTATACATCTAGCAGCGCCAAAGGGTCTTAGTATAAATAATAATAATAGATATAGTAATCCCCATACAGACTCGTCGACGGACACCCCAATTTCTAATAAAATGAACAATGGGCTAGTTCAAAATAACAATAACAACGCTAACTTTAGAAAGCATAAAAAGAACGCTTTTGCTAATATGAAAAATAAAAAAGTCAAGGACGAGCAACAGAAAGATAGGTCTGATACGGAAAGAGAGAAAATGAAGAAGTCACAACGCAATTTCTCGCTAAATTTGAAACAAACTCTTTGTAATATCTTTAGGTTTAGAAGACTTGGATCCCCAGAACATTTTGTAGGTAAAAGAAATAGTATCGTACAAGGTGATATCGTCGAAGAAGAGGAAGGCATTGACTCAGATCAACATACCAATAATAATAATACTACAACCGAACTTGACGGAGCTGTGCAAAAGTTGCCTTTTTTTAAACGCGCGCTACCCCCTCTTCCTAAAACCAACGGAACACCAGGGGTCGAACAAGCCGAGGATGCTCTCGCCGCTATAGTTCCCAAGCCTGATTCTCCGGCACCTTCACCTCTAGTACCCGTTCATCTACCAAAAGACGACGAAGAGGCGGCTGAAGATACGAGCATGGACTTTGCTGCTAGCATTGAAAAAGTCAAAGATGTAAATATAATTTTATCTTTTGTTATCATTTTTCTATTCATTTATGCAGATATTTTACTGAATTTGAAAATATCATTTATATTATACCATTCCGTTGACCTTGCTTATGAATAATTGAATAAAATCTGTTGCATTTTACTTTTTTATAGTACGGTTGGTATTGGGGACCAATATCCGGTGAAGCAGCGGAAAAAATATTATCAAATGAACCAGATGGATCGTTTATTGTCAGAGACAGCAGCGACGACCACTACATTTTCTCATTGTCTTTTAGACTCAACAGTTGCGTGAGGCACGTAAGGATAGAACATGATCAGGGTGAGTCTGGTTTTGATAATCCATATTTATATTTGTTCATTCAAGTTTTTATCATTTTATCAAACTTCACTTGTGATATTTTCAATCACCAAATGGCTATTTAAATTGCTTTTTTAGTTGTCTTTGAGCATATTGTATTGTGATAATCTGATTGATTTAATTTAGATAATAGGCATACTTGTAAATAATATTTTTGTAAATATGCCGCATAAAAAAATCCCTGAAATGAAAATAGCTGGACCTTGCACATACTTATTTCCTTCTTATCTATGTACATATTTTTATGATACTCTGTTCAATGTTTCTGTTTATTTTAAAGCTTAACTTTTTTTTTTAATATAAGGAAGAGGGAGATATTGATATCCATTATTTGCATTTATTATAATTAAGAACTGTCTTGTTCAGTTATCAATTTTGCGCTATAAAGTATAATGGATCTCAATATCTCCTATCGCATGCAGGGCATGTCTGGTTGCACATGCTATTTAATTAATTACTATAGCTAGTAATTTATGCCTGAAATATTCACAGAGTATAGAAAATATACTGAAAATCTGAAAAGGAAAAAGATTTCATTTATTTTCTTCCTTCCTTTCCATGCTTCCTTGAAGAAGTTATTTTTTTTTTTTTTATAAAATAACTTCATAACAAAGACAAAGTCCTTATGAATCCGTTCAAGTTTTATAACAGAATAGAAAAAGATATGTCGAATTCTCTAGATTCCTTCATAAAACTGATAACTCTGTCTTTAACGAACTTTCCATTTTTTGTTCATAAGTAAAAGGCAGTCAATTAATTTGAAGTTATCTTCTCGTCAAGTCTGAACTTCACACAACGTTAATTTTATCAAAGTTTATCAAAAATTTTCTATGATGGATTCTGCTAGGTCGCCTCAAACTGTACATAAATAAGAAAAACACACAAGAGATGAATGTATGAATGAATTAATGTGGAATAGAAATTCATATTCAATACCATATTCTGATATCAGAATGGGTGAATCTATACTCATATATATTCTGGTCCTTTTGTTATTGATCAAAGATTTTCATATGTACTTCAAATAATTTGAAGATATTGAATAGATACCATTACTTCAGAGCCTTCGCTAACAATGAGCTTGAACATAAAAATTTTCTATAACTTTTTCATTATTGAAAAGTAAAGGAGAAAATGGATGTAGATTTTGTGGCCACCCTGAGGATACATTTTTTTGCATGAAATGAAACTCAGTATATAAGTTAACACCACTTTGTTCGAGTGGAACCCTAGTTCATTGGTATTTTGAACAATAATATACCAATGAATCTTATAAAATGTAAAAAAATAGGCAAATTCGTCTTGTTGCTCGCATGTGTTCCACTCGCTATAACCCTGTATAGCAAGAAGCACAGCTTTAATCCAACTACACTTTTATCATGTACGATAATCTTATACAGTCTCTGTACTAAATCCTATGTACATATTCTGCTTAAATAATTTAGAGACAAGGATGCATATAGGATCCAGAATGAAATTGCAAAGTCACTAGTCTTTATCGGTATCGTCAAAGTTTAAACAATGTTTAAAAATATGTACTGCAGCTAAGCTTGGGAGTAGATTGCAATTTTCAAGCTCTAATTGTTCGCTGAGACATCTTTGCTCAGTTCTAATGTTAAAATGTTTATTCAAATGCAGGTAACTTCAGTTTTGGCAGTTGCACTAAATTCAAATCTCACACGATTGTGGATTTCATCGAGAATGCAGTAGAACACTCGCGCAGCGGACGTTATTTATTTTTTCTTCATCGACGACCTGTATTGGGTCCCATGCGTGTTCAACTCCTTCATCCGGTCTCAAGGTTCAAACAGGTTCAAAGCCTGCAACACATATGCAGATTTGTTATCTTGAAGATGGTACGCAGGGACCTAATTCCCACTCTGCCTTTACCTCGTCGCCTCATCGATTACCTAAGCACTCCTCATTACTACAGCGAACAACTTGCCGAACAAGATGACAGAGCAGAATCGCCTGTTAGCTCTTCTACCGGCGAATTGGAGAAAATTTGTTTTACACCGCAGGGTTTATCGTGAGGTACTTGTTTCTTACACATAATGTTCTTTAATTCGTGTGAATTACTTGAAAGCAACAAGATTTTTGTCTATTGTTGTCTACCTATGGTTCTGGTGAGAGAAAGAGAAAAAAAAAATGATCTACGGCTTCAGAAACTATGCGAAAAGTTAAGGTTTAACATTAAAATTGTATCTCGAGACGAGAAGGAGTCATTTCAAAATTTTTGTCACTCTGTTAGTCGTTTCATTTCACGTGTTTTTTTTTTTTCTTTCAATTCAGAGTCACTTATAGTAATTGGATTTTATAATTTTCAGACTTTACTACCAACTGCCTGCATGGGAAGAATGTGAATATGAATCGAAGCCGTTTTGTGACAAAGGGTATATCTGTGGACAGCTGCTGAAGCCATGGAGTGGACTTGCGATTAGTTTTCTGCCACACAAAAGATGAACTGTCTACGTATAACTAATAATATTCATTCGGAGTCACAAGTTATATACAAAGGGAAAAAAAAAAAAAAAATGAAAAGAAAATTTAAAATAAAATTTAAAGTAAAAGTAAAAGTAAAAATAAAAATAAACGTAAAAGTAAAAAAAGAAACATGATAAACTTAATAAGCAAATGTTTGTATCAATAATTTTAATAACCAAGTGATATCTCAGTAGCTGGCCTGTCCGTATAATCGGTCAGTCCATTGATCAGTCCAAATTGTTGGTGTTTATATTATAAAATAAGATCTAAAATGTCCATGAGAATAAGAGTAATTTTCCCAACGAGCTTACGGTAAACTTATGGAAACAATATTCAAGACTGGTGTAGTCAATTAATCAATGAAGCAACCAAACATTCTCAAAAATTCACTAATTCGGTAATATTATCACCTTCATCATCGTTTATATACACGCTTCGATTATTAATATTTTATTTAGTCGGTCATTTTTTCATCTCATGATTGATTATTTTCTATAAAATTCCACATTATCTTCAAGTTTAGGCATCGATTATTCTCCACCCATATCATTAGAATGAAATGAAATACTTAAAACTGTTATTCCCAACAAAAATGTGGATTATACTGGGATCATCGTAATTATTTGTATATTATTTTCGATTTGATGATTTGACATAACTGTAGCGCAACAAAAAGCAATATATCAGACTTGAACCGTTTAATTGCTCCTTTCTGCTATCTGTTTGAAAAAAAGTTCTGTTTTTGATATGAGAACATGTTAATCGGCTGCGTACATATCGTCAAACTGGAACCAACAAAGGCCTGACTACACTAGTAGATTCTTTGAAACTGTAATCACTATAAATGTTATTAAAAGCAAAGCATATGAAAAAAAAAAAAAACAAACAAAATAATTTTGTTTTCATCTAAACTGGAGCCTTAGGAATATGTTGATTTTATCTCAACCCTAGTCTTGCCCTATTTATGCTTTGTTGGTCGTTTGATGTTCCGTTATGTACTTTAATTATCTGCTTGGTAATTGACCACACTAAATTGTCGTCCTTGACAAACCTAGGTGCCTCTAGTCTGTACACGGGCTGCAATTTTTCTCGACACATTAATCATTATTGGCCTCATTATTGTTACTTCTTTAATTCACTGATATCTTATACTTGTATATACCGGAGTGTCTCGGCATTGTAAATTTAGTTTTCCCATTATCCTTTTCATTAAGATCGTCGAAGTTTTAGTTGTACAATGTAACATTCCTATAAATATTTTATAAGCTTTATTTATTTATTTTAATTAGAAATATAGATAATAATAATAAATATACATTTTTTCCTTATACGCCCAAAAGAATAACACTACGTGAGCACTGATGCAATTACACTGTGTAATGCAGATTGTAATATCAATGCAGTATTAATTAATTCTCTCATTCGGTTAAAAACAAACTTATTGGATGCGGTGTGTTTATGATAACAATTTTATCACATTGATAATGTATTGATTTTACAAGTGATGGTTGGGAGTTGAATATTCTTATTTTAAATTTTCTTACTTCATTCAATTCGAAAATCAATAAGTTATTTAAATGTCTAATTTTTTTTCTTTAAAACTCATCTTTGGCATAGTTCTGAAGTACTACTGATAACGTTACTAAAGACAAACATCTCCAGGTGCAATTTAACTTAGAAATCTCTTATGTCTAATATTTACAGAATAATATCATGTGAATCTTTTTAGTAATATAGTACTTCACTTATGACACAACGCACGTCGTTGTACAAATACGTTTCATGGTGCTTCTGAAATTATAACAGCGGAATTTGAAAAAAGGACACCACCGATTGAATTTCGGGCAAATCTATTACCATCTGTGCCTAATTTGATCGGTGGTGATCCTAGTTAACTTAAGAAAATTTTTCTTTAATTAAGCTATCGAGGAATTTCTTTATTCTTTATTTGTAAATTATACCTACTTACTTATATGTAATTTATTTGGATGTAAGGAATATGTAAAAGTTACAACTGTATACGGGCCTAAACGAGAAGCTACCAAGAGCTTTGTACTTTTATATTTATTAAGAACGTGTTATCTTCTCAATCCTCATAATTATGTCTAAAAGACTGTTACAACTATATAGTGAATGCTCCTTTTATTGAAACGGAAATAAAACATCTTAAAAAACCATCACGCTACTTGCACACATCTCTTACAGAATAATATATTGCATAAGTGCTACATAAAAACCTATGATAATTATAATATACAAAGTTAAAGAGAAAAAAAAAAGAAAACTTGTAGTATTCAATGCAATCATTTGAAATCTCAAAAGAAGAAAGAAAAAAAAATGATGGAGAATGCATTTTTCTTTAATTAGATGTAATAAATAATACGTATAAAATTTTCTACGATACACTAATAAGTACGATGCGACGAATTAATTCTAAAGAACGAATCTTAAGTTGAGATCTATTTACATATTTAGAAAAATCTCGTAAATTTTTAGAGTGAGGAAAATGAACTTATAAAATGAATAAATAAATTCTGTAATTAGGATACGGCATATATACATAATAATAATGGACTTATGTCCATTCCAACGAGTTATCTCTACATAAAGAAGAGAATATTATGAGTTTACAAGGAATCTGTTACTTAACAAATAGCTAGTTTCTACATATTATTAAGTTTACAGTCCATATTCTGTTTCAATTATATTTGAAATTTATCCAAAACCGTACTTGAACAATGTATAATCATTGTCAATACAGACACAATTGATTGTTACATTAGCGGACAGACCAGCCGTGTGATTGTTTGAATTGTTCAATATATGTTGCGTCAAGTTTCCATAGACTTCCATTTATATACTTACCTTACAATCATTTCCTACCGCATGTATGGTTCATAGCTCATTCTTTATAGTCAATACTCTGCAGAAACTCAAGCAAATAGTCAAAGTTTTGAAGTGGAAAGCAATAGTGGCTATTTGCAGAAAATTGCTTTGTAAATTGAAAACTAAACTTATATCTATAAATATCAATAGCTTCTTTCAAGAATATCATTTTTTATCTGAATTTATTCATCTGCATTCCTCATTATGAAAGTATTAATGAATATGTTATCGTATTAGGAAATGGGATCTTGAATGAAATTTTTGAGACCACAAATTTTTCAGTGATTATCGTTTTAAAAAACTTTAATAGTATTTTTATTATATACAAATCGATTTGATTAAATTAAAGAACAAACAAATGATAAAGACATTCGAACATAGAGATAATCTATAATGGAATTCCAAGAGTTTTCTTTACAAGTCTTTGAGCAATTCTCTCAAATTCAGCACGATCTTCTCTCCACATTTTTGCGGCGTCGACGTTAGCCCCGCTTTCGTCATTTGGCTCTGCCAACATACTTACAACGCTCAATAAAATTTTTTCTACACTCTGAACGGGACTCCACCTTTCCGCGCTACTTTCGTAACCCATTGGATCATCTCCCGGTGCGTGTAAAATACTGATGCAAACTCTTCCGTCAGCGTATACTGTAGATTGAAAATAAATACTCAACACAATGTATGTGTACATAATTTATCTATAAATTATAAGAAAAATATTAGGTTCAAATGAAACGTTAGGATAGAGCGTGAATCAGCCTTGAAAGAATAAATTTATTTGTAACTTACTGTTCGGATGAAACATCTCACAAGTAAATTGCATCTTTGGTGGACTGAGAGGATAGTCAGGAGGGAATATTAATTTTGCTGGAAATACGCCACCCTCAAAGCAAGTTCCTTCAGGTCCGCTAATCAACGCATAATAACAATACAGTTAGAGAAATATTGAATTTGTTTTTATTTTATTCTTAGATGTAAATTGTCGACGTGAAGTAATGATTTATAGATTAGATGATATAGTGTGATTTACGTTATTAATGCTTCCCATTCGAAGAAGTTTTCTTCGTTGATAGGTCCGGCGATTATTCCTTCTGGTGGATTCAAGGTTAATTCTGAAAAATTTATACCAACTTTCACACGATACTTTGAGGTTATCTGAAACCCATTTTTTTTTTTTTTGTACTCAATTACACGCGGGCTATTGTTTAACTGTATACGAATAAACAAAATCCTCACGTTTATACTCAGCCATTAATCGTCTTAGCGCAGATCCCGCCATCGCTGTTATGGTTAATATCAATTCACGATTGTTGTTATGTTATCACTGCCGATTTCACATGTCACATATGACATACACATTTAGTATAGTATATTTGTATATCAGTGTATAGTGCATTCATATGTATCGACGGCGGTACTAGCGCCATCGGCATCGTGGTAAAGCATTCGAAATATCCGGTTCAGCTGTTCTTCATTGTTTTAAAATTCAACTAGTCAACTAGTCAGCGTTCGGCTCTTTCGTAAGTGTCGTGTGTGAATTGTGAATATAGGTAGCTGCACAAATCATGCACAACGTGTTAGGTTTTCGTAAAAAAATTTAACTAAGTAATATACTAACGGTCTCTCGCGTGAATAAAACGTTATCATTAAAAATACAGTGATGAAATATAAATGTCTACGAAATTCGCCTGCATAATTATCTATAAATAATTTCAAGTGCTAAATGTGGTGAAATAACGTTCAATAGCTGTATAATTCCGGATTGGAAATCATTTGATATTGACGAAATAATTTGACATCGTAATATTATACGTGGTGATTCATATAGTTCTGTGGTGTTTATTAATTAAAAATTACATAAAAGGAATGAAGTTTTTTATGTCCAGTTCAAAATTTTCATTTCGGTTTGAACCTTTGTTTAAACGCACTTCAAGATAGTCGATTCATCTTCTCATTGGTCCTTTCGCTTAGACGCTAACTCTGATTGGACGAATGGTCTGCTAGCGGTTTCCAGCAGGCAGTGAGTAATTTAGAGTTTCGAGGTCTAACTTTTCCAGATATCGAAGTGGCCGCCATCTTGTTTATCGATCGCGCGATGCTTATTTGTTTGTAGCCAATTTCAGTCGGGTGTAAAAATTTCTCCACTTTTGTGGTGAGGTCCGCCGTTTGTGTCCTCGGTGTGTGTCTGTCCCTGATATAAAAAGGATAAAATAACTATCCTATTTAAAATTGATAATATTTAGTGCGTTTTTGTAATAGCAAGGAAGGAACCACTTATCGGTGAGTATTTCAACGTGTAATATTCCCTTCGTTTCTAATGATAAATGAGTAAAATTCATCTCCGTAAAATTGAGATGCATTCTACACTGCAGAGACTAGCCTGCCTACCTTACTTTCGCGCAAAGTAAATTTCCATTGATTATTTATACTAATTGTTAATTAAATTAAGTATATATGCGCTCTTGTAGAATAAGCCTTTCATGTTTTGTTGTTTTTAAATCATTTGCGAGTGTACGCCAGGTAGCGAGAGAGCGTATGTGTGGGTTAAAAGGGGGGTACGTCATTTTCCGTTGATAAAAAATCGTATCGCTTCGCAGTGTAGGTATCTAGTTTGATAGAGGCTTAAAGCGAGATAAAATATCAACATTTTACTCTACTAATCACTACGGGCTATCATAAACGCCTTTTAATAAATGAAAATAGTGAATTGGTAATTCGGTGTTTTCTAATAACTTCTTTTTCTCCGTCAACCACCTTAAACGTTGTCTATAAAGGGACTAGAAAATCACGCAACAGTGCATTCGAAACGCGGCTCATTCTTCGACGTACAATTTATTAATCTCGTGGGTGTAATGACTCACAAAGATTATTAATCTCTAATTGTGTAAAACCAGCTTCATAATATCATTGCGAACACTCAGTAGATATTTTTCACCGATAAACTTTCGATAGTCATTTATTTAAAATTATGAAAATTTTTGCTTTCAAAAATATGAGCGTCTAATAAATAATTCCATGTACTCTCGACGGTACGATAAAAATGAAAAATAAAAATATTAATTAAAATAAATAACGTGAAGGATAATTTTATACATATTTTGTTTGAGGTTATAAACCGCAAGTTCCGTGCAACTTTCTTACTCCGATAACAAATTCTCGTCCCTTGTTTAAAAAATTCGTACATAAGTTCGGTTTGAATTTAAGTTCCGGCAATCTTTTAGCTAAATTCAATTATTAACAATTAATTTTTTCATTTCATTTCATAAACACAAGTCATATAAGATATCGGTTCTTTCAAGCTCAACAGTTCTCAAGGCAACAAGTTAGTCGCGATGTATATTGTACTTTGAAAGTCCTTTGTTAACGCATTCAATGTTATTCTTTGTTTTGACATTGGTCGTTTAGGTAATCAGACATAATATATTTCTATATAACATCGATACATCGTATGAAATATAGGAGAGAAATTTTTATCTCATTAAAATCGGGTCAAACTACAGACACATAATCGATAGTCAATTAGCTAACCATGGGCCAAGTCTAGCGGTCTCTAATTTATTTCTTACCATATACATATACATATATCTATAGTTGAATGACCGTTAAATATTATTTTACAGAATTCATTTCTATATATAGGTACTACACTAATTTAGCGGTACATATTAAATACATATATCATTTTGCAATTAAAATATCTAACAATTACTATTACAATCAAGCAATTTCTTTGAACGAATCTTATTTACAATTAGAGTAACTGCAGGTGTAAAACTTACACCGTAACATCGCGATGGGTAATTGATCGTTACGCTATTGATTTATATTCAGAAATTGCTCCACGTGACGCATTTTTTATTATCATTTAAACGTATATTTACACTTTGAAATGAGTAATATTTGACCGTGATTTACGTACGCACGATTTTCTCATTTCTATTGCAGTTACATTATTGTAAATTGTTAATATTATTGTTATTATTATTATTATTATTATTATTTTTTAACGATATTGTTTATGATGTGTGGAAATGGTTCGAGACCTGGTAAACAGGCGGATGTAACGTCATGTATTTACATGAATAACGAGAACCGGGAAATCCTATTCGGATAGCATAGCATAGCATAAACTATTAAATTATAAACGTTTTCTGGATTAGGCTATCCACTCTGACTGTATAATACAAATGACTCATTCATAGAGATTCGGAGTTTGTTAATATTTAAATTTGGAAAGCCCGGTGTAGATATTACCTTGTTTCAATCCTAGTACATATATACGCAAGTATAAGTATGAAAAATTTATATATCTATATCTATATCACTGAAATCAACTGTTGGCAAAATCCTTTCTTTCGGGATGGCTGGCCAAATATGTACTGTGACGTCACGGACTAACTTGTGTGAGGACGCCCACAGCTACCACCTTGCTTCGCTTTTTCTTTTCTGGTAGTGGTAGTGGTCATTTGCAAATATATACATATTAAGCTATATTGCGAAAATATTAAAACTTTTCATACATATATATATATTGTATAATATTTGTATACGTATGTCGCGGGAGAAAGAGATCGAACCGACCTTGTCGGTATAACTCTCTTAAGATTTTTTTTGGGGAAACAGATTTTAAAAATCGAAAATATTTATTATTTTACGATCTCATACTAATTTAAATTAATATACATATGTTAATACGCCGGTATGTCGTAAAGTCTTCTTTGTTCCATTTTTTATAACAGATAAATGTATCGATTTTTTTTTTTTTTTTTTATAGAAATTTTTTTCCACTGTATAATATAATTTAATTATTATAAACGAGTCAAGTGTAATCGTTGAACCCTCGTTTAAATCGATGCCATACCTACTTGTATTATTTTTACATCGAATTTGAAATCGTTTTGATTTGTTTTGATGATAAATAATATTCTTTTCAATAGCACCTTAGTCTTGTTACGAAACGTTCGTTAATCTCCTACTATCTACAATTTTCTTTGCTTAGTTATTTTTTCTTCTTCTTTTTGTATTTTTGTATTTTTTGTATTTTTTTTTTTTTCTTCCATTCAGCATGCGTAACCGAACATATAGGTACGTTTAACTATTATCGCACAGTACCCGCGTTTAAATAGACGTTTTTTTTTTATTTTTTTTTTCTTTCTTCAGTATATACATATAGGTATAGATTGAAAATACTTGGCACACCTTTATGGGTCAATACTATTTTGTATAGGTGCAATTAGCCTATGGTGACGATCGACGATCGACGAGAGACGAGAGACGAGAGACGAGAGAGAGAGAAAGACTCTGCAGTGTAATATACATTGGAACGAAATCGTTTCCATTGTTGGAAACTCGCCCACGGTAACCCACGCCTGTACCTAGTACGTACCTAGATGTCCGACATAACGTAGGCCCCGAAATCGAAATTCAGTATGATTCATGAAAAGTGTTTTTATGGCATTCGGAATATGCTATACGTCACAATCAGAGATCTCTATGACGACGAATTATTATATCCTTGAACGTGACTGACCCAGGTTTACCCCAATACTCGAAAATGTATCATTTCCTTGAATAAAATTCTATACCTTAATACTGCCAACCACAAATATGCAGTTTTATAACAAATATAAAGATCGATCAACAGGTGCGTTATATTATAGTATAGAATATTCGTACGATATCATACAGCATCATCGCACAAAATGTGAGGAAATACAAGTCTACATACGTGGAAATATGAATGGTCATCGGTATTGACCCCGCGTGTAATTTAAATGACTAATGATTGACGACTGGTCATTCGTAAAGTTAAACTTTATTCATTATTAGTCAAATTAAGGTAATTTATTGTTATTATTTATAAATATAAATATAAATATAAATCGATGAAACTGAAGTGGACCTTTTTTTTTTATTTTATTTTTATTATTATTTAAACTTATGTTACGTATGTTCCAATTGAAATAAATTATAACTCTTATATTCTGGCAAATTGATTTTCGATTTATACGCAATCCATAGTCGTCTTTATAATTCTTCTGATTTAAATTTTCTTAATTTTTTTACTCTGACGTATTTATGCGGTTTAGATAAGTCATTTGAAGGAAATGACTTTTAAATCATTTTTATTTCGTACGATTTAATAACGTTGAGAAAAATTTTTCATCACCGCTTTTGTTGTTAACATGTAAACATGTTGACAAGAAAAAAATTCATTCTTTCTTTTTCAAATGTACTTTCCTATAGACTTGAAATGAATAGACGTGTCTAAGATGCGTTAGTAGCCTGATAGCCTGATTAACTAATTCAAGGTTACGATGATAATTAACCCTGGCTGGTCAGTGAAATTAACATTTGGTTCATACAAGAGTTACTTAACTGTTTATTATTTTTATTTTCATTATTATTCATATTTATATTCATATTCATATTCATATTGTATGCGATATTTTTATCTGATAGCGATAATAATCAGAGACTTACGTGTCTCCAGTTATAACGAGCTTCTAAATAATCGCGTTTTTATTCCTCATATATTTCCTTCATTCATTCAATGAGAGAAGGAAAAAAAATACTATTTTTATTTTTATTTTCCATATATATATATAAAAAAATGTCGGAAGAAATGATTTAAATAGTTTTTACCGCGATTATTATTAGAGGTATATTAGAAATAGTAATTCGTCTATAGTTTGCGAAGCTCCGAAAGATTTCCGAATGACCTCCACCTCCGCTTTTAAATCTATTCTGGAGATGCTTCTCGGTTAATTTTAGAATTTTCATTGGCCCAGGCTTTGACTTTAACAGTTTTCATCTAGGAAATATCAGAGTAGATATATTATGTCAACAGTAGCTATATGCCGTTATAGTTATTTGCATTTTCAATTTTAAAGAAATATTGTCAGCACCGATATCACTGCAGTGAAATATCCGCATATATTAGTTTAAAATATTGTTGGGCTCTTATTTTTTTGCTTCATCATTTCTTTCATATTTACAATTCATTATCGTATCTATATTTAGTATATTGAAATTATGGTTAATTTTAACCGGTTCGTCGTTGTACGATACTACCAAACACAATAATAGATCGAAGTTTCGTGAAAGTGATATTTATTTATTGCTGCAATAATTTTTCGCCATCTCTAATCACGCGGAAGTATGACACGTGTTGAAAAATCGCTATATATATATATATTATTAAATAATACGTTATATTTCGCATAATCGAATTAATAAAGTTGTAAAATATATTTATAAACTGGAAACTACAGCCTATGAAATTTTCAGCATTTTAATCAAATGACTAGAGGTATACGAGAAAAAAAAAAAAAACTCGCGCAAAAGTTACGAAAGTTAATATTACAAGTATACTTTCACAACAATTCTTTAAACCTAGAAATTACTGTATAGTTTTGTCGATAAATTTAAAAAAAATTATGTATACAGAGTCGATAAGGGTGAATATATTATGTTCATATGGGATTAAGGATTAAATGAAATAAAATAAAATAAAATAAAATTTTCGATACTATAATTGACTTAAACTGTATATGTGTATAGTCGCGATATAGTTGCACAATGCAATATACTGAGAAACTAATGTACCACAATAATAAATTTATAGAATGAAAATTACTGGCTATTTCTCATGATTAAATTTCTTTATAAATCTTATGTCGACAGGTGGTTGCCTAATAACTTCGGGCCAGAATGGTTGACTACTACCGGACTCTCGATGTTTCGCGAAATGCTACTGGCGTAGACATAAAAAAAGCGTGAGTAAAATTTGAATTTCATTAATGTTTGACTGTATACCAAAATATTGAAATATTTCGATGACGAAAAACAGATGAAACAAAAAAAAAAAAATCAATTTAGTTAGCAAGTAAACGGTATATATATATATTTATCTTATGTTTCGGGTAAAGTCCAACGGCTATTTTCAAATTACCAACTAGATTTTGGGTGTGAATAGAAAGATTGATATTTGATGAATAGGAATATAAATATTTTGTTCTATTGTCGACTTATGAATTTTCGCATTTATTATTATATACAACAGTTCGTAGACTTTGTGTAATAAACTTGAAGTTCAACTTTTGAGAGCTCTGACCTGTTTCACGGCCACCACACACGGTCATAGAGAAACCAGGAACCGAAATAAACTCTGCCATAACTATTACACGTATTGGTTCAAAAATTCGATAAAATAAACTTCGAAATTTCTATTAAATGCAATGCTCGATGTTCGGTATGACTACTTCTTCTCACCACGTTCTTCGTAATTTTTTATATTTTATTTTTAAATCGCGGCTGATTCATTCCATCTAATTGTTTTTATTCAACATTCAATCCAGGGCCTTTTGCCGACCACGTGAGAAGATAAAATGAATCTCTTTTGATCATTCATTTATTAAATATAAAAAATAAATAAAATAAAAAATGATTTCAGTTATGTTTCTATTCTATAATTTGTTGAATTGGTGTTTCAATTTTACAGAACCCTTTGATAATGTGATGAAATTGTTTTTACAGATACAGAAAGTTGGCTCTTAAATGGCATCCGGACAAGAATCCAGACAACTTAGACGAGGCAAACAAGAAGTTCAAGGAGATCTCAGAAGCTTACGAAGTTCTGATCGATGGTAACATATTATATATGAATGGCTTAAATAGGTTTTATTTAGAGAGTTTTATTATTAATTTGAAACTATTACATGTTTCCTAGCTGCAGGGAGCCATGCTTGGCATGCGCTTTGCAATTTGTATAAGTATGTCAGTCTCTCATTTTATACGTATTTTCTATTTTCACCGAACACATACAGAAACGCACACCTAAGTTACACTAGTTTCTTTTTTTTTTATTAAACACGCAAAGCCTTGCATTTTATAATCGCTTAAGATAATTTTTTTTTCGTTATTTGCTTCAATCCTCTCTCTCTCTCTCTCTCTCTTGGCAATTTGTGGATGTTAGTAGGAAAAGCAACGTAAAAAGCTACATATACGGCGCACACTTATTCAATTATAAATTCACTCTGGAACCATTTCATATTAATTAGTCAATATTTGTCTCGGTGCAACTATTAGTCGTATAAATAACTCGTAGTCACTCACAATAGCAATTGCTCTTACGTGTCTACTCTGGTCAACAACGAGATATCACAATCATAGTAACGGTTCTTAATCATTTTTTAGGACTAATACCCTGTTCATTAGCGTTATGAAAAAAACCACTTCGTTAAAGTGTGTCGTTGTGATAACATGCCTCTGGCGACATGGATTATATCAATGTAATAACACGTAGATAAGCAGCTACGATCATTTTAATGCGTTAGAATATTTAAAAAAAAAAAAAAATGGGGAAAACTACAAAGATTTAATGACGAAACGACCAGCCTTCAAAATGCTGATACAAGACTGAAATATATCTGTTCACTTTAGAACAATGAGATTAAATCAGAACAAGTTCATAGTTATTTTGATGCTGGTTGAATGAATGAATTCAATCATGATGTTAATTATACTGCTATTCATGTATTAATTAATCCGAAACTAACTGCATCAGATGTTATTTATTTATTTTTATTCATTTATTGGATCTTCTTGAAGGCACCAACGTTTATCACAACGCTTAAAATGCTTTTAATAAATAAAATTAGAAGAAGAAGAAACAAAAAAAAAAAGAAATCTGTTTGTTCCCGGATTGTGACGACTTATCGGTATCCAGATGTGAAAAGAAGAACGTACGACCAGAGATTGTATCAGAAGGCTTCATCAAGACCAGGCCGTGGATTCACCTTCCGGAGTTTCTTTGACTCTCCTTTCCAGCGATATTTTGGTACCATTGACAAAACACTTTAAGAGTGTCTTCAGATTAAAAGATCCTTGACAACGTCCTCCCATTAAACGATATGTTGCTACTGCTAAAACTTTTGGTGGCCATTTATTCCTGATATCAAACTATAATTTATAGGTGCTATATATCGAATATCAATTCTTCAGTTTTAATGGTGATCTTCTCTCTGAAAAAAAAGAATACCATTGGTATGGCCTAATCAATTCATATCGTATATTGATCTATTGGAAAGACTTTATCATCAAACTTCAACATCATATTGTTCGTTTTGTATAAAAGTATAAACACACCATTTTTATTATAACTCAATTCTTCAAGTATCAAGTTAGAATTAGTATCGATTGTCAGGCACATTTCTTCTATTTTAGTATTGGAACATTGTTTCCAATATTAGTTTGATGTCTCCAATTTGTATAGTTTGGAAAAAAAAAAAACTCGTCCATATTAATGCCAAAACGAAAAGCTCTACCTATATCCTGGTTTTATTGAATGGGATATTGACAAAATCCAACGGTGTTACCAGAGTGGCATTCATCGCAACTAGCAACCTTGCCTGAGCCTGCCTCGCCTTCTAACCACTCTGCTGGCCGCATTTTTGCTTTTTCAATGAGATAGAATGATTTTTTATGTCCCATAAATCGGTTTCAGTTTCATTTCGAAAGTGAAACTTATCAACGGTAGAATCCGTAATCCTGTAAAAGCCAGAGGCATTCGTTCATGAAAAATCATTCTCTCTAATATACAGCGGTACTCATCCAGGCCATAAATCTCCAAAGTTCATCATCGTCTACTAACAGTCCAGACCTGCATCTGCTTTTGGATTCGGATTGATATCTTTATAGTAGAACTACTCAACAACGTTATCTCTCTTCTTATTTTCTAGAGAAAAAAAGGCGTGTCTATGACCAGTTTGGAAAGGAAGGACTCCACATGCCCCCCGGCAGTAAACGGCGCCACGAAGACGAGTTTGACAGACAATTTGGTGGTCCATTTGTATTCAGAGATCCTGAAGATGTATTCAGAGAATTCTTCAACGGAACTCCGTTTGAGGAAATGTTTACTGGTAATTATTAATTTAATGTACTGTTACTTATTGAACATTTGCTGCAATGTTTCAACGTCTTTATTAAAAACACGTATTATCTTTTTTTTCTAAAGGTTTTCACGGGGGTGGTACTCGTCGTGGATTGAACAGACACAGCCATCCAAGTCACAATAGCCTAAGTGCACCATTTTTTGGTCCTTTAGGACTCAGTTTGGGTCCGCACTTACAAGATGTGCTTAGTTCAAGAGACGGGAGTTTCACATCGTTTAGTACTTTTAATAGTAGCTTTGGCGGACCAAGTGGCGGTGCAGCTGTTAAAAGAACGAGCACCTCAACGAGGTTCATAAACGATAAGAAAATAACTACGAAAAAGTGAGTATTTTGCTGATTATTTACCATTCATTTGTTATAAAGTTAGTTAATATCTATTTTCCAATACTAACAGATTTTATTTATTGTTGACTCGTATGATTATAAATCTGTTCTTTTTTTCTCATTGTTTTAGAGTATTCGAGAACGGAAGAGAAACTATAATGTCCTATGAAAACGATGTTTTGAAGTCAAAGACAGTGAACGGCGTACCACAATCTATAACGTACAGTTAAATTGCTATCCCCCATTCATTAGATCTCTGAACAACGGTTGAAAAAAAAAAAATTAATAATTTTCCATCATAATTTTTAACCAATTTATTCTCATAAATAATTACCTAATAATGTCATTGTTAATTTTGGTAATAATTTGTCAATTTTACACGTTGCAAGACGTCACATAGTATTAAATGACTTGTGGGATTAATTTCAAACAAAATTACTGAATCCCTAAAGTCGTTGAGTTTTTTGTTTGTTTTTGTTCCTTAAAATTCGTTCTAGATATAATACATATCACATTATTTCAAACCTTTGTTGAGCATTGGATAGAGAATTGATATAAGGGTGTTGAAAGATGAAAAATTAAAATAAAAAGGAAAAGAAAAAGAAAAACTATCGACGAATCTTGCAATGTGAAAGAAAAGTTTAAATGGCTTTACTAAATAATTTTGCTGTTATTTCATATTATATCAAAGTCATATGCTTGAGAAAGAAATGGAGTTTTTTTTTTTTTTGTCAATGTCGAATATTTTGATGACAGGTATGATGCGCCGTCGACGAGTCATCGGATCAATGAAGAATCAAATGGTTACAATCCGAATATAGATCTACATTCGTCAAAGTACTCGAACGATTCGAAAAGCAAGAAAAAACCCCCGGTAACATCATACTTGAATTTGAGAACCCAGAAAAATAAGAAATAAGAAATAAGTAACCAACGCCCCCTGCCAATGTTTAGTTTATAGAAATCTATAAATTTGCATATCTATGTGGACCGAAACATAAATTGTGAGTCAATTGGTGTTTAATTTTTTTTTTAATTTTTCTTCCCTTTCTTCTTTTCTTCCTTTTTCTTCTGTTCTCGTAATTCAGGGAAAATTAGGCTAGCAAAGTCTCGATTGAAAGAAAAAATTGATTAAAAATGTTATTAAAATTATCTAAGGCGGAAGTTTTTATTTTTTTTATTTTTTCAATTAGGTTAAATCAAGATTACCATTGCCTTGACATATCGGTAAAAGGCTAAAGAAGGTAAAGAAAAGAAAATATATTTGTGAAATAAAATTTGAAAATTTAGTGTAATTTGAAAGAAAAAAAAAATAACATAAAAAAAGAAAGAAAGGAAAGAAAAAAAAAAAACAACCATCGAACAAATAAGTAATAATAAATTGTTTAAATGAAAATTATATATCATTATTTATTTGCATACAGATTGGTGTCACAGTCGACAAGTGCCACAGTTTGTAAGATTGTTTAATATTGGACATTGAGAATGTTGTTAAATTAAATTAAATAAAATGAAATGAAATCCTATCTAACGATAGAGTCCCCGCCGCGCTCAACGGTGCGGTAAAAAAAAAAAAAAAGAAATTAAGTCAAATGCTACGAAGAGTAAGAATGAAACTAATTTATAATGTCATGATGATAAAAATGTATCGAAATGAATCGTAATCAATCACGCGACGCTCTAACAAACACTACACATACATATTATACTGTAAGCTACATAAAATAACACCCATTTTAATTTTAAATACCTAAATATAATATCCAATTACCTAAATATTCAAATAAATTATTCTTAATTAATATTTTTTTTTTTTTTCTTTTTTTTTTTTGTTAAGAAATCAATAATTAGTTCGGTGTGCGTCAAGGTGTAAATGATACGAAAATAACGCGAGTTATCCCTTAGCTTAAAAGTTTAAAAACCCAAGCCCAGTTTACCCCTTTAAACTGTATATCCCATTGTACGTTTTTCTTAAGCAATTAATTGAGTACGTATGTGTATATAATGATAAGATAAAAATGTTAAGCTTCAGAAAATACATTACTATTATTCACTATATTGTCATTTTATTATATATATTATATACATATATACATATATATATATATATATAAAAAAAAAAAAAACAATTTACATCTACATTTATACTTGTTCAGTTAATCCAATTGCATAACAATTTTATTCATTACTTTCTCGCATATCTTACATAATTTTGTAAAACGCCGATGATTTTGAAATCTCTTGTTTTCACTTTTACGTGAATATCTCAAAATCTATATTTCCAGAATATGGCTAGGGGTGTGTCATATGTACATTGTGACACATCCATATATGCTCAGATTGCTACCTACGAGTATGCACAACAAGGTGTGTGAAATACTGTATCATCACCTATCAGGGATTAGTCGATTATATCTGTACTGATACACGTTGAACACCTGTACGAGAATTAGTCATATTCATATTCACTACCGATTCGCGAGTCAGTGCATATTTTTGCACACATACATTCATTCACCTTTTCAAATTAGTATATTTCTAAACTTATAGGGTTCACTGTATCCTCATTAGTTTTTTTTTTTTAGAATAATGACCATCAGTAATACCCACTGATATCTGAAGATAGACACATAGAGATGAATAATTCTTGAGGGAAGACAGTATTACTAACTAATCTTAAGTTTGGTAATAAATGGTACTGTATCTTTGGTTTTTGAATCTATAAGAACTATTTATCTATTTTCAGTCATCAGCTACCTACGCATGGTCAATATTTTAGTGAATCATTCATGCGGGTAAAGTACCATATGCAAATATTAAAAATGATATTTATTGAACATACATATGAGTTGGCAGATTTATCTTACAATCTAAATCATGTAGTGGAACTGATTCTGACATAGGTATACCAGATGTTGTCAAATGGTTATTATAGTTGTTTTGAAAATGGAAATATTCATTTTGCAAGAATGAACGAATGAACTAAAGATTTAAACATCATCATGATAAAACGAATAATCAAATCAAATTATTAAATCATAAATTGTTTATTTATTGATAAATTCACCGTGTAACACCATACAGAAGTAATATATATCTTGTGCGATTTTCAGTACATAAAAGTACATAACTCTCTGACACCGTTTTTCTTATCTAATAGTGTAATAATATCAAATGATAAATGCATGCAACAATATGCATGTAATTGTTCTTTTGTGCGTCTTTATAGTATAATTATGAAATCGAATAGAATCAAATTTATAAATTATATATTATGCGAATTGTTTTGAGAATTTTTCAAACAGACGTGTGAATAATAAGGAGAGCAAACACCGATTTGTAAAAATATTATGTATAAGATAAATTATTTGAAATTATTTTTTTCCAATAGATTCGACTAAAGATGCGACTTTGGCGATGTATTTCTCCTTAGCTTCATCTTGACTTGTTCCCTTCTTGCTCTCCCAGGCATCCCACTTGGCCTTGCCTTTGAAATCCAGCATACCTGGTCGTGCTGAAAAGGTAAAAGAGTCAATATTTATTTATCACAACCCTGGTTTTAAGTGATTAACTAAAATCCTTGTCGAAAATTGGTATCAAATTTTCGATGCTGAAAAACCCTGTTGATCATATGGATAGAGGGGTGTTTTCAGTTTTTGAAATAATAATTTATTTCTCATTATTTACTCGTATTAACGTCGCCGACGGTTGCTTGTTTGAATAGTGCATATATCTCTAAAAGATCGGCATCAGGTGGCTGGGTAACCAATTCCGTAACTTCTTTGGCAGCGTTGTTAAATCTCTGTGAGTATGAAAATTATTTACCGATTAATCGAAACGTTAGTCATTAAAATATAATCATATTTTATAATGTATAAGGTGTATAGTGTATACATATGGAACATCATCAATGAACATTTTTTATTCATGAATATATTCATGTAATACCGATTACTGATTCGTCAAACTCGTCCTGAAGGTCATATCAAGTTCATTATTGCGATTTTACCAATTATATTGAATCACGTTACCGAGCTTAATGACTGGAGATTGCTTTCTACCTACTTTTCACCGATTATTCGACCAACAATGAATAAAAACGAGTTTATTCAAATCTCGGGCATAAATATAGAAGAATGCTATGGTATTGCGAAACGTTATAATAATAAGAATAATAATAATAATAAAAGAGCATTTCTTCGTCGCGTGACTATTTTCTCTGAATGGAAACAAACGGCTTTACATGGTGTGTTTAATTTATGATTTCTAGATTCTAAATTTGAATGAAATTTGTATAGCAAGTGCTTTGTTCTCGATTTTTTTATATTATAAATACAATGTGACATCGCACTAATTTAAAAAAAAAAAAAAGTGTTTACCTCGTCCAAAGACATGTTTTAGCTGAGTTTTTTGGTCGACACACAGATGGCTCTACCTGTTAACCAGAGAGAATTTCAATAGAAAATAAAAACAAATCAAACTTTTTACTAGGGTCTAGAAAGGCTCAACGTAGAACAACAGTAAAACAACTACACCTGCTTACCTTACGTGCAATAGATAACGTCTTTGCAATGTAACAGCCGTTTAATGACTTGGTGAGATCGATGGAAACACTTGATGCTGAACCGGCTTGCTTCGTTCGTCAACGAGGTTTAACAACATGGGAACCGCAAGCTACCCTAGCTACGTGGACGTGGAACTTACACAAATGCGTATACCACATACTAGCAGCTGGGAGTATAGTGGGGGAAGGACACTAGCGTATAAATGATTAAACGCACAGCGACGTGTTTAAATGTGTGTTGTTCGTCACATCTATGCATACTATCGAGGATGTATGTACTTAATCGCTGATTATATACTCTCGAATAAATGTTGCTACGCGGTTTAATCGAATATAATATATTTTTCTTACGAGTCACGCAGGCAGTACGTTTAATTTATACAATAGGTGATTCATGTTGACCGTGTCATATTTTCAAAGAGGATTTCTTACGGAAATCTAAAATAAAATTTTATTCATCCAGAATTCTAGGGATTGATAGTATTTTTCGAGTTATAGAAGATCTTAGTTGACTTATTAGAGAGTGTGTATATACAGTGACTAAGGCAGGGTCGGCTTTAAAATGCAATTGAGAGTCCCTGGCTAGGGGCAAATGGAGAATATAACGGAGCAATTAATTATTCGTATATTTGAGTATTTATTTCGGCAATATCGATAAAATATTACTCAGTATAAAGATATATTTATGCATCGCAATTGTTCGAGTCTCACTTGCTTCCTGGCATACAGGTTATTGCCCATTGTGAAAATTCTGAATAGCAGTAGAAAAAACTACTAACTCTTTATTAGATTCATTGATATAATGAAAGATAGTGGCGCGTGGAAATAATGCGAAGAAGTTGAAAAGAATTACTGATATTTTATTGCATTTATGTTTGCATTATAGGTATGTCTGAACGAATAGAAATAAAGACGTTGAAATAAATTTACAACTACCCAAATCACTGAGACGTAAGCGAGGAATCATCCGGTATAAACATTTCCACATGGCGCGTGGAAATAATGCGAAGAAATTGAAAAGAATTACTGATATCTCATTGCATTTATGTTTGCATTACAGGTATATCTGAACGAATAGAAATAAAGACGTTGAAATAAATTTACAACTACCCAAATCACTGAGACGTAAGCGAGGAATCATCCGGTATAAACATTTTCAAAATTCATTTTTTTATTCTTTGTTATTAAAAATGTAAAATTCTTATTTGATTTATCCTAGCAAGTAGATTGAAGCGATTAATCGAATTGGTGGGGCAATTATTATCGTCCCCACCCCGCGCCGCGGGACGGTATACCAAGAACGCCGGGCGTAGCGTTCAGTCATTTGCGCGGCATCCTCGAGTACGGATCTGTGACACGTGTCGAGGAGATTTGCGGCTGGGGAAGGCTGACATCAACGGAGGAACGTTGGACATGAGTGAGTTTTAAATATTTCGATCAATATTTTACGACGGCAATAAATAATCGACAATTTTCAAAGCTCATTGAAAACAAGTGAAATTGTATTGAATACTTTTCCGACAGATTTCACGCGTCTGGTATTTTAATCGTCGAAGTGAGTAACCGTTGAATTGCTACCTGTCAGACTTCATTATAATTGCAGATATTGTTCATTTTCAAGTACATTCTATTCATACCACCATAGAATTATTATTTACTGAAATACAGGATATTATTCAATTATTCACTAATTCTTATTATAAAACTTGTTTCGCGCTCTGCGGTACAAGTGCACCGCGCATACGTAGACGTATTTTGGGTTGCAGTCTTTCAGACTCCGCGATCACAACGATTTGAATATAATTCTGAGCTTTAATATAAACTCTATAATCATATTTCTATCAGCATGATTGATGGATAGTTAAAGTTCCAAAATAAAATTGTCAGTAAAAAAAAAAGTATTATAGATCAATATGGCCACGATAATGTTACGTATTTGAGAGAGGCGGAGGGAAGGGTTGACTTACGGCCTGTTATAAGGGGGAAGAGGGTGTCAAAAATGATCAAAAGAAAAACGTTACGTAATATTTGAACGCTCCCTTGGTTTAGAATGTTTACTTGAAAAACACATAAACTTCATTTATCCAATGTACCCTATGTTTATCTAGTTTTTATCTTCACAGGCGTTGTTCATCGAGGGAAACCAGTTCCTGCCTATCTTCAACAAAACCTCTTCAAAATTCATCAGGACAGGGGATTCACACCAGGGAGTGAAGCAGTCCAAGCACCGGGGGAATAATCGCAAGACAACTCTCCGAGGCGGAGTGTTAATAAAGTAGCAGAAGCAAAGGGTTCGTAATTACAGTACCTTTTGAATCAGTTTTGGTAAAATCTCGCATCTAGTCTAAGAATCGATTCCGTTTGAAACGCTGTACAGAAAACAAGCTGAGCTGGTTGTCACTAATTTTCAGCCAGCAGACTTTGTAACCCAGTTTATGTGTGATAAATAATGAAAAACCTAATTATAATATCTTCTACGATTAGTGACAACCACAAGCTCTTATATCACAGCATCTGCTGCCCGCGCTATGTAACATTAAAATCAACGTCCTATTCGAGACATGTCGGATACTAGTTTCAATATTCAACAATAACTTTCAAATCATTTTACAAATCGCTGTACAGATTATTCCAAATCAATTTAATTATAACAGCCATAAGCGGTAATATAATAACTCGTTTTTATAAAGTTCGTCATACTTGACCAGTTTATCCGGTCATATAATCGTACAAGGAAAAGACTTGTAATATTACATAATAGATGAAAATTCGTGATGATATATTATTAACAATATGTTCTCTTGCATGTGGTATATTGTATCTAGCCCTCGGGTACTGACCCGAAGGTCTTGATGCTTTTTATTTGTTTAAACTCGTTGTATTTGGGATAGTTGGGATTACCCATTACCATACGAAATATTACCAATAACTATTCGGGTAACAGAGCATAATACATGCATATACGATATATATTTGTCAGGTATAATTTACTCTCTTGTAAAATTGTCCATAACGAATAGAGAGTAGAGACTGTTCTCATTAGTATCTTTGAGAGAACAACTATATTTATAGAGTGATGAATTATTCTACTATTAAAATTATCTGCTTCTAACATTGTACTTGGCATTCTGTAAAATATACCTTCGTACGTATATGTATGTATTATGGTCGGAACAATTAGTTTAGAGTATGATAATAGTTTTATTATAGCCCAATTATAGTTCTAGCTTATTTTCAAACTGGTAAAGTGTCAAATATGTAGTTTCCAGTGATATGCGTAATATATTACACGTATTATGATCACATCTACAATTTTTCCGATCAAATATTCAATGTTGTGAAAATTGTAATTGAATTTTTATTAAATGCTCGTTACTTTCGTAATGTGTAATTGGATTTTCATCTGATTACACATCACTTCGGTAATGACTTGATTCAATTACACATCACTTTGGTGATGTGTAATTGAATCAAGTTCATTACCTTTAAATAACTTTATAATTACTCTTACTCTATCACTACTTTGAATTACTTTACTTGATAATTACTTTTACCAATTGAATCGAGTTCAATTACACATTACCAAAGTATTGGGTCATTGAATAGGTATTTTCATTAAAAATGTAATCAGTGACTCGCAACACTGCAAATATCCATGTAATAATAAGATCGTTTATGCAATAAACATGTATTATTATAGTAAATTGGCGCATTCTTGAATAAATATCTCTTGAAATTGTAAATAATCGATCGTTGAATCATTTTACCCTGTCCTTTCCTTACCTATAAGTCGAAAATCATGAAAATCGCATGATTTCATAAAGCCCCGAACAATATTAATATATATAAATATAACAATATTAATATATATATAATATAAATAATAATGCGCCTTGTCATATGCAACCCGCATGTCATTCGTGTAAACGGAAGGGCCCATGTTAATTTTTGTTGCCTATTTGGTGTTTTCCGAATGCCTATATTCAGGCGAATTGTAGTAACGTAGAAAAAAGGTCGAAAAAAAGGTTCTGGCAGTTGATACCTCGATTTTAGTCGCTTTACGATGAAATATCTACTGCCAGAAAATCGACCAATCAGGAGGCTGCTTGAGCCAATTTAGGCTCAATTTCTCGAAAAGGAGCTTCCTGATTGGTCGATTTTGAAATTAAATCAAGTTACGGCGCTACAGAGGCTAGCCACACGGAGAGAAATTTATGGCAATCATTGCCCAAAAAGTATTGTGATACATCCCATACAGTATTGTACTCGTGACATATACTTGAAATATGATAATTCCTGCGATATTCATAAGTGAATTATCATTCTATGAGGTTTAACATACGGTATGGCAAAATTTACCATACATAGCATAGCAAGAAGAGCTCATACAGTCTAGATTCTCATACCAAAGTGTGATATCGCCCATCTTTTCATACAGTATAATTACTGAACCAGGTATGATATTGTCAATTTTACGATACAGCATAGCGCGATTTTTCACACAATATAGTAATTTCAACCGAAATACAGTATTGGAAACTTCACCATACGGTATAGTAGGGACCCAGTCATAGTATACGATTATCCTACTGGAATTGTAACACGAGTAATACAATACTTGGTATAACAAATCTTACCATATTGTGATTTAAAGTTTTTTACACATGTAAAGTAATGTTCATCGATGAGATCCCCGTGGCACATTATTTTTCGTAGCCTTTCTTCAAATCGAGTTTCCCTTTTACAAACATTTCATTTGCCCATGACCAGGGGAACTTCAGGTTATTAGGAATTTGACAGTTGCGAAGTCGAGCAGAGTCATGAAGTAAGCCACTGGTCATGGGCAAACAAGATATTTGTAAAAGGGACACTCGATTTAAAAAAGGCTGGGAAAAATAGTGAGCTACGGGGACTCCATCGATGTACATCACCTAAATAAATTATAAAGGAAAGAAGATAGAAGGTGAAGGAAAATCAGGAGCGATGAATCCGAAGACACAAACGAAGTTCTATCATATTCATAAAATTATTATTCGTATAAACATTACATCCACTTTTTCATTATGTAAAAGAAGCCGTCACTACATAAATTCGCGTAGGTGATGACTGTACATTGCAGGTCCTGAATCGACAAACTTTTGGAGTTGAAGCAATCTAAACTCATAATCTTGTAAGCTTGCCTGTGTTCATTGTAATAGCAGTCAAGTAACTCCTTGGTTACTAGAACGAACTGATCCTGATCACTTACTACAATACATTGTACAAGATGAAATACGGGTCCAGCTTCAGAGGGAACCATTACAATAGTGTTTTTTTTTATTGATTCACCTTCATATTTCACCCAGCTTGCAAGATGTACGGGAACTGTTAAATCACGTAGTAATGCATCAGGTACAGAAAACTGCTTAGATATATTCTTTAGATTTAACGATCGTTTTTTGGGACCCATAACGTAAGAAGGATACGACGTCGTTTTACTCATAAGCCGGTAATTCAATCCGAGCTGATGTCTCAAGGCAATCGTGCGACAAACATTAACACGGCTAACTGCAGCATGAGCTACAATTTTACCTTCTTGGTGTTTACTTTCGTAACGCATCGAGCAAATTTTCCAAAGGACACCAACATGTTCTAATATCCGTGGATAGTGAACAAGAAAATGATGTTTCGGTTTCATTGATGCAGGAAATAACTTTGCACGCAGTTCTAAATATTCTGTTATCAAAGCCTCAAGATATTTATGGGTGCCAATCGCAACCGTTGTACTTGTTATAATATCAATCAACTTTTTCATCGATTTCAAAAGTTGCCAATAATCATTCTCTTCTGGCACTAAATCGCCAAGTATCATGCAGACGTGCCTCACAAGACATAACATTTCTGCGGAAGACATTGCTAAGCGTTTTCTATTCTTCAAGTGATGCTCTGCAATTTCGGCAGGTTTATTTTTATTATCTTTGGGCCCATAATAAAACCCACGAATTCTATCATTCAACTGAGCTAACGTGAACAATTTGAGAACAAAAATGAATTGATGAAACAAGTCAGCACAATCATAAGGACACACACCTTCCAGAAAGTCATGCATAGCATCTGCACTTATATTTTGTGTTACATCATAACCATCGATTTTGTGAAAAATACATTCTTCCTTGATCCCGCTTTTTTTAAGATCATTCAGCTGGAGATGCTGTTTGTAATTTGAAGAATTACGAATCACGCATTGGCGCTCATGAAAAATGTTATTTATATTATTTCTCTGAGTCAGGCAAAATCTACAAAAAAAATTTGCTTGAAAACTTTCTACAAAACCAAGAATGGAATGCAGACCAAGATTATCTCCCAATATCAGTGCCAAGGAAAAAAATAATTGAATGCTTTTCCCGTCAAGGTTCACTGTAATGCCTTCACTTTCAAGGAATTTGAATTCATCGACTACTTTAGCAAAAATGATTTCATTTTTAAAAACCTCTCGGTCCAAAGTATTAAATAGAATAAACAGAAAAATATTTTCCAATTTGGATTGAAAGTTTGGTGGTAGACATGCTATACTGAGATACACAGCTCCACATTTACTGATACCTTTGTGACTTCCAAGGGGATTATTGGTTTCGTAGTCATCAAAATACATGAAGAGGGGAAGAACTAGTTTGTCGCCGAACGCAGAACTCTTTGTCTTCCACAAACTACCTTGAACGAAGTTCGAAATAACATCAGAATTATTCTGTAGATGTTTGAGATAATTCAATGTTTCCTGTAAAACACAGGGCATTTCGAAAAACAATTGCAAAACTCTTCGTATAGGAATGAATTGAGCTGTAACTTTGACGTGGTGTAAGATTTGCACACCGTTTTCATCTTTAAATTCTTCTCTTTCGCCAATCGTATATTCTTCAGGTGGTATAAAAGTTTGACGCTGTATAAAATTAGAGAACCGCTTGAACTCAGTATCTAAACCGTCGAATGGCTTGGCAAATGACTCGAAAATACTTTGCATTTGTAGCAAATGTTGAGGATCGTCACTCAATGGTTTTAAGTGGTCCCGTACAATTTTTTGCATCATATTCACAAGACTACCAACCAATTCTGATGTCTGCTCTACTATATCTTGGACTCTAGTTCGGGGTATTTCTGGAAATTCGTATAACTTGGCGACAAATTGTAACGCCTTTTCTTTAAGTGCATTTTTTAAGATCGAAGGTTCAGGTTTGAGATCTGCATTCTCAATTTGATGTTCAATATCGTCAGCGGTTTTTAATTTTTCTATGAACTTGATATAGTCTGTGTCAATTAAATCATTGAATACGTCTTCTGGGAAAAAACTGTCTAAAACCTCATCTTCATCACCTGAGTCGTTTATCGAATGTTCGAGATTATTGGTCTCTTCGGAAGTAACTTCTGGTGATGCAGCTGAGGGGACTGAATCATCAACAAACGAGTTATCGTGAAACGGATCGCTGTGAGGTCCTACTGTGGATGTATGCTTCAAGTTCCTGTGATTTTTGAATGAATGAAAAGACGCGAAACTCCTATTGCAGTTTTCTCCTTCACAGCATCGATATACTGTCGAATCGGCGTGCAGAAGAGAAATGTGCCGCATAAGAGTAGGATTGTCAGGGAATGAACATTGGCAAGCAAAACAATTCATTGTGATATTGAGTGCGTTGCGAACTGTGCTGTATTTCCGTGCATCAATATATTGAACAGAAAGAAAGATATCATATAAGATATAGGTATATTCGAGATTATAAACTATTCGCTACTGTTACGGCTTTGCGAAATAACTTGTTTCAGTTCTCCGGCTAGAGCGTTTACTGCCACAGGATATTTTTCTGTGGGTGGTTCGATATTGTAAATACCTTTTTGAATAAACAACCATAAACTCGAAGCCTGCTCGGGGTACTGGCAATTTGTGGCGAAAAAAATTTTGAAAGTCAGATCAATGGCATGCAGGTATGAAGGTGTGTTATAAATGATGTCATCAACTGCAACATAAGATGCTTGAACATCTGATATTGTTCCCACGATTACTGGAGTAGGTTGGAATCTGAGTCCCCGTGTGCGTAAGTCTTCCTTTTTTTTATCTAAGGCCGTGTTGATATCAGCTGCAGTCTGAAACATTTAATATACAATATCAGAACATCGTGATAGCGATAACACATTCGAATATTTATTGCAATTTTTTTCGGAATCAAACAGTTGAGTTAAACTTACTGGAACTCGTAAGGTGAACGATTCCCTTCGTTCGTTCAAGGATAATTTGCGAATTTCCTCGACGTCGCGCGGTGTGTTTTCTTTCGACGCCCCTTTAACGGCATTAATTTTTCTTTTCCTACACTTAGCACGATCAGACGGAATGAGGTAAGGCAGAAGAAAAAAGATTATGCAGTCTTGTTGACCTGAAAGTTTTCAATAGTGAGCCATATCACCATACTTGACTGCTTTAAAAAACTAAAAAACATTTGTCATAATTTAGTCTACTATGAATTACCTGCAGGCAAACTCGTTAGCAAATGAACATAAGCTTTGTCCTCGTGGGCCTTGATATTTTTAGCCCCTTTCAATTTGAATATGAGATGACTTTTGACGACGTCCCACGTATCGAACAACAGTGATTGCTTATTTGGCCATAACTGATCGAAGTCACATTTAAGCTGTAAAGAAAAATATCGTCTGAATTTGATTTGCTAATTTTTATACGACTCAGAGGTTTGAAACGAATTTATTCCTACCAGTGTACTTCCAACTTGTAAGCGCAGCGCCAGAAATTCACTAAAATACTCAGAAATTGGTTTCTCTTGAGTGAGAAGAATCTGCCTCCTTGCTTCACGTGTTGACCTCCACGAATCGAGGAGCTGTTCCAATGGTTCGCTATGAATTTTCAACCACTCTAGTTGTGATTTTATACTTTCTGAAAATACATGTCCGATGCTATGATTAGACAAAGTTCTGTAGTAGGTTGTAAAGTAGCAATTGCTCAACCTGCACTCACCGCTCGGATCAATTATTGGTTTGTCGAATCGTTTTTGTTTTGCCTTTCGTACTTCCAGAACCCCTTGTTCCCTCAATATACTTTTTATATAATTATAGTGATCCCATAGTTTGCCATGAGCCAATAGTCGGACACCATCAACCGATTTGAACCCGTTAAAATATGTTGCAGCGTCTTCAGTAGGAAACAATTTTGTTATGTCCTTGGTATAGCTGATGAACGTGTCTGAAGAAATTCTGCTTGTCACCGAACGTGATTAATATAGTGCGTGAGAATATTGAATGCTAATGACTATATGACGTTACATTTTTCATGAAACAGATCTTACGGGAAATCGGCTAGCTTTTCGGTACCATCATCGGATAAAATTGCTAACGCTTGATTGAGTTCATGTTGAATTATTAAATGGACAAGAAGTTTCCTAATTGTATCATTCAAAAATCCGTTATTTAACTTGAACGACCTTTTTATGATTTTTCCGTCACTGTACTTTCTGAGCAATAATTCCAATTTCTAAAAAATCAAATACACAGGTATACCGGTCGGGATAATAAAATATACCATCTTGGAAAATAAATGAAATTAATAAAACTCCGTGTACCGATTGAGGTGGCCCAATTTGTATATTTGACGTATCGACACCCGAATTTATGTGTAAGGATGTCCGGGATGAGGAAGGCGTGTTCTAGAATTATTAATAAACATATCAAGAAAATCCGACCATCCTACCTTACTAACAAAATTCGTAATTTTGAAAATGTGAATGAATATGTTAACATACGTTCCAACACTCATTTGATACTGAATTACTTTGAGAATCAGCGTGCGAGGGTTGCGTTTGAGAACTACCCTGAACCGTCCCAAGTTCCGTAATCAAAGACGAATCAGAGTGTAGTGCATCGCGTTGTAGGTCGGAGAAAATCTGATTAATATCTACTGGATTTAGCACGGGATTGAGTGGACCCGGGTTGCCAAACGCCGTTATATACTAAAATTGCATAATATTTTAATGATTATAATTACACTCTATTTTCGAATCACCTTTGTACGGAGTGTACACAATAGGCGCCGACGCAACGTAGCAAAAATCGCTGCAGATCACGGATCACTGCTATAGTCGCAACATACGACAAAGCGCGCAAATTTGTACGTTGAATTTTGTATGATTTCAATTAAAGTTATATATAATTTTCCAATCTTCAAAAGAGCCAGTTATATAGATACGTTATGTAATGCTCACCTCCAGCGTAGGGTCATCCCCGCCTGAATACGGGGATGCATTCATGATTTCGGACTACAGTTTATAACTAACTAAATTGGGTTTTATCTAACCGAATAGTTGAAGGGGGATTTGAGGTCGAACAATTTTTTTCACCGATTACTGGTACTTTACCGTTTACGCTAGAATAAAGGATATTAACGAATAAAGAACATGCTTCATGTACAATAAAAGATGTTTCGCTGAATGTAAAATAAAAGATGAAATGATTAAACATATGGGAATATCACAGTAGGTAAAAATAATCAATACTTACACGTACTTCTTCCAAGCATTGAATGCAAACTTCATACACAAACTGAAACACACAGCTGAACTGCACCGATCCGGCGTGATTGCAGAAGTAAGACTAATCTGAACACGCCAAGACAAGGCTCCCGAAATGCTTTTCTGCGGCAGTTACTGAAAATTGCTGTGCTAAATAATTGTAGCCGCTATACCGTATAGGAATCCGTACTATACAAATGATTCGGAGTGCCAGACGTACAAGTAACGAATACTATGCTATTCGCGCATCGTTTCGAATGCTGCGTTTCCGAGGACCAAGCATGCCTGTATGGTAATATTCACTATACAGTTAGCAAATGGTGCCAGGCTTATGAGAAACTATGTAATAATTTTGAACTTAGCGCTTTGTCTACTCCGGTACTTTGGAAATCGGTATCCTTGTAAAGCAAGTATTACAATACTTTGGGTATATTTCTGACAAATCTTTGCGTTGTCTTTCTATTGATATAATACGAATTCTCCTGCTGTCAAGCAAAAATTATATACAATTTTTGTAATGCATATGTTGATTACTACTTCACTTTATCAGAAAGCCATTTCTATATTCATGGTAACATAATGTATAAGTATAGAAACGATCGTCATAATGAAAGTATATGACACAATTACTATACCCGGTATGAGAAAATTTATCATAAACTTCTCTCCGTGCATCAGCAAAATTCTGGATTTCTGGCAGTGGCTGGATTTTCACGGCAGCAATTTACTGCCGCGGCGCTATTCGTTGTTAACCACGTGGTTGACCTACGCTATTCGTTGTTAATCACGTGTTGCTGCCGCAGTAAATTGCTGCCGTGAAAATCCAGCCACTGCCAGAAATCCAGAATTTTGCTGATGGCTAGCCTCTGTAGCGCCGTAACTTGATTTAATTTCAAAATCGACCAATCAGGAGGCTCCTTTTCGAGAAATTGAGCCTAAATTGGCTCAAGCAGCCTCCTGATTGGTCGATTTTCTGGCAGTAGATATTTCATCGTAAAGCGACTAGAATCGAGGTATCAACTGCCAGAAATCCGACTCCTTAAATAAGGTATCAACTGCCGGAACCTTTTTTTCAACGTTTTTTCTAAGCTACTACAATACGCCTGAATATAGGCATTCGGAAAACACCAAATAGGCAACAAAAATTAACATGGGCCCTTCCGTTTACACGAATGGCATGCGGGTTGCATATAGTAATGCGGACTAATATTTATAATATAAATAAATATTACTAATAGTAGTAAATAAAATTTATAAATATTTCGGGGCTTTATGAAATCATGCGATTTTCATGATTTTCGACTTATAGGCAAGGAAAGGACATAGGAAAATGATTCAACGATAGATGATTTACAATTTCAAGAGATATTTATTCAAGAATGCGCCAATTTACTATAATAATACATGTTTATTGCATAAACGATCTTATTATTACATGGATATTTGCAGTGTTACGAGTCACTGATTACATGTTTAATGAAATTACTTATTCAATTAAAATAGTTTGGTAATGTGTAATTGAACTCGATTTAATTAGTAAAAGTAATTGTAAAGTAAAGTAATTTAAAATAATTATAGACCAGACCAGATGCGAGATTTTATAAAAACTGATTCAAAAGGAACTGTAATTACGAACCATTCGCTGATGCTACTTTATTAATACTCCGCGGTGCAGAGTCGTCTTGCGGTCATTCCCCCGGTGCTTGGACTGCTTCACTCCCTGGTGTGAATCCCCTGTCCTGATGAATATTGAAGAGGTTTTGTTGAGGATAGGCAGGAGCTAGTTTCCCTCGGTAAACAACGCCTGTGAAGATTAAAAACTAGATAAGCATAGGGTACATTGCATAGATTAAGTTTATGTGTTTTTCAAGCAAACATTCTCAACTGAGTACCAAAGAATTTCTAATTGTGATTATACATCTGTATGAAATTTATTATAATATATTTCTTATGATTGATTTTGTAAGCCTGCCTGAACCATTTTTAAATTTGATATAAACTTTTAACTATTTTCAACAGAATCAAGAATGTCAATAAGCTAGTATTACTATTGCATGCATGAATAGATTTTTCAATATTTCAATCGTTATGACTGGTACTTGAGACTTTGGAGTAATTTATCACCAATATTGAATTATGTTCCATGTTTAAAAAATAAATGTGATGCCTAATTAGGCCTACAGCTATCTACCCTTCTATTTATTTTCAAACCTTGAAACTTTGATCCTGGTTATTCAAATATTTCTCTACTACGAGGTGAGTCTACTATATCCCAATAAGGTTAACATATTCTCTCGAGATCTATCAATCATATTTCAGGTTTGTCATTAAAAAGAGAGAATTTATTGCTATTTCCAAGAATTGAGTGTGCTTTCTCTCCTAGGCTTACCCTATAACGAGACGGACAATATCTTACCTCTAGGTATATTATTTCGTATCGTATCCTTTGCAGCTGAGTGAAACCGAGTTGTCGTCAAAGTTTCTGGCGTATACGGGGAGACAGAAGCAAGCCGGAGGCCCCAGTATCGAGTCAAAGGTACAGGGTGAGCGTCACGGTTACTTGGCCGATGAGTATTGTGGTACATACACTTGGAAAAGTAATCTGTCCAAGATCTGTATAGGATCGCGAAGTATGTTTTAGCAATGATTGTTTTGCAGACATACATTTATAGTTAAATTGGGTGTTTGGCTAATATAATAGGAAGCTCACCATTATCTTGGTCGACCGTTAATCCAGGACTAGCCGGGCAGTGTTGGTTGGCGTCCATCTCCGATCAAGTGGCACGCAGGATCTATGCAGTTTAAGTATCAGCGATGTTCATTCTCATCTCCGTCGACCGATAATGCTGTCAAGGAATCGAATGAAAGAATAAATCGGGGAACGAGTATTATCCCGAAAAATACTTGTCAACTCGAAATAACACGACAAATTAGTTACTCCTTCGGAGTCACGAAATATGCTGTAAAACAGACGACGCTACAGGGCGAGGGACTCGGAATTATATGCCAATAATATAACGGGATGATAATCATCCCGAAGTTATCAAACGAAACTCTCTCGCCCATTATATTTGTATTCGAAACAGGTCCGAGACGTTATGTTCGTAAGAAATCTAGATTTTCGCACATTTATTTGCTGGTATGAATATAATGTACTTGAAAATGAACAATATCTGCAATTATAATCAAAGTCTGCCGGTCGTAATTCAACGGTTGCTTACTTCGACGATTAAAATACGAGACGCGTGAAATCTGTCGGAAAAGTATTGAATATAATTTCACTTGTTTTCACCAAGCTTTGAAAATTGTGGATTATTTATTGCCGTCGTAAAATATTGATCGAAATATTTAAAACTCACTCATGTCCAACGTTCCTCCGTTGATGTCAGCCTTCCCGAGCCGCAAATCTCCTCGACACGTGTCACCCATATTTACTCGATGATGCCGCGCAGCTGACTGAACTCTGGCATTTTGCGCACGGGGTTCTTATCTTACTGTCGAGCGGTGCGGGGTGCGGGACGCCATTGTCGTAGGTCAGCTTACGCCAGTCGCGCTGTGGGTTAGGCAACTATAGAACTAACGATGCATCAAAGATTCGCGGGTTGCGTATAATAAGACGTGTGCCTTTTCCTGCATCTGGTAAAAGATGCGAGATTAGCCCACAACTCAACTTCTCTTTTCAATGATTTATAATAAATTTTTTTCTGCGTTTTAATAATAATTGCCCTACTAATTTAATTAATCGCTTCAATCCACTTTCTAGGATAAATAAAATAAGAATTTCACATGTCACTTGTAGCCCCATAACTTTAACTCTGTGTAATGACTCAATGTATGGGTCTTCGACGATTTATATTACACCAAATAACACCAAGAAACTCTGTGACACATGCTGGTTGATTCTCGCGATAGTTTTTATTTTCAAAATTCAAACATGTTCGATTGTAAAGTCTTCTAAATTTTAGATTTTTCTTGATAAAAAAGAATAGAAAAATGAAAAAAAATATACCAAATGCCATGACAAATATGCAGCAAACAGACATTCATTCTGTTCAGTTTCGGAATAGTAAAAAATTGTATTGCAATTAAAAAAAAAAAAAAATTAATATCAAAAATGTTTGTACCGGATGATTCCTCGCTTACGTCTCAGTGATTTGGGTAGTTGTAAATTTATTTCAACGTCTTTATTTCTATTCGTTTGGATAAACCTGTAATGCAAACATAAATGCAATAAGATATCAGTAATTCTTTTCAATTTTTTCGCATTATTTCCACGCGCCACTATCTTTCATTGTATCAATGAATCTAATAAAGAGTTAGTAGTTTTTTCTACTGCTATTCAGAATTTTTACAATGAGCCATTTGCCACGCCTCCAAGAATATATAAAGAAAGGGTTGTAGTTTTTTTGTCCGCATATTTGTGCAGCACCACTATCTTTTCATTCATAAACGAGCGCTTCTCAGAAAAGGTAGTAATTTTTTTTATCCGCATATTTGTGCAGCACCACTATCTTACCACTCGTGTCAATGCACTCGTTCATTCATACGCGACCAGCGCTCTCTATGTAAGAATCGAGTAGTTGATGCGGGAGGGGGTATCAAAACTAGCGATGTGTACAAACGAACGAACAATTAAATATAAGACAATCGTATTCATTGTCAAAGTTATGTAGAATTCGTAAATTGTAATTGATTCTCAAAAATAAATATCAAATATAAATTGGTCAAGTATCTTCATTTGCTTTCTGGCATAGGATTTATCATAAAATAAACTACGTTCGTATTACAATCAGATCCTAGTTAATATAACTAATTTTATAAAGATTGAGTTTAATAAAGACTTGTTCGATGCAATTGAAACAGAATCCTTGTTGGACGGCGATGTTTGAATTCTGATTCAAGTTCATTCAACTGTAAGAAAAGTACGAGTGTTATGACATCACCATCATTCAGTTAATTACTCAAATAATTACCTAGAGTAAAGAAGAATCTCTCTTCGTTACCCAATAACTAATTGTCTATTTACTCAGCGATAAATTCTCTGTGTTCATAGTATTTCTATTGAGATGTCAGTCAGAGTCGTATCTTGCTAAAAAATCCCCCATGCAAACCCGGTCACGCCACGAAGAATACTGATTCCACAACAGGTGGAATCTAAATGAAGTACTTTTGCCTTAAATAAAGGACCGCCATTATTGTATGCAACTCCTGTCTGATTTCTAGTTTCATAAAATTCTGGATTTTCATAAAGATCCAAGAGATGTGATTTTTTCAAACTTTTGATTTCAAATTTCAGGTAGTTAGAAAATCGTTATCTAAACGTGACTATTTAAACAGCGTAATCTAGCCTTACTGGTTAGGTAAGCGCAGTCCGAACGTTACTATTTGAACTCTCGATTAATAATATAAATCAATAAGATAGAAATCGTCGAAAGATAATTCTTTTTACTCGTATAACGCCTGAAATATAATATTTTATCAGAGGTAAAAATTCTGGAAATACCATTCCCTATTTTAAATATTATCAAAGTAATCATAACGGTCACCGTTGATCCAAGCTAAATGGACAAGCCGTATCTAATAAGTTTTAATTAAGATTGATGCCAGAACTTCGTTATGGATAAGCTACAGTCTATAAATTTTTCAAGGAATCACGCCAGGGCAATCAATTATATATATATGTCCATGGTTGATCGAATGTATTTCTTATCTGTTCAAAAAGAACATTTCACAATTATAGAGTTCGATTTTTCATAATTTTGAAACGTACACTGTCATCATATGGACAATATATGATACTTGCACACGTGGACCAATGTAACTGTATATCTATAATCTGCTTGTAATGACAAATTTATACGATCTATCGCTTTGCATGTATCTCGAAAGATGTTGATGAGCAAGATTAAACTCCTTTCCCAGCTTGGGTGATATTTGATTAAATTGAATAACACAGGTTCATGAATATTCAAAAAGAATCGACATTTTTCTAAAATTAGGTCATAATTTTCAGCACATGTCAGTATTTTAACTATATCTTGTTGTAGACCATTCTGTGCAGTCTTATCATCAGGCGTATATCAGGCATTCAAGATTAGATTTGCTTTGCAAACGAAGCTTTGCTTATCTTGTCATTGAAAATTATAGATCGATTTTCAATTTAACGCATCAATTAAATTCGTGACAGTTTGGTAGAATGAAAAAAAAACGAAACGAACTTTATTATTATTATTATTGCATTATTTTGATATTTTTTCACTACCTTTTCGAGATAACATTTTTTTTTTTTTCTTTTCTTTTCGTCGAATAACCATTTAGGGAGCTGTATTATAACTAAGGGTTGAAATCAGAAGATTTAAACTCATCGAAACATAGATATATATTGATTTTTGGCTAACAGAATATATTTAAATGAAAGATTTCATATTTTCGAGACTTTTACTTTTACTTGTACTTGGCAACTAATTTTTCCGCGTATGCGACGTAAGCTTCTTTAGCAGCATCCTGTGACGTTCCTCGTTTGCCGTCCCACGCGTTCCATTTCGCCTTTGCCTTCAGATCAAGTAAGCCTGGTTTTGCTAAAAATGAATATAATGAAAATTAACATTCTCACAATAATTAGCGAGCTCCGAGGCTCCGTGACGCTTACAATTAGTAGCACATTCACTTTTTAGACTCTTATACTCTGCTGAAAAACGGATTTTACGGAACAGTGACTCTGGATTTGATCATTCCACGCGATGTATTCAGACACTGATTCAAGTTTCGGTATAAAATTCACTAGGGGTCAATATTTTTCATGCGATTATTAATCTGTTACTCGAGATTCAAAACACTGCGAAGATATTTCTAGAATACCAAAAGATTCTAATATCCAATAAAGAAAAATAAAAAAAAGTCAGCATCTACATATCGAAATTGAAAATTACGTATCTACTTACGGGTGTTATTATCTCCTATGCTTCCTTGTTTGAAAAGAGCGTACAACTCGAGGAGTTCGTCATCAGATGGACGTTTGCTTAGTCCCTTTACGTCTGCGGCGGCTGACTCAAATTTCTGAATCAATCAATATCGATTTCGCATTAAAAAACAAAAAAAGAATAAAACTGATGTAGCAATACCGGATTTGGCATTTTTATGTAGGTATAATATGTTCAAGCAAATATCAAGGCTAGCATGTGTGTAACTGTGACCCTGCGGTATTCCGGATTTCGAAACATCGGAATATTGCTACCGTAAAAAAAAATAATCTCCTTTTTCTTTTTGCAACATACGTCTAGTCAGCAATTATCGGTGCATTAGGGTCATCTTTTTAACGACATTTATTCAACAGTAATCGTATGCGATTATATATATCGGAATTATACTATGCAATTTACATGCATGGAGTTCGCTTATTTAATGTAATGCGGTGACCCTACTCATTTGAGGGTATCATTATATCTGTGCCGGATAAAAGAATATGTGTAGCCAAAATACGTGCAGTTTAAAATTTTCAAACATGTTTTACAAACAGCATCGAGTGTTGCGTTTAATAATGCAAATTTGTTTTTAGGTAGGTATGCGAATTGCGACTAGATGAAATAATTTATATTATATTTGGAAAGCATTAGTTAGATTTTTTTTATCACGCGTAAAAATCGCACCTAAATCGTAACATTAACTAATTGTAATTACAGCCTAGGTATGTTAGTGCAAATAAGTAAAATATTATTGTCGATCTTTCAGAATTTTGTTCAATTTTTCTCAATCTTTCGTCTTTATAGTTAATGTAATTTTTAACAGATTCAACATATTTTTTATTTTTTTTTGTCACACATTAAGAATGTTGAATTTATTCGATGATGGAATGACTTTGTGTTATCGAGACAACGTCACCGTAAATAATGCAGTAAAACTGCATAAATGCCTACGTCATTTCAAATAAATTAATATGACTTGAGCAGACAATAATACGTTGCACAAGAAAATTTCAGAATTCAATCATGTTACATGAATTATTATTATTATTATTATTATTTTATTTTTGATAACACGAATGTATTTGTTAGAGTTGTTTTTTATTCGAAGGTTCAGCACTGAACAGATCTTCAAAATTCAATATCGATCGAGCTTATTATTAAAAAGTTCTTACCTGATCCAGAGACATTTCTATTTCGTGCGATTTCTTCGGTGGTTGAAACTCGACTGACACTAAACATTTCAACGTCCCCACTCTTAAATAGAACAAGAGCTCGATGCCATCTTGCGAAGATGGACTTTATCTACATGATCAAAGATATATCAAGATATATATATCAAGAAGTGTGGAAGTTGATAATCTTGATACACGGTAAAACCAGAATATCGAATGTTGTCAATTATGTTTTTTCCTTTTTTCTTTTTTTTTAATATTATTGAATACATCAGGTGATATTAAACTTATTGTTAGTCATTTCTGAGGTGGTCATTGTGAACATTTTTCAGAGGCTCTATATCCTTGGGTCTTTCCAGTAAATCGTTAAATCCGAACAAAAATTGAAATCATCTGGTTACCAGTTTGAAAAAAACAAATAAAATCTATCCAATAATTAATAATTGAGGTTTTTGGCAGCCACTAGCACCTACTGACATAAAATGACAATATTGTCATGTCAATCAACCAAAATCTGGAATCTTAAATCGCCATTGGTATATATTATAAGTATTTGAATATTTGTCATAAAATGCACATCATTATTATATCGTATCCTTGTAGCCTAATTGCGGACGATCATTTCGCAATCGATCCTCCTATGACTCCTATACCGTAACGATTTTCGCTATCCTACACTCCGAGTTCTTACTAAAGGTTCCACGTAACTCAAATCCGTTTTTATCGTACCGCATGATTGCGATCGGTATGAATCATGATCCATGGCTTCATCTATTCGAACGTAATGTTCTGCTATCAGATGTGCATGTGTGTGTGTGTGTGTGTGTGTATGCGTGTGTTATAATCAGTGTGTCCGTGCATTAGCGCACTGGTATTTAAATATATAATATCAAACACACGCATGTCGTGTATTGTATCTACACACAATGCCCGCAGTGACGTCAAAAAATTGCGAATAAGTCATCCCACGAATTCGTTTCCCAAAAGTCGCGGTGAACGGTCCATAGGTGTTTTAAACACCAAATCTTTCCACATCAGGAATATATACAAGTGCGCAAAAAAAAAATAAAAAAAATATAGATGTTACGAACAATGTTACAAGCATTGCTCAACAAGCGTTTCGGCTAGTTCTAAGGTTCTAGAGGCTAGAAGTCGTTACCTTTTTTTTTTTTTTCCACGTACATATAAAAACTACGGGTTTATAGATATATGTAAACGTCACTAGGTAAAATGACTACTCATGCCTACTATATATATATATATATATATATATATACATATATCTATAGGGATAAAAGGAATTGGGCTCAGATTTATACGAGTATAATAAAAACTTAGAAATGGGCAGGTCATATAGGATTTAACACAACGAACGGTTCTTAGTTCTAATTTATTAATTAAGTTAATTATAATTATGCATGTATATTATTAAAAATTGATAGATAATTAATATTGATATGATTTGCTATGTCCATCATCATCATCATCATACTTGTATTTTTTTTTTTTAATTTTTGTTCGTTCCAATTTATCTCCAAGAATATCGAATACCACACGGGGAATTCAACTACGCAAAGCGATGCTCAGCAGGTAATCGGTGCCGCGCGTTAAGAAACGCAATTCCTTGCTCACCTGCGCAGGAATGTGGGAATTCTTCAATTCCTGACGCACCACTTTCCGATGTCGAACATTGCCGAGAAATCGTCGAAGAAACCCGAAGCTTCGGTTAGTCAAGGCACAAATCGCTGAGACAACAATATACGAGTCGCGCGCTCGCGCACTCCTATCTTCTGAGTAGCGTTTCTGCGTTCGTTTAACTAAATTATTTCTTTATTTTTTTTATTTTTATTTTTTTACTTCACTTTACCGCTATTCAAATTTACGTTATAAATTTTTACCGATAAAGGGACTGAATCGTGCAAAAAATTAAAAAAAAAAAAAAAAAAACTAAAAAAAAAAAAAAAGGAATCATGTGTATCTTCATGCGCTAAAATTTTGTTGAATCACATTTTTTTCTCTCTCTCTCTATCTCGCTCTCTCTCTCTCTCTCTCTCTTATATCGCGACGCTCGTACCACACATAGTGCCACATTATAATATGTTATGTTCAGTGATCATGTAATGACAATCTTTTTCACATCTCGTTGAAAAAACGGTATTTAAAAATGTTTTAAAACTCAACAATCGTATATAATAATATAAATAACGTTATTTAAATATCTAATTAAAGTTAATCGCGTAAAGTATACCTCGTGCGGTTAAATGACAGTAAGCGAGTTCTAGCAACATGTGATGTTCCGATATATGGATAAAGATAATTATCCCTGAGATATTAAAACCGCAAAAAAAAAAAAAAAAAAGAAAAAAAAGAAGCTACAGGAATAACCGCGTGATAAGATACGCGATTAGGTATATGTGTGATAAATATTATAGGATTGTTGAGAATCTACATTCGCACACAATAATTTACAGACAAGGGGAACGTGTTATGAAAAATTTGGAAAACTACAATCTTTCTTTTTTTTTTTTTCAAAATATATTAGTTTCAAGTCTCATAGGTCTGCAGTAGTATACTATAGCTTCTATATAGCCCAAAGGTATGTAGATGCGTGATAACGGGTTGTCCACTTGTGACGTTTCTTATCTGAAATATAGTAAAGGAATATAATACCGTAATAAGAATTAGCTTGTACAAAGTGATGATGCGGGACTACGACTCCTTCGTGGAGTACGTGAAAAAAAATATTGAACAATTTCAAGATTACGTAATATAAGAACGCTCGTTATAGTGTCACGTGTTCTCAGCTGGCTCATTCAATATAATTGTAAGTTGTGATCGTGCTATTCTGTTTTTCGCAGTCTGCTGAGAAACCGTTTCTTCGTAGCGGTCTAACACGCGCATACCTCTATGTATAATGAATCGTGACCAAAAATCTGAACAGGTGAACAACGAGTACCGATTATAGGATATATAAAAGTTGCCTGGATTGTATATTGTTTGTGAATTTAGATCAGTTTTTCAATGTTATGCTTGTGAATTAAATAAAAGAGACATGAGTGTAACTCAGGCTTCAGGAAATTCAAGTTTTCTTCATAGGAATCTTGAGAGTAATAAAACATCAAAACCTACACCAGACAAAATTGTCTATGCTACGTTGGACTGTTTAGCATTGAAAAGAGCCAGACTACCTTTGCAATTGGTGCCTGTTGACAGTAATGCCTCTGTTAAGACTGATAAAATCGATGTTGATAAGAGGACCGTGAATTCGAGGAAAGCTTCGTCACGACGTCCGAGCTTCAAAGTGAGTATATTATTATCTCGAAATATTCATCCGTAAATAATGCGAAGAAATAATTCCAATGGAGAATAAATTTTAAACGAGGCTTCGTCGTAAGATAATTTCAAGTTTTATGTGTCAAGTGCGCAGTATCCGGTATGATTAACGCGATTAATAATCGTAACATATACGTGTGAAAGAGATAGAACGCGATCTTCTCCACGTGGCTTGTAATATTTTGCCTTAAATTATGACTACTTTTGTTGTATGAACAGGTGTATTAAAAAAATAGAAAAAAAAAAAAAAAACACTGATCCGTTGAACCAAAGTTTTCGAATTTTGTTTTTTTGTTTCACCGACAAAAGTTCAATTTACGTAAATTAAAATATCATATGGAAATTTGTGACTCTATACAACTTCCAAAGCGAGTAATTCATATATTCAATATGCGAGAGAATTGAGAAAGAGAAATTGTCGATGACGATTTAACTGTTCACCACTGATGTGAGACTCGTAATAGTTTGAAGAAACGATATTTATTCTTAGACATCGCTGTTTTATTATCAGAAAATAATTTTTCCCTGTGATATTTAAACCAGTTTCACGTAAACCCTATATCAAACGAATATATCATATATTGACAGAAATGTACAATCAACTCGCTATAGACTGTGTTCGGAATAAGTTATCATTTTATTTACAAGGAACGAATATCTAAGACGTTAAGGGGGCGTTAAATTATAAACCAACACTTACTTACGTACGGATGTAATAAGTTTAAATATCAACAGCCTGCAGTTCTGATAGAGAAACAATGAGTGTGAATGTATGTAGATATTCGATTGCCTGCGGCGGATCACATTGAATAGATCGTAAATTATGATGATTGCATTGACTGTATTAAAGTTTACAATGAAATGTACCTTTAAAGAATAATCTATACGCTTGATTCGCATATATGCATTCACTCATCTGAAAAGATAAAAAATTTTATGAACATTTATAATCGATGAGAATTGTTAAAAATGATCAAATAAAGATATACTAATTAATTCTTATGAGATAGATACCTTTTTTGTTGTTGTTGTTGTTGTTGTTATTATTATTAATTTGCATCTTTATTTTTTTGAATCTCACAGATTAGACCTGGGGCTAACTCACACTGGAAACAACGTCACAAGGTAAATCTGATAATCGGTAAATTCGAAAATACTCAGAAGGAAATTGCTTGCAGACAAGCTTCGCATGTGAAGAACGGGAATCTCTCTAAAGTGCCATATAAGAATGTTACGAAAACGTTTCCGGAACTATTGGACTTCCTTGTCGACGGGAAGTTACAGCAAAGTCCGGAACAGAGTAGTTTGAACAAACAGGAGAAACTTACTAGCCATATTCGTAAAAAAACTAAGACTGATTTGCGGAGACAGACGAAAGAAACCGAATCTGAATCCACGGAATATGAGTCCGATAAAAAATCTTTGAGAAAGTTAGGAAACGACTATCAAAGCGGTTTAATAAATGTGTCGTCAGAAATAATTATTAATAAATCGAAATTGATTTCTACCTCGAACGCGGTTAAAGACCAAACAGAAACTGGTCACTCTACTATTATATCAGACGAAAGCAACCTACTTGATCGTCCTAAAGATTTAGGTAGGGAAAAAGGTACGCCGGAAAATTTGAAAGAATCACGAATCGTTTCGCCAGGATCGGTTCAGTATGATTTTAAAACTAACCAAAAGCCGTCGAAGTTAAAGAGTCTGTCGCGTCAGGAATTAAGAAACATTAAGATATCTGAACCAAAGGATTTTGTTCACGTGGCATCAGCTACTAATCCTAAATTAAAAATTGAAGAAGATTCCTCGGGTTTTATGATGATAACTCACGATCAAAAATACGCTACTTTGCCATATTTTTCATACGAATGTAAAAAGAACGTCGAGTCAGAAGCGAAAGAATGGAATAATAGAAACTTGACGAATGGATTAAAACACGATGCGGATATTAAAGCTCATAAATACGTCCCTATGAGCCCCGTGAATCCGAAAAATACAAAGACTATATCTAATGTGAAATCGAAAACTGAGTTTTTCAACCGTATTAGAGATGACGTGATAGTTGTGAAAAAAGAACCCCTAAGAAGACTGTGGACGAATGATAAGACAGTAGATGGCCGCGATATAAAAGGTGAGAAAGTATCGCAGTTGGAGAACGGCCAGCTGGGTAACCCTGCGGTGGTGAAAACGGATGAAAATGAGGCCGAGGAGAAAATTTATGAACTAATAGCCGATCTTCCGTCAAGACCGAAGCCAAACTCAAGCTTTTTGTGGAGCAGCCAGCAGATGAAGATTTCAAAATCTCTTGCCGATTTGTCGAATGGCCAAATCGAGGATCGGTCATCTTTAGGATCGAACAAATTCTCACAGGGCGGAGAGAAGACTACAGATAATTCCGACGAAGATGACTATGAGACATACGAGGAGTACGACGAATACGATCACGTTGGACCAGCCCGGGTATCCACGGAGGTAAGTCGTTATCATTCGAATTTCAAAATTTTGTTCGAAAGTAATGATAAATCTTTAAAATCGGATTAAATGGGAATTTGGAACATACAATTGTATGAATTTTCGGTGATCCATATTTTACGACTTAGAAACCTTAATTGCATTTACGTTTTCCCACAGGGAGATGATTACGACGTCGTAGGACCAACTCTTAATGAAGAACTTATCGACGAAGAGATCGAGGACGATGTTTACGACGACGTAATGCCACCAGGCTACATTTTAATGGCAAACACTTCGTCGGATAATACAACATCGGAGGTGGATAATCTTCGTTCGCAAAATTCTATACCAGAATCTAATCACGCACCGAAGACCGATGACTCTATAGTAGATTTAGATTTTGCTAGAAAACAATTCATAAAGGAATTAGAGTTCCGAACTTCACAATTAAACATTGAAAATCAGTATTTATCAATAAACGAGTATTCGAGCCTCGAGGAAGTGCTCGGTGATCCGGATGTCTACGATGATGTTGGTCTTCCGAGTCAGGAACGTGTAAATAGTCTATACGCTGGATCTGTATTGGGATTTAATGGAAGAGAAGAATCTGAATGGGAAGATTTGGACGAAACTTCATTTCCTCCACGGCCATCACCACCTCCACTTCCGTTACCCCAACGAAATGGAATCAGGTGAATTTCAGGCTAATTAATGATCCTTTAATTAAAAACTTCAACATATATCACGTAGTTTCGAAAAAATTTCTAATTTACATATGATTTATGAAATTCTAGTCCAGGATCTAAATTTCCTAGTCCTACGTAGAATAAATCGATTCGATCTAATTCAATATAATTTTAATTTATTTTCACACAAGTATATCTGGAAATAAACGTATCTTGATTTTTTTTTTTCAGTACTAAAGGAGGGGAGATTCAAGTAACACCTTGTAAAAAGAAATTGGCACTAAAGTGGTCACACAAAGTACGAAGACAACGGTGCAAGGCATCGCGTGAAAATTCAGCTCGATCTTCGAACCAGAATACTCGCGATCACACCTTAGCCGGTAAGCTAATACACCACTTCAAGTCACGTATGTTTTTCTCTTCGCGCTAGTCATTCAAACTATTGTTAATGTTGTTGTGGTTTTCTTATGACTTTCAACTTCAGACAGTACAACACACATATACACATACATACCTAGATACCAAATACTTCTCTTTCTAGATCCACTAACGATTTTTTTTTTTTTTTTTTAAGTAATAATAATACTAATAGTCGTTGTAAAACGAATTTAAAAATGATACAGATAATTATAAGTGCATGAATCAAATATACGTACGTTCCTTATCATTATTTCAAGTAAAATAATCATTTAGTCCAGTGTGATTATCGATTTAGCCATACACAAATATTCTATAGGAAGTTACCACTTTTGTATGGTCATCCTATTTGATGAAATTACACAATATGTCATAGAGCCCTGCTAGCCCTGCACTCAGAGGCAATTAAAATCAGTTACCCAACTGATGGGTACAATTCTTCGATATGCGATAGAATAATACGTAAACCAGATTCTAATTATCTAGCAAGTTACTAATTGTCTGTTCTAACTTTCTTCATTGTGTGTTACGTTATGTTCTGTTTTTGTGTAATCTTGGCTGTATTCTTTTTTTTTTTTTCTATCAGCTGTGTAATGTTCTTTTAGAATAGTAAAGCTTTATTATACTGTTCTATTATTCATTTCTATTCTATTATATTCTATTCTATTCTATTCTATAATCTAATCTACCTAAACTTTGTTTGTGGTTGGTGGCGTAAGTCGAGGTGCCGTAGACTTTGGTTTTCCTACTAATATAACATGTGTGGGTATTATTATCGATATACATATGTATGACGTCAGTAACGACAAAATTTCATCAACAAATAGAGTCTAAATGGTAACATGGATTTTACCAGAATAATTATTTCACGCGCGATCATTTCAGTTTATTCATTTCATTATGAGGCTTAATTTGTCGATGAAATTCCCTGTACACATCGATGTATCTCATGGTATAACACAGAGTATATAATGTATAATATCGAAGAATTTTAAACTCAAATCAGATCATTGGCATAATATAATCGACAGTTTAATACTGAGCATCTCCGAGTGTTTAGAATGTGAATTCATTAATACGGTTGATGCAACTTTTTCTATATAAAAATCAATCGAAGAAGATATTTATTGCAGCGGAATTCACACGTATTGCAGTGTACCGGCTAAGCCTTGGAGATGATCAATTCTCACCGTCAGCATCGACTTATACAATAATTATATTGGCACGTGATTCACGGATAGGCACGTACTGACGTATGTAGTACATCCTATAGCTAGAGGCGACATATTTCTTTCCGTTATGAGGTAATATCTGAAAAGGACAGTTTCACGAATGACAGAAGGTGGGGTAATACGGACTCAATCAAATTTGGTAAAATAAATAATGTCAAATCTACGGATAACTCTTTTCATACATTTGGGTTGGACGTCCAAATGTCCTATATATATATTTAACATGTGACAAATGATGTCCAAAAACTGGCTTGAGATGATATCGGTCCTTTGTCTCTGTGTTATAAGTAATTATTGTGTTATACTATTGAACTATTTCTGTAGATGTATATCCTTTGTATACATAAATGCGAGCTGGTAATATTAAATGATCAGCACGGAAATAGTGCGTTACGTGTACATATACAAAGTAAAAGTTTGTACGTGTCGCGGGCAGAGGATGAACCGTGACCAAGCGATGACCATGCGACCATAACACTCGACTTTCGATTGTCACTACATAGCTGAAAATAAGTCATCTACGGGTCATTCTGATCGACAAGAAACAGGGGCCAACTCTGGGTCACGGACATCGTTATTTAGAGTCAATTAACGATAAAGACTTGCGTTGGGTTCTTTCGTCTGTCTCACCTGTCGGATGAATATTATGCCTGAGGTCTGTATCATATACCATATATTATTAATATACTATACCTCTTCTCTTTCTATCCTAAGTTACACGTTTGCAATAATGTTCATTATATTTGCATGTGGATTTTGGTTTGTGGAATAAAAATTGTCACTACTGCTTGTCGGCGCATATACTGGGATAAAAATCAAATGATCACGCTTATTATATGTGCTTTTATGACGCTTGAATTGTGTATTTCAATATCCTCATTCCTTCCTCACACTATTTTTGTACGAAATAAAACTCGACGACTGGTTTTTAATCCGGTTAGCCTCAAGAAGCGTGGGATGGGACGTCTCGTATTCCCATGATGTATTCAAAGGAAACAATTCAATCTTTCTATATGTATAATGGAATAATCGCTCCCAACCAGCAATGGGTACGGTTTTTTTATTTTTTTTTATTTTTTTTTTCTAAACCAACCGATATAGGAGTTGACTTTAGACGCGCGCGTTGAATTGCCTATAGAAATAGTGAAATTTTGTTTTATTGACGGATCTATACTTCATTATACCTCCTATTATCATATTTGTGAAAAAGATTTTTTCAGCAATCAATTAGTGAGAGAATTAGTGACGCAGCATGCATCTGTGTGGATTGATTAGGAAGGAGGAATCAGAATACGTTCTGATATTTGATTATGGGAAATTATTAGAATTCTAACGAAATTCTATGGTGCTGAATATGAGATTATTGAAATACGAATAAAATGTGATAATATTTTTAAGTAGAGATCTCGATTCTCGAGAAACGCGAGCGTTACGCACACCGCGAGTCACCTTCCAACTTCCAGTATAGTATAGAGACAGAGACAAGGTGAAAGCGCGCGATATTGCGTTCTCAGTCGGTTCTGAGACTCGAAGCTAAAGCGTTCTGTACACCGGTCTGAAAGGTTTAACTTTTTAATACGTAAGGTATTCAAGACGCGTTCTTATATACTAGCACGTCTTAGTACTGGGACAAGGTTGGTTCGGTTAGCTTGAATTCTAAGAAAATTCAAACGGTACGTGATGACTTGAAAAAAATTTCGTAATGAGGGAAAGTTTACACACTTTGTCACGGAGGCCAAATACTCAGGGTAAGTTCATTATAGGTTTTTCGTAGGAAAGTTTCGAGCCTGTAGAAAAAAAAAAAAAACAAAAAAAAAAAAATCAATAATTATATACAAACACACGCTTTATAAGTTATAAATAATGAAATGAAATGAAATGATGAGATCACGCGGGTAACCTTGAGATTCGTTTCAAGTCGCTGTCAGCCTTGGTACAGGATCGGTATTGCTGCTCGGTTCTACAGAGAAAAGATTACTTCTCTCTCGTTCGGATGGAATTAGCGATGAAATTTTTAACGAACAATACTTCACGTGTGGATTGGTGCAATTAAGACTTTTGGTTCCGGTAGATGAACTGAAAGAGGTGCAAGAGTTGTCCTGTTACGTTAACGAAGGTCCTACATCCTAAGCTATAATATCATATAAAACAATCATTATTATCTCTCATTACCCAAAAAAAAAATAAAATAAAAAACGATACCATTTCGTAATACACATAATACTATACCTAAATCTATGCGATACACACCTTTTTTCATATTAATTACAATTTCATACAGCAACTAATTACATCAAAGTTTCAAACCTTCACTGTTTGCAATTTGCTGTCTGCTGTTTTGGATTTAGAAACGACATAAATTTGCAATGTGGTAGATTCAAGGATTTTTTAATACTTTTTTTTTCTTTTTCTTCTTTGATTTTTGCACACCTTAATGTAAAACTAGAGACTACATCATAGTCGATCGTTGAGACGTTAGCATCCTTGTTACATTTACCTATATATATATGCGATATAATGCTTTTGATTAAATACTTGTTCATTAATCTTGGCGTATAATTCTACTTGCGATCTTTTTTAATCAGACTCAAGTTCTGATAACAGCAACTACGAGACTCTGTACTCCTCTCAGCCGGATGACTTTAGTTCAGACTCAGAAACGGAAAAGGAAGATGCAGGAGGAAATGATAGCGGATTATCATCTAAGAAAGAAGATATCTATTCCGAAGCACCTTCACGACCAACACCACCGCCACCAAGAGAAGCAAGTCTTACGCAAACTTTGGGTAGGAGGATGAAATTATTACGGCGTACCTGGAGCCTTACAAAAGGTAGTTTGGGAAGAATACGAAAAAAAAGTTCTGGAGAACATGAACCGATTTATAATGATGCGCTACCCAAAGATCCTAGCATAGGAAATCATCTAGGTGCTAATACGACAGATTCGAAAAAATACTTCAGTTTTAAAAAACATTTTCGCAAGAGCGTAACAGGACTGTCAACTTTCTATTTGGACAAAAATGAGAATAATTTTAGTCCCAATGACGCTGATGATAAAGAAAAAATTTATAGTAATGGCAATTGGTCAAGTGGCGAGTCCCGAAGTTGGCAGGACGACGATTCTATGCGATCTCAGAACAGTAATGCGGGTATGTAAGAACGAGTAGAATTGTGCATCAATGATTTTTTTAACATATTTAACTCGGAATTATTTAACGTCTATATTTTATAGATCGCTGTAGTCTTTTAGCCGAGGAACCGCTCTACCAATTTTATGCTGCTGCTGCTGCCAGAGTTGCTTTTGAGTCAGACTCTGATGGCTACGAAGAGGTAATTTTTTTAATTCGCCTATATTTATTAAAAACTTATGTGATTGTCTATAACATGATTAATTTGAATTTTGTGTTACAGGTCGAAGATCTAATTCCAACCCAAGCAGCAACTGATCTTGCCAAGCCTGGTCATAGAACTCTTTGGTGTCAAACACCGCAAGTTGTTAATAACGGCCTCCATCGTGAGTGGCTGTTACAATTTAATTCCCACTTGGATTGAAATTGAACGGAAATATGAAAAAAAAAAAACGATAATTGATTTTTAATTGCAGAAAGATTATCAGCAGAAGAACGAAAGCTCCAAGAAGCAAAATTCGAGATCCTTACTTCGGAGGCTTCCTATCTGAGTTCGTTGCGTGTTCTTGAGGAAGAATTCGTTAGAAATTTGGAGGTGAATTCAGGTATGTTAACGTTGTCTGAAAAAGAAAAACTATTCGGCGGAGTTCCTGGCATACGAAAATCTTCTGAACGGTTTCTTGCTGATCTGGAAAATGTATGGACTGAAGATCCACTGATGTATGGATTGCCAGATGTATTGCTTAAACATGCTAAAAGATCCTGCAATGTTTACGTACAGTACTGCTCCAACCAAGTCAGCATAGATACAACTTTGAAAGAATTAAGGTAGGCTTAGTCAATTACAAAAAAATTAATTATCTATAGATTGAAGGGTTCGCCCTAAATACCAACAGGTCAATGAAAATCAGTTAAAAAATAATAATCGCGTAAAAGAAACTCCTTCAGTCATTATAAAAAGATTTATACATTTTTTTTTGACACTGTTGTCATCATCAAGGATAAACTCGTGAACTAACTGAGTGACAAGACTGATGCCTCAGTTTTTAATCGCATTTTCTAAATTTCTAAATCGTGTTTTTCAGGGCAAGAAAGGGTTCCAAATTTCTGGATGTCTTATCTCGTATTGAGTCGCATCCTTCCTGCCAGAGTTTATCTCTACATTCATTCCTAATGTTGCCAATGCAACGAGTTACGAGGTAATACAATTTTCTAACGAATATAAGGGGTGATTTGTATTGATCAGTAATTTGAATTTTGAAACATATTCCAGGCTACCTTTATTAGCTGATGCAGTATTAACTAAACTCTCATCAGACCACGCTGAGAGATCATCTTGGGAAAATGTATTATCAAATTTGAGCAGAGTTGTTGCTGAATGCAATGAAGGTGCTAGGGCTGCTGGAAGGCAGGTTGAGATGGAAGCATTAGCACGGTAATAGAAAAGTGTTTTATTTATTTTTCTCCAAAATTTTAAATCTTAATTGTTTCGAAATAAAAACTCTAACTTAACTCAATTTGGTCGTTATTCTGTTTTCAGAAAGCTTGAATACTCCTCAAAATTAACACCTATAACGTTGAGAGATAAATATTTGATCAGAAGCGGTCCGGTCGTTCAACTCTCACCTAAAACTGATGCTGACTATAAATTGACCTTCGGAAAAAGGCTGACCAAGACTTCATTGCATCTATTCTTGCTTACCGACTATCTACTAATTGCCAAGCCAAAATTAAGGTGAATACGATCTCTGATTTGATAAGAAAAAAAAAAAAAACATCAATAATATATTAATGTTGCTAATGTCTAGGTCATCAATGCGTTAATAACACCATATATAACATTTTATAGAATATTATAGCAGACTTTCATTCATTATACATGCATCTAGCAACTAGGAGTGGTTTTCTTACTTTCTTAAAACGATTAAGCATAAGCATGAGCTATTTATTATGCTGTTTATTAATTAACTGAAAGCTAGCGATGTTAAAAAAGAAAAAATAATGAATTAGATTACTACTAGCTGTAAGAAGCAATTAAAACCCGTAATGTTTATTCATTTAGCTCTCATGACGAGACTTATACGGTTATTGATACCTGTAAAAGGAATTTGATCACAATGGAAACAGTCGCTGAAGATTCGCCATGGGCTGGACGTCACGCAATGATATTAACGCTATTGGAAAATCATTCAGGACGTGAAATTGAATTTGTATTAACATGCGAAAGCGACACAGAGCTTATGCGGTGGTTGGATGTTGTTTGTCCACCAAAATCTAGTCTTATTGGCGAAACGTTGTACGAGAGTTGGGACTGCCCTCAGGTGATGGCAGTCTACTCTTATGCACCTGTTCAACCAGATGAACTTGCTCTACACCCAGGTAAGTCTATGAAATCTTTGGATATTTTATTATGTAAAATTTTGGAAAGGATCTCTCAATGAAGATAATTCAATTTTATTCATTTCATTTTTAAGGAGACGTAATAAACGTTCTTAGAAAAATGGCAGACGGTTGGAACCACGGTGAAAAACTTTTGGATGGAGAGCAAGGCTGGTTTCCAGCAAATTATACTAAAGAAGTTGCATCTGAACATGTTCGTGCAAGAAATCTTAAACAACGACATCGTCTCCTGGCTGTGACAGGAAATTTGCTTCAAAAAAGAGGCAAAAGTAATGCCATATACTGAGACAAATTCTATGAAAAAATTCAAAGTGAATAATTACGGAAAGCTCAATTGATTTAAACAGTATGATATAGCTTTTCGGACCATGTCAAAGTGTTATACATATCTATGAATCTTTCGGCCAGAAAATTCTCGTTTCTATATTGTTAGCACAAGTCTAATCATAATTTGAAAATGCAGAAAAATTTGGGCGATAATATCGTGAAATTGCCTTGTGAATTCATAGCTAAAACTTGTTAACATTTTTATAAGCGGTCATTATTGTGTAACTATAATTATGCCGATTTGACAAACAGGCAAATAATGTTTTATATTTTTAATTAAGTTTATACCGAAATGGGCTGAATGTACCAATACATCTGTAATAACTTTATAACATGTGTATGTATACTGAAAGTTACGTGTGTATGATAAAAATCGTTCTCTAGTGCTCAAATATTGTTAAATCAAAAAATTTTTACATTGTATATAATAAAATAATATTTATTTATCGCAGTCATTATCTTCAACTGTATTTTAATTAGTTCCTTTCTTGTGTTTTTTTTTCCCACATCTATAACATGCGTTCATCAATCATTAGAGAAATCTAATTGCTTTCAATGAATGAACTGATTATGTTAGATGAATTCAGGTATTTCAATAGATTCAGTTCTCAAATGGCTTAACAAAAATATTTTTATGAAAATCTTGTGACCCTTTATTCATCAATGTCAATTTTTTTTTTTAATTATAAATATAGATTTTATACATTCGCATAATTTAGGCCTTAGACACATGTAGGCAGGAGAGAGCGGGGTGAATTGAATACTTCTTCTATTTGGAGTACACTTACTATCGACGTTCTGTACTAGAAATAAGCTACTCAGTCATTAATATTAAGAACGTTTTTACGAACAAATTAAAGATAAAGAAATACTGTAATTGGTAAGTATGACACAGTACTCTATCAGTTTTTCCAAGAATTCTAATGAATGAAATCTATGGCTAACAAATTCCTCAAGAAACTAAGTTTCACTACACTTTCGTCATATGATCAAATAGTGAAAGACAATAAACTATTACAGTCGAGGTGTCCAATTACCTTCACTCTCTTTAACATGAAATACATTTGTTTCATAAAATTTGGAGCGCATTTAAGAGCACCGAAGCTGTTTTATTAGTCAGTCCAAGTCTGGTGTCTGACGAGATTAGTTCAAAGTAGTTTTATGACCCCAGATATTATGGAACTAAAACCGCTATTGATTTATAAATTAAATTATATAAAGAGGAATGTGCCAGTTTGATTTGTCGTATCGATTAAGCATATTATTGTTAATATATTTTGCTTGTGACCATAACTTGTCATTAATAATGCAGTATGCTTATACCTATTACCAATTTGAATATGTATTATATAGATTTTGATAGAAAAAAAAAGTGTGACATAAATAAAGGCGAGTAAATAAACAAAATCTAACTGTAGAATAAGATAAGTTTTACAAAATCGACGAGTGGTGGTAAAATTGAGCAGGAAGCAAATATAGTTTGAGCATATATAACTGTTTTTTTTTTCCTGTGTTTTGTGTTAAATCTTTTCTTCTCAACTCTTGTATATCAGTCGTTATTAAATTCTTACTTTAGAGTAACCAGATGGCTTTACTTCAAACAATCTCCTTACAAAGTAAACTTGCAGTGTTGTCGTTGCTGCTATTACCAATAATTGTATAATCGACCAATTCTGAACGTAAGAATTATTGTCCAATAACAAATTAATATCTCTAGCTTCTCGACTTCTGCTAAGATGCTGAATTTGCAACATTTCATTAATGTTCTTCTCAACACCTACGATTGTTGTCTGAAAATTAATGAACACTATTTAAATATTTCACTTATACAATAGAAATGACATATTTTATAGATTATTTTATATAGAGCTTCACTCTATATTCCAGTAAGTATATTACCGTAAAGTTTTCAACTGAAAGATTCAAGTCAGCAAGTTCCTTAGTGAATTTGTCCCATTGATCATATCTGTGAAAAATCGAATAACAGTTGAATCACTGTTACTAAATGCATGGAAAATTTAAAACGCACTTAAGGTATTAATTTGGCGATTGTATAATCTTGAAATCACCTTATCACAGTCAGATATAGATTAACCAATTTTGAGGCAAATCTAGAAAACTGATTATCTATGCAGACGCTGTAGTATCCCCCAGTACCAGATTGATCCTGATAATCAGCGCTGGTTCTCCATTGGTAAGGGTAAACTATTTGACCTGTTGGATTCCGCACGGCAAAACCTGCCATTCCGTCTCCACCTCGCAATACCTATTGAATAATGAACAATTCCTTTTTCATAAGTTAAAATGTCTGAAATATTGGCTTTAGCATGACATTACAGAAAATGATTGACGTATTGTATTAAGAAAAACTGATACACAGAAAAGAGAGAAAACTACATTAGTATTACATTTGCAGTTAGTTTCATAGAGAAAGTTCTGCTATTCCATATGGCTGAGATGTTCTCTTCATTAGCTTATTTGTAGATTCTATTTGTCAGAGATATTGTGAAAAATTAATATAGAGTATCGAATATGTTATTAGTGATATAATAACACGTATTATATTATTAAACGTTTGTTAATTAAATTGTGTTTAAAGAATAATTGTAACTATGTCATATAATGATGATGATGATGAATTTCTTATAGAATTCAGCATATGTTAATAGTTATATTATAATAATTCTGTGTCTCTCGCACCTGGAAGCTGACATAAAATGTTGCTCCTGGATTCACATATTGAAAATAACAATCTTCTTTGCCGGGATCTATGTGCACTTTATAGTCCATAGCTACTGCAGGAAGAGTTTCGTACCATGGTTGAGTAGTTTCTGTTTGTGTTAGTCCCAATAGGGTACCAAAAATTAAAAGATCGACAACAAAATACATCCCGTTCAATTTAATTAGAATTATTAAATAAAAGATTTGATGACGAATAATTCTACCGTCGAATAATCCCCACTACAAACCGATGTGAAACCGCTTTCACCACTGTCCGGGACCGCAACATTTTTCTCGTACAACGAAAAAAAAAAACACCGCTATCAACAAACGGTAAAAGGCTAGAAGGAGTAGGAGCAGAGAGATAGGCAGTCAGTGTTATCTTTAAGCTCTTACGATTCTGACATCGTTAAATAAAACTCGATGGGGCCATCGCACCGTCAGCATATGTGGGTGTTCTAAAACCTATTTCATACAGGCATACACAAGGCATACGCTGGCAGCGTGACGTCACTTGTCAGTCGTGAGAGTTGCATGCAGTAAGGCGTAGGTATTTTTTTGCGGAAAATCTATATTCGTTGATTCGATCGCGAAATGGCAATACCATTTCACAACCTGTTGGCGAACACTGACCTAGGGTACGTATGAGGGTTGCGAATGATAATATAAGATGAGATATCAGAGAGCAAAAAAAAAATGACTTTAAATTCGATTCATCGAACAGGAAAGAAAGAGAAAAAAAGAGCATCCAAAAAGCAGAGAGTTTGTTAGCGTAACGGTCGGCATTCGACTCTTCGAGCGCAGCATCCCTGACCTCTGTACCCCCACGTAGGCACAGAGATGCAGCGAAACATTTTGCCCATTCAAATGATTCAATTGAGATTGGCACTGCATGTTACATACGCGATTAATTAAACAACGATTACTATTAGGTGAATTTAAACAATAGAATTAGTTATATTGATAAATGGAATGTAGAAGTACTAAGCGAAATGATCTGATTATTTATAATGAATTTCATTCCTGAAAGAGATGAGTTTTTGATAATTCTTGGTACCAACTCGCGCGAATCATTTGACGCTGTGAAAAAAATAGAAATAATACGACGTACTTAAATTATCGCAACCTGCCTGCCCCACGCTTCAATCCCAAGACCGACGAACGCGAAAAATATATTCTATAACCGCACGCGTTTCGCACTCAAGCACACAGCACCCTAATGTATTAACGCGCGCGAAATTCTACTTCCGTTGGTTTCCATCGTCCAATTTTAAACCGAGCAAAACCTAGTCATTCACACCAACACATACATAATCCTCGTCAATCACACTCGTAAATCATAGCATAAAATGAACCGATAAATATTTAATTGCATGCGAGACTCACCATCGTTGATCTCCGGATATACGGTCAAGTATAAAATTACAAGACATGGACCTCGAAATGTAATCCTTTGGAGAAGAAATCTTGGTGCGGGGCGGGTAGGGGCAGGGGCAGGGCGTCGAGGTATACACTTGATTGGTGCGGATGAAATAAACATAGATGCCTATTTAATATCGTATTATACGTATGAATTCCATACTTTCGACGAATTTTATACACAAATGCACTTTTCATTATATGTATGAATTATCATACCATCGATGAATTTTATACACAAATACACTCTGACAAATATAATTTGAAGATTCGACTCACTGTAGTATTACATTAATTGCATATCTATTCCACATTACGATATACACTCAGGCACTCTCACAAAAAACTAACCACTAAAATTAACGGTACGGTAAATAATAAGTACGCGATGATAGTTAACCTTCAATTAGATCGAATATCGATTTATAGAGGTCTATAGGTTACCTCAATAGTTGTATGAAAATGCGACGCGGCGCTACGTCACAAAGCCAAGCTTAGACAATGGTCGCCAACAAGTTGGCGTCGCGATACCGCCAATTTGATCTACGAAAATCACGATCGAATTATTTGTATCGCATTTTTATGCGCGCGAAATTGAGGTTTCTTTCACTATTCCCGGCGAAAATGAACTATAGGGATGAGAAAAAAACATACCAAAAATGTAAAAGACTCGCCCGATTGACTTTATCAGATATTAATCTCAGCCAAACCGCGAACTTATTTCACTGCCTCTAACACAATAGTTGGTTGAGCCCTCGGTTAGCCCGTAAAAACTTGTTGACAAATCGCGACTCGGATTTAATACTACATACCCGTTTTTAGAAAAACTGTTGGAAAGCAAATCGCGTACCTGTTGCTACTCCAGACCGAACGTTACTGACGATAATTATAAGTTATATGAACTATAAGTTACCGGTGAGGGTGCCCCTTCGGGCATCTTACGTTTGTACTTTGTTTTCACCCTCGTTAGAAAATTCGATAATCGATTATCGAACGATCATTACTCGTACGATTGTGGCATAAATAAATCAGACTAGAAGGCAAGGAACTGTGCTCCCGAGCTTCTACTGTGAAATATTATATTCTTATTTCCAACAACGCACACACAGAGGACAGCACGTGTAACAAATCGCCTAAAATCCCGGAGCGATTCATCACCGCGCGAAATTGATTTTTGAATTAAGCACGTAGCGATACATGCAATAAATTGCCTACGACCAGGCGCTCGATATCTTTTACCGTTTACTGAAGATATATAATATTATATATTATATATGTAATATATAATATCTAGCTCTGGCTAAATTTGTGAGCTGATTAAAAATTTCTAAATCGAACCAGATTTTCTCTAAGATCATGCGAGTTGAAACCCTCGGAATTTCCTTTGATATTCGATACTCAGGAAGTCGAAATTCTAAGGGAGAGACAATCTGATTGATTTAGCATAACAGATATAACAATAATTTTTGACAATAGGGTCTAAGGATATAGAACATTGTGGCAATGGTAAAAGATATTGTAAACACATTTTATAATTTATTATCATTTGCATACTGCACACAGTGACCTGCACAACCAATTATTTGTAAATGAAAAATATATGAACTGTATCTATAGTATAACTTAACTATTGTTTGAGGAAAATCTTCGTTTTTAAAATATATATATATATATATTTTTTTTTTCATAGTTAGCTAGACGTAAATAGTAGTTCAACAAATTTATTTAATTTTTATTTATTCGTTTTATACGACGTATATAGTTCATTGTGTTGTGTGCGTATTTTTTTTTTTTTTTGTGAATTCGTTTAATTAATTATATAATTAATTGTATATTTTTTTTTTTTTGTTTTTTTTTTTATGGAACATTATTTAACGCATTGTTATTCTTCTTTACATTAGTGGAAAATAAATATTGTCATAGCTATAATACGTGTACGTGTGAAAAGCTGCTTGTTATATTCAATTCATATCACTGCTAAAGACACTAAAACAAATATGGGAAAATATACTTTATGTTAGCAATAATAATCCTATGATACTTCATTATTTCAAATTCAATAATACCTAAACAAAATAAAATAACGAAATTTCGAATTTTGCAATGGTCATGAGCAGTGATTTAAATTTTGTATAAAGTTCATTATGTTTTACACCTGGTATCACAACAGATTGACTGTTTTTAAGATAATTTTCATACAGTGTTTGAAAATTTAGTTTAGTTCTTTTTTTATTTATTTTTTTTTTCATTTTTTAAACACAATCTATAGCTCTGAACTGTACACTTCAATGGAACGTATACGGGATAGCTATTTTATTTTTATTTTTATTTTATTCGTTATTCATATTCTTTTCTTTATAGGTGTCACATCTATTGAAGGCTTAAATGGTTTCTTTTTTTTTTTTCGCATTATCAACCATGAAATGATATATTATTCGTCGATATGATCATATTTTCATGTAAATCGAGATAAGCATGTATTGTTGTATGAGTATCATTCATATCCAAGCAGGGATTTCATTCACGATGGTTTTCGTTTTTTTTTTTTTTTTTATCTTTTTCTCTTTTCTCGATGATACAAAAATTATATAATTGTTTTTTTTCAATTTTTTTTAAAATGGCAGGTGTATATTAAATTTTCTTTTTCTCAAATACTGATTTGCTTACAGATATTACATAAATGTACGTACATTTATAGATAGGAAGTATCATAGTACTTTGTGAAATATATCAGACATCGGCTAACTATAGTTTAGCCAGTAGATTTTTGGGTGCCTCTAATATTGAATACATTATTGAAATTTGTAACAGTGGGAGTTTTCATTTGTGAAAACTTAGAACTTCTAATAATTATAATTTGGCAGAAAGCTTAGGTGTTATTAGACTATGGCACTGTAATTTTATATGGTATATCCTGAATCTTATACTCCATCATAGCCAGATATACACAATACTCATATTAGATTTAAAAATACGTGGGTATGCAGTTCGAAAATTGAAACCAAGTATATATTTTGGTATAATATGTTAGCAAACCACATATACGAAACTGAAAATTCTTTCAAAAAAAGAGGCACCTCTTACAAATATTCGTACATAGTTATATGCTATATTTTTCACATCATTTTTGAATCACATAGCTCGATTAAAAATATATGTCGTTGTAACAAGCTTGATTCTGTATAATTACATTCTGCTAATAACGTATATATATATGTATTGTTCTAATAAAATTTAAGCAGAATACCGTTTCGTGTTTTAATTTATAATTTATCTTTCGGATATTTCATTCACAATACAAAAAATCAGACAATCATTCAATCGAAGTTTAATAGATGTTAGCTAGGACTCAAATATTCACAGAATCAAATATCAACTAAATATTTAAGCCATTTAATGATTGACTTATTGTCGGATCTTTCGCTTTGCAATCCTAATTGAGATATTAACTTATACAAGGCAAATATGTTTCAAGATTATAATATCTATAACAGTATTACACCGGCTTTTCTTGCTTGACGCATGCAGTAGAGACTCGCTCTTTGAATAACATACTTTTGTAGCAATGATTTACAGTCAGGTCATTTCGTGCATTTACTCTTCTACCATGTGATCTGGCAATTAATAACGAATTTACAAAGTAACAACGGTGTATATTTTCACGTTGCTTCAATCACACAAATAATTAATTTCCACTAATTGAACTTTGAAATAATCGACGTAAAGTCGATTTTATACGCTTTAATTAAACTAAAATGTAATTTAAAAATATTCTATACAATAAAAATTCTCGCTTTTACTTCACAGATTCAGTTAATTGGTGATAACTGATAGTATAACGACTCTTTTGTCTTTGCTTTGTAATTTCACCAATAAATTTTAATATTATTAATCAACAAATCGTAATATTAAATGAGATTAAGCTCAACTATTGAAACCATCAATCATTATCAATTTAAAAATAAAATATGCTCAATTTGTTTAAAAAAAAAAAAAAAACATTATACTGTGCTTGATTCATTGCCACAAAATATTGCCGAACTTATTATATAGTTTTTCTACGTGCAACGTAACATTCAACAATCACTACTAGCTCGGAATAGTATTATTGTCGTACAAGTAAGAAGCTTCTAATATATTTAACAATAAACAGTGGTTAATATAACAATTCATGATTGTGATAAATAAACACAATATTCCACATGAGTTTTCCTAATTTCCAAGATAGGGAGATCAACAATATATATAGGCAACCCATTCATTTCTATTACATTTTTACTCGCTTATCAAAACAGATGTTATTTTCATTAGGCTTCATGAATTATATAACAATGATTCATTTTTTACAATTTCATATTGCAATCTTATTGCACTGCTGAATTGTATGTATTATGTGATAAGTAGTGTTGAGGTTTCATTTCCTTATTCGTACAGTAATAATGTAATATAATGAATGGCTTCCGTTCATTCGTACGTATTTTTGGACCACCAGCAAATGATAAATATTTAATGCATTTGCTAAATGTTCTTTGGTACGAAAAAATAACATATTCATGTACGGGCCACGTCAACACACAATATTAATTCCATTTGAGGCAGTGGCACGCTGGATGACACATAGGTGAGGCGTATAAGCACTTATTAAAGTATGTGCACAGCATAGATATTTTTTTTTTTTCCTATCGCTGGTCAGACCTGGCGAATTGATGATTAAAATGAATTCTAACTCTTGCATCTGCGGTTGTTTACTTTGCGCGTGCCACAGCTTTTACATATGCACAGACATTACATTACGATATTATATGTATTTTCACAATTAAACACTAATGTAGGCCATGGCATTTTTATTTTTTATTTTATTTTTTCCTTATTATTTAAAAGGGTCTGATATTTTAGTATCTAGCAAAAATACTTTGTATCAGAAAGTTTTATCTAAATTTAATATATTGGTGGGTACTTCTGTATCCTAGAGCATGTTATGATAAAAGATATTAGTTGAGAAATCATTAATTAATCATTTTCTTTGGTCATATTCTTAATGTAGTTACTATAAATTACTAAGTTTTGGAAACGAATTGTTAAGAAAACCTAAAAACCACACTTTGGTATCAGACCCTTACTTGCATGCCAAAATGCAAATATGAAAGACAATATTGCCTTACGTTAAATATTTTATTCTTGATTCAGAATAATAATAATAATCGTTAGGCAGCCGAAGTTGGGCTTCACCTATTGAAGCTCAAGATCACAAAGTTTATAATAAAATCATGATAAATAACTAGGTATATTAATTGCAATAAATAAATCTTAAGAAAAAAACAAATAAAAGAAAGATAAAAACTACGTTTATAAAAGGGCAAAAGATAAATTGCATGTCATAATTTAATTATGCATGACAGAATCATCATCAGACAGAAATAATCACGTACTGTAAAAGTTTGCAATATAATTAGTAGCTGTTTATGTGCAATGCCTTATTCAACAGTAACCAGACGTTATATTTTATTTTAGACTCGTTTCATTTCAGTAATTCGAATAATTCTGTTCAGTCATTTTCAGACATGCAGCAGCTATGTTGTATACCAGTAATTTTGAACTTGATTAAAGTATACTTGTGCATGAGAATAATCTCGGCGTAGCAAATAATAAAAATTTTGCTACGAATATAAAATAATTAAAAAAAACTGATATGGTATCGTTGAACGCGAATTAAAAACGAAAAAAAAAAAACTATAGGATAAAATAATGTATAGTGCTATAGCTTACGAGAACTGTTTCTAACCAGCAGTCATTAAAAGAAAGAAAAAAAAAAGAAATAATCATTATAGTCATTTGATGACGAAGATTATAGTGTTGGGAATTAATTAGCTTCCCAAAAAATTACAAATTACGGAATAAAAAACGATCAATTCCATATTTTTGGTTGATGGTAGAAAATTGATGTGTATGCCCGATCGATTGAGACATCGTTTTGGCTTAGCATTTGAAAGATGAAAATTCAGCGGATGTTCATATGGTTATTATGGTGTGTATAACTTCATAGAACGAATGGATATTATCAGTTTTCTTTTTGACCATTTATCAATTAATTGTCAATCTATTAGACGCCGACTAATTAGGTTTCTCGATGATAAAACTCGACGATACTGTATCCATTAACTCTATCATAGAAAGATCAGAAATAGTTTTTCAACAATCAAACAAAAATTTCAAGAGATGTAGGATCAAAGCAACACGTTTTTTCATCGAGAGCTGTAGAGTTCGTTTATCAGATCTCAAGAGGCTACAGCAGCTCAATATATAATTAGTTGTAAAATGCTATTAGTTTAGAACTCAAAAGTTCAGTGATTTAAATCGCGGATAAAAAAGAAATAAAAAATTGCATTGAAAGACCATTTCTCACCGTTCTATCCAATTGATAAAGTTTAGAGAAGATTACACTTTCCTGAACGTCTTCTTTTCCGACGATTTTTCTCCAACTCAGCTGGCGGCTGGTTCCTGATTATACGTACTACCTAAAATAGCGATAAAAGAATAAGATATAACCGAAGTTTGAAGTAGGCAAGAAAGCACATGTTAAATTAATTTCCAATGAATAAAAGAAAGATTATTTCTGTACAAGCTCTATGATACTGTAAATAAATCTTAAATTAAATTTCACCTCGTGGAATGCAGCGTCTACATTGAGCGGAGGATCTTTGGCCGAAGTTTCAATATAAGGAATTCCAAGTCTATGTGCCAATTCCCTGCCTTGTTCCTCAGTCACTTTTCTCAGATGTACAAGGTCTACTTTATTAGCGACTAACAGCATAGGATAAACGTCTCGATCTTTGACTCTAAGTATCTGTGTATAAAAATTTCCAACATTTTCATAAGATTGTTTATCTGTGACTGAGTATACCAGCAAAAAACCGTCCCCTTTTCTCATGTACTGTTCTCTCATCGCACTGAACTCCTCCTGTCCAGCTGTGTCCAGTACTAAATAAAAGAATTACACATTTCATGATGTATTTCATGCATTTCTGTATTCAGATTCAATCAATATCACATACAAATGACTCACCATCCAAAATGCACCATTGCTTATCTACCTCGGTGTGTTGAATGTAGCTATCTTCTATCGTCGGATCATAATCAGTGACGAATAATTTTTGAAAGAATTGTATAGTGAGCGCACTTTTTCCGACACCTCCATCTCCGACAACAACTAATTTGAAGGTCAGGAGGTTGTCATTATTAGGTGGTCGCGTCATTCCACCCCTGGGTCCTCCTCCCCCTCCCCCGCTACTCTGCCTGCGTCTACCTATTCTGCCAATAACCACTAGGACTCGTAAGATCGTGTCCTCCACAACTCTGCACGGCTACATGAAAAGTGTTACCTTTTAGCTGTTGACTTGCAGCTGTGCCTTTGAATTGAGAAAAAAAATCAAATATTTAATTTCTTCTCTTTTTTCTTTATGTTTGGTGTTTTTCTTTATTATTATTTCAATGTTAGTCGAATTTATCATCAGGTATAATAATTGAATTGATGATTTACTATGTCAGGTGAGAATATAGAGTATATAGTTATCAAATCTATGTTAGGTGATATAAAATTGACTAATATTTATTCTGTCTCGAATATTGTTGAATTAATTATTTTTCGAAGCACTAGTATAGATAGATTTATAGAACATTACGAGTTTGGGGTAAGTTGCGGATTCACTCGTGACTAATTGCTACGATTATCAAAAAGCAGGGATGGTTTTTGTTTTAGAAAATCACTGCGGGTTATTGAACAATGTTTCGTAATATTATGAGGTAGTTTAATGCAAGCTTATTTCTTGAATAAAATACGCGCAGGAAAATCGAACTGTTTACAGAGATTCGGGCGTACATACGTGCGGGCGGGCGTGTGTGTTATTTACGTTCGATCCAATGTGCAGCAGCTACGCGTTAGAGTATTAAAAAACTATAAATATGAAGGCTTGTCGAGGTTCTTTTTACCAATCATTTTATAAGTGTTAACGACAATGACGAGGACAAACATAGTAATCAATTGATATTGTTAAATTGCTCACCTCACATCGTTCGCCACTCCTGCCTTTGCCTTACAAGTATTATACGAATTGCTTTACTCACTGACGGCTGCTCTTGGCTGCGTCGTCTGTCGTCACTGAACACACACTCATCCACATTCACACAATACGCTTGCGCGTAACACAAAGCTTTTGAGAGTGAGCTACCACTTACCGCTACGAGATGGAGCCACAGAACAACACTGTCAGATATCGGAGTAGTGTTGTCTTTCATTGTTGGATTTGGCGGGCTTGTTGAGGGGATTTAAAAAATCCAAAAAATCGCTTAATATTATCAATTTCATTCTAGACTCAGAATTGTTGTGAATTCGATTCGAAATCATAGAAAGATAAAATAGAAAATTAAAATTGACGAATTTTTGGAGATAAATATGTTTCTGTATTAAATTCAGAGGAATTCTTGGTAGGCAACTTAATGCCAGGATCATTAAAAATTGCAATTGAAATGTATAAGCAATTTTGATTTTTGAATTTCATACCTATGATTTCACATTACACAGTAATAGTGAAGTGTGATGAATAATTAACACCGTATATATATATATATATATATATATATATTTTTTTTTTTTTATAGAATCATATATTATATATTGTTCCTAATGATAATAATACTATTCCATTACAATAATTACATGAGAACCGAAACATCTGGATTCTGATTACTGATTACAGAGACTAGATAATAATTATAATAGGTACTTAATATAGTGTAATGGAAATGGATATCTGTAGGATCTAAAATGGGATTCACTTAAAAATGACTAGTGAACACAACGTACGTGTTATTACCTAACTATATTGTATTCATCAACTTTTTGTTATAGTCTTGTATAATACACAATTATAATAAATATCAATAATTTAATCATCGAATGATATCAGTGTCGTAACGTATTACAATACGATATTTTCATTTTCATTTTCTTTTTTGCTGTAGAATAGTAAATATGTTTCTTCTCTTTTTGTGTTCATATGAGAGTTAATTTAATCAATATCTTAGAATGATAAAATAAAAATTTAGCTGTGGATTTAGGTATGTGTAAAAGATTTATAAGATTATTTTACTATGCAGTACCGCAGTTACGACACTGAAAGTATAATTTTAGGACAATAATATAGGGCGAATTTTTTGTTTAAGGATACGAAACATTTACGTTATAATTTATACACAGAGATGTTAAAACGTCTACATCTACAAATGGAAAACATTGATTTTTAGGCTTCTGTAGCCTGCGACTGGACATTGTGAATCACTTCGCTCGAAACGTCATATTAATTTTTTGTCATACGATTTATCTAAACCCATGCAAATTCATATTGAACTTTATATTTAGTGTAATTGTTTCTTCTATACGCAATTGACTGATTGTAACTTATCAACGAAATAATAATAAATAATGAAATCCTTATGCGTATATCGTAAAACGAAATTATTTACACATCTAAGAGAAATATATGTGATTTTTTAAACTTCATATTTCAATAATATGATAATAATTCTTGCTGTTTATAATTAATGCAACAATTTTATAGAAGCAATGCATCCCATTAGTTATATTATATTGCATGTTGCCCGAAAATTCAATCAAAAATAAAGATCTTATTTTAAAACGTACACTAGGTATGCTACAGGTAATACAGCTAAATACTATAATGAAAAATAATATATAGGTATAAGTGACTATCAAGTTGAAGCGACTTGCAACGTCCAGCACGTAACAAGCTGCGTTTGCCAATTTCTACGTATGGATGGATTACATGTGTGGGCCTTCGTGGGCGTAAAAATTCTACGAGAACGTGAAATTTCCCATCGTAATGTTCTAATTTCTACTTATGTATATAAAACTTAAGGGTCTATTTAACTACCGGAATATAGATATACAGAATCGTCGATTTATCAAAGATCGGTGATCAAAACGTTTTTGGTTTTTTTTTTTCTAATTTTTTCTTCATACTTTTGGAAACGTTACGAGTTATTGGAACTGAAGATCCCTATGGGACTATCCCACAAATGATAAGAATCGATATTTTTATTTTTTATATTTTATTTTCCGACGTAGTTCTGCGTCCAAACCGAATGTCCAAGTTTTATAAAACAGCATTAATTTGTCTCCGTTGATTACCGATCTGTCGTTAATCGACTGCACGTTACTAACTAAACATATCATTTCTAAATTACAACTATACAACATGCAACAGATCCTGAGCGAGCAGCTGTTCCTGCTTTTCTTTGTAATTTGTTTATTATATATAATTTTTAATGAAAATTAAATATGGCTGTGGCAATTATTGACTTAGACCTTTATTGATTCGAAAACGAAAAATGCAGACTATTTGATAAAGTAATTCGCATCAATATTTTGTCTATTTTATTAAAGGTATATAAACTAGTACTAGACCCTTCTAAATCCAGAAAATAAGCTATAGATTCTTTTCACTTTTGAATATTTTAAAAATTCAGGAAAGAAAAATTTTGTATAAATCTATGCAAGTATTGATTTCGAAATAAATTTGATTAAAAAATAGTTAATTCAAGTGCGGAGGATTGTATCCTAAAAAAATGATATTGGGCGATAACATAATCAATTGATTGAACAATAATTATCACATGAAGACATTTTCGAGAATATTATATACTCAGTAATTAATAGTTTTACGTCTAGCTACAGTTAATATACTCAATGACAAGGCTTAGACTATTATTTAACATACAATTTCGATATGGAAATTGTTTCCTCGCTAGATTTAAACTAGAAAAACTACGAGTCTTATCATTTGATTTTTTTTTCTGTTTTTTATACGATTACTTTCTACATTAAATTATTATTCATCGAATTGCTGCTTAGCTCTTATCATTTTTTTATCATAACTATTATATCATCAAAACTATTCTCTGATCTGACAACTTTCAGATATATTTCGAAAAGCTATATTTCGTCTATAGGACTATATAATTCACTCTGATTTGATGTCAGGTTTGACTGAATACAGTTTATTACCCATAATCCTCGCGATACTATAATCTATAATTTACGAACTAAGCATGTAGGCTCCGTAATTGACCTACTGTCGTTTATTTTCAAATTTTTGTCGTAGCTATTCAGTTTTTCTATATATAGGTATAATTTGGCGCGTTTCAGTCCCATATACAATAATTAAACATTTTTTTTTTTCTTTCGTTTGCTTTTGATATAATCTTGAGTATTGCATCGAGCGTTGATGACGCTTTAATTTGAGCTAAAACAAGTGGCACAATTAGTTTATGATTTTTTAATACATCACATAATCGCCGAAGTAACTCCGATCGAGTTTTTTCTGTTCTACACTCAATATTTTCTAATTATATTATAGGTGAGTTAGACTTCGGTCGAATTTCTACTCTCATTTAACTCTCTCAATCAGAATTTTCTTTCTAATAAAAATATTCTACCAAAAAACTTAATTTCCATAATTAATTAATTGTCAAGCTTTGATTTTCATTATATTTGTACGCTGATTAAAAATTCGGTCTTAAAATTCGTCAAGCATGTCAAATATTTCGAGAAATATTTAAAACAGTCCGATATTTTCTAGCTTTTTTTTTTTTACCTCGTCGCTTTGTGAAATAACATTTTTGGCAAATATAGTTAATCATCGAATATCTCCCAAATATCGAATTTGAAAATCAATTTCTGGACCAAATTCGTGCATCAGTATATACTGGAAAAATTCTATCGCAAACTAGTCGTCTTATTTCGGCAAAAAACCCTGATTACAGAGTTGGGTATTTTGTTAACATGAAGCTGTGTCATTTCTGGCAAAAAAAAAAATTTCCCCTAATTGGCACTAGCCGTGATAAATTCGGCTTGATATTGATATCGAATTTCGAATGGTGCTAATTAACGAAATTTAATGTCTTCTGCGTATAATTGATTCAGAAGATGTGTGGGGCGAGTTGTAATTTCCATAGCGAAACTGGCCTCGCAAAAACCGTCACCTGACCCTTTTCTTTTCCGCCAACTAAAAAAACGTAAAGTGGAGCAGGCCCTGGGGTATTTGTTTCAGTTGCAGCCATCTTAGCCCTCTGCCTTTCTGCTCTTGATGCGCTAAGGGCGCGTCGTGAAGGTGATCCTAAGGGTAAACTTTTCGGTGGTGCTCGAGGCCTCATTTCTTGGAGTTCGAGTAGTTCCTCAAACGTTTGTGAAGCTGATCGTCCAGGACCATCCTCCAGGACACTGTCGGGTGGACTGTTAAGCATCTTAGCGTATTTCGCATCCACGTTCATCTCCAAACCCAAGTAATTTGGATTACAAAATCCGAACTGTCCTTCGCGGATAATTTTCTGCTTAGATTTTCTCGGCCAGTCATCGTCCCCCAAAGGATCACCAGGACTCCGGGCTTCAATACTCGCGTAGTCCGATGTCGACTCTTCGCCTTCCTCAAGATCAGCAAATCGAACTGATGCTGAAGTGGGAATTTTCGTCGTCGTTGGAGTCTTAGGTGTTTGAACAGCCTCGTAGAGATGAGAGCTGTAGCTCTCACCACGAGCTGGTGGTTGATACGCTTGATGAACGGAAGCAAAGTCCCTAGAAAATGATCTAAATAAAATTTCTATAGAAATCATATGTCGTTTCATTTCACTTAAGAAATATCTAATGATCCTTAGATATAATACGTACCTTGTTTCCGCCTCAGCAACTTCGATGAGTCTCGTTGTTGGTGGATCCTTGTTATATTCGTCATCAGTATCCTCATCCGGATCGACAAATACAAGTCTCGAAGCTTCTACAGGGGTTAATACCGGCGTAGGCAATGTTAAAGCACGAAAATTTGGCACAGAAATAGGATCGCGTATCATCCCCGAAGAAGATCGTGGCTCAGTAGATTTCAGTATTTCAGGAATCTTTTGCCTTCGTTTAGCCAAAGCGTTTGCACTCCGTGACTTGACCATCCCTGTTGTAGACTCAGCTACTTCAACATCTACTTGTTGAAAGGGATAGTAAGAGTTTACCTAAAAAAAAGAAAACATTATTTTCTTATAATGTTACGTATTATTTCATTTCAGTTCAGTATAACGTTGCGTGTTATAACATACGTCTTTGGGGCTCTCTTCATGGTCATCTTGCCCACTGAGTACAGAATAGCTGCACTTAGTAGGATGACTTAATCGCGAAAGATTTATTTGTGAAAGTTTTGATATTTCCTTAAGAAAACTGGGCCTCGTTGGAGCTTCAGAAGGTGAAACTCTGTTCGATGTTAACCTGGGCCTTTGACTTCGAAATCTAGCCTTTGGATGATCAACACATGAGCCTCGAAGAAGCAATTCGGAAACCGCAAGAGCCACACTTTCCGCTCTAGGCTGTGGCTTGAGACCAGGTACACTGAGTTTTTCCCACGTTTCGGTACCTGAAATAAGATGTATGACCAGCTTAAAAAAAGTAGAATTCTTAAGAATTATCACCGTGTTTTAAAGCTGAAGAATTCTATTCTTTAACTCGTTTAAAATAGTGTACCAACCGAAATGAAACCTCCATAATTCGTTGGTGGGTAAGCCGCTACTTTCGCCACCAAATAATAGCATACAGCTTGGTAGCCTACAGGCAGCGTGTCCGTGAAGAGGTCCTGGTCCTGGTTTACTCTTGAGCAAACACCACGATGCTGTATTAACGTCCCAACGCCAGCAATCGCTTCTTTCTTGAAGATCGGTCATACCCCCATATATGTAAACAGCATCTTCGTGAAGTACTGCCGAATGTTTGTGTCTTGCGGCTGGACCACACTCGCTAGATGAAAGAAGATGCCACGATTCTGTTTCTGTTTAAAAAAAAAAATAAGAGACAATAAGTACAGTTCAACATCAATAACAGCTAGTATTCGCTGTCACAATGATATTTCTACTGAATCTTACGAGGCAATGTAAAACATCCATAAGTAGGATTATTTTATCGGTCCTCAGAATGACTACTCTATACAGAAGCGGTATTATTACGAGGCTGTAAGTCAGCATTGAGTTATCGCATCATTACGATTTACGCACAATTTGTCGGGTTAATGGACCACTCGAATGTTAGATGACTTTCGGTTCATTGACGTGCAGTTAAGAGCGATTGTAAATTATAGACACCATGATAATTTTCAGGCATTATCTGATCGGTTCTTTTAGAAAGACTTAAGAATAGATGTCTATATTCTATTCTTATTTTATTTTCATTCATTGAAAGCAAACACTTATTTGCATATCAGGATGTATTTGTAAAGATCAATATGTACTATAGGAACTAGTTGAGGGGTTCAAAGGTCTTGTTTAGTTAATGTATAGAAAAGTGCGAATCACTTCCGGGACAGACGATATAATCCGTTTAATATAGAAAGCCTAATAAATTTCTGAGTCAATGGCATTTTCAATGGGAATTTCCAAAATTTCATTACACACTAAAACTAGACTGCTTCATTGAATTTAAAATATCTGAATGCCATAGTAATCAGTTATTGCCGATAAGGAATATATTGGTGTTCAATATTTTCTCAGCTTTAAGTCAGTTATAGTTGGCTTTAAAATTTTATAAAAAAAATAAAAAAATAACAAAATTGAATACCGAATTATAATCGGGCGTAACATCTGACTCGATATATTTGGCAAAAGTTAAAGTATGTCGATTATTTTCAACAGCGCATGCGTTTGTCGTAGTATTGACGCCGAGTGATCAAGTATATAAGGTTGATATTAAATCTATAACAGAGTCAAGTTACCAAAGTGAAAAGCCCAAAGTTCTGGAGAACTTCCTCTAAGATCCTGATAGCCACCATAGATTAACATTTGTCCTCGATGGACCAGAGCTGTGTGTCCTCTGCGTCCTCTTGGCACCGCGCAGCCTCTTTGGGCTCTTATCTTCCTCCAAGAATTATTCTGTAATATAAAAAGAAGAAACCAAGATGTACTATGGTCCTTGACAAGGCGAATTATAAGATCGCGCGAACGCTTCAGCAGACTTTTCCAGAAATCTTAATTACGAATAAATAATGCTTGTAGCTTTTCAGAATTCAAACTAAGTAACCAGATTGGGGATATTCGAAGCTTAGCTTATCGCAATAATTCCATGTACGATATTTCACGGGAGATTAAGGGAGGGAAAGAACCTCATGTAACTATTACCATATCGCTGCAGGAATTTGCCTCAGAATATGTATCAGGCGTTTTCTCTTAGACTTCTTAATTACACGGCTAATTAAGTTCTGATTAAATTAGTACATGACTTGAATACTGAACGACAAAAGTCTACGAGTATGTAGATCTACCATCTCTCCTCGTTCTTATTTCAGTTCACTATTTAGATCGAATAGTTTGAATTAAACAAGTTTTAGACATTTTTCAAAATTTCTAATTTATGATAATGGTAGAGTTCTATGCTATTGTTAACGGTCATCTAATCGTAAGTACGGTCTAGTAACTAGTCACCAGTCAATTGGGATGTCGAAAGCCAAAAAGCTCTATATGGACGAGGTATAAGATTGGGACCGGAAATTTTCCGACAAAAGGCATAGAATTCCTCCAATTTGTCTTTACCTCATCTTCCCGTTTGAATAGCTCTGATGATCTTGAACAAGGCGGATCTTGAAGACAGTTCAAGATCGAACAAAAGGCAATTCGTTCATTTAGAATCCAACGACAAGTTTCCTGCTTTAGATTTCGAAAGATTAGGACCTGTTCCTAATTCTGAAGTCATTCAAAGTCCGAAGTGGAAGTATATGGTAGATTCGGATGAGATTACGGGAATATAAGATCCTGTTTTTCTTCTAACTTTTTCGAGCTCTTATAGAGTATGAAAATTTTCCGAATTCATACGTTTTCGGATACTATATATACTTTAGGTATGATTGCATGCTATGAATCTGTTAACTCTCAACACGTGTGATTCAATATGTAGTCGGTTATATGGACTAGAGTTATATAAATGTCTTTGAGCTGACGAGTTTAAATATTCATGTCGTTACCATAGAAACACACTCGGGTGGGTTTTGAATACATAGGTATAACGCGTGCGGTCAAATCGACAGGGAAAAAAATAAAAATGATAATATTATTTCATATTGATTCAGGATCCATTGAAAATCAAACATTTTTATTTTCATTCGATGATATGGACGATTATTAAACTTCTTTGTGTCATTTGGAAGCCGAATTGTCGGAGTTGGCCTATCTGCAGAGATTTAAAATATGTGGCGATCGTTATGAAATAAAAAATAAAGTTCCCCTAGGTATGACCCAGGGCGTCACCACGGCGCCACCAGCTCCCTTAATGCTTGGCGAACCGTTAAAATCATTGAAGCCTATGATTGATCGAATCGGAAGGTTGATCGCAAAATATATCGCTCTTCAACGTCTTGCTAGAATTTTACTCTCACCCGTTCAATGTGCTGGTCAAATATTGAATATTTTATTCTTTTTATTTTATTTTTTGGAACTGGACCTCTTCCCTCTTATTCTTCTTATTATTTACGGACTTCTACCTCTTTTACAAAAAAAAAGAAAGAGATTTTTATTTTTTTCTACACAGACGTAATACGCCTGATATAGCAAGAGGCTTGCTTTTTATTTTCTATCTACTGTCAAACTTTTCTCACAAGCTTCTCTCCAATTTGTTTTTCCTTCGTTTTCTTAAGTCTTTAGATGTTCTTTCATCAGAGAAATACTCGCTGACCCTTATTGACCGACGCTTTTCCCTTTCTGTTATACGCATGCTTCTGTTTTTTTTTTTTTTTTTTCTTTCTGTAGAAGCTTTCGGATACCAAATTTCTCACGGAAAAATTTATCCCGATTCAGAACCTGGTTTCAACGATATACGTTGAATTTTATTATTATTTTAGTTTTTTTTTTTCTCCATCATCGGCTTACTAATCATTCTCATAGATAATTAGCAATAAAAGATCGTATAGCTGTGAACATTCTACACCTGTGCAAATAATTTCTTATTCAAATTAAATCTAAGGGGCTATTCAGTCTATGGTGATTCATTGATTACGCTTGTTTGAGTAATTCTTTCAATATCGTACAGATTAAAGCTTTGCTTCAAAGAAATTCGAGACCGACACCAAAGCCCCATGCCTTAGGATATGTAGGACCTGGTTCTTTTGATGTGTAGTGGCAATCATAGAGCTTTTACCCTCGAGGGCAAAACTGTCGAAGGGGGGGATACCAAGGGAAGGGTCGACCGGTGTCTGAAAGTAATTATATAACCCATGTACGAGTGTAGTATCAGAGTTTTGGCTACCAGACGTTGCTGATAATATGTAATAAATTATTCCAAATGATCATTGAGAAAGAATTAAATCGTAATACTTAATATAGAAACGTCAGCATCGTCCTTTCGTGAGAATTATATCTATTCGCAGATTTATTCTGCGAAGGATTTTCGGATAGGATTGAAAGTAAACGTCTCGTTCTAGAATTGTTTTATGTAAGGAGTTTTTGGTATGATTGAAAAAATTCGCAGTAGTATTATCAGCCGTGATATATGTATACCTAGAATGGTATAGGCGTGAAAGCATGCATTTGTCAGGATGAAATTTCCGATAATAGTACGAAGAGGGGAAACAGAGAGTAGAGAAATAGCATTGGAGACACCCAAGCTGTAGGCAAAACGGTGAATCCCCATCTCACACAACTCTCACTTTTTCCACCGGTTCAGTGATTAAAAACAAATGAACGAATGGGTAGCCATGGCAACACGACGAGACAGACCAGCCTGGGCTTTACGATAACCCCACAACCGTCATGGGGGGGTGGTGAAACATACATTTATGGCAAACTGAAGTAAAATTTCAGTCTGCTTTGAATAAATCATTTACATGGTATATCCTGCAGGTTGTTGCTTTTTTCTGTCAATTGACCCGATGAAACTGTCACGATCAGTTTTTCTTATTTTTTTTTCTTTATTATTTGACATAATTTCATGTGATTTACACTTATTAAAATTATGTCCGAGGTACGACATTCTCCCTCAAGTAGCTGCAGGTCATAATTCATATCGCAGAAAAGTATAGGGTATGGGGTAACCAACGTAAGACACTTGTCAAAGGTATAGACACAGCGTTACATAGCAAGAAGGGAAAAAAGGGAAAAGGGAAGATATATATATATTTTTTTTCTTATTTTGGGTACGAAGTGGCTGTTGCAGAAAAGCACTGGTATGGTTATATCCACAAATTTGAACCTTCTGAACCCTGAGTCATGACTGATCCTCGCCGTTTACTTGCGCTTACCTTTTTTTTCCCCCTTCGAAACAACGATCCTTGGTATAATATCGAACGATATGCCTATATATATATACCATATATGTATATTATTTTCAGGGTATACATAATACATGTAGGTATATCGCTGTTTCACATCATACCATGTCTGAGTTCAGCCATTGAATTGGCATATTATTACATACGGCCAATCGACAAGTATTTTGCAATTCCATTCCTTGTTTACACCCAATTTTTCTCACTGGTCGCAATGTTCGATGCAAAATTTTCCTACCTACATGTGAAATTTTTGCATGTAACAACACCGCCGCACCATGTTTTTAGCGATCTTCCATTAATTACAATTTCCCATATGAGCTGCAATGTTCAACATTTTTTCTAGATTGACAAAATTTCTGTGTTTCTGCTGGTTGTGTCATACGTTGATCGATCGATTACAGACTAGGCTGTGCCTTTATTATCCTTCAAAGAGAATCCTGGTGGATTATGCTTCGTTTATTATTTGAACAAAAATCGTCTATTACCTAAGATTTGGTCTATTTCTGGTCATAGTATAGTATTGTTTCCGCATATTCAGCTTATTGGACTTTTGATGTGAAGCTACTTTTTTACACCAAGTAACGCACGTCTCGGGGAATACCCTGGATATGTGTAAGTATAAGGCAATAAGGAGACAGCCGTTAGCACCAGATGTTACCGAAAATCTCCCTCCGTGCAGAATGCAGATTGCCATTCAGAGGGGTGATCGTTTCTAAATCTTGAGTAAAATTAAAATGTCATCACCTCTAGATAGTCGAGGATTTTAATCTCGATGAAGTATCCGTCAGAGAAAATAATAGATTGATTATAAAGCTACGATTGGACAAATCAAAATGAACCCAAATTTCTAGTTTCTTTAGTTTCGTTTTCGCTGCTGTTGCTAAAGTAGGATATATCGATGAGAAATAATCAATTTTTCAAAAATATATGATATGAGTTTGCGATCGGTTCAACGCGTTTACGCGGTTGTTAGGAAGGTCTCTCATCGTTTGATTCTATCACCTTACCTCACCGTTATCGTATCGGCAAATCAAATTTCCGGTTCCGGAAGTCGCGAAGATATTATGAAAAGAAGAGATAAAAAAAGTAAAAGAAGAAAAATAAACTCGGGGTGTAAAGTCTCCAGTCATCGTTTCCTAATGACTCTTAATGTCATTAAATTTTCCCGTAATGACTCAACCGTTTGCCAGAGTTCAAGCTAACGACTCTGAGAGTTAAAATGCTGGAAGTTAATACAAGGATAAAAATTATGATTAATGATGGTAAAACCTTCATTAGTACTACGTGAGAACCAACTGGGAAGAGTCTATATCGTTTATTCAATACTTCCTGACAGGAAGTGACTCACATCTAATTGGACAATTTTTTCACATCACATCAGCATGAAATAGATTATGTACGATTGCTATCGATTAAACACCGCGGTAACGGTAATCAAAATGATAGTTTTTTCACAAATCATTATACTGCTATTAAGTAACCGCAGGTAACATGAGAATCAATATCAGATTCAAGCCCGAAATTGTTATATTATTGCAATTTTTTGTAAGTTGTTATTATTATATGGCAATTTTTTTAATATGTTAATTGTAAGCAATCAGTCGTTCTTCAAACTCCCTAATATTTGGCGAAGTTGCTGTTTTAAAATCAATAAATATCAAGCAGAAACCACCCGCCAACTATCTCCCTTGTTGCAGTGAGTAAGAAGGATAGACGGATGGTCGTGATTATGCAATATTGATAGCAGGGGTAAATTCTTCCCTTCTTATTAAGGCAGTTTTAACGCCTTCCATTGCTTTCACTGTCGGAATTCTCCATCTACCCCAACTGTAATATTTATACCTCTTATTCGGTTCTTCGTCTTGCCGTTTCTCCCTTGTTCGCCACTCGTTTCGATTACTTTATTCTGTCAGACATAAGTAAAAAATTTGGCCTGTTTTTTTTTATTTTTTTCACGAAGAACTGAGTTAAGTAGTACGCGGCAATATAAAAGTTCGATAATTAAACCTTATTGATTATTTTTCTTACCAACGAAATTCAGACCAACGAAATTGGCCTCAACCAAGTTTAAGAGATAATCCCAGCTCGCGATTAATTGTTTTAGGAAGTTTAAGGTCGAGTTGGTATATAGGCGTTGCGGTGATCCAATTGGCGCCGTTGATTGCTGGCTGGTTCCGAGACAGAAAATGAGATAGATAGTGAGAAATTCGCATTACTTCCGGCTAAATTCGCTGATTAACTGTCTGACGCCAAGAGACAATCGAAACTAGAAACTAAATTCAAAAAAGCAGCCGGGAATTAAGGTGATTTGCAGTTAATTTTAGCATTTGAATTAGCTTTCAGGATAATAAAAAAAAAAAAAACAAGTTTGCGAATTTTTTGTCGAGTCAAAATAAAAGCAGATATTATCTAATGTGGCTGTCATTATGATCGAGCAACGTATCTAATTATTTTCTCTCTTTATAAAGAGATCATTCACGAATTTTATTCGCATTCGCAATTCTGGATATTCAGCAAAATCTAAATTTTACGTGACGAGATACCTTTGTGCCTACACTCTCATTGTGAATTATCCATTATCGATCAAAAGGTCTATCCTTCAAGTCGACAATTTTTTTTTTTTTTTTTTTTTTTCCCCCCACTATTCTTCAGCGAAATTTTTTCACATCTTATAGAATTGAAAGTTTGATACATTATCGATTATCTTCTCGAACTAACGCGCTTCTGTCTCTCCTTTTGGCGGGTTATCAATTGCCATTGTCGTCGTGACTCCCCTGTATACTCGCTCACCCACTACCATTATTCTTTTTAGTGTTAAAAGATGGAACATTCTGGTTTTATATACAGGGTGTCTCGAAATTCGCGCACCAGAAGCATACCGGCGGATTCCTTGCGAAATATTAAGACGAAAGTTACCTATACAAAAAAGTCCGCGGGGACTTAGTTCTTCCGTAAGAAGGACTTAATAACGAACCAATTAGCGTTCGTCGATAGGAAAGACTGTCTAAAATCCACAAGAATCCGCATCGCCTCATTAGGGAGAATAAGACAATAATGTGTGGTGTTCCCCGCTCCGCCCGCCGCGCTTGAAGCCACCGTGAGCGATTGACATTAGACAGTCGGTTCACGCAATGAAAATTCCAAAGTGCGGATTCTTGTGGATTTTAGACAGTCTTTCCTATCGACGAACGCTGATTGGTTCGTTATTAGGTCCTTTCTACGGAAGAACTAAGTCCCCGCGGACTTTTTTGTATAGGCAACTTTCAGCTCAATATTTCGCAAGGAATCCGCCGGTATGCTTCTGGTGCGCGAATTTCGAGACACCCTGTATATATATCTACGTGACATTGTGTCAGAAAATAAGACAGGACAGTGACTGATAGTCCGGATATCCTTCGAGATTGGGTGTCTTTTACGGTCTGCATCAAGATTTCGCGATAGTTTCGTATGAATGAATTTTTTATAAAATATTAACACCAGACCAAACTGCATATAAAGGTATTACGAAGATAATTTACTGTGCTATTTGCTATATATATTCCAAGACGATCTTCTTTTTAACGAATACGATTCTAAATGTATCAGAGTCTGCTAATGGTGTCTTCTATTGAACCAGGTTTAGGCAGTATTGTAGGGGAGCTTTTCCTGATACTTGGTGTCGTTCTACCCCCAAGAAACCACTGAATCAATAGCACCGTCATCGGTAACAAGTCTTACACATCCCTGTCCAATCAGGAATGAGAATTTGAGTGACGGAAGAACAGACAAGGGTGGAAAGATCGAACAGGCAGGAACTTGGCCTAACATATTGAGGCAATAGCGGTTAGGGATCTGTCGCCTGTATACCAATGCACTCATATATATATATATGTGTCTACTGTGTATAGTGTTGTCCGAACTAGAGATGGACGAACGGGATTCCCCGTATAGTAATCGAGTTGTACCATTGCGAAGTTGGCAAATAATAGATGGAGTCAAACGGCCCTTGGGGATAAAGCTGCAACTGCTGATCCCTAACTCGTGTCAATTTCCTTTGCAACAAACAAATCAAACATCCGAATAGGGGTGGCTGGTGAAAATTTCCATTTCCTTTCATTCTGTCGATAACTAGATCAAGGTGTTACACGATAGACAATATCGAGGAATGGGCTTTTGCAAAAATGTCCAATACACCTTTACACCTTTTTGCAAACTAGTTGCGAAATTCATTTCTACGTGAGATGGTTATACATTTTTCAGGACTATCGATTGTCGTATGAAAATTGCATTATTTGGTATTGCATTCATGCGAGAGCCTAGCACATTGTACAATATATTCACATACTCATATCCCCTATATTGTCTGTGATCTTACCTTGACGCTGTAAACCCAAAGTGGTGTTTCCGTGCCTGCTGAAAATCCCAGTTCCCCACCGAAGACATAGAGGCAATCCTTGTACGCGACAGCGCTGTGTTCTTGCAATGCAGAAGGTCTTTCACCTCCAGGATGTAGCTCTTCCCATCTACTCTCAGCTAAAACAGTGATAAAAATATGTACCTATATAATTATTTGAAGAGATTTTTCATTCAGGATTTATATGCCAATAGAATTGTAAGATGCAGTCCCAAAGTTCAATGAAAAAGAATCGATTTCGTGACTTTAAAATATCAAGAAAATAATTGTTTGATTAATCAAGAAATGATCATAAAGAATTTCTGGACAAAATTACATATTGTACAAATTTTCCAAATTGTACAATCGAACTTTCTAAGTATAGCGAAACCTATACCAGAAGATAAAAGGCTAAAATTGTAGCAGTTAGAATTCTTTTCTCAATGTGGACTTCATTCGAGTAAAGAATACGACGATAGCTAGACTCAGGGTTGGAGTGTAAAAAAAAAAAAGTAAGGAAAGGTAGAAAATGGAACCACTATAGTGTTAAGATGTGACTTGAAAGGCAACCTCAATGCATTGCGCTTTAAACTTTTTCTGTAAAAATTAAAAAACGTGGTCGAGCTCTTTACGCAGGTAGACATGGTCGTTTATGCCTTGATGGATAAAACGGCTCTGACTGCTTTCCAGCATCAAGTCTAATTGGAGAAATGTCGTAAAACGTAAGACATTATATGAGTTCCCGTGGCATATGTGGGGAATAGGGAATAGGGAATAGGGATATGCATTTTGGCAATAGTAAAAAAAAAAAGGAGTTTGTTCAGAACAGGGAACTTCCGTCTGATCAATAACACGACGTTATTAAAGTTCATACATCGTACGTTATTAAAATGAGATATTGCGATAAAGGTATGGGGATTAGCTATTCGGATTAATCGCTTTGCTCATTGTCAGTATGTTACAAGTTCACTTATCCCCTTTGCAGAGTATATAGTCAAGTTTTAATCGAAGCTCGAGTATAGTTATCGAACACTAGAGTATGTAGCCATATTAAAAGCTCGATAGGAAAGGGCTTACGTGAATATAATACGCACATGAAATTCACTTCAATGTTCAACGTCAACCTCACGTTTGGAGGATACGGTTAGGCGTTTCTCAGTAAGCCCATAACTACCACATCCTAGTTTCAAGATTTATTACGCAAAACTTCGCTACGTGGGAAAGCTATTCAAATCCAAACTAAAGCGAATTCGTAAAGTTAGCTGGGAAGCTGCAATTTCTCATAAAGTTTCTAGCTGCTGTACCGAACAGTTCTCTAGTCTGATTTGCATACCTACTTTTTTATACGTCATCAACATTTTTGACAGATAAAATTTTTTTTTGTTCGCTCAACAGTCGAAAAAAAATTCCTTATTGTTTCATCAGTAGAAATAAGTACGAAAACCGACTATTTTTGCAAAATATTTACAAAGAAATATATTTTCCCCAAAGCATTATCATATTTCCCAACATTTTTCCCGACTTTATTTCATATTTTTCATGAAAAAATCATCAAAGCGCGTTTTTTTTTTCGTACGTTTTATAACAGCGACCTTTCAAAATCGAAGAATTCACGCATTTTTTAAGGCCGGAAAGTACGAAGATAAGCCGATCACCGTTCGTCGTAGTTTTTACGAGTTTACACCCCATAAATTTCACGATATAGCTATATTGCTTTATGTATACTGGGTGTTTCATGAAATCGGTGTGATAATTCTAGTCAATTGGGTGTGCATTCAGAAACGGAAATGTAAATTGCGAAATGTCATCTGTCATGCAGCTTTATATTTCATATGAATTTGATTCAGACAGTTTATATCCGGTTAAGCTATTGCTAGACAAATCACAAAGGTATAAAAAGGTGTATTGCCTACTTGCATTCGAAATAACTGCCGAATTTAAATTCGATTTTTCTTACATTCATTTTATAAAAATTTTGCAATTTTTTTTCTTCGTCATATCGTTAATAGCGATGGATTATATTTGCTTTTCACTACATGCAGGGGGTCAGTTTGGTCAATATTTGTTACGCGTCTAGTCGATAGTGAAGCTCAAACAGTTGCATAAGCTACCGGATGTAAGTCTATATTAGCTTGACTTACGAACTCCTAATATGTACACATACATGGAAGGGTAGCGTGTTTTCCTTAACTCGGTGAATCTTGTGAAACAAACACCATAGCTTTCGTTTACAGATGATCAATGGATGGATGCATAGTTCAGGCAATTTTTTTTTGTTTTTTTCTATACACTAATAGATAGGAAGTCTACTGGTTCAATTTTGGATTAACGAATGCTGCCTATATAGTTGAGAACATAGAAACGAATTCTGACCACACGGGTCCGACTATTAATCAGGCACAGGGTGGTACGAGGGGGTGGTGGGGTGGGGTGAGAGTATGTACGTGTGCATATACCCAAGCGTGGGTGAATATTAAACCAACCCCAGAAGGGTTGCACCCCTTGGTAGTCCCTGGGGACAAATATCCTGCGGTGAAACGGCCACAGGGTGTTTCGGAGATGATGCAATACCGTGCGTTGTTATACAGCCAGGAATATGTATATACGGGATAGAATTAGGGGAATATTACGATTACTAGAAAATTCATGTCCATTCGAGACTAGATAATCAATACCTAAGTATAGTTGATTGGAGTATAGTCAGAAAAATTCTAATAACGCCAATCCGCCTCGACTGCCGAATAAACGACTGCCGATTTATGGCGGACCGTTTTTTTCATTTTTTTATGATTTGAAAATCGCTCGTGTCATTCAGGATTCAATCAGTCCATCATTTCAATAGTATCGCGAAAAAATTATGTCTAGTAATTTAAGAATATAATGTAAATCGAGGGTGTGTGTTATTATTTTAAAAATCAACTGTTCATCGCAAGCTCTGGATAACCGGTAATTTTTAATGATCTACTATTCATGGATAATGGAGTTGATCTGAATTGAGTTTATCATTTTCGTTTTTCTTGTTCTTACTTATAGGACTTACATCGATATTACTCTTTTCATTCATATAGAGTTAATATAAAAAAATAAAAAAAGCAAAGATGGTCAAGACTGTGCCAAAAACTTTATCCCTTGTCGTTACAACTATAAGAAATCTTAGCGAAATTCAAGGCTGTACATCCAGGGAAATTATAAACTACATCACTTCCGAATATGGGATAGATGAAACGACAGTCAAACGTCAAGTTAATGGCTTATAATAATATTTATTAATGTTAAGTCTATTGCTAATGACCTGTCCAGTGCAAAAGCACTGACCACATCTGCTATGGATATGCTAAGGTAGTTAACTCATGTTGGGATTGAATTATCCAATCAAGAAAGATCAATGTGAAAATAGAAGTGCGGTCTTTGCCTGCATGATGATATTTCGCGTATAAAATGCCGCTGTTTCAGTAACTGCAGGAGAAAAATCGCATAATATATAAGTTTGCGAAATTTTATGATAGATGCAAGCTGTGTTGAAACGTTGTCTCGCATATGGAATCCTCAAGTGCGTCAACGGACGTTATAGTCTTATGTCAAGTAGAGAAACAGCCCCTGCAGATGTGGGTCTGACGGATAAAAGCTGCAAACGAAAACGGAGGGTTGGTAAATGCAGTAAGAAAAAACGTAATTTCGGGCGAAATAATGGGTCACATAAGCACCGTCCGAAACGCCAACATCGCCACATCGAAGATAAAGATACATCCCATAATCAAGCAGATCGCGGATGTCACCATAATATCAAAATTCGCTGTACCGACACTTGTCCCAATCGTAATTTTACCACTGATGCCATTTCATCAAGTGCAAGTGATACTTGAAAAAATCTATTTACACTTAAATTTGAAGAAAAATTAGCAATTAGTAAAATGATAAAAGAAAATTTGAAAAGTCTGAAATAATACTTGTATAGTCTTCTTGTTGCTTGAAACTATTTTTCCCTATCCTTAAATTTTTGACTTGATGTAGTTTTTTTTTGTTTTTCTTTTCCTCGTTTCTTTTTAGTCACTAATAAAATTGCTGAAGTATCGTGATTAATGATGATAGTTTTTTGATGGTAATGTGCTTGTATATACATGAATTTCCATAAATTAGAATTTCAACTCTGAAACTATGTTATACTTGTATAATATGTGTATGAGAGAATAGTAAAACACAGTTAGTTTGGTAGCTGCATTAATTCAATTAAAGTGTGAAATACGAGAAAAGTATGCCAACGACTTAGGTATGTTAATACGAGTAAAAAATATGCGGCAATATTGCGGGTGTGCTGTAACCACCCCTTGGTATAAACGACCGACATAAGACGACGACTACCATATCTTATAAATATTGACCACGACTAGTTCATGCAATTTGAATATCCCCTTAACTTTAATAAAACGCGAATCTCCGAGGGATAGGATATAGGGAGATGGAGATGGAGATGGAGGTCCTTGAACCACGGGGAATCTGTCAGTGCAGTATAAGAGCAGAGGGTGCCGAACACAAAGAACTTAGAACTCTAGAGTCCTAGAGCCTTGAGTTTAAAGGATTCTCATATTTTACGGTATGTACCGTAGTTATAGTAGAGCAAAGTTTAACAGCGATTAAAAAAACGTATGAATTATTCCAACGAAATGAATCATTTGAATATAAGGACAATTTACTATCCCTATATAAATATGGGCCTGAATTTCACTTGGATATTATACAACAACTAGTATATATAAGTGCAATTAATATCATGTACGAAACAACTTCGCGGTAAGCGAGTTTTTACGTAAGCTGTTACAGGTCAAGAGGAACATAGTCATGAGTTGATACTAGGACGTGCTCGAGAACAAAGACTTATGAACCTTCCATTCGAGTTATAACACGCCACTAACAACTCTAGTGCCCATAGCTAAGGTTCTCTTCATAAAGATGCCCGAGATTGATTACAAACACGTGCTGTATCTATCTTGTTGACGGTGAAATAATGCCACCATTGTCAAAAAATCATCATCAATATATGGAGTACGATCAGTAGAGTTAAACGATATACTATGTTTATTCGACTTTTAACTCATGGTTTTTTATCAAAATTTTTCAAACACTTACTAAGACTGTAACGCCACAAATCCTTTAAGGGTAGATTTCCATTTCGGCCACCAAGAAGGTATACGTGACCAGATAGCAATGTAGCGCTATGTTTACTCCTGGATGGTGGAGCTGGACCATTCTCAGTTCCCGCAGCTGTCACCGAGCTCCACATTATTCACCTGTAATAAAGAAATGAAAATAAGTAAAAAGAATATCTGCAGTTTGTGATTTTTTTTCATCTATAGATTTACTGTTCAATTAGAGCTGATCTTCTTCACTGTTAACTGATTCCTATTCCAATTGATATGAGATGTTATCTAACTTATATTCCTTATCGTCGAAACGGTCTCGAGATATCAGCGATGCAACCGAGAGAGTGAATTGAACGACAATCTAACGGATACGAATGTCCATTTAAACGACTTATTGCCCTATTCGAGGGTACATAGTCTATCCCTAATCTTTGTTACATCTAATTCAATTACAATTCTTGGATAAGAAAGTTTTCCACCATTGCGTGTGTCTGTCGTTGTTGTGAGTTGTAGGATACCATTCATAGCAAATGTTGGGAAACCCTATGTAGTGATATTCGCTTTTTTAACATCTACGTAATTCTTCGTTCATTGATAGAAATTAATGAATGAGACGAAAGCAAAGACGGTTTTTGGTGGCATAGGATGCGATCAGAAAACGCTTCGCTGCACTAGACCGATTTAATAGTAAATAAGTACTTAGAGGTTCTTATTTCAATGAAATTCGAAGGGTGGATAAATCAAGTATAAATATTTGTGAACTGCTTGCCAATAATTGATTACGAAGTTTACATTCATCTCGACGATCTGTTTTACTTGTAATTATCGGATATAAGGACCAAAAAAAAAAAAAAACGCTATTATACATAAGAAACATCTGTACCTTCCGCTGTCCCTTTTCTTTAGTCTTTAATCTTGAAAATCTGAACGAAAATTAAGTAGATTATTGAATGATAATAATGCGAACTTCTGGCTAACATACAGCTGATGTAATACGACAAAATAACATTAAAGCGAATCTTGAAATCTTGAGATATTTTCAAAAATATAAAAACCGCAGAAGAACCGAGTTTCCCCTAAATCAAGAGCGGCGACCAACTGGCGCCTAGTGTTCGCTATACCCCATGGCCAATCTTCTGAGATGACGAGATATATATTCTGCTTTTTAAAGTGAAATTTAGGTCACGCACAAAAATGAATAAATCCCTACTTCCTTAAGGGATGTGCTATTCTTGTGCCCCCTTTGTCTTCCCTCATCTCATCTATATCAGCGAAAAGAAAAAAAATAACCATTTCCTGATTTTTGAGTGGTCATTTCAGATAAGTTGGAAAGATCCGAGTAGGACGATGAATTTCAAAATTTTAGTCCGTGGAAAAAACACGAGTGATATAACCACCAGGTGTCATTCTGCTGACTGATCGACCGGATATAATTTGGCAGATGAAATAAAAATCTAGGTCACGTATATAGAGAAGTGGATGAATCCTTATTTTTCCTCGATGATATTTTCGGGTAATATCATCTCCCCTTACCACCATTCGTCCTCTCGACTCTCTCGATATTTTCCTCCCAGTATCATACATTATTTACGGTTTTTTTTCTCTGACATTTACGAAAAAGCTTCGAATTATTATAGACTATAGATCCTAAATGAAGTAATCGAGAAGCTTTTTCATCCAAGTGATCCAACTCAATGTTTCAATTATTTATTCCGGATTATACTGTACGATGAAATATTTAATTACTACAGTTTCAGACGAGAAGCTGTATTAGTGAATTCAGACTGCACTTTTCAGGTAAAGATTACAGTACACCATACAGTACGATGTGCAGTATAATACAGATGAATAGATTAACCTGGATCACCCTGTCTACTCCGTAAATTAGATTTTACCCCTAGAATAAAAAAAAAAAAAAAAAAAAAACGTTACAATAGACGCTGCAGTCTATCACTGCGGTTATAGATTAAGGAGTAGGAGAAATCGAATGCTGTAGTATCGGGTATTCACTTTTATCCGAATGAAAATATCGTCGGGATTAACATCTGGTTATATCAGCACTCTTGCCTATTCTATTCTGTTTTAATAATTAATCATGTAATCAGAGAAGGAGCCTCTTCTGCAGTGACACGTGAGTCGCCGACTTTATAGTTATATTCGTTGGCTTAGTTTTATCAGCTTTTTCCCAAACCGTTCTAAACCCCTCGAGGAATATCCCCTTGCTGCAAGTACCTTGGCCCATTATCTAAATGCAAATGTTATGTTAGAGACCTCTTCGTCGTGCCATAGATGCTATTCTTTAAGGGTGGTTGGAGTCTATACCACCGAACCCAGTTGTTAGTATTTTAATAATTAACATATTTAGGTATACCGGTTCGTCGTTTTAGCCCTTTGATCGATAAGTGGAAGGGTGTACTTGCGAAGAAAGTAAAAAAAGAAAAAAAAATCACAAAAGGGTTTTTTTTTTTTGTTTTCTCACGTCGTACTACGAGCTGGCAAAGTATGATAAATGCCCAAGATATGTCACCAGGGAACAGTATAAACCCAGTTGATAAAAATTGCTTCCGATATCGTTACTCCTGGCATTGATCCATGTCCTTTGCCGAAACGGATTGTGACTGTGAAAAATACCGTGTAGCTATGGCAAGCTTTTATTCTTTAGAACCAATCCTCTGATATTTTATAATTAAATATTGTTTCGGTGAAAACCGAAATATGTACCTACCTATTATATATTGTTTTAGTGAGCGTGGGTGGTGCGTATTATCTGTTTTCCGGGTAAACCGAGCTTATAGAGGTTCTAAACCATATCAGTTAGCGATGCATCGTTGCTTGGCTACGAGATACATCGGATTTCCTTCGTTATCATATAGAAATTTCACTTTTACTTATTGAAGAATAACTGAACACCGAGCTAGTGAATTGTTCTGTTATACGGATAGAACAGCTTGCAGTTGAAATGTTTTTTCCATCATTAAGATAGAAAAGAAAAAATAAAACAATCCCATTCGTTTTTTATCACATCTGTAAAAGTAAGGTGATCGATCTCTAACATTTGTCCAACAGTCTGCCTTAGCTATTACATTGCTAATGCAACTGTTTTAAGGTAATTGGTTTCGTGCAGGAGATGCCCTCTTCGGCGTTAATCGACGACATTTGTCAGGCGTCTAAGCGGTCCAACGAGTTTCACCATTTGATGTATTTGAATCCCTGTCTGGTCCGTGAGGTCTCTTACCACTTGGGAATCGAGTATTTATCGTCAACCCTTTATGCTAGTCACGTAAATTTCGGAAAGTTCAATTTTCTTTGATGTAAACCTACGGAGTTTACGGGAAAGTGTACAGCAGCCGAATCACAGCATAACTGAAAAGGCAGTTTTTCTTTACGATTCAAAATTTCGTGCTTCATAAAGAAAATCATCCTGGAATATACCGATCTCTACTTTCTTCCGAAAGTCTGATTGCATTAGAGACTATTGCCAGGTTGCTACTACTCAGATTTTTGTAAAAGTCCTGCAAAGTACTGCAAGAATACACGCGATGTGAATTTATTTTGAAATTTAGGGGCTGAACTATGAACCGCAACACTATAACCCACGTAACGTATTGTTATGTCGAATAGCGGAACGTATTGGTATGCCCGATATCCTATTTGCAAACGCGTGTTTGCGAGACAAAGGGGGTGCATTAATTTATAGGAATTCGATTTCGGTAACGTGAACCCTTTTCAGTAACTAGATTTCGCTGTTTGAAATGTACTTGCGAAAGCGTGTGTGAATTTCCACAATAATTTCTAACCGGATTTCATGGTATATAATTATTCATCAAAGCTGACCAATTAACTATAATTTGAGTGAAAATTAATGCCTTGAAAAATGTCACGTAGGAAATATGAAATTTATAGGTCAGAATAAGTTCCCAGTCTCAGTTTCTCTTGAATAAATGTGAATTAAGATTGAAGAGGTTCAAGCTATTCCCTCACACGTAGTTTTGAATGAATGAGACCACGATGGTGTAATGACACTTAGCCTGCACGTGGCCTTTGCCAATGCTAGGTCGTTATTTTTTCCTAATTAGTTTTCATCATAGAATACTTTAGCTTCACCCTTTTCATTTTTCATACCGTTGGATTTCCAAAAGCTTGTATCCTCAATTGCATGCTACTACTGGTTCGTTAAATGAAGTGATCTCCTATTCATAGATATATGGTAATGATTGTCAAGTAAACGTGAATCGGTCATCGTATACAAAGGATCAGATTTTTGACTGATTTCTATTCACTTTAAATCACGAAAATTGCTCGTAGATTAACGATCTCTCTTTTATACAGCTGATGAATAGATTGACATATAGATTTACATATATACCTGATTTTGTACACCTATATTGTCTACTTATAGTGACACCATATACCACGTATATCGCAAAATTTTAATTCGAAACGGCAGGTATCATAAGGCAAAAATAAAGATGCGAAAGTTCGAAGTCACGTTAAAAGATGTTCCATTTATTCACTGCTAGTACTTCCCGTACTTTTCTAGTATAGGAAGTCCATTCCGTATAAAAGAGAAGATGAAAAAAGTGTTTCCGAAGTCGATAGTTTGCAATCTTTTACCGCAAAGCATGAAGAAGCTAGTATAGACAGAAAAACGAGGGCGACTTGAAGATAGCAAAGAAATAGGACAACACCTCTTCACATCTGAGGTTTCTTTGAATATCGCCTTGCAATATTATATGCACGTTTTTTCCCGCTATATTTCTCTTCATCATTTTCTACGTTTTGCTACAATTTTTCATCCAAATTTTTTGCACTTTAAAAAAATTTGATCATCCTTTGCGGAAAAGATAATAACAACTGTCAATTTTACTTATAGATTTTCATATGCTAGTCGTACGTATTTACTCGTGTAAATTTTCGAAAAAACAAAAAAAAAAAAAGTTGGATAGCCGATGGCTGGGTCAGAGGCTAGAAGATTTAGCATGGAACTTTCCACACATATATGTAGGTATAGCCATATAATACAGCAATATATTTTTGCGAAGGTTGGATACGAAACCACGTATTTTCTCTCTTTTCCCACTATTCGTAGTCTTGTCGCGCGCAACGATACGGAAACGGATTACGCGAGGGGGCTAAGATGACGTAGTGCTTTCGCACATATTACCTAAAAATGCCAAAAAAAAAAAGAACTTTCTTCAGATTTCTTTCCTTCTTGCTTTTCCCTTATTCCTTACAAAAGAAAACATAGAAAAAAATAACTTCATTGACACAACGGTATAGACAGAATTATTTCTGTAATAAATTATAAACTGCAATACAATAATTGAACAGAATTGACATACGAAGTTACGTAATTTTTTTTTTTTTTTTTCTGCAATTACAGCTTACCGCGGTAAGAACGTAGTACATACCTTCGTGCAATTGAGAAAGTTGCGTGAGTTTGATATTTCATGAAAGGTGCAACGTGCTGTGACTGAAAGTGAAAATCTCTCGAAACTATAGAGGAAATCAAATATGCGTTGGGGCTTAACATATGGGAGATTTTTCATTTTTTTTTTTTTGTCACAAGGAAGGATTGGGAGGGTTTTAATACAGAAACTCTAGATTTACAGATGACCACATCTGAGATGGTTTACAGTCGCCAAATGTTGATTACACTTAGTTTTAATTAACTGACATATGTGCAAAATTTCTAGTCGGTCAGTTTATTCCAAATACATTTTTTTAGTTACATGGCTAAATCTCGACTTATACTGGACATATCATAAGCAAAATAATGAGCTAACACAAATGATAAGATTACCAATTTCCCCTAAGTCAAAAATCGTTGGCATATCTAGCCGTGGGATTGGAGAGACAAAGACAAAAATTTCACCCCATATAACTAAACTAGTAGAAATTTGACGCTTTGGGACTCATACTGATTCAAACGACGTATCACAGAACCAATTCCTGCGTATGTATAGCTAAAATATACCTTTTTCAAAATTTCAAAAAGATATATTCCGAGTGATTCCCTTTGTATTCAGTGTAAAAAGGTTGCATTAGGATGAGATTTCATCCCTGTGTTATTCCAGACGTGGAATAGACTACGGAAGGGTGTCTCTGCTCCTGCTTACAAGTTCCATCATAAAGGACGATACGGCTTGGGTTTAGCTTGCAGGAGTAAGGGAGCTGACTTGAGTGAGGGCCGATTCAAGTTATTCAATTTCTCTACCGTGCTTAACTCTTGGGGGGCGCAACGCAACACACTCCAATTATTACCAGCCTCGATGATCCCTTTTTGGTCTCGCCTTCGGATTAGATTTTCCTCAACCAAAGGATATCCGAGACTGGTGTTACATACCGTTAATAAAATATCTGCACCATATTATATTTTATACCGGATTTTTGTCATTTCATAATTTTTTTTTTCTCGGTTTTTTTCAACTTCTATCCAATCATGTAATTATACACGGTACCCTCACAATACCCCTCTCTTATAATTATACGCATTGTTTAGATACTCCTATCACCATCTACCCTTCAGAAAACGAAAGTTAAAATATTCCTGTAGATTCCAACGAATATAATTAACAGAAGCCGGTCATTTGTAGCGTAATATTGAATTACTACGGTTAATTATTCCGGAGTATGTCGTCTCATTGATTTTTTCACACTCACCTGACGATTTTTTCAAACTACGAACGTCTTTTTTAAACTTTAGAAATATGAAACGGGGAAAGGGATGAAAACGAGTTTCGATTTACAGGGCTAATTGTTCGGGAACTTTAATTCTTCAGGATAAATGAAGTGCAAAATTCTTTCACCATTAGTTCGACATGCAAATTAAGAAGCTTGCATTTCCAAGTACTTCAAGAGAGCTAAAGTCATTCATAGGTAAATTCAAGATGGCAAACTTTTCTGGGCAAACGCACCCTTGCTGACTTTTTAAGATTGAGTTATCAACCAGGAAAAGTAGCTGGAAAAATTCTATGTTACAGGAATTAATAAATTAGCACCAGAGAGTAAAACTTTTACATTCGCCAAGAACTTAATTTTTCACCCCTTGGAACTTCCACTCTCCATTCTTCACGCAGCTATTCGTTCCGCTCGCTGCAACGTTGAAGAAAAAAATATTTAACAAACTTTTAGCTAAGGATTCATTATACTCTGTTGGGGTGGAAAAGTGGACTGTTCTTATATGTGTGTGTGTGTATGTGCATGTCTCTGTGGCTAATGCGTATGAGCGACTGAACACGTTACTAATTAAATAAGTCTTCTGAAAAGAGAAACATACATTCCGTTTTGGAATAAAAAAAAATTTCGTGAGATGTACTTCGCTACCCCATCACGATGCGTTTCACTTATTACATGCTTTTTGCGAGTAATTTTGCCTTAGCATCAAAGCTTTGACGTAAAAGTACAAAGGCAAGGATCCATATATGCCTTGACGAAGACTGACTGCATCCTGTAGGGATCTGCTGATGTTTTTTTTTTGCAAAATGAAAAAGCCTCATATAATAATTCCAGGAGTCTGAGTGCGGGTGTTTTTATAATGGGAATTCTGTTGTATTTACTGAGATAGGGTGATGCTGGTATTGCATATTTTAAATGCAATCTTAGAATTGATCTTCTAAACCGTTGAAAAATTGCCATCCATCTGGATGAGACTAATCCGTGAAATATAGACCAGTGTAGGGGTTCGGTGATATAAAAAAAAACCCTCCTTTCAAAATTCCACGTTCTAACATTATCGCCTGTTCCTATACGCGTGCTTTTTTGATGTACCATCTCTGAAATTTACTGCACGACTCATAAAATTTCGATCCAATATCATCCCCCTATTCGAAACCCTTGGATTCGTGCCATTTTGAGGTCTGAAGTAAACTACCCTAGCTTTGGCAAATATTAGGGATATTATTTCAGCTAGTTGGATCTTCAGCTTTGAAGGAATCACTTCCGAAATGATTAATTGAGATCTTTTGCTTTTTTCAAATGTCTTCCCCCACTTTGTTGTTGAATAAATTTTGAATTATTTATTTGTAACGGGAAAGAAAGGAAGAACTTTTTGAATTTATGAAGGGAATCCAGGAGATTCGCGTAGGGATGAAACACAGTTACGCACTCTACGTTCTTCGTTGTTAGAATTTTAAATTGTGCTCATTCGGAAGACACAAAAATCCCTCCAACTTATCTGCTTCATTGTCAATTCAATCGCTTACCCGGCTGGTACCAAATGAACACCAACTTTTAGCCATTTCATCTGAAACTACCGCTGCAGAGTACCGGACCCCCCCTACCCGGGTACGTGCTTTGTGGACAAATTCGTTCTTAGGGTGTTTCTAGAAAGTTTTACGCTAAGGGCGAACCTTTACAAGAAAAACGTTTGCATAAAATCGCTAGCCTCTAGAACCACTTTCAGTTTTTCAAATATTATCTAATAATAGTTGTATAGCTACACGTTTTAAATTTTTGCATGGACAGGATCCCTGGGGCAAGACAGGTACCCTCCAAAATGAAGACCGTGAAAACCTTAAAATTCTATTTAAAATAAGAAAAAAAGAAACGAAAAATTATTTCGTTTCAAGCCATTCTTTCCCAGAGTAAATTGGAGGACGAAGACCGCGAACGTTTCTCCATAACTTGTACGTTTTGTAAATTTGTGAATATAGGTTTAAACCGGATGTCACGTAGACATCGTGTAAATTAATTTCAGAATGGCTTAACATCATTTGTGTTTATTCAAACTTACTGAAATGTAGAGTGATGTATGTAGGTGTATACATATATACAGATATATAGAAAAGAAGAGTCAGGACGTCGTGTAAACTCAGTAACGAGTAAAACCGCAGTGTTTGCGCAGGGAGCGTGCAAAGGCCAAGCAAAGGCAGAGCAAGGGCAAAGTAAGCCCCGTCTAACGCAAGTTTAGGGCGTTTTCTGGAGTTAGGGGCTACTAATGGCCCCTCGTATTCGGTAGGGGACCCCTTGCTGTGTCTTTTAAACTTTCAGCTGGGGAGTGTCCGCATGAAAATTGGGGATATTTCCTTTTTGTCGCGTACCACTCGAAATCCGCCTTTGCATCAGCCAGATATAGGCACAATCTAATGCACAAATTCTTAGATTTATGAAGCTGAATAAATTCAATCCACGTTGTGCTGCGCTGTGCTGGTCTCACCCTGAGCAATCCAAATACCTGCTTAGCAGGAGCAGAAAACGAGATCCTTTGTCACAAAGGAAGATCCTGCCCTAAAGATGCAGAGCAACATACTTTGAAGTTGTGTAAATGTTAAGAAAGCCACAGGTTAATAACTCGCCATGTCCTTGTCTCTGGCTCGATACTACCGGCAGTTAACACCGAGCGTAATAACCGTCCACATACTTCGTCCCACTTTGAAATCGATTATTGAGGATCCCCTCGCCTCACACCGTCTAAACTAAAGTTTTAATATGCAAAAACAACGAGAACTACGTACCACCCTGAGCACTGCAAGACCTGAAAAGTGAGAGTCAGCAAAAATGTAAAAAAAAAAAAAAAAAAATGGAAAGAAAATAATATCCCATGTAGTATCAACATAAACGACAGAGATTTTTATCGAAGCGTCAGCAAATTTCAGGATCTCCTCAATAATTTGCTAATTTTTTTCTTGCTTTGAGAGAAATCATATTGCAAGGATCTTCGTGTTTGAAATGCACTGGTTAATTATGTCCATAGATGGTGAATGGCTTCAAGTTGGATATCGAGTTGAAATATAATCAGTAGCTTAATCAAATTATGCTGTTAATCTAGCAGATTATACAAGCGTATCATCAAGTCTGTCCGAGCCTTCTGAAGACCGTAGATTACTTATGGTTATAGACTTTTAGGGTATTACTATATAGGTACCATAACAGCGAACGATTTGATAAACGCAAATGTGGCTTACGATAATCGCTGATAGTCTCGCAGATTCTATTATCGAAGGAAGAGGAAGTTGAGGAATCACCCTGACAGTGGTTGATCCTGAATTTCATCATTCTTCAGATATTAGTAATGCAGATATTTCTCGTACGTACTAGAACCTATTTGGTGCATTGCACGTACTCAGAATTGCATAAGAAGTTGTATAGACACAAGTACTCTAAAGCAAAGACTCTTGGGAATCTGATGCATTTTTTTCTATCCTTCTTTGTTCTGCAGTATGGAGCATGCTTTGATCTTCAAGTCTCGTAACCACTATTTGATATCGTTATCATCGAAACACTACCGGGATAAAACTAGAATTTTCCTGATCTTTCCTTCCGTTTGTACTTTTTGTGGTTTTTACTTATCACATATCAGCTTTGATCTTATAACAATTTTCCTCGTATCGTATCCTGTATCATTTCGTATAATATGGTAGAAATTATAGTGTATTATGCTATCTGATAGAGTAGAAACGATAAGAAATCGTAAAAAGTTCATATTATATACGTTAAGTACTTTCATGATTTATAGACAGTCTTGGCAAATGTCCCACAAAAATCGTGTTTCCAGGACATTCACAATGTTCTCGTAATTCTTACATCACCACTCTTTCTAGACGTAATCTAGGATACATTCGCCTATGACTACAATCTTTGATAAGATAACAAAAAGAGGCCAAAAAATTAGTGAAAAAGTGTAGAAAAAAAAGAAAGAAAGAAAAAAATGTTTAACGGGTAGTTATTCAAGTCCGAAGTGGATATGTGCAGCATTTAACAAGCTTACCTTCTCAGCTCGGTGAACTCCGTTGTGATCTTGTTATGCTAGGTGTAGCTGCAACTGCAACCACGACGTGAGTGACCCACATGCATACGTTGATCAAAAATAATTTACAGTTTAATTAGGTTTAATTTATTTCTCCGTTTATCATTCTCTTCTATCTCGTTATACTTATTTTATCATTAATTATTATCAGTTATTATTACTGTTCTTTTCATACGTTAGATTTTCGAAATTATTATAATATTGCATCCATCTAACTGGACCGATGGTTACTTACATTTGTCCTTAATAACACATTATTATTAACAACTTCACATTAATTAAATTTATTGTCTTTAATACTGCATATATAATCACGATACATAAATTATTATTAGACCATATAGTACCTATGTCTATAATAAATATATTACATTCACAAAATTTGAAATTCGACCTCGTTTCAACGTTATATCTATACAAATGTAATAATTTAGTGATAAGGGTATAATTAACGTATCGTCATTAATTTTTGACTATAATTAATTAGAGTAGGTGTGCATGCTCTCGCATTAATACTTTCACAGGTATATTAGTATATCTGAAGTCCTCATGATTCAAGAAAAAAAAAAGAAAAAAAAAGAAGATATTTGCTACCCATTTAACGTAACATATTTCTTAAGTCATTGTTCTAAACAATGTTCGTAACACGTTTAAAAGTTTTTAACTATTAGGGTGGGATTTTAATGAAACCAAATACCAACTTGGGTGATTCACTAATAATCCATTCACATATATTTTCATAAACTAACAAAGATTTATTCATCAGCACGTTACGTTAAATTTAAACAAAAGTACATTACGTTTATTCATACACCACTGATTACATGGGGGTAGCGTAATCATTGTTTTCAACTCCACAAACCCCCACTCACAATCAGTCGATCGTTACCCCGACGACCTTGGATGATTTTTTTTTCAAATCGTATTTTACAATCACTAATAATTTTATGATAGAGAAGAAAAATTCACGTATAGTTTAATTAATTCGCTACTAACTCGCCGGATGGTCAGAACAAGCAATCGAAGCTTTGCGCTCATTCGCATCTACCCTTAGCGAGCTTTCTTTGGATTCTTTGTACTCTTAATTCGTAATTACGGTGGTAATTAGATTCGGATTAAGCGATCTGTCGATTATTATGCAGTCTTATAATTAATTTCATTATTTAAAGGGCACCGTCGCGATCCAACGACGCTCTACCGTGCGTCGGCTCCGTACTGCGGCCGGGTCGCGGCGCCTGGCTATCGGCCCCCGCGACGTCGCGCAGGCGCCTTTAGCTACCCCAAAACTTTCGACGGTCAGCAAAGCTACCCCTTTGAGGCAAAGGTATCATGAAACCTCGGCAAAGACTTGAGGATTACGAGAGTCATCATTCACGTCGAGGGATGAGTTTTAAAAAAGCCCACATTTTATTCACCAAATGTATATTTTTATAACGAAATAAAGCCAACAGAGCTTTTTATTTCATTTCCAAACTGACTGTTGTACACAGCTTTTTATAACCTGAGAATCGCTGGGTATCACGTCTTGCGTGTAGCGGCCTCAGCCTCATACGAAAAATCTTTATTTGTTACATAATTTTACGAAAAAATTCTGATCTAACGTTGGGGCAAAAAATAAGACGTCTTTCGTTCTTCAAAATATGAAAGTGGATCAATACCATTTCTTCAGATTTAAGTCCGGAAAAAAAATTTATCACATAACGTATCCCTGTTTCATAATTTTTAGTTTCATCATATAAAACACGAAAAGCTTTAGTGTTTCGAATTTTAATGTTTCTGCCTTTTTCACAGAATTCCTGCACTCCTATTAATACATATTTACAGATTTCTAGTACATCGTGATTACATTTTTTTTTTCTTTTTTTTTTTTTGCGACATACCAATCATCACCTATTCATTCACACGTACAGTTGAAGCGAGCCATGAAAAATTATTCGCATTTGTCGTGCAACGTGCCAAAATACGTATCCCTCATAATACACTCTTTCCAGGCAATACACTATAGCTACAGATATATACTTATATGTAATTAAAATGTATTTTCTAATCGTTTAATTAGGTGTAAATAGAAATGATGACAATATGTGATATATGTAAAAAACTAAAACGCAGTCATTCGTTTCGATTCATTTATTTATTCATTCGAATTACATAGAATTGTACAAATATGTGAGTATGTGCGATTGTAACACCAGAGGATTTATCATTTTAATTGACATTTCAAATTCGTTTATTGTTCATAGTATATAACGACTAATGTAATAAATACTAAATACATATATCAATTTGATTTCATACCCAATAGGCAATTATAAATAATAGTGAATGAATAATATGTGGCATTTCGGAAGAATCACTTTACTGTATTTATCTGAAATAAAAAAAAATTAAAAAAAATGACCAGTCATCGCGTCACTTCTTTTTTTCCGATCATTTCTCCCACGCTATTTTTTATCTCGCCTTTACCGCAATGATACGAAACAAGGATATCCGCATTGTGCCGCATACGAATGAATAAATATATATGTATATTATATATATATAATATATGAATAGATGAATGAATAAGGGCGAAAAATAGGCCTTTATGGGGTGCGCGGATATCGTCTCCTCACGATGGACCGTTTCTACTGCGAAGTCCGTCCACCTCTGCCGGGCATTTACTACTTGGCTTTTAACCCACAGCATCCAAGATACATGCGCATGCTCGGCGTTCGTTGCCAAGGAGATATGCTCGCGGCCGTGCAAGAATGTGTATTGATTACTCTCTATCCTGTCATCTCTATCTCCGTATATCTGCCGCTACGCTGGTCCTATAAGAGATTCTGGATACACGGTTGAAACACAAACCTGCGAGATTGATCTTTATAACGATAAACAGCTAGGAGTTAGATCAACGCCGATGTTTTTAATCAGCAATCAATTCATCATCTGATTTCAGATATTTGAATTTATTTGCCATTAATCTATTTCATATTTTATACGTGAATAGAATTATAGAAAAAAATAAAAAATGATGAATTTTTCAGGATTATGAAAGATCTTGTCTCCGTATTTTGGGAACGTGATTAGCTCCGAGGTTTATAGAAGGTCGTAGGATCAGAATGGCGTGACGAATTACGGGATTTCGTTGTTATTAATTATTTCGTAACAAGACCCGCTTCTCTGCACCTTTTTGTTGGCGAAAACTAACGAGACATGACTTCTAATAACTACGTGAACAATTCGCGTGTGCAGTTAACGTGACCTTAGGACCTCCGAATGTAGAAACAAGAAATTACTTTGTCTCATGCTTGTATTCTCTAATTATACATAATAGTACCCACTCGTTTCAACCTAATACGTTTTTTTTTTTTTTTTTTATCTCAAACTACCTTTGCCTCATTATTCTTATCGAAGATCGTGAGGTTTTTTTTATTTACCTACCCATTCCTAAAAAATTGCTGATTCTCTAAAGTTTTATGTTGAAGTTGGGCTTCCGGGCTATTGGTAGGGTCTGTCAAAATTATGTTAGAAAGAATTTTTTTTTCCATATAGGTACGCCGTTCGTATGTGTGGGGGAGAACTAAAACTTCTATCCCGCGGGGTTAGACGATCAAAAACACGAAGAATGGTCCAGTATGGTATGGGATCGCGTCGGGGTTGGGAAATAGATGTAAGAAAGAGAAAAAGGAGGTCGTCGAAGAAAATAAAAGTAAAAGCTAAGGGAATTTGCCCCAGGGACAACTATATGTACATACTCTAACTGTATATCATGGTCCTGTGGCTGGACCTTATTCGACTCAAAAATGCTCGTGGCTTATGGTGGGGTGAGATGATTGCCTATCTTATACTAACTGACTTTTGATGTGAGGAAAGATCAAGATAAGAGAAAAGGATTGAGGTGATATAGCGATTAGAATAAGAAATTTAAGGCTGTACTTTCATGTCTCGAAATACTTGTTTTTTTTTTTTTTGTTTTTTTCTACGAGTTTGATGGTCTTACGTTTACACGCCTCATTTATATTTCTCATACCGGATACACGCACGGAATTTCAAATTAATAAGCGGATCTACGTTTTCTCCGGAAACGTCTGTCAACCGTGTGTGATGGTATATAACCCTTGAATCTCGGAAATTTCGCAAAACAAGTAAAATTCGAATATCTTTGGAAACAATAAAGCGCGAAGCTATGTAATCAAAAATTATATTCCCCTTTCTTCCATCGAGCATAATATTTGATTACTCTTCTCCCATATGCCAGGATTTGGTCACACCTTTACTTTCGCAAACTGTAAAAAATATTTTCGCTGATCGATCTCTTTGCTTCTTTTATAGTGAGATAACTCCTTCATATGTCACTAAATCTACTATTTTCTTACTCGTTTCAATTAGCTGTGAAAAAAGCCTCTGCAACGCTGTTCAACGAATTACGAAAATGACTCAACTTTTTTTGAACATATTTTCGGAATAATAAGCTCGTTGAACTGTGATGCTTGTATGTAACAAAAAAAAATTCCATAAAATTCATTGTGTTTGAAGATTTTCATCCATGAAGAATATATATTACATTCTTTTCATTCTTGGCTATGTTTTCTCATAAGGATTATATGAATACCACCGTATGTATACCGATGTGGTGGTTTCATGCCTCAGGATTTGCCATAACTGGTCTTGATTTAGTCATAATGTATAAACAAGGCCAGCTAAGAATAAGAAAAAAAAAAAAAAAAGATGTCACAATACCGACAATATCTTACTTAAATTGCAAAAATCTTTAGCCTAGCTATAACGTCACTATAGTCTGTAGAGCCAAAGTCTAATTAGAGTTAAAAGTACGACGCGTGACAATGAGGGCATGGTTGGCTTACTCGTCACACTTTTATTTTCACCAGACTCATCATACCGTCACACTTGGTGACCGCAGGGACGGACCCTGTATATATGCGGATTTTTTATTTTTTATTTTTTTTACCGCAAAACCCTAACTGCCAAAACCAGGTCACGGTATACCAGATCTTACGCAGATTTTGGAGGACGTAGGAAATGGAAGAACGTTGACAAGAATGAAAAAGGAGGAGAAAATTTTTTATTTTGATACAGAACTTGCCGTAGGTTTTCCTACGTGTAATTAAAATGTAAAATTGATTCATTGGTTTTGAGTTTTCTTTTTTTATAACGAAGTAAACAAACCGCGGATGACAAAGCTCTGACTTTTGATTTTTTTTTTTTTTTTCCGCAATAGATGCGATTGACGGGCTATTGCGTAGTTAGTGTCATGTTTATCCCGTGGGAAATCCCTAGGTTCTACTACCCCGATCGTGGTCAGAAGTCACAAGCGTGGAACGAATTTTCAATTCGTCCCTGAAGGGCAACCTACGACGTTTCTCCCTCCCCCATGACTACTACATAAAAGGTGAAACTCAACTAGAAGAGAGTTACTTGTGAATCCTCCGGACACACGGAGTATTCGAAAAAAAAAGACAAAAAAAAAAAAACCAATTCAAAGTTTTTTTTTTTCTTTTTGGATCGGCTCGCCTTTTATATTTCTTTAACATGTTGGACTTGTGGCGTACTTGTTCTACGTTTTTTTTTGTTCTCTTCGTAATCGATAACGCGTGTTCTATTTTGACCCAAAAAGATCGAGATGTGAGGTCCGCAATGGCTAATATCTTATTACCAAAAAAAAAGTCCGACGATAGATATTCAATAGATTTAAACGACGAACGAAGAAATACGTCGATCGTGTTTGATAATAAAGAAAGTAAAGGTGACGAAGGACGGAGATTCACAGGACCAAAAGGATTCGGCAAAGAAAAGAAACCCCGAACTTTTCTTGGTCCACTAAGTGTGGATTTCAAAGATAAGTTGAATCCAAAACGTGGTATAATCTACGACACTCGCGACACTATTGGTGGTGGCTTTAGCAGTGGTTAGTGTATAGCTTGTAAGTGCACTGGTCCTAACCACTACTCGACTTTTCCCTTATTTTATTTTAATCCCATTGTTCAGAAAAGTTCAGATCGTCCTGAAGGAGTAAGTTTTAACAGGCTTAATCTTAAAACCGTTCAAAGCAGTCAAATTTCTGAAAACAATATACCTCTAGGTTCATGATGAATTCCATTTGTGACAATTTCAAGATTCTATAATATAGGAGAAGGATGAAAGTTCTTTTTTATTTTGAAAAAATCGGGGATGACTTAAAGCTCACTAGTCTAGAATGCGAAGTAAAATCAGATATCAAAGGCTCACTCTTGGCTAACTTTTATTCAGCGATGAGCTTTTGATATAATGCTTTGCTACATCCAATAAAGATAAAAATGCGAAAGATCCTTTCGGTCCTACACCTCGAATCCTTGCATGATATATGCACAAGAAATATATTCATCTTTACTCCACAGGTTTCAGTTGTTGTGGATCTAAATACGGAAGTCCCAGCTATTCTGAGAGGCCAGATCACGGCTATGGCGAGTCTTATGGAGGAGGACGATATCCATCTAGTTCTGCAGGACGTCCGGGTGACAGGTTGACATTAAAAGATAATTTTATGAATCAATTCGACGTTTTATATTTGGCTACATTCATATATATAACTAAATGAACCATATATTAGGACGTTCTTCTATACATGGGTACATAATCTATTGTCTTCATGTATTCTTTTAACATTACAGATATGGTACGCCAGGTTCAAGTTATTCCGGAGGTATGATCGGTGGCGGAGGTAGACCTGGAGGAGATGGTTACGGCAGTGGTTCCGGAAGTTTGTATCCTTCAAGGTATGGACCACCTAGAGGAGGAAGTAGTGGCGGAGATAGGTACGAACAAAATCTTTAATGAATAGTCAAAGTCCATGTGAAGCTTAAGTTTATCACTTCACATTGAAAGTTGAGATATATTTTTTGATATTTCCTGGATCAATTATTACCTGCAACCTTACTTCATCCCTTGTTCAATGCACTAGTCCAATATCTAGGCAAATTTCTTCTTCATCTCTAGCGGTTTACGTTATACAAACATTTTTACTTATCTACTAATAACAGATACGGGGATACTGGCCTTGGCTTTGGAGGTGGATCATCAGGCGCTAGTAGACCTGGTGGATTATATGGTCGACCAAGCTTCAGTATAGGTGGTGCCGGTGGTTACGGAGGAATTGGAGGTGCCCAAGGCGGAGGTGGTCCAGGTGGTGGACATGGGTTTGGTGGTAGTGGATCCGGCGGAGGGTACGGTGGCTTCGGAGGTAGCGGGTCTGATGTAGGTGGCTATGGCGGAGGTGGAGGTGGCGGTGGTCCAGGTAGCTACGGCGGAGGAGGTTCAGGAAGTTTCGGCGGAGGTAGTTACGGGGGTGGAGGTCAGAGTGGATTCGGGAGTGGAGCTCATGGTGGTTTCGGAGGTAATTTCGGGGGTGGAGGTAACAGCGGACCAAGTGGCTTCGGCGGTTTTGGATCAACGGATGATTTCGGTGGAGGTGGTGGTGACCCTGGCTTTGGTGAAGGAGGAGTGATGGGATATCCTTCGGGAGGAAATCTCCAGACTCAAAAGGTTGGTAATCGCTAGGATGTCCCCCAGGAGTATAGCGGGTTCCAAAGTAAATCGAACGATTTTTTTTAAGGCTTTGGCTCTGAAGGCACTTGCTGGGGTTGCGCTTATAGGAGCTGCTGCTGCTCTAGCTACAAACCCTGTACTATTACCTCTTGCTCATGGAAGAAAGAGACGTTCGGTAGCTGACGATTTCTGGAGTGAACACCCTTTGATGTTATTAAAGGAATACATTTCACAGGTATTTCAAATTACACCATTCAAATGCAAGGGATGATTAGCCCGAATATCTTGACATACAACTGGCAAATATAATTCTTACTCATGCTAGTCCTTTGTGTTAGATTCCCAGAAACGATATCAAAAAGGAAGATATAGCCTTATTGAGTAAATTTTTGGCTTCTCGTAAATGCGTTGCTAGATTGGCTTGTGAAGTTCAGAAAGAATACTTCACGGACCTTGCCCATTACAAGAAGAGCGATGCCAGAGAAAAAAGCATCTATCATAATTTAGAACATCGTTTTATGGATTTGTATGTTAACAATGTTTTCTAGAATTTATATATATATATGCACACAGAGATGACTTACTGTGTAAGAATTGATTGTAAATTACTTTTAGGGTACAAAGCAACATTCTGAACAACAGTTACGTCAACCAGCACCTGAAGAAAGAGATCAAACTTGCCCTAGCAATAGGTGCCCAAGAAGGAAACTGCGAAGTTTTCACCTGTGCCCTGCGAAGAGATTGAATCTGTGTAAATACATTTTCAGTAAACATATTTGTCAGATGAAATTGTATAGTATTAAAGAAGACCCAGAAATGGGAAGATGGGGGAGAAAACAAGAAGAAGCCGCAATTATATTCCACATAGTTCGAGACTTAAGAGACGTTGTGCTCAAAAATTAGTTCAAATATTTGAAAAAGTAACAGCAGCTTTACGATGGGAATTTTTTTTACTCATTTTATCAGAAGTGTTATTGACATCTCATTATAAACTAAAAATAGGAAGTTCCATTATAGCTTCTGGATCCCAAAAAAATAATAAAAGTTCATAGTTTGCTTGAAGCATATCGTTTTATTTCTTGATATTTTTAGAATGGTGGAAAGTGCTTTTAATACGTGCAGTAGGTATAATACTCTGTGAAAAACTTGTGTAGAGCTGAAATGAGAACCCCAATGTAAAATTATTCAAAATATTACGTCTACCATATCGCGTGACCAAAGCAACTGGGGGTCCCCTCATTCTTTAATTAATTAATTCATCTAAATAATATTATTGTTTTTTTTTTTTAATAAGTAATATGTATAGTGGAATTCTATGTATGATATAATTTGCTTCAATAATTTATCATTTTTTGTTAATGATTCACGCATAATGTATTTCGTTTGTAACATAATTGATTTTTCTAATAGTCTAGTATATTCGCTATCTTATACATAAATGAATTAGATAATAATACATCGAATAAATGTTTTTAGAATATTTTAATATATTATGTAACTTGAATATAGGGGGAACAAAAAAAAACGTAAATGTCTTTATCTTGGACTTTTAGAGCAGCGAAATATTACGAAAAAAATTTTGAATCTTGGCGCCACATATCAAGTCGCATCGCACTAATCGTGCTGCTATCTTGTTGATAGTTTAGAAAGCCGTTTCAACCTGTACAACTACCATGCAAAGATTTCTATCTTACCTACGGACAACAGGTAAATAAATCCCGATTTACTGACGTGTCCCAATATTTCCAATGCTAGCAAGAGCCTTGGAAAACTGCACAACGTGGCAGTCGGTCTTGTCACCGTGAACAAGAATTGTTCTATTTCTAACTATCTGGTAAAATGACAATGAATTTTAACGAACTCATTGCGTCGGTCATGTAATGAGTTGACTTTAAAATCCCACTTATATGACTAACTACTATCACATGTGACGATCTATAATTGTGAAAATCGTTGTGATTTATAGAGGTTAGATAACTCGACGAGGCACTCATGTCTCATACCTGCAGTACGTTAAGCAATGTGATTCCGTATTTCAAGTTTCAACTTAAGTTAATATCGCGTATTATTGAATTGCGACAGCAGTGATTTCTGTCAGTAAAAAGCTAAAAGAATTTCACGAACAATTTAATCAGTTTATCAAAAAATTCGTTTATTTTCATTAATTGTGAACGAAAGGAGTGAACTATCATTGTCTATAATCATCATCATCTTACACTTACACTAAGAAATAAACAGACATGAAACGCCGATCAGAAATGAGAAATAACATCGAAGACGGAAGTGGAGAGCCTTTCAACGCACATGAACATGGCGACACTCGTGGGGATGAAAAAAACATTGCAATATTGTTCTTCTTGTACCTTATGCAAGGCATACCACTTGGTTTATCAAGTGCCATACCCATGATGCTTCAGAATAGAGGAGCTTCTTATCGCCAACAGGTAACCAGCTTGATCTTATTTTTAAGAAATTACACTCCGACTGCTTATTCCTAGATTTATTATGTCTTCTGTTTTAGGCCGAGTTCAGTTTCGTCAATTGGCCATTCTCGCTGAAGCTACTATGGGCCCCGATCGTTGATTCCGTGTTTTCGCAACGATTTGGTCGACGAAAGACTTGGCTAATACCAACTCAGTATTTAATGGGGCTATTCATGCTCTTTTTATCTAGTAACATAGACTCATGGCTAGGTGATCAGCACACAGGACCAAACATAGAATTATTAACTGGCTTGTTCTTCTCTCTAAACTTCCTCGCCGCTACACAGGACATTGCTGTTGACGGTTGGGCACTTACTATGCTCAAGAGGTATTTTGAAGAAATATGCAACAGATTTTCATTCAATATTAATGAAACATTCTTAAACTAGAGACTTTTAGATGTTTTTATCTTTTCTTTATTCATTTGATAATGTAGTGCAGTAATCGAGTCTTTTGAGATCATAAAGACATGAAATTTTTAATTTTTTCAGATGTAACGTGGGACATGCATCAACTTGCAACAGCGTGGGACAAACTGCAGGCTACTTTCTTGGCTACGTACTATTCATAGCCCTAGAATCTGCAGAATTTTGCAATGGATATCTGAGATCAACACCATCCAAAGAAGGACTGGTGACTTTGCCAGGATTTCTTTACTTTTGGGGATGGGTATTCATCGGCACAACGTCCCTTATCGCAATGTTTAAACATGAGGATCGTGTAAAATATCAGAAAGGCCAACCAGACATGGACATAGCACATGCATACAAACTGCTATTGGACATCATCAAATTACCAAGCATTAAAACATTGGCTATTATACTCCTAACTGCAAAGGTTTGCAGCTCTTATTGAAATTTTAGTAATCCTAAGATGGGCTTAATAGTAAACCATAGTAGATAGTAGATGCCCAAATAGTCATTCAAATTCTGGGTGTATTCGCTGCTTTCACAATTCAAAATTTGATTCAATTGCTTTTATAGATCGGCTTTTCTGCTTGCGATGCTGTAACTGGACTCAAAATGGTAGATGCTGGAGTTCCTAAAGAAAAAATGGCTCTGATGGCAGTGCCAATGGTGCCGCTTCAAATTATTTTACCGCTAGCCATAGCTAAGTACACTGTAGGACCCAGGCCAATGGATGTGTATTTGAAGGCTATACCTTACAGGTAAATTCATGGGGTAGTTAGTTTTACAGTTTAATACTATAAAGACAGAGACTCGAGCTTACTTAAGATTGTGGTCTTCATATTTTGTAAAGAAATTGGGGTTTTGTGTAAGGAATATGTTGGTGAACGAATCAGCGTTCATTTGAAGGCAATGAAAGATAATCCTGATACTTTATTTTCTTAACAGACTGGCGTTTGGATTAGTGGCCGGATTTCTAGTATGGCTTACACCGTACATAGTAATAAACGGAGACGTTCCCATATATTACTACGTTACTCTCGTTATAGTTTATTCCATACATCAGGTAATATATCTAAGACATGTTGAGGCACTCATCTTATGGGAGATTTTTCCATTTATTATCAATGTGTACCATTAAAATTATTTTCGGAATTTCAGGTCACTCTCTATAGCATGTTTGTAGCTGTGATGGCATTTTTTGCCAGAGTAAGTGACCCAGCTGTAGGTGGTACTTATATGACACTGCTAAATACACTCTGCAATCTTGGAGGAAATTGGCCAGCTACAGCTGCTCTCTGGTTTGTGGATGCTCTCACCTTTAGGCAATGTACCACAGATCCTAACAACGACTGTAGTACCATTGGAGAACGAGAGGTGAGGGTCAAGAGGCGAGCAAATTAGACTTACGAAATTATTCTAGTGTTTAAATAATAAAATCGTTAATATTTTTTAGTTATGCGCAAATACCAACGGCGGGGAATGTCATACACAGCTAGATGGCTACTATATAGAGAGTTTTCTCTGTGTAATCATTGGTATTGTATGGCTGAGGTGGGGACGAAGGAAAATCAACGTTTTACAAACGAAACCACATTCTGCGTGGCAAGTTGTAACGCCGCATTCTAGAAGTTAACGCCAAGTTTTCGACGTATAGCTTTACTAATTATTCTTTGTGCATGATAATCGGGGAATCGGAGAATGATTGAAATTTTTTTGACGAATCCTGTGTGCATATCATTACAATACATTGCGATTCAATGCACAATAGTTTTTCGTATTATACTATTATGTAAATTATTCTTAGAAATAGAATTACTCCAGCTTTACGAATCTACTTAAAAACCTAGATTTTACGTTTCATACTCTAAAATCAAGAACTCAAAATTCTTGTCACAGTCTTCTCTGATTGTGAGTTAGTTCATTAATTGACGTTTTGTGGATTCCCTGTTTATTATCCATAAAGATGAATGAATTGTAAATTATTCTCCCATATTCTTTAGCACAATTGAATTCGATCATTATATATTTTGAGTGTTTGCGTTATCAAATATTGACAAGCAATCTTAAATTAAACTAATTTATTTTTACTACAAAACTACAGACGTATCGTGCTGCGATTTCGTTTGTCATGTACCTACTGTAGTTAGTCAGCCGATTTCTTTTTCTCTAAGACTGGCTTTGAACCATTTTTTCATGCAGCATCTAATGTACCATGTAAAGTATATTAACACTGATAATGAGAACTGCCTGAAAGTGCTTTGCTCCTAATGTCAGAATTAAAGCGAATGATAAATTGCCGTATATAGTGAAAAAAACGAGTGAGAAAAATTGTAATAATTTGTCGTACCCTTAATTTGATTTGAAATTTAGAAATTATAATAGCACGTTTGTTTAGATAAAATTAATTATTTAATAATTCATTGAGTTTTCATCATTTTTATTGTCGTTCACTAATATTGTCATGTGATCTTTTTATATCTTTTTTTTATACATAACGTCATCGTCGAATGAAAAATCTCATTTTTTTTTTTTGTATTAGAGAACATTCTAAACGAGGGGCCAATAAATATTCATTTTGAGCTTTGGTATGGGAATAACGCCTCTTATAGTATAATAATAACCACCCTTAACTACAATCGAAAACGGAATCTTATACCTTTTCGAATTTTTAATTTGTGAGTGAAAATTGGTGTGATTAGTGTACTGAAAATAAGTTGCGTTTTGTGAGTACCAAGAACTTATTATAACAATTTCTGTATTTTTTGTTTGAAAGGTCTTGATTTCTCTATAGGCTTTACCTCTGAATGCTAGATGGGCAAATGAATATTTTTTATACCATGTGTTATTAGTAATCGGTATATCTACCGAAATTAATCATCTTGCCACCTGTTACTACAATCGCAATTCAAATTTCTAATTTACTATGACACGTTAGGACAGGTAGCTCACCTTTGAATGATAGGTATTATACATTCTTTATTATAACTATTAGGTAAATACAATATGAGTATCATATTGTATCCTATGTATTTTCATTTGCGATCAGTTCGTTGAATGTGATCGCATCTGACCAGCAGACTGTGCTATATAGATAAGTGTATTCTGTGCTTTGGATTTTATATGATGAAAACGAGTGCGAATAAAATGTTGAATTGAAATTTGGAACGTTGGACATGAGTGAGTTTTAAATATTTCGATTAATATTTTACGACGGCAATAAATAATCGACAATTTCCAAAGCTTGTTGAAAACAAGTGAAATTATATTCAATACTTTTCCGACAGATTTCACGCGTCTCGTATTTTAATCGTCAAAGTGAGTAACCGTTGTATTGCGACCGGCAGACTTTGATTATAATTGCAGATATTGTTCATTTTCAAGTAAATTCTATTCATACCAGCGAATAAATGCCCTGTAGCGTCGTTTGTTTTACAGGCATATTTCGCGACGAGTTTGAGTTGTTCTTTTAATTGTTCGTTCGTTCGTACACATCGCTAGTTGTTATACCACCTCCCGCAGCAACTACTCCATTGTCACATAGAGTGCGCTGGTCGCGCATGCATAGTGGTGATGCACAAATATGCGGATAAAAAAATTACTACGTTTTCTGAGAAGCGCTCGTCTATGAATGAAATGATAGTGGTGCTGCACAAATATGCGGACAAAAAAACTACGAGCCTTTCTTTATATTCTTGGAGGCGTGGCAAATAGCTCATTGATAAAATTCTGAATAGCAGTAGAGGAAACTACTAACTCTTTATTAGATTCATTGATACAATGAAAGATAGTGGCGCGTGGAAATAATGCGAAGAAGTTGAAAAGAATTACTGATATTTTATTGCATTTATGTTTGCATTATAGGTATGTCTGAACAAATAGAAATAAAGCAGTTGAAATAAATTCACAACTACCCAAATCACTGAGATGTAAGCCAGGAATCATCCGGTATAAACATTTTCAAAATTCATTTTTTTATTCTTTGTTATTGAAAATGTAAAATTCTTATTTGATTTATCCTAGCAAGTAGATTGAAGCGATTAATCAAATTGGTGGGGCAATTATTATCGTCCCCACCCCGCGCCGCGGGACGGTATACCAAGAACGCCGGGCGCAACGTTCAGTCATTTGCGCGGCATCCTCGAGTAAGGATCTGTGACACGTGTCGAGGAGATTTGCGGCTCGGAAAGGCTGACATCAACGGAGGAACGTTGGACATGAGTGAGTTTTAAATATTTCGATCAATATTTTACGACGGCAATAAATAATCGACAATTTTCAAAGCTTGGTGAAAACAAGTGAAATTATATTCAATACTTTTCCGACAGATTTCACGCGTCTCGTATTTTAATCGTCGAAGTAAGCAACCGTTGAATTGCGACCGGCAGACTTTGATTATAATTGCAGATATTGTTCATTTTCAAGTACATTATATTCATACCAGCAAATAAATGTGCGAAAATCTAGATTTCTTACGAACATAACGTCTCGGACCTGTTTCGAATACAAATATAATGGGCGAGAGAGTTTCGTTTGATAACTTCGCGATGATTATCATCCCATTATATTATTGGCATATAATTCCGAGTCCCTCGCCCTGTATAGCGTCGTCTGTTTTACAGCATATTTCGTGACTCCGAAGGAGTAACTAATTTGTCGTGTTATTTCGAGTTGACAACTATTTTTCGGGATAATACTCGTTCCCCGATTTATTCTTTCATTCGATTCTTTGACAGCATTATCGGTCGACGGAGATGAGAATGAACATCGCTGATACTTAAACTGCATAGATCCTGCGTGCCACTTGATCGGAGATGGACGCCAACCAACACTGCCCGGCTAGTCCTGGATTAACGGTCGACCAAGATAATGGTGAGCTTCCTATTATATTAGCCAAACACCCAATTTAACTATAAATGTATGTCTGCAAAACAATCATTGCTAAAACATACTTCGCGATCCTATACAGATCTTGGACAGATTACTTTTCCACGTGTATGTACCACAATACTCATCGGCCATGTAACCTGGACGCTCACCCTGTACCTTTGACTCGATACTGGGGCCTCCGGCTTGCTTCTGTCTCCCCGTATACGCCAGAAACTTTGACGACAACTCGGTTTCACTCAGCTGCAAAGGATACGATACGAAATAATATACCTAGAGGTAAGATATTGTCCGTCTCGTTATAGGGTAAGCCTAGGAGAGAAAGCACACTCAATTCTTGGAAATAGCAATAAATTCTATCTTTTTAATGACAAACCTGAAATATGATTGATAGATCTCGAGAGAATATGTTTACCTTATTGAAATATAGTAGACTCACCTCGTAGTAGAAAAATATTTGAATAACCAGGATCAAAGTTTCAAGGTTTGAAAATATAAATAGAAGGGTAGATAGCTGTAGGCCTAATTAGGCATCACATTTATTTTTTTAACATGGAACATAATTCAATATTGGTGATAAATTGCTCCAGAGTTTCAAGTACCAGTCATAACGATTGAAATATTGAAAAATCTATTCATGCATGCAATAGTAATACTAGCTTATTGACATTCTTGATTCTGTTGAAAATAGTTAAAAGTTTATATCAAATTTAAAAATGGTTCAGGCAGGCTTACAAAATCAATCATAAGAAATATATTATAATAAATTTCATACAGATGTATAATTACAATTAGAAATTCTTTGGTACTCAGTTGAGAATGTTTGCTTGAAAAACACATAAACTTAATCTATCCAATGTACCCTATGCTTATCTAGTTTTTATCTTCACAGGCGTTGTTCACCGAGGGAAACTAGCTCCTGCCTATCCTCAACAAAACCTCTTCAATATTCATCAGGACAGGGGATTCACACCAGGGAGTGAAGCAGTCCAAGCACCGGGGGAATGACCGCAAGACAACTCTGCACCGCGGAGTATTAATAAAGTAGCATCAGCGAATGGTTCGTAATTACAATTCCTTTTGAATCAGTTTTGATAAAATCTCGCATCTGGTCTGGTCTATAATTATTTCAAATTACTTTACTTTATAATTACTTTTACTAATTAAATCGAGTTCAATTACACATTACCAAACTATTTTAATTGAATAAGTAATTTCATTAAAAATGTAATCAGTGACTCGTAACACTGCAAATATCCATGTAATAATAAGATCGTTTATGCAATAAACATGTATTATTATAGTAAATTGACGAATTCTTGAATAAATATCTCTTGAAATTGTAAATAATCGATCGTTGAATCATTTTCCCCTGTACTTTCCTTGCCTATAAGTCGAAAATCATGAAAATCGCATGATTTCATAAAGCCAAGAACTATTTTTGCAAATATATTAATATATTAATATTAATATATTAATATTTTTAATAATAATATATTAATATTTTTAATATTAAGCTGCCTTACCATATGCAACCCGCATGCCATTCGTGTAAACGACAGGGCCCATGTTAATTTTTGTTGCCTATTTGGTGTTTTCCGATTGCCTATATTCAGGCGTATTGAACTGAGGAAAAAAAGCCTTTTTGAGAAATCGATTTTCTGGCAGTTGGTACAGTAATGTTCATTAATGCCTTCCCGGTGGCTAACTGTTTTTTTCGGACTTTTTCGGGAACGAGTTTCCATTCCCATTTCATGTGCCCATGACCGACGAAGCAGTTGACAGGCGATTTTGAGAAACCACGACTGTACTCTGTAACCTCCCGCTGCTGTCATTTTAATAACCTCTAAGTCTGTTATTATTTTATTTCTCCGTTAATGACTTATCGCATAACCTCCAAGTCTGGCGATATTCCGCAAGGAGATTAAAATAAGAATACCCTCTAAGCAGAATACATAAGTCATCAATTCGAGACTCAATGTAGGTCAACTATTCATTATAGGTTAGCATATCACGGAGATCCTGATGCCCAGAGCTTTTCATAACCAACGAATATAATGCCGGTAAAAGAACCCTACTGATGGGGTTAACCGTGCAGTGATTTTGACTGTTCTTCAATTCACCGCAACGAATCTATAATAGTATAAGCTGATTACGTATAAAATTATAACACCGACGCGTAGAAAGAACAATGGGTTAATATTTTTCAAATTCATTCTGATTCTCATCGTCAACAAATTATTATAGGTCTGATCAGACTCCAACTGGCAAGTGGCCTCCGAGATGACTGAGCTTTGGATGCAGATCTTGATAATCGATACATAGGGTAGCCCATCATCGTAGAACTAGACTCAAACTGGAAACTATCCTCGGAAATTAACTAATTGGATTGATAAAGGCAGTTTTCACTTAGCTTGTTTTAGATTTCAGTCAATATTTTATATTATTCTAACTTTTATTTATTTGATATTTAATACAAGACGTATCATTTCAATTATTTCCAACCAATATAATACATAGGTTGAATTTTATCTATGCCTCCAGATTCTCATTGAGCCTACTTTGAAGTTATCGATCTAGCTAAGTTGATGAAATAAATTCACTTCACTATACAAATACGTTCTACCATCAAATAACTAAGTTAAACTTGACTTCTCTGATTTATAAAGTCTTATCTTGGACTATAATAAAAAATTTATAAAATTTGTTAACATCAATGACTGATTCTTTCATTTGCAAATTCGTATTATATTATATATATTTAATATTATTATAATATTATTTCATTAGGGATGTAGACTTAAATCTTTGGACGCAGATCTTGATAATCGATGTATGGGTTAGTTTCTCATCGCGGATCTAGACTTGATCTGGCAAGGGGTTTTGAATATCACTTCAATCTTCGGACGCAGATCTTGAAAATCAATATATGGGTTAGTTTCTCATCGCGTATCTAGACTTAATTTAATTTAATTAATTTTATTTAATTTAATTTTACCCTATGTATCGATTATCAAGATCTGCATCCAAAGCTCAGTCATCTCGGAGGCCACTTGCCAGTTGGAGTCTGATCAGACCTATAATAATTTGTTGACGATGAGAATCAGAATGAATTTGAAAAATATTAACCCATTGTTCTTTCTACGCGTCGGTGTTATAATTTTATACGTAATCAGCTTATACTATTATAGATTCGTTGCGGTGAATTGAAGAACAGTCAAAATCACTGCACGGTTAACCCCATCAGTAGGGTTCTTTTACCGGCATTATATTCGTTGGTTATGAAAAGCTCTGGGCATCAGGATCTCCGTGATATGCTAACCTATAATGAATAGTTGACCTACATTGAGTCTCGAATTGATGACTTATGTATTCTGCTTAGAGGGTATTCTTATTTTAATCTCCTTGCGGAATATCGCCAGACTTGGAGGTTATGCGATAAGTCATTAACGGAGAAATAAAATAATAACAGACTTAGAGGTTATTAAAATGACAGCAGCGGGAGGTTACAGAGTACAGTCGTGGTTTCTCAAAATCGCCTGTCAACTGCTTCGTCGGTCATGGGCACATGAAATGCGAATGGAAACTCGTTCCCGAAAAAGTCCGAAAAAAACAGTTAGCCACCGGGAAGGCATTAATGAACATTACTGTACCTCAATTTTAGTCGCTTTATGATGAGGCCAGAAAATCGACCAATCAGGAGGCTGCTTTTGCAAAAATTGAGCCTAAATTGGCTCAAGCAGCCTCCTGATTGGTCGATTCTCAAATTAAATTGAGTTACGGCGCTACATGGGCTAGCCATCAGGAAAAATTCTGGATTTCTGGCAGTTGATACCTTATTTTAGGAGTCGGATTTCTGGCAGTTGATACATTTTTAAGGAGTCGGATTTCTGGCAGTTGATACTTTTCAAAGGAGTCGGATTTCTGGCAGTTGATACATTTATCGGCTGGCAGTTGATACCTCATTCAGGTACCAACTGCCAGAAATCGGACTCCTTAAAAAAGTATCAACTGCCAGAAATCCGACTCCTAAAAGAAGGTATCAACTGCCAGAAAAATGACTCCGAAAAGAGTAGTGTATGGATATAGGCATGCAAACGTTGCCTCAAGCCCGTCTCTCTATAGTTTGAGTATAGTAGCTATTTTTACGGTTTTGAAAATTTTAACTCAAAAAATACTCTTGGTATCAGGAGAGCAGCTGACCCGAGGAGGTGTGCTAAAATTTTTGGAGGGGGAAAGGCCTGGTGTATTGATATAGGCATGCATACGTTGCTTCATGCACGTCTCTCTCTATAGTTTAAGTATACTAGCTATTTTTACAGTTTTGCAATAATTTTAACTGGAAAATAACTCCTGGTATCAGGAGAACAGCTGACCCGAGAAGGTGTGCTGAAATTTTTGGCGGATAAAAAAAAAAGCCTACATGCAATAAGAAATATAGGGAGGAGACGGTGAAATAAAATACGGTGTAAATAAAAATATTTTTCGATTATATTTTTCATTATCATTCCCAAAATAATATAAAGGATTTTAACATTAAAAAATTGTCTAGTTCTTGATGTCTTTAAGTTGCCCTAATAATCTCACTTCTACATACGAACGAAGTGCAGGGATAGTACAATAATATATCGTTGAGTAAGCGTAGAATCTGTGAGTGCATTTCCAGGTCCTTTAGATAAATGAGAGCTCTTTGAATCTTCTTCCTAAAATTCTATGGGCGATATTATGGTCGGTTCTGCATTGCACGGTTGTATTTCTGGAAGATTCCCTGCCTCAAGTATCTCAATCGGTCCTGTGTGCCCCTGGTTCATATTTTCTTTTATAGAGACTCCGAGGACCGCATCATCCGTGACAACTTTCTCATCCCGAATAGTTCTGCAGGTCATAAAAAATTTCGCCTCAGTCAGTCAAATGCACCGTTGCTAATTCACCAAGATCGTGAGATACTTCATCGAACGAGGCACGCAAAATGTTAATCACCTTTTTCTGATAAAAGTCTCAGCCATCTCCGAAAGATCTTGGCCTGTTTGCATCGTTGGTTGAAATGACTTCATTTCGACGTCGTTATTCCCAGTACGAAAGAGCTCTTCAAGTGATATGCTCTAGGCCACGAACAGAAAGAATGAGATTAAGACAAGCGGTGTTAACATGATGATGAACACTCTAAATGCTTGGGTGAGAAAAGATAGAGCACGAGCTAAGACTGATAATATTAGCTAAGGCTAATAAATCTAAACCGTGCCAAGTTCTTGAGGGATGACGTGAATATGTGACATAAGTCTCTTGGAAAAATGTATGATAAATATTTTCCAATAAAGAGCCGCAGATGTTTTAATTCAAACTCAAGGAATACCTGCATTGAAATCCAAAGATAAAATATGTAGGGAAAGATGAGGCAAGAACCCTCAAGGGCTTTTATACACCTTTGGAATCAAATCTATAGACTTGTCTTTCAAAAGAGATTAACTGAGAGATAGACTGAAATAATTGTAACAGTATTCAATCAAACATATGTTGTAATTTAGTAGACACACTTTAAAGGTAAAAAATGAAAGAATTATCTATCCATATTACATCGTTTAACTTTATCATAGGATAATGATGTTGCCCATTTATTTGTGTTCATTCATATTACATAATACTGAGATGAATTTAGACCGTCTCTAGTTTGGGATTGCATTTCGTCTCTCATTTTCTACATAGATTAGAAGGATCTTCATTATTCAGTTACATATTTCTTTTCATTCTCAGTGCAATCTACCCAAACTAGACATTATCTCTGTCGATATTGATCGATTAACCACAGCATCCTGGTTCAGCAACATCAAGAGATCGTTTGTTTGAATGTGGTAATCCAGTATCGTGGATGATATCTGTTACCTCATCTAGACTGAGGACACTTGTTTCACAAGCAGCATCGTCTTTAATTACCTCTGGACTCTGGCGACGGTGTACCTGTTTAGATGTACAAAAATTGGCTTTGATCGAAGAGAAAACAATTGTATCTAATGAACGAATTTATAAGTATATAAACTGATGTAATAGCATTCTAACTGATCACTGAGTAATGAATAAGATTCTTTTTTCGATGAAATAAAAATTGTATGTAAAAAGCCACGTTACCAATTTTTGCTGATCCGGATGAATCGCAGAGTGTAGCAAGCGAGAAATTGGATCTTCACTAAGAGGAGATCCGGCCTTTTGCTCTTGGAGTCCGTCAACGTTATGTGCAAATGCAATACTGCACACAATAATAGTGAAAATCAGACGAAGAGACATCTTGTACGAATAAAATCACCCAAGTTAGTTCGTTGCTTTCCAAAAAGTATCTGATGGACGTAGCTAGCACGGACTTACTTCTTATACAATTCTGAAATCTAATGTTTGGTAAACTTGTAAGGAAATTAATAAAAGAATTCAATTATATCAGTGAATTGATTGAAAATCTGACATTCTATAATTTCAAAAAGGTAGTCGATACGTCAATGTCGTGATTGTAGAAGTAATTAGAGTAATTTAATGACGTTCGAGCAGGAGAGAATGCAATTAAACGATTAGAATCTTAAGTTACTTCGACCCTAAGCTCTCCCATAGTCGCAAAAATCACCGAAACTCATTACTCACAGGTTGTTTAAAAATTATAAGTGCAGTTTTGAGCAAGTCTGGATTGTCATATCACGTTTAATAAACTCTATCTCGCGATATGTTCGTAGATTTAAAAAAAAAATTAGAACAGAAGCATGAGAGACAGGTAAAATTTTTCATACGTAAATATTTATTTACGTATGTAAAGTATGTATACATACAGCGAACTTACGATAATTATATCTTGTACATATTACTAATATTTAGATTTTCATATATCATCTATTAACATTCATATAGCGATTATTTGGGATTTTTTTTTTGTTTTTTGTCTTTTTAGTTCCCTGATAAAAATTCGAATAGACACAGATGTAAATCTGTATCAAAGTACGATTCTTATTAGGGATAACGTGATAATTAGAGCATTTCATTCTGTATTCAGATGTTATTCCCACTTGGCATCAGAAATTGGTAAGACCATTATTATTTATGTGCGTTTTTATTGTAGTCACATACATTTACTAGTAGTAAATTGATGTATGTAGGTATTCTTAGATTCTTAGACTGGTTGTTATTATTATTATTATTATTATTATTATTAGAGCATAATTTTACTCTGTTTTCATTTCTTCCTATATCAGATGGATAAAAATCGTTTTTGAATCGATCCCTGATGCTCGTTAATCCAAAATCACGTTATAAATGCATAATATTGTCTGAGTTTTGGTTTTATATATTTATACGTATAGTCTACAGGATCTCAAGGCACCCTTTCTTCAAAATTAATTTTTCAACAACTTTTCGCGTGCCGTCATATACCTAATATATGCGGCAATTTCGTTCTAACAATGCATCTCGCAGTGCATAATTGCATAATTCTATATATGAGAAAAAAAAAATGCATTTTCAGAATGTAATGCTGGCTCAAGTACTTTAAGCTGTATTGATCAGTGTTGTGAAAAAAAAATTGAAAGAACATGAAAAAAAGAAAAGTATAGTTATTCCTTTGGTCATAAATATTATTTACCACACTGCAAGACAGTATTGAAAAAAGAATATAGCACTCCACCCACGCTTTTAGTAAACTATAACTATATAATATTAAATTTTAATAATGAACTAATTTTTCTCACGATTAATGAATTCCGTAAGCGATTTAGCTATTCGCTTGCGTGAAGCTCGTTGGGGGATCCATGGATACATATTTTTTTTCTTTTCTTTTATTTTTTTCTTCTTCTATCGATCATTCTAACGATAAGATGAAAAGCATTATCAGTCTTAATATGATCAGGCCGTTTGAACTGAATTAGTGTCGCCTTTAGAAACACACAATAAAATAATCTGTACACGTATATATATGTATATATTATTATAGTATATATATTCAACGCACAAATAACTTTTTAGTATTGTGCTAGCGTTTTAAACGCGAATTTCAATTATATGCAATAAATATATTTCCGATTTTACAAGTGGAAAAACACCATTAAACTTTCAACGAGATTCCACGCTCACTCCTTACTATATTCATATATATGTATATTTATCTTCAAACATTATAAATATCAGGAGTTTTTAATGAACAATTTAATGTAACTCCTTCGTCACTTATCGCTTCAAAAAATAAAAAACGATTTAAGATCATCCCGATTGGCAATGAGAATCGCCACTCCGTTTCCAATATTTTTATTAGCAAATTTATAAGCGCAAGCATTCCACATACTCTCATTTTTTCAATTTTTTTACTTCGAGGTTTCTTCACATGAAAGTATCGGTACTTTGTCATCACTTTTTTGACCCAAAGTTGCACCCCACTTAGCACCACGACCAGCTTCCGTACTTGCCATCAAATTTGAACTAGAATTTATCGGTGTAGCTTCTTTACTGTGATGAATTCCGTACAGGAAATAAACGAGCATACCTACAAATGAAAGAATCGATAGATTAGTAAGTTCTGGATGTAGTAGGTACTAAGACAAAACTGTAATGCTCTTCAGAAATCATTACCGAAATTATGTCTATATTTATAACATCGTTTTCCAGTGCTGAACAAACTACTCACCTAACATCATCCATACGAGAAAACGAATCCAAGTCAGACTTGATAGATGAAACATCAATCCAATGTTGCAGAAGATGCTCAATGCTGGTACAAGTGGAACCAACGGGACACGGAACTTTGAGTTTAGTCCCGGATTCTGTTGGTGACATCCGATGACAAAAAGACCTATAAACATCCGAGTGATTTTCAAATAAATAAATCATCTAGGAAATTCTCATTCCTATTATCTACATCTACGTAGCTTCGTTGTGTATACGAAATGACACGTTATAGTAAATTTAGTTTTCATACTTACAGCTGATAAGCATCAAGCCAAGGAAGATAAAGGCAAAGTAATCTCCCACTCGTAACTGGAAGGACGATTTAACGAAAATATGTAACGTTGCACACATCGGGACACAGAGCATGGCGAACAAGAGTGTGGCAAATGTCACACATCTTCCTGGTTCAAACCGACCTAGGGCCCATGTAAGACTAGAATATTGGGGTTTCAGTCTTCCTGTAACTTCATTCGAGTCTAAAAGCTGTTGAAAATAAATAAATCATTATCCTTACTCCTTTCGTTGTATAAATTTTTATTAAACAAAGCTGAAAAGGTCTTTGAAAAATCGTGATATAATTAACACATAAAAAATTATCCGTACCTTAGCACTAGACGAATGAATGCTGTTGCAATCGCTCATTGAGTCCGGGCCTTCGGTTAACGGAGATCCCGGAGTACTTGGAGTAAGAGGTTCCGTAGGTGATGATATTGATATCTCAGGACGATATCTCAATACTATTACACTTGCTGAGACTATGGTATAAGCAAGAAATGTACCGATGGACATGAACTCAACTAGGTGTTCAAGATCGAAGTAAAAAGCAATTGATGAACAGCAAACACCGGTGAATATTAAATTAAATATCGGCACTCGAGTGAAAGGAAATATTTGAGCACATACACCAAATAATAAACCATCGCTAGCCATCGAGTACATAGTCCTTGGAAGGGAGAAAAGAGATCCAAAAAGGGTTGTAGTCATTCCGCAAAGAGCACCAATACTGTGGAAAGGCATCATCCTAGTTATTATGAGAGACATGGGTGCATGAATAAATACTTTATCCAAAAATACGAGAGATGTTACCTGATGACGTATTTTGCCCATGGCACAGTATCGGAAAAAGCATTGAGAAGTGCCGTAGTTGGATTAATTTGCCAATATGGTACAACCGCCGTCAGGGTACCACCGATTACAATATAAGCCGTAGTGACCACAAGCATTGCAATGATCGTTGCAATCGGGATGCTTCTTGCTGGTTCACGAGCCTCTTCACCGGCAGTTGCGATCGAGTCAAAGCCAACAAATGCATAAAAGCAAGTTGCCGCACCTGTATGAGAGAATCGGATGAAAGGATCATTTCCTGTTTAATTATTTAAATTTTTATTCGATTAATTACCTGCCAAAACTCCGTTGAATCCAAAAGGAAGAAATCCTCCCTTGTCGTTCGTCCAGTTATCCAAATCTGCGTAATAGAATCCCATACCACCGATCAGTATCATTACACCTAGATTGACCAATGTCAAAACTGCGTTGACCATCGCGGATGCCTTTACTCCAGCAGCTAGGGGAAGAGTGTATACAAGGCAGACCACACCTGCCACTAAATCAGGTACATAGCAAGGAGGATCATCCGGCTTTCTAAAGCCACATACTAACTGGGATGAATAATTGCTCAGTACTCCACCGGCCAAAGAATCAACGTAAGCGCTCCAAGCTCTCGCAACTGATGCTGCGCCTATATGAAATTGAAAATATAATCATTTTCTAAGTATCGAAGGGAATGACTAAACAGATTTTGGGATTTACCTATCATGTGTTCTAATATTACGTTCCAGCCTATGATGAAGGCCCAAAATTCGCCGATTGAGATATACGTGTAGACGTATGCACTTCCGGCCTTTGGTACTCGAGCACCAAACTCTGCGTAGCAAAGCGCTGCCATTAGCGATGCAAATCCTGCCAAAAGGAAGCTAAGGACGATTCCTGGTCCAGCGATACAACGAGCAACGATACCTGTCAGCACGTATATCCCTGCTCCGACCATGTGACCGACTCCTGATGGAATTTGAATAGAAAACTGAATGATGATGAAGAGCAGTGTTTATAATCTTAGAATCGTGAAAAAAAAAATCAAAAAATTAACGTCATCATATACCAAGCAGAGTTATTTCGAACGTTGACAAGCATCGTTTTAAAGGAGTCTCCATAACGTTGCCTCGGATTTTTTTTATTCGATTCATCTTAGCGCATGTGTCACTTAGCACGTGGCCCAATATCATTCTTCTAGCACTCGGCATCTTGACGTAGTATTCTGTCGAGAGTAAAAAATTTTTCAAAATATCTTTCAGCACTAATAGCATCTGGTCTAGTTTGTTAATGCTATGTCATTAAGATAATCTTTTTTCGCGTTATTCTTCGTCAAATTGAACATCAACAGACAAGATCCTTTCTATTTTTCAAAATGTCAATCGGAAAATTCACAAGTGTATCTGAATCTCTTTTAAACTCTTAATGATTAAGAATTTCGAAACAAATTAATTCCCACATCAAGGGGGATGAATCTTTAGTTCCATAAGCTATCGTCATTAGAAAGTAGATAAGTTGATCAACTACTCGAGAGAGATCGATATTTCGTAATAAAGTGAGAAAAAAAAAATGAAGTGATGATTCTGTTAGAATTATTACTGATTGCAAAATATTTATCAAATGATTTTCAAATAGATCTAATATTCTTGTATTGTTACACCTTTGGATGTGGAAAAACAATTGTACTTTTGAAATTGCCATTGAAAGTATAGGGGAGGAAATAGAAAATATTTTGCTAGTAAGCAGAGAGAAAAGAGAGAAAATTTTGCTGACTTACCTCAAGGATATAGGATATATACTGAGAAACAAAATTGTTAATAAAATGCAAGTGGTCCAAATTTTACTGGATAAAATCGCAATGGACGTCTATCAGCGTCTGTTACGTCACGTGAAAGGTACTATCACTGCGCCAACTCCGAAAACGATCGATTGAGCCTATATATAAAGACCAGTTGCGTGTTTTACATGCATCTGTCCAAATATAAAACGCACTAAATTCAAAAATGTAAAAACTTATTAAACAAAAAAACTAGCTTCAAACTATAGCCCGCACTTCACATGGGCAGATTCGTTTCTTGATTTTGAGTTCATGAGGAATTGTTCATTCATCTATTCCCAGTTCAAAAATCACAGTCAAAATACTCGAAAAGTCTTCAAAAATGATGGTTTTTCGTTTTTTATTTTATCTAATTAAGAATTGCAGCTTCCCTTGCCCTCTTGCACTTCAATTTTACAATTGTTCGGTCTAGTTTATTGACTTTATTTATTGTAGTTTGTGAAATAACTTTTTTACTCCGAATTGATAATTCTTTATTGGTAGCTTTTTGATCCTTCTGATCCAGCACGCGCATTGTGCGCGCTTTTTATTTATTATTCCTTCATTATATTCAAAATTGACATTCTGTGGAAATCATTAGATCCAAAGTCATCGCAGCTTATACCTTATTGATGTTGCATAAACTCGTCATGTTACGTGAATTTTGAATATCTGGTCAGAATCCAAAGATATCACACATCAATGATAACACATACTTCCAAAAAAAGATATTACCTGTGCTCGAGTAAGATGGAACGTTAATTCATTAAAACGGATAGATGGAACACATTTTTTATTCATTTTCTTCATCACAAATCATCGAGAATTGACATTTCGTTACACTACAGTTCACTTTAGGTGTTGAACAGGAATCGAAGGAGAATTAGTTATCGCGGTATATCTTATCTGTTTATAAAAATCGTTCGATTTTGGATACACTACCTGGAACAGTTCACGCAGTTCATCTGAAAAAATCATAGGCATCGTACCAAGAACTATTCACTTTCGTGGCTGCATGATTAATGAGATAATTATGATACCTACTATATTTGTTGATATCTCTTCTCCTTTTGATATTGTCTCATATCAGAATGAATAGCCGATATAGTGCTGACATGCAGTGATAGTAAGATTTCGTCAAGTATTATAGAAAAATTGGCAAGATTTTAATTTATCTAGTATATCAGAGGAATAATTTCTGCAACGCTGTTCACTACGTTGCTAAAACGTATTCACACTAGAAAATTTGCATCCAGCTCTGATCAGACTCTGATCAGTAATGTAACGTGACGTTTCAAAGGTTCTTCAGGTTTGCTGACGCTATTAAACCTCCATTCATGGTCATCCCTTGATCCTATCCTGATCAACCCTTGACCCAAACCCAATTAGGCCAATAATATTGACTTACAATTAGTCACCACTTTTCAGATTTAACGAAGACTTGCGACGTTTCAGAATATCACAAGAAATTATTTTTTTCCCAAAATTGTTCATCAGCCAGGATTTGTAACTTACAAAATTTCATTAAATAAATGAGGCTCACATTAGTCGAAATAGTTGAATAGTTTATTATTATGGAATAGGTGATTCATAATACTTTTTATTTTCATTCAAACAATACTTGCCTTACAATAATCTAATGAATAGTTCTAATCCTAAGTGACAGGTATTATATGCTAAAAAAAAAAAGGAATATCTTACGAATGAAAAGAATAATTATACAATTATATAAGGACAATAAATTTTGTCAAACAAACAATTTTTGCATATTTATTTTCTTCGAAGCGATGATTCATCGATTAAAAAAGTAAAATTGGTAAATTTTTCACACACTTTAATGGAAAAGATTAATTTACTTGATTCGAAATAATTGGCTTTTCATATGGTAAGCAATTTATTTAGTATTTAATATGTTAATGTTAAATTATAAGTTTTTGAAGTTTTGTTTTTTATATTCTCCGAGATTCCGGAAGTATACTTATTCCTCGATACTTTTTCGAAGTCGATTTTACTCCCGAAACTTCATCAAAAGTAAAAGGGTCCGACTTGCTTCGCTTTCCACAGCAGATTAAATGAATAATGAAAATTTCTTAGTCTAATAATTGCTTACAATTTATGATAACCAATCACTCAATGGAATGGGGGAAGAATTTTGGGTCAATATGTTCGAAACTAAAATTGGATTAAATTTCTAAACTACATATGCCCTATACATTCATAAATTAACACAAAAACGAATGACTCGTGGATATTTATAAAAGTATAACATTTTTGAACATGATTATTGTGCGAGTTGACGAGAAACGGAATAACTATAATTCATACATACGCTAATAGATTTTTTTTTTTGTTTTTTTTTTATATGAAGTTTGGAAATTTGCTGCTTTTTGCACGTCTGCATTCAATCGATGACAGCATATGTTCACAGTTCACTGACATAGTTATTTCGGCATAAGTTCATTCCCAGAAAATAGAATTCATTTTTTCATCCAAAAACAAGTTTTCAAGAAGACTTGTACATTTTTTTTTTTTTGGACATATTACAGAAAATTGACCACAAAAATGAGAATTCTATTCCTCGTCTGTGATCTGGTTTTCGTTTGTGCCATTATCAAACGTGCTGTTCCATTTCAGGAAACTTTATTGCACAAACTTGGATAAAATTTAATCATTAAATTTGTCAAGACCTTGGATCTGGTGCATAAACTTTTTAAACAATAATTCTAAAACATGAAGAGATCATCTCTGCCTTAATTTATGAATGCATAGAATCAGAATAATTATTTTAAAGAAATGATATGTAAAAGACTAGAAAACTGTATCAACATAAAATTACAAATTTTGATAAAGATAACAATATGTAGTGTGACCATTTCCATTATATTTACACACATACTTAGGGACGATATTTATTCATTCAATAAATCAATATCGTATCGATTTTAATTAGCATTGAAATTTATAGGAATCTTAATGTCAAATGCGAGGTCGATAAATTTATAAATAATTAAATCAAAATTTACCAAGGCCTTGATCCAACAATATTAACGGACAGATAGCTTTAGTAATGTGTCTGTTAACATTTATTCATCTCCAAGGATCTATCGAAATAGAATGAACGAAATATAGAGTGTGAAAAGTTTGATGAAAAGTGAAATAACGAAATCTCGCATAAACTGCTTAAATATTATAGTATATTATAGTTTTGTGTATATATATAAATATATTAGTATGGTCGTTAAAGAAAAAAAGTAAATCAAAACTGACCCTGTAATTTTTTCAGATTTTTATTTCAACACTTGAAAAGTTAGAATAAAAAATCTGAAAAAATTACTGAATTAGTTTTGATTTATTTGGAGTCGATTTAGGGAGGGGTGGGGTCGAAAAATGTATTCTTTACCCCAACTAAATGACCACCCTAATATATAAGATATATATACACGTATTATATAGGTATGTATACGTCTTTTTACCATTTAAATATAATTTTACATTCATAGTAGTAAAAAGTAGTAAAAACAGTCATTTCTTGACACCGGTAGTATACGACAGTCTTTGCGAATTTGTAATTGTAGAGAGTAATGAGACAATCGACAATAATCGTTATAGTAGTAGCAGTAATCATTATAGGTAGTAGGTATATAGGATTTTCATAGAATTTCAAAATCGGAATAATTACCTATAGTAATATAGTGATAGAAGCTATATATGGTATTGTAGTTCGTAGAAATAGTAACACTTCTATGTGTGTATCAATGCGTAAGCGTAACCATCCATTCCTTGCTTACATAGCACACATAGCACACACACACACACATCTATATACCGTAAATTTTACTAATTCCAGTATAAGTAAACCAAGAGATTTAAATTTAGCAATAATATTTACAATCAAGAATCGATAACAGACAAATCGTTTCTATATGTATAGAAAAACGTCTGATGTGGACACAATACATATATCGATTGGCAAAAAAAGAATTCGTTAAAAATTGCTAAGTTTAAAAAAAAAATCAACTCGTTATAATGAATCGAAAGTTAATTAATCTATAAGAAAATATAGAAATTAGTGAAAAAATCATGTATTATTTATCCGAAATAGTTAATTATACGATATATAAATGTGTATGTGGAGGATAGGGTATGATCAATGTGTTTATAGACCGGTATCACCATTTTGCTATTGTAACAATCTATGTATGTATATTGAAAGAATGGTTTTTTGCTTGTTATAATAATGTAGTATGTATGTATGCTAAACTGCTACTTAATTAACTTTCGAGATTTTTTTTTTCTTTTTTTTTTTTTTTTTTTTTTAAACATCAGTCTATTATGAGCTAGATTTTGGATTATGATAGAATGCATGAATTTCGCTTTGCATCAGTTCGCTCGCGAATTTGTTGCAAATGTTGTAGCTGCGAGGGTGATGGTACGTGGGCGCTGCTCACCCTGGAACTCAGATGTTGTGGTGGAGGAAGGGATTGACGACGTCTACGACGTAAAGCTGGGCTCAAGTTGTACTTCACCTTCGCTTGGATCAAGAGCTCCTTGAATACTTGGGTAATGTTCGTATTGTCCTTTGCAGACACTTCGACAAAACCGTTTTCCCAATCGACTGTTACCAATGCTTCTGTACTCTCTCTATCCACCTGCAGGTAATACAAGTTATTAATTATTCTTTTTAATCGGTGTTTTAAGAGAGAGAGATATATGTTCCACGTTATATACGTGAAATCGATAACGTTTAATGATAGAGATTTTGAACTTGATATAAATCGGATTCATCGCGAGGGAAAGATAAAAAAAAAAAAAATAGAAAAAAAAAGCTGTTACAATCAATCAAATCGGCTTTACCCCGTCCAACGACCCCGTTTTTAGTTGAGTTGACTAATTTCTTCTTAAACCAACCCGAAACCTGGATGATTAGCAAAAAAAAAACCTGTTTAACTTGAGTAAAAAAAAACGACGCTCGTTATAGACGGAGAATTACCCTTTTGAATGATTAATCAAGGATTTTATCTCAAAGTAATGATGACCCGTTAGTAATTGAAACGAAGAAAGTTGATACCTAGGCCATGTGGCTATTTTGGAATTTTTTTTTTTTGATTTTTATAAAATTCGTAAACGGATGATTTAGAATTTTTTTTTTTTTTTTTTAAATAGTTGCGTGTATTACCTCGCGATTTTCATCTGCCAGATCAACCTTGTTTCCAACAACGACGATCGGTACTGCACTGTACCCTTTGGTTTCGAGAATTTGAGCTCTGAGAACCTTTGCTTCAACGAAAGAATTTGAATCGTTAACATCGTAGACCAAAATGAATGCATCAGCCGATGAAATCGACAGAGCCCGCATCGCCGGAAATTCATAAGCACCGGAAGTATCCAATATGTCGAGAGTAAGTTGAATGCCGGAAACATTGAAGTCACCGTGATGCATTTCTTCAATAGTTCGCTTGTACTTTGGCGAGAATGTGTTGTAAAGAAATTGACTGATTATAGATGATTTTCCGACTTTAGCAGCCCCCATCACTACGATCTTGTGACGAAATGAATTTTCCGTTTGTTTCGTGCTGTTGCTGTCTGCCTCTGATAGTCTTTCGGTGCTGATTGTCAATGCAAAGTATAGATAAAACGCGATCAGAATTAATTTCAACTTTCTATTTATAAAGTCTGATCACGACGTTTGTGTTTAAACCTAATCTTAAAGAAAAGGGGGAATTAATTTGACCCGGATAAAACTGCGGTTCAATATATTGACGACGGATAATTTTAAAGCTCACTCTATGCAAAGTTTTTGGAACAAATGTTTTTTTTCTTTTCCTTTTCTTCTTTCACCAATATTTATAACTATATGTATTACATATAAAAAATCAGAAAGAAAGAAAAAGGCAGAAACGTACGTAGTGTACAGAATAACGTAGCGAAAATCTTTTTCCTATGGATGTCAGCTCGTCGGTATTAATATTAACATAAGTGAGTCGCATATGTGGGTAAAAAATAAAAAAAATTTCTACTCGGTTGTTGTGTATAAATAATTCATTCTTTGTTGAATTTTTATTATAATATTTATAAAATTTTGAGATTCCTCACCTATTATTCTTTGGCAATTCTTCTTCTTGTTCTTCCTTAAGGGATGATGGCTGTAGGCTAAAACGTCGACGAAATTGATGACGGCTCTTCATCATGCTATCTCAGCTGCAATTTCTAAAAAGCGAATAGTTTAATCAAGATATGAAGGTGATGTATTAACGTTACTGAAATATAAACAGATCGGCCAAACCGCACATCTGGATAGCAACTATCGCTCCCGTCAATAATCCGCAAGTATTGTTTGATCGCGGTCAGAGTAGACAAATGTCCGCTTGGACTGTTGTATACGTTAATACAGCATTATACCTGTATATATATATATATATATAAGTATAAGTATAAAATCCGACTGTAAAAAGTCAAGTTGAAAAGTTCGAACGAGGGCAAGGGAAGTAAACCAGTGATAAAAGAGGGATTCGTTCCTTTTAGTAAGTCGGCAACGGTCACCGCCGACTACCGAGGTCTCTTGATCCTTGTGGCCAATTTTCAGCCACTTCGGACTCCTTTGAATGTCCGTAAAGAGGTTCTTTGTCCGCGCGCTATGTAACACCTTCTCCTTTAGGCTTTAGGCTCAGCACGTGAACGAGATGAAAAAATTCCACTTTTCTTCGTAGGATTCTTCGTCATCAAATTCTGCCTCTCCAGCCTCCAGCCTCCAGTTTTATTATTATTATTATTATTATGTTTTTTTTTTCATTTTCATTTTCCATCCCCCTTCCCTCGACATTTTTCAAACCATTAGAATATTTCAGCTTACACATGAGCTTGCGAAAACCTTCGTAGACACACAATTCACGGTCTAGTCTCCCAGCAGCTTTAGAAATCCTTGAATACGGGAAGAACCCTGATTGCTGCTCAAGAAACCAAAGTACAAAATTACCTCCTCAACTCGTCCTTAGCGTTAAATACATATGGGATATTCCGTGTCAATTCAAGGGCCCGGAATTTTTCGATGTACTATAAATATTCACAATATTTTTGGATAACTGTTTCAAAAATAAATCGCCATCGTCGATTATATGACGAAATTTGTTGAAAGTTTGTAAGTAGATTGATATGATTGAAGCAGAGTATGAAAAAATGAGGGTTTCGCCATAAAACGCGATAATCTCTGAGTAGAGAGAGAAAAAAAATATGGATGACAATATAAGTCAGCGGTATTAAGTAGATTGACGAGATTTATCGTAGTTTTGATTACGAATCGATAAAGTTATCAGAGATTCGTGAATATATATATATATATCATTTTAACCGTGATAAGAATGAAAGGTAGGTAGATATTACAAGTAGGTATTTATACGGCAGTCACTTCTGTATAGAAACCACACTAAATAATTCAAAGAAACATCAGGGAAGCTTGCAATACTCATTATCAAACAACGAAGCTTCCGACCCTTCAAAGAAAAGTGAAATGCTAAGTAAAAGAAAGATCCCTTGGTATATTTGAGGCTCAACATGCTTGGATAAATGTGCGTGGGGTACGTGCGTGAAGATACGCTTTACGCAACTGATACTCTGAACTTAGATACCCGGGTTGGTTCTGTTTATGCGTGGGAACTGGTGCTTGAGAGAATATATTTTCCCCATAAGAAAAAAGAAAGAAAAGATAAGAAAAGAAGAAATTGAAGCCTACAGAATGGGGTGAAACAAAAGACCAATGTAGCCTGGTATTGCGTGTCAGTAAGAGATACGAGTGGTTCAAGAAATTTAATAATACAATGGTAATTAACTCGGCTAATGCTGCACGTGATCTTAAGAAACTAGTATAATTGCAGGCTTACATGCAAAGTCTCACAATTTCAAAAAAAAAGGAAAAAAAAGATTGCAAAGAATCTAGCACCATGAACCAGAGCTGTTTTAAACACAATTGTTACAAGAAGGTAAAAGCTCTGCACTGTTATTTAAGAATTCTTTAAAAATTCTGAAATCGTTTGGAAGTAGGTCTGGCCGAGAGCCCAAAATGGTATGCAGTATTACAGTGACCGTAATATTAAACTCTGGTAATTGAGAGGTCAAAGAACTAGGGTGGAGTACCAAGAGAACAGTAAAAAAAAGTAAAAAAGGACAAGGAAACAAGGGTAGGTCTTTGAAAAGTTTAAATGGTGTCTTTCTTGATTGTAGACCACTCAGTAGTGCATTGCCTCCCCCCCGTAGTTTTCACTTCACTACAGTTTTATTCTCATATTTTTTTCTAATTTTTTCTATTTTTTTTTTTGTTAAAAAGGTGTAGAAAGATTTTCAGATATTTACAACTCATCTGACAACAGCTATTCTTCAGACAACTTGACGAGACGAGTAGTTTAATTATTCACGAAGGAGATGAATCGTGCGAAGGGATTTACGGGACGGATCATATCACAATCAAAAAAAAAAACTAAAAAAATGTGTGGATGAAATATCGTATACATTTTGAGAAGATAATTATACAATGATTCGACTCACAGATCTACCACTGTGCAAAATATAACTTTTTTTCTTTTATTCTGTTTTTTTGTTTTTTTTTTTCTCAACTTTATATGAGAGAAAGAAATTCAGGCATAAATATCAAGTCTTTGGCAGATTTCGTAGAGTTTCGTTGAAATTATTCAACCTTGAAATACCGTGGAAATAAAAGTGAGAAAATTTTTTTTCCACGTTCAAAGCGCGTTGGTACGGAAGACTTTTTCCTCAAGTCCTTTAAACTTGACAAACTCACCATCGTATCGTTTACACGCGCCTGTTTACATAATATACAGTCAACCTTTGCCCTTTCAGTGACATTTATTAATAGACAGTGTCCAATAATCATATTTGCTACTGAATATTATACAGCATCCGTAAGAGAAACTCTCAGAAATTGACATTACGCGTTTAAAGCTAAATTTCAAAATAATCATATACCAAATTTAATCAGAACTTTAATTTATAACGATCTTATAAAGTATTTGAACCGATTACAGATAATTTAAAAACTTCACATCACCGTCAAACTTTTGCAAAAATTACATTTTTTTAATGATGAAGAATTGCACAAGAGAAAAAAATTCGCAGCCTCTCAAGAAGCTCTTCTTTTCCGGTTAATCATATAAGTGTCAATCGGAACTTCATCCGAATCTTTGGTGATATAAAGGTACTTATATCTTTCGAAAAAATTCGTTATCCACTTCGGGGATCTTTGGATTTATCAAAGTTTTTATCAACCAGAAGAAGAAACTTTATACCCGCCAAACGTGGTCCCCAATCTTGAAGAACTTTTGCGAAATGTATATACCTTGATGTAAAATAATCATCGAAAACTATTTGAAGAACGATTTGGCTTCAGAAAGTATTCTTTGATAGTCTCTGTCAGAGATTCTATGTTTATAAAACCCACTGATTAGTGTAATATAGATAAGTGTTTTAAATCATCATCGTATCAATTATTTACAACGATAATTAATCACTCGCCAATATACTATCCGTTCGTAATTTACTTTCAGAATCATACTATTATAAAGAGTCTCGAAAATTTCGTTCGAATCACTATTCTATGATCACAAGAAATCCAATCAGCTAGGGCGTATCTTATACAACAAAATCTTCTAGGATGATTAATTAATTCACCATATTTATATCCAAATTGATTAAATTTTTAAACTATGTAAGAAGAAATGATATCTCTCATATATTACTAACGAATGAACATTGGTGAATATAGTATATAAGTTAGAAAATGATTATATTTTACTACATAGAAATCTGTAACTTAGGTAAACTATTGAATTCGCAGCTTTTTTGATGTACCGAATAAGATCCGTTGCGTTACGAGCGAAATGTCTCTTCAATTTTTTTTATTTCATTTCATTTTTTCTTCTTCTTCTTCTTCTTTTTCTTCTTTTTCTTTATTCGCACGGTATACTCTAGGTAACTTATATTTATTTCCCACTTCGGTAATCCCGTCACTTTGGGTGTGTCGCTACGTTGGGTTCTACTTCATCTGAACGTCGCGAATCTAATTCCCGGTGTTTACACCGTAAAGTAAATGGATCTAAAGGTGTTTCGAATAACCAAGCTAAAAGTAAATAAGATGCTCAGTTGATTCGGTGAAATTATACGAAAACAGTCAAATTATGGAAATGAACTAAAGCCAAAGAATATATTAATTAAAAAATCGTATTATACATATTCTAATCTAAATTTCCATACGAATAATATCACCTTTCTATGACGTTAGGGTGGAAAACAATTTTCATGGAAATAAAAAATAAAAAAAATCGTCTCTAATATATTTCCGATTATCGGCGTTTGCGTATTGCTTGAAGCGATCAACGCGTATAACGCTTTTTCTCACCCTCATTTTCCACGGTTCTCCGTTTCCGCGTTCTCTCGCTTATTTTACCTGTCTTTGATTATTTCTTAAGAGTACATTAAGCTCTCATAGGCCCCCCCCAATCTTTGTCACCAAGGCCGCGTTGGCTTATCAAAAAGACATTGGTGGATTGGCTATGCCTTAGGGAATAACAAACGACATTTACCACGCTTATCTGAAAGGCTGACTTTTCGAAGCGAATTTATAGCCTTTACGGAATTTATTCATGAGTATAAAAGGCAGCTCGAAAATTTTTCCAACGTAAAACCATTCCTCGAAGAAAAATTTTTATGAAAAATTTCTAATTTCGCGTTATATATGTTATACTACTATACCTATACCCCCGTTACCCTGTATACTCATGTAAGAAGAAATTGATTGAACCGAATACACATGGTAGTTTACGGTTGGCGAAACAAGTATATATACAGTTGTTACTACATCGCGGATTAGGTCGGTCCACGAATTTCTGTTTTTCGGTGTGTACCTAATTCCAAAAAAAATAAAAAAAAAATGTGAAACTATCGAGTTACAACGTTCTCTCAGTTTCATACTATAGGCGAGTTTGGATAATGGAAAAGACACACACAGCGTCGACCCCCGGAGTAGCCAATTTAAGGCCCTGCAATTTTCGAAAAGTAACTGTTATACGATCTCTACGTGCTTCTTTTTTATCTTGTTTTACACCATTCTCGATAAAATTTTAACGCAAACTCAAAAGATCAGAAAAAAAAAAAGAAACGTCAAGAATTCGTATTCAAATCATTTGACGAACATGAAAGTATTTTGAATGACGATTTTTGTTCAGTGATTATAAAACCATAAAAATCAAACGTTCATGTATAGGAGATAACAGAAAATAAATTTCGATCCACGGTATTAATGGTATCAGTGTAATCAGTCCGCATTGCGCAGTTAGTATTTAAAAATCTACTTAAATGAGGTACAAAATGAAATATATAAACGTTTTCACAGACATAACGAAAAAATATTTGAATCAAATTACTAATAAACAATAAATAATAATAACTGGGTATATATTTGTTCTCTTGATTTTCTATACCTGACAAATTTGTCACATACCTATGTTGAATTAGTAACTATATGCACAACTAAATTCTGGTCATATGTGATGTTAAGTAATCCACAGGGATTGCGTATATATATAGGTATATGTATTTTTTGATCTGAAACGATCAGTTGAATAAATTAGGATAGTAAGCGTTGATGATGAGTAAAATCACTCGATTTATCTGTGATTTGCAATTTAGCAAAATTCTAAAACCCCTAACTGCTGGTTCATGGTGTATATTGATATATAAGTATAACCTTTCCGTATTTTTTTTTTTCTTTTTTTACTTTTTTTTTTTTTTTTGTGGCCTACGTGACCCTTACTCGATCGCATTAAGTGCAGAGGCGCTTGCGTACACCTGACACGTCTACGCTTGCCCAATTTTAGCAATCGCTATACGCGAAATTCTCGTAAAAGTTTCATGCTCCATGAAAGACTACGGGTGCCATAACGCGTTGAATCACATCGCCGATTACATCTCTACCCATTAACTTCACACGCACATCTTTAGGTACAAGTATTTGTATGCCAAAGCCCCATATACATATATATATGTGATTCAATACGTTTACTATATTGTACGTGTAAAGTGTGTCCCCATGTTATAGTCTCTACCAACGTAAAGATCTTTTTCATTGTGACGAAACCCGAAAATGATTTACCGCAAAAAAGTTTGAACGCGTGGGTTTTGAGGAGACATCGTAGATTCCCCACAAATTGCGTACCTCAGATATTCTACAAGAGCGTAAACTGAATTCAATGGTATCCAGTAAAGCCTATCATTCCGATAAACCAACCGTAAATTAAATCAGCTTTCAAAATACAAGAATGAACGTTACAGGACGTAACACGCGACACTCTTGTATAATTCGAAACAAGATAACTCAGGGTCTGATAATTGGGATAAATAGTTCAACTGACACCGCCTAATTCAATTCAATTCAATTCAATTCGATGATTTTTGCCAATAAAATGTCAGTCCATAAATCGCCATTTAGAAAAAAACAATACCGACGAAGGAACGTTAACGAAAATCTGTTTCTCTCGTCTTATGACCCTCTAAAAAAAAAAAAAAAAAAAAAACTGCGCGCCGCAACGAAGATTTTTGCGGGATCGTATACTATAGGATATCAAAATGGAACACCGAGTATATATATGCACACAGACGTATAACGTTATCGCGTTTATATACAACACACAACGGTATATATAATCGCTGCTTTCAACGGGGTAAATGATGAACAGAGAAAAAGAGAGGAAGTATTGAGGAAACGGGGAGTCATAAGTAGAGAGTGAAGGGCTTAAGTAAACGCGAAGGTGGTATCGTATGGCAACAGCCTTGTCCCTTCTTGGGGGTTTCCTTGCTTTGTTCTGATCGCCTTGGTTCTAGGGGGGTTTCAATTTTCGCAGATGAATTGATATCTTCGTTTCTTTATCGCAATAAGTATAACACTTGTGTAATATCTTAGGCGTGTGACGTTTCACGCTCGATGAAACCGATTTATTAAACATCTATATTCAATAGGGGGTTGGAGAGGGCCTGGGGGGGTGGTGGATTTATTCGCCCCAAGGTTTATATTGAAAAAGAAGAAAATAATTTCATATAATTTAGAAATGTAATGGCTTTTAAATACTCAATCAAAATGAATTGAAATTCGAATTTTAATTCGCATATTGATTGTTTTTTAGTGAAATTATAATCTGAAATTGGATTGAACGATGACGATGAGAAATTTTATCTGATTTAAAAACGTGGCAAAACAATGAGAAGAAAGATTATAGATTAGGAGTTACGCAGAATCGTATTTTTGATTAATTTATTAATCTAAACGCGAACTGCCTAGACTCCCATCTACCCTATTCAGTTAATTACATTCGAGACTCCCTAAGCTATGAAGACCATACGTTCCACGGTTTCTATCTCGCGAACGAAGAAACGAAGAAGAAGAGACAATAAAATTTGACATGAATATAAAAGCTGGAAAAATAGGGTATAGAATAAATTTTGAATAACCCCCCAGCAGTCCAACGTCCGAACAGTAAAAACCAAATTCCTGGCAATGTCTCGGGCGCAATGTCCGGGGAGGATTGTACCACGGCGCGCTGCAGTTCCGTGGCTATTGGAAACTAGAGTAGGACAATGACCTAGGAATAGGTACAGGATAGTATCCAACTATCCCCCGTTTTACACCCACCCGTGAAACTCCTGTGGCTCCACGTTGTCGGGACTCGTTGACTCCTATATTGCCTTGCACCGAAACGCATAGAACTGCAAGCTAGAGGATGTCGATGACCGAGTCTGAATCAGCCAGGATCTCCGGTCTAATTCTTTATCCTTTTTTGATATTTTATATAAATTCATTCTGCTTGAATAAAGAACCTTTTCTTTGCCAATTCATATCAGATTGCTCTCAATAATAAACCAGCTGTTCATCGTAGAAATTATTATCTAGACGATTAATCCACTATGAATTTCTAGGGCCAATGTCCGCCTGTTATACATGAGAATTTATTCCCTCTTGGATAAGATATGAGATCCAGAGAGTTGGACCAATTGCATTGCATATATAGGTATAAAGTGCGATGTGAGGCTCGTATGAGGGCACGTTTAATATTTCCACGGTGTAAACTTGAATCACACGTGTATACCACGGTCCAGTGTTTATTGGGTCACATCAGCGTTTCAAATTTTCCAGTTTGGGTTATCTCCGGTTAATCACATAGAATTTAGTACTTTTTAACACCTAATACCCCGTTTTTTTTTTTTTTTTTTCTCGTCGTCAAGCACATCAAGGATTAAAGGTCCACGGTTTACGTTTTTCATGTGTCCCGGGGCTTTACACACAGCGAGATAATTTTAAATGGATAAATATTTTTTGCTCTTGCGGTATTGAGCTTTTTGTTATTCGAGATTTTAAAATGAAATTTTTATCAAGTAATGCCATTCAATTTTTCACAGTGATATTTCGCTCTCAGCATAGTACTGCAAAGTCGTGAAATTGGAATTATGTTATGTTCCCCTATATATAGCCTCTGTACGTACTGTTTTCGTTTATACCTTTCGTCCTCTATTCAACCCAATTCGATCAATCTTTCATTTCATTTTATCACCAAGCTCATTGGACCAGGAAAACCCTTTTTAATTGAACCCATAGATAGCAGGTGACACTTCCGTGTCGAAATTGTGCTTTTTCATCCACGGGGTGGAAAGCATTCAATATACTACCGTTGAAACAGATGAAGTATAATCTGTTATCAAGAATTGTATAATTTTTAATATACATTTCAGAGTTAATCCATTACGTATTCAGACCAACAACTAAAGAACAACAATTAACAGTTCATTTTTAATACAATAAATATATATTCGTTTTCCAATAGATATACAAAGAACAATTTTCAACCGCATCTCCGTGTTTATTCAGGCTATAAAGTCTTAAACTCTTCGTTATGGATGAAAAATTGTAATAATAATAAAAACTTATATCATTTATACCTATATTTCATGATTCCTAATATATATACTGAATCTGTAATCGTTCGAACAAAATTAATAAGTGAATACCAAATCTCTCTAGTCATGTAGTTAGTATTTCAGTGCAACTTTTCACCCGTTCGTAATACTCGATGCAAATCAAATATTAATCCTATCAAGATGTAGGTATAGTATATTGCATAGAGAGAAATATAGTGAAGATATTATTTGGCTTCCGATACCCAGAGAAAAGAAGGGCAATTTTATGACGACCCCGTCACCACCCAAGACGTTATTTCACGGTTGACTAGTTTTTATACATTTTCTTTTCTTTTTTTTTTTTTTTTTTTCTCTCACCTAAGAGGAAAATGGTAAGGAGAAGAATTTTCCCTTGAATTACCAAGTTTATTGAACTACGGGGTCTGTAATGTGAGGAAAAAGAAAAAAAAGAAAAAAAAGAAAAATTGGTTTAGGAAAACTTGCTTGCCATGCGTGGAAATAAGAAATATTAGAAAATTTTGTCACCGAACGATTTTACGTCTTGATATTTATATCACCACAAACGCATCTGATATTGTCAAGCCATTAGATGCGTCTCACCATTCGGGATAGATTGTAGTCCTTCGGCAAGGAAACTACCCGAATGACATAAATCAGAGAAAAAAAAAAACGAGCTTGTAAAATTCTTGCGGGGGGGGTAGCGAGTGCCGAGAGGTAAAAATATATTTCTACCTCTGATCTCCGAATTTTTATTTCTCTTCTTTATTTTTTTTATTTTTTTTTATTCAATTTCCTGCTGACTAAACAACAATTTTGCTTCTGTATGGACTCTCGGAATATTTATTTTTTATTTTTTATTATTAACGAGGTCAGTATATTTTCTATAAACGAATTTCTGTTCTCTAATCGGGAAAAAGATACTGACCAGAATTTTTTTAAGCTCATGATTAATAGAACATTCAGAAAAATGTAAATTATATTCATTTTTCAAATCCGTATAAAGTCTATCTTGAAGAAAAAGAAAAAAAAAAAGTAAATCTTATAATTTCTTCAATTTTTAATGCATTCATTATTCCTGGTTTATGATCTAACTTATAGTAAGAAATGTGAGCAATAAAATCTGGAAAAATGAAAACTTTTCAAGTAACTTCACTTCTTTTTCTCTTGCTTATTCAAAGTAGTATAAGTGAGATAAAATTTACGGTATCATATTCGACGATCATAAACCTGAACAATATTTTTCCAGAAGTATTGGCTATTCGCGTAGAATTTTTATTGGCAGAAAATATGACAGTATATAACAAGTATAATTACATTGATTATTTTTCCGACCCAAATATCGACCAATAGAATTGCACCATTCGACGTCACGTGGTACAACCTACATGGTATTATACTGATAATTTTTTGATTATTTTCTCTGGTAGTTGCTATATATAAAAAACAAAACATAATCCAGTCAAATTAACCACACGTCAAACTGACAGGTTGAATTATAATTCTGTGACTTCCGAATTTTTAATTTTTAACTGTGGATTTTGTCTCATGGTGCAATTCTATCGGCCGAAATTTGGATGAAAAAATAATCCCCCGAATACCACTCGAGCTTCAAAATTAATCGGGTATTTCCCTCAAGGTTCCCTGCAATCAAACGAAGTCGTCAAGTTTTTCAGAAAAATCACTCGCGCTTCGCGCTCGTGATTTTTTAACCTGAACAACTTGACTCCTTCATTTGTTTGCAACGAACCTATCGGGAAATACCCGATAATTTTGAAGCTCTTGTGGTATTATAAGTGATAATTAAGCGTACTTTGGTTGTACTTTGACTATCTGAAAGAAATCTTAATTAGTTTCTCATCCTATTTTATTATAGCTCATACTCTCACGTACCGATCGCGACGTTATATACATTAGGGTAATCGGTAATCATCATTCCCTTAGACTAATTATTTGTCAGACTAGTACGACAATGGTTGTATCTAAATGGGTACTGAAAAAAGATCCATAAAATTAAAAGTTTTACTCGCAAATTTGTAACAGCCATAAATCACGTCCCCCCTCCTTTAGCTCGTAACCGTGAATACTCAAGTCCCGAAGTAATTTTCTTCCTATAAAGCAATCAGAGAAGACCCCCGATGTCTTATTACCAGTTTTGCAGAAATTAAACATCTACGATACCGCAAAGATAGCTTGACATAATAATTATCGAATGATCGACTCGTATCGGTTCATAGTAATTCTTGTGATAAAACACAGTGGCAAGTCAGGATCGTTGCAAGTAAAATTCAGGATACCTAATATCGAATTCAAAATTAAACGAGAAATAGTGTTCTTCCATCTGCGGTAGATTATCAAAATTCAATTCGTTCATAAGATTTTTTTTTTCCAATTTAATTGGATGGCTGATTACATCCCCTGGAAAAATATACATACGCTTCATTGAAGAAACGCTTTTATATATTTCAAGTTTGATTTTATCAAATGCTTCATATATCTTCCTCATCAACGTTATAACATGTGATAAGTAATATGTTATATGTTCCAGCAGTTTTTCCAATAAATACATATACGTTATGCGAAACCTTCGTGATTTACTAGTATAGGTTCACCCTCATAAACCTCGGAAATTTCGCTGAATTGAGCAAGTAAATTACCCTAAAAACATGTTCGTTTCTTCGCCAAAAATTTTCATAAACTTTTACAGTTGAGCTACCATGAGTGTATATTATATAAAATAATTATTTCAACCTGAATCGACGCAGTGGTGCAAAAAAAAAAAAAAAAAACCTTTTTTCTCAATATTCCACAGAAATATGGTGGCTGAAATAATTCCTGTTCTATTTTCTTGCCAAAAAATTCACAAGTTAAATAGACATAAATTTAAATTGTAATTTATTGAACTGCAATTTTGCTAACGATATTCATTGACATGTAATAAATTATTACTTTTTCCTTTAGTTCAAAAATCTTGATAAAATTCAACGACCTCTTCATTGTTTTTTTTTATTTTATTTTTTTTTTTTGTAAGAAAATGATAAAGTGTGTAGCAGCCAATTTCGTTTCACGATATACTACATTCATACGAAAAAATGTTTCAATGAAATGTATTAACCAGCTGAAGGGTTTCGTCGATGAAACTCAACAAGTGAAAATAATTGTTTCCTTTTTCGTTCTAAATTTAAATAGGTACAATAATTGTTTTTGATTCTGGCATAACCACACAGTCAAGTCTATTCAATTTGATATTTGATTTAGTGGTTTTGAATCAGGTCAATCGTCAGCGGTTTTGGGGTTGATAATTTACTGCGTTATATTGTAAACGCGGTTTAATTTCCCACCCTTAAATACCACATATCTTAAAGTTTATATAATTTGTCAACAAAATCTAGAACTTTATTTTTTCCCGCAAATTCCATTACCTCTATAAAAAATTTTCGATATGAAACAAGATCAAAATACTTGTTTCCCTGCAATAGTATAAAACTTGATATATATGTAGAATCGGGCTTTATAGTCAGTTGAATAATAATTTACCCTGAACCCTTAAGTAGTTCGAAAATTTTACGAGATACCCCTTTTACTTCACGCCCTGATATATTCAACTGACCAGATAAAGGGGTCATTGAACAAACACCAAAGTATAAAAATCATCTTCATAAATCATCATTTCAGACATATTATACCATTTCAATATAACACTTGCCTGATCGAAGTGCAGAGTGTCTTGCAATAGATACCCGCCCAACACTTAAGCCGTGTGGTCAACAGGTAGAAGTGACTTTGAGTGGGGGATGAATGTTACGATGTTATACGAGTCACTGATGTCGGGGTGCTGATGCTGCAGGGGAAGGGAGGGCGAAACTGTTCCTGTTATAGGACCGGGTAGTAGTAAAGTCTTTAGATGTCAGCCAAATCAGTTTTAAAATATACAAGATTAAAGAAAAAAAAAAATTTATGTAAACTTTTAATATATATGTATAGTATAACGGTCTGTGTCAGAGACGCGAATAATACTCTACGCGGCTCGCGGCATGAGTGACGAGCTAGCTCTGTCCGGTACGCGTCGGCGGATTCCCGGCACGGCTACAAGTCGGCGACTGCGCTTTGGTCCACCCCCGCCCCTCGTTAAGCTCGCTACCCAGGCGCCCCCATACCAACCCTTGCTTTTACCGACACCAGGCCACCCGCTTCGAGACCTCAAGACTCTAGGCTCTTTCTTAGACTCGCGCAGTAGGGTGAAACGCGTGGGTGCTCATCCGAGGGGTTGGTGAGCAAAAAAAAAAAAAAAGAACAAAAAAAAAACCTATATAAGAAAGTAAAGAAATGGAAAATAAAAAGCTTGACATGGTACAACGCACGTATGTTACTTATGTACGATGATGATAGGTCAGAGATCGTCGACGTCGTCGTCATCGTCGTCTATGGAATAAAAGGGAGATAAACCTTATGAACAAGGTGAAAGGGTGAGCGTTTGTACTCCTTGTCGAGTAGTCATCATGAGAGGCTTTACCAAAGTGGCGAGAGGACCGCGCAAGGATTAGCCGGGGATTAATGGGGGTTTCGAACCAGTGAAGCCTGTGCGATTCGACAAACGGTTCTGCCAGGGTGAACCCTGTGCCTCTTCGAACCGGTTCAATTGCTTTTATTTTATCCTTAGACTGCGCTCGCCATTACGCAGCCGCTGTTAAGTAAAGGGATTCATAATTAAATTTAGCTACGGACCGACCCGTGGACAAATATGCAGATTCTCATGATATTCACAGAGTATATTAACGGACCTTCTCCAACGTACGAAATTCAGGATCTTTTTAGGGGTCTGAAAACGTTCGCGATGATCGGTTTATCAATAAGATTCAAAATTTTATCGATATTCTATAATCGAAAAACAAAAATCATATACTAGTCTTGCTTCATATAAATCCAAAGAACAGGAACAGGGATTACCTCATTAGATATAGAATCATGCTTTTAATAATTAACTTTGACTTCATATACAGTGAATAAGCTAATCCATTTCATTTAATCAAAATGATTTCTACTGCCTTCACCTTTCATCTCTGAGTATTCAGCTTTTACTTTCTGATCTGAAATCTCCAAGGATTTAGATTGGCAATACCTTGATCTATGAGGTACCATAATTTGGTGAATATTTCATGATGATAAACCGTATGTGTCAGTAACGGTTGGTTCTGCGGCAAATAACCCTAATCCATAACGTGTCACCGTCTTGAGGAATGTCTGGTCTTGTGAATCGTCGACATAGAACTTAAGACAAATCTACCTGCTATATATGTAGATATTTTCCAAACTGTAGCATACCTACTAGTTGTTGAATATTATATCAAGATGATTCTGTACAGATATACAGAGAGATTAATACAATCGTTTTCACTCATAGTCAGTCAAAGCCAACTCGGCACACTCCACGTTTATCGTCTTTTTATTGCAGGCTGGTCATTAGCATTTTTTTCCTATGGTTGAATTGATTTGCTTTCGGAAGACATCGATTCGAGAAAAAAAAAAGAAAGAAAAAAAAGTGTATGGCCAGCCTGCAATAAACAGACAAAAAAACCTGGAGTATACCGAGTTGGCTTTGACTGAGTTGAAACGATTGATTTAATCTCTCGGTATATAGATATGCGACATTAAATTACATACAGACGAAATTCACCGATATATTTGAAATCTTAACGGTGATATAAGCAGACTTAGACTAGGTTTAACAACGTTCTAAAATTCAGCTCACTGAGTGTGATAAGAATGATCGTTACGCACATAAATTGTTTAATTAATAATGAATAATTTACTTATAAACCTGGAAATATAAGCAGACGTTGAATAATTAACTCCTTATAATATTATCGACTTTACTGCCTGAATGTATACATATATATATGACCTGTGAAACTGCCAGGGATTAAATTTAAGGAAACTTGTAACCAACGAAAAAACATATTTCTTTAATCAATCTAGTATCAAGACCGTAAGCTTATTTTTAATGAGACACTTGTATCGTATGATTAGTTCAATCTGATGTTGACATTTTAATCTTAAAATAAACGCGGAACAATGCGACGTGATCCTTACGTAAGAGGAAAAGAAATAAAAAAAAAAAAATACTTTCTACAGATTTTTCATGCAGCTTTATATTTTTTTTTTTTTTTTTTGCGAATAGCGACTTTGGAAAGCTAGCGAATCAGATTGTATTTGCAGAACGTGTACTTTTCGTTTAAAGCCAGACGGATTGGAGTAATAAAACAACAAAGCACGTAATTGTGCTAACATCTTGTTAAGAATTTTAATTATACCGAACGTACAATTTTCTACAGCCTTGCTATGCCTTCACAATGCGCTGTTAAATTTGAACATTTTTTTTTCATTTTTTCATTTTTTTATCAAGGACTTCATGGTTCAACACACACACATTCATGATTCTTAATTGAACTTTTGACGAATTTCTTTTGTTATTTTACACTCGAGAAACAAAATGTTGATATTTCGGATTAACAAAAATTGAGACAAAAATTAAAGCGTATAAACTCAAACGTAGTTAGGCGACTTTTGATCTTACTTGAAACGACTCAATTTCTCTTAACGAACCACGGTTCTTTTTTACTTTTAGTTTACCTGGAACAGGCCGCAATGACGTTTAATTTCAGTAATTACAAACCTGATATGTTATACTAAAAAAATTTCAACCAAAAACAAAAAACGATAATATATTTGCAGAAAAATTTCGAACTTTTAGTAAATGATTTGAAGATCTTCTTTCGCAAGACATCGAATTGACCTTTCAGAATTTTGTGCAAAATTCGAGGTTCGTACTGCTGTTATTTTTCAACGATCGAGAATTTCTGACTAATTTCGTAATTTACTAGATATTCATTTAATGGGTAAATCGTTTGGAAACTATTTCTCCATGCAGTAGCATCTCCCAGTGAACTAGAGAATAAATAATTGAATACTTCATATAAAACGATCTTTTCACAGCTGACGGATCACGTATATACCTATTTGTTTAATGTACCGATTCCTACGTGGTATATACCTATATATGTATATACTTCTACGTACAGAAAGGTACACTTTAGTTTCACAAAACGCAAATGCAAACCCTCGCGTGTTCTTTATTATCCATAATTTCCATACACAACAGTAAACTGTAATTTTCTGAAAATTAACATCTAGATTACATCTGGCAAAGCAATTTGTCAATAGTTTTTTTTTTTCATTTATTTATTTATTTTTTTGTTCTATGAGGGGAAAGGAAAAAAAAAAATCTCGTAATAGACTTAAGAATAAGAACAACAATCGCAAAATAACGAATAACTTAACATAACGTATAAAATCTCATCTAAGTAGAGATCAATCATTGTTACGTAACATCTTGAGGCTGTTTCTTCAACTCGTTCGTCGTTGTAATCTGATTCACGTTATTGATGGGCATTGGAAGACTGTTTACCACGTTTGCCAGTTCCATGGCAGAGGCACGTCTAGCAGCCTAAAACAAAACGAGAAACTTATAGCTTATAAAAAAAAAAAAAAAATTCATTTCAACTAGTACGAAAATAAAGTGCAATTATAACAATACAATTTCATTTATTATACAAGTTAGGAGTTTTAACTTGGTATGAGAGAATATAGAAGTTAGAGCGGAAGTACGGCTCGGTAATTGATACGAGTAAAGTTCCAAACCCAGAAGAGAAACATAAGATTGTATAATTTTACGTCCTCATGACATCATGAATTTTCACGACACAGAATAATAATATATCATAATAATATTCTAAGGTATAATACGTGCAGGATATTTCAGGATAATTAATAGCATTAGGATGTAATATTCGTATAGGGATTGAAGACAAGGACAAACGATTTTCGGACAGTTTTTACAACTCTAGAAAGATAATTGATATTGTCAAATAAAGTTTAACGCCTACTACACGGCTATAAGAAGAAGAAAAAACGTGGCTTTTCAAACTGCTCTACTTTATCCCATAATATCCTTCCGTGAATCCCAATATCGTGCGCAAAATGTATCAACTAGTGTGTGTTTTAAAGGGTTGCAATGGTTAATGGTCAAAGGACCCTGTAAAGTTCGCATGCGATCCAACTCACTCGTATTACCATTAGCTTACTGAACTCTATGAGCAATGCGGTCACCTCGTATCTCAGTAGCAAGCTAGGGTCGTGAGCAATTAATAATAGTCATCTTGACGAGATGAGGTACCGCATAGCTCATCTCCGTCTAAAATTTGCTAACGACTCTTAGGTCGGTAGTGAAAATCGAGTTAGCTATAAGCTCGGTGTTATTAAAGTTTTCCAGTTCTTGATGAGATTCCCATTTGTTCATGATCTTTATCCTTTACATGTATATAGCAAATATGCCTTGCAGTATGGTTTTAACCATACAGTAATGAAAATTATCTAATATGCATCACTATTATGTTGAATGTGAATAAATATAGCCGACAAGATTGAGTATCACTCGGTATCGGTCAGGCAGTATTTAATTAACATCTTCTAATTTAATCTCGACCCGTAACTCACGTACCTTGCAAAGCCGCGATACAACGCGATTGTGTGCATGGGGTGTTCTTGGTTGTGTTTACACGGAGCTTAATCCCGATTCGTTAGGTAAATTGAATTGAAAATATCGAATAAGCGATATAATAAAGCAGGTATTATAATTATACATATATGTATATGATATATTGTTAGGATTTATCATGATATATGATAAAGTGGGTAGAGATGCTGTACCTATGTCTCATATATCTCAAATTTATCCCAACAAATGGTGTTCCAATGGTGATTTATGTTTTGGTATCAGAATAATGAGCCAAATTATTTACTATATATTATTATTCAATTATATTATATTTAAAAGAAAAAAAATAGTTGAAAAGATTTTTTTTTTCGTTTCGATAAATATTCCGTAGAAGATAAATGCGTGTTCAGACAACCTGGGAAGAAATCGTCGACCTACACATTGCGAGGATATAGTATGGTTATACAAACGTATACGCGGTATTCCCAATCCATCCCTCCCGAAAAGTAATATGTGGAATAGTGCCAGAAGGTGAGAGTTATGGGAAGCCAATGATTGCGTGAGGTGTGGTGAACGTTGATGTCAACTGATCTTCGATAAATTGTAGAATTTATCAATACGAGAACCGAGTGAGTATGTATATGTATGTACCCATACGGTTAGATTACACGGAAGGATTTTCACGATAGGTATATCCTTGAATCTGTCAGTTACATTTTTCCCTATCTTTCATTTCCTCGAACATGGAATTTGAAAAAAAATAATAATAATAATAATCTGCTATCTCTACGATTATCGTATATTTGAAAAGAAAAAAGAAAAAAAAAATCTTTAAAATAGCAGATATTCGAAACGATATAACATCGCGAGAGTCTTTCAGCTCCATTATAAATGCGGATTGATTTTTTCTCTTCAAAACGTTTATTACATTTACATTTAAGCTTATCAATTTTTTTTTTTTTTTTCGCTCACAAACGAACGGTATGTATTTATTAATATCTTTTGCGATTTGAATCGATATGGCGATTATTTTTCCAATATACAAATTTGGACCAATTTTGAACAGCTTCAGTTTAGCTTGGGGTTTAGTTTATCCAGAAAAATGTAGATTCTGGGAATCTATGGTCTTGCAAATAACCGTGAAATTTTCACGGAGTGAATATTCCAGCATCATTTACCTTTTGCCTGTCTCGTCTAGCTGAGTAAAGCACCCAGAGAATATAAATCGTCATAATGACCGCTGGTACGAAAATCCCTGCAAGGTTGGATGACCCACGCATAAGTACATGATGAAGGGCAAGTAGGGTAACAGCAAGGGCTGTCCCTCCGGCAATGTAGCGTCCCGTTCGTCGGCGATCTTCCTAAAAAAAAGAAAAAAGAAAAAAGAAAAAAATAAAAAAAATACTTAAAATAAATGAAACATAAACGAAGAATAAAGTCGGTTGAAAATTGTTCAGAATCGCGACTGAGAAGATGACTTCAGAATTTTTTTAGAACCAGGTTTCAATTTTTTTTTCTCGCGTATCTACCTTCGGGACAATTCTCCTTGCTTTTGAGTAAACTTTTAACCAAATTAGCGAAAACCAGTTTAGCATCAAAGTCTTCCAAGCTCTATACATTATAACCACAAGAGAGTTCCTAATACGTGGCAAGCCTCAAAGACTGCTTACGAAATTTTAACGAATCTAGTAAACCTAATATCTTTCCATACGCTTTCGGTGTCGACTTATCAATACACGCGTTTTCACCCAAATCTCAAAAAAAAAAAACGGTGAGAATTTGATTCACAAAAATTGATTGAAGATTTTCTGTTTATCAAATTCGATTTTAACTTTACTCGATGGAGCAGATCTCTTGTCACTTTCAAGTTTCGTAAATATAGATGTGTGTATGTGTGTGTGCTTGTAGGTATAGGCTTGTGAAACTAGTAGAATTTATACAAATTGGACTAATTCAGTTACGTAAATGAATTTCGTAAACGTTGACTATATTATAGGTATATATATATATATATATACCTATATGTGCGATTTTCATTGTACCAGACTTTTCCGATGACCTTAGATGAAATTTCATTGCATTATTTACCTAAGGTCTGGTTTATATCTCGTTTCCTGGTGATTAAAGTATTTACTGTAAGTTTGGATATGCAGGCGGGTATAGGCAATGAATTTGGCAAAAGCCTTGAGCTAAAATCACCTCGTGCAGATCGCGTCCAAAATAGAGAATAGAAGAATGGAAGCGTATTTTGCGATCGCCGAATAGTCGTTTACAATTAAAATCAACCAGACAACGAAACGAATTTTTTTCGCAATACCGAAGAATTGAAACATTTACAATATGAGCGAAAATTAGAAAACGAAAAAACCACGCGATAAATTTGCAACTAAATTTTTTGCCGGTGTTCTTTTTAAACAATGATGACCAATGTAATTATACAACGCCTGATCTTGTGATACGAAGAACTTAAATCAGTCTATCGGTGAATCGAATCCACTGACCTATGGAGCTCTATATAACCAAGTATATATATAGGCACGCGGAACGCGTATATCTGCGCAGCCAACAACAGTCAGCGATTGCAAATCCGCGTTAGTTATTCAAAAATTCAAGCTTTTAAAATACCTAAATAAAATGCGAATGAATTTTGGATATACCATCCCTCGCGATTTTATCAGCTTAAAAATTTCTTATCATAATATTTCCCTATGAGAAAATTACCCGTCAAAGATTTTTGGGATCGGAAAAAAAATGAATTCAGCGAATAGGTGGGATTGAATTTTGCAAAATCAACCTAATTAAATAATGCAATAAAAAAAAATTAGCGAAAATTTGATAATACTCACGGAAGTGGTTAACGGACGTAAAGTATTCTGCGAAGACAGCTCGGATTTCGGCATGATTTTAAATCAAGTACTAATAAAACGATATCTATAGGAGTGATCGTAAAATAAAAAAATTGATTTTAAACGCGGATTAAACCGCGAAATATATTCAACGAATATACGTTCACTTTGTTCAAATCACAACACCCGCAGAGATATTACGATGTTTCGGCTATCCCCATGTAAACAAAATGTACAGGGGGTCGCGTCATCAGAATCAGCATGAGTCGTCGTCTTATTCGTAAAATCGTATATCATTAGCTTCTGCTGAATTTTTTTTCACCACTATTTGCAAACCGTTCAGCAACGAAACTAAAGAAAAACAGTGTACCTACTCGCACAGATGCGGACGGTAAGATTTACCCGGCAAGAAGACGGACGAAAGACGAAAGAGGAAAGAGGAAAGAGAAAAGCGGAAAGGGGTCTGAGGGCAGAGGGAAGCTAAGAAAACCGCAAGTTCTTCTATAGGTATACATCTACAACAGTCCACAGTGCGAAACTATTTTACCGACGAATCACGCCATACTTGCGTGACCTTCCCTATTCCCGTGGTGTAAAAGCTCAGCCTCATCGTTAACATAATAAACAAAAAAAAAAAAGTAGCCCTGGTCCACTCCGCTACCTCTAACACTGGTATTGATATCAGCGATCTAGCGAATAGACCGGAAGCTTGTGGTGAAGCGATCAGATAATCGCGGATAAAAATTTCGGCTTCATCCCCTAATCCTAATATCGTGATAGGGTGATAGAGCAGACAAAGTTCATCTTTTTAAGCTCTGATTTTTGCCAATTTAAATAAATGTGTAAAGGCGTTGGCTAACTCCTATAGAGTTTCATATCAAAATCCTATTTTTTGCACCGTGAGTTATTTACGCTGTCGATTAGATGATACGTACCATATTTTAACATAGTTATGTTGATATTGCGAAAAATTATCGATAAACATCAGTTTTTCAATGTTATTGAATCTAAGACCCTAAAGCCTTTCGCAATATGATTATATTGGTGTCGATTAGTTTTTCAATAAACGCTTATTTTTCGACCCTCGAGTTCGTATCAAAAATTAAAACACATACGTAGTTTCGCATCGGACCAGATCAGAGATATGAAATTTTTTTTTTAAAACCAGCTTAAATCCACGTACCGAAGAGTTACGAAGTGTATGACGTTATCAGTGCGAATGAGTAATGAGATTATCAGAAATAACTTATCGCGAATGATATTCTTGGTGTACCGTACATCCGGTAGATTTAATTTATTGATTTTTTTTTTTTTTTTTTCTATTACCAAGTGACAAATGATTATTTTTTGTTCACATGAAAAAATATAGTTTTTTTGTTTTTTTTTTGCCCACTCATCGATGAGATTGCCATTCAAACAGATCTTCGATTGACGTGAGACATCATCTTCCAGGTAAAATTATTCACTCATCACATTAATCATTCCCATTTATAAATTTTCAAACTTATACAATAAACGAATCTACATACAATCGTTGAGCGCAGTTTGCTTTTCTTAAAGCTACTTGCTGTTTCGTATAGTATAGTTTGACGATAGGCAACCCAACATACTGCGACGTGTACTCAAAAAACATTCTGTAGATTTAACCAACTATACTATACAAAAGTGATCCACACTTTTTTGAGAAAGTTGAAATTTCCTAATAAAAATAGTAAAGCGAAAAGAATTGTTAATATAAATGTAGGAACTGATGAGACAGATTTTGTGTCCATAAATATGATATTAGAGATTAACTGGTGAAATAATCTCGACATCTTCGTGTACGTGATGGGATCTAGTTGACAACTTGATACAGATTTAGCATCACGGAAATTAATAATCAAAGAGAATTCATGTGCTATGAAACAAAGGTGGGACACCTAGGGACACAAAGCAACTATAGTTTAATACTGGGTACTATTGTTATGTATTGTTGGAATAAATACTAATTAGTAAAAATGTTACGAATAATACACATGCGAAACAATCATATTAGTAATAATACAGTAGAATTTTAAATAAATTTTGTTATTTGTAACAATATTTGGCTTTTAAAATATCGTATTGAAAAAAAATTGCAATAGAAAAATCTCGTTGTTTAAATTTAATTCCTATATGATTCGCTAGGCTTTGTCACGCGGTAATGATTTTCCGAAGGTCTCGACCCAATCACCGGCTCAATCAGGAATTCAATTCAACGTTTCAGCGAGTGGTTGAAAAAAAAAAAATAAAAAAAATAAAAAAGTTTTCTACAGCGTGGGAAAACTTTTATTACTTTTACGACTAATTTTCCGATTTCGTTGTATCGACGATTTAAATAATAAATGGGGAAAAAAATGCAGATTAGAATACAAATACCAGATCCAAAATAAAATTATGCTAGTTTTTTGGTTTTTTTTTCTAAAAAATTTTGATCTTTTTTGTAAACATTACTGAAATGGTTTGCAGAAATTTATACGGCGCAGCTTTCTCCACGTTTTTTCTGCCGTTTTCTATGATTTGTTTATGGACTATTTATATGGACTAAAATTTAACAAGCGCATAAAGTTCGAGAGGTCTAATCTCCTGAAATTTAGCTACCTGTTTTGTTATTTGTTGATCTTGCAAAATGGTATGCGGTGAACCTAATACCCTAAAAACCCCCCCGTGATATTATTGCGGCGTGTGATTTTCGTCCGTCAGAACCTCGTGAAATTCGCATTTTTATATAAGCTTCGAAGAATTGCGTAAGCCGGATGCGAAGGATGAAGTGCCGGGCGATATTTGCCCGAGACACGCTACCACATCGAAACTCTTGTATGATATTGGCGTTAACATACGATGAACCTACATCACTGTAATACACCCTCGTTCTAACACCCGGATTCAATAATCTATACCTACGTAGCTAGGATATATATGCAGCTGAAAATTTCGGACAGAATGATATACTTCGTGTGCTATTCGCACATGACGTCACGTTCTATATGTGATTTGTAAGATCTGATTTACCTCCAAACCCAATAATCCGTTTCGTTTTTTTCGAAACCTGATTCATTCCATAAAAAAGATTGGACAGCTATTCATAACACCTTTACAGAAATGACGAAAAAATCGAATTGCAAAGAAGAGAACAGAAAAGACATCGCGAAACCGGAGAGAAAAAGGGTCCATAATCTGGAGATATAAATTGCACAGATGGCCTCCTCTCTTTCTATGAACTCATTATCAAGCCTTTGGCAGCGATGTTTTCGATATAAAAATGACCGTTTCCTTAGTTTCTCGTTAGTCGACGAAGAGCTATTTCAAACTGTTTTTCATTAGTACGTTAAAACAGTAAAAGGTCTGCCTATAACTATATAACGTGTGATATTGGTTCTTTCTTTCGAAGAATTCATCGATTTTCTATAAACAACAGCAGGGCACAATATTTCGTAAAGAGCAAAAACGAAATGCACTATTTTATTACCGTTGTTTTTTTTTTTTTTCTTATACCATTTTTGCTGTTATTATAATATCTTTTTCAGGACACGGTATTAGTGATTGATAATATTTTTTGCACAATACTGATTATCCCGCAAATTACGTGCTTACGTTGTACGAACGAACGAACGAACGAACGAACGTACGGGGTCCAGGTTGTTTTTATTATCTCGTCAGATTGCTGCTGCGTACTGTAATACCCGAAATTCTATCCTATATATCATTCTAAACGGTAAATCAAAACGGACCCTTATAGCGGTTTTCCCTGTAGCAGCTGATTTCTGGAATCCCGTGAAATCGTATTCATTAAATCTCGAAATTACCTCGTAACGATCCAATCCGTTTACAATCATATTAAACTTTGTTACATGTTTTATAAAAAAAAAAGAAAAAATATAATTCTATTGTTACCGTAATTGATTTTGATTAACGAATAGTTCGCAAACATCAAGCGATACTCAAGCTTTTTCACATTTCAATTAATAAAACGTTTGCAAGTATAATAATGTTTTCAAATTTTTTATTTCTTTTTCTTCAAATACCCGAAAGCTTTTGCAATTATATATATATATATATAAACTGTTGTTCACAAGGTCTGCTATAAACAGACGGTAAAAAAAAAAAAAAAAAAAATCAGTGTTTTCAAAATCGTGAAAATTAATCATCTCGTTATAAACGATTTATGACCTCAAATGATAATCATAATAGTTTACGTTTAAGAAAAGTATATAAGATCCAACATTCAGCTTTGCAACATACCGAGATGGTATATTGAGTCTGAACAGTCCACCTGACTATAGAGCGATGGGAATGACCAACACAGATTAATATTTCACGTAAAGGATATGAGAGAGTGTGTGTCTTTGGGGTCACTATGTAAGAGAGGGTCCCTTGGTCTTACGTTATTGAAAAGATATCAGACTGTGAACGTTGGTATTTATTCTGAGCTAATAGGAAAAAAGGGATCTCTGGAAAATTAATTAATTATAAGTGGTAATAGTTGAGGGAAAAAGGTCAATGAGGAACATCTAATTATTTTCTTTCGATTGAATATAGAGACTTTCTTGATCACACCCACGCGTTATTTCGGTTCCTTTTCAAAACCGCAAAATTCAAGATTTACTAGACCGTGCAGTTATTCGCCCACGCATATCTAACAGGCGGATTATTTTTACTCTGATCATGATGCACTGGTTTGTATCCACCAAAGACTATATCAGCCTTCACCTAATTGTGTGAATTTGAAGTCGAAAAATAAATTGTAATTGGTGGTTTTTTGAGGTGATCTGCGAAACGTAGGGCAATATTTTCGCTATACCTATACGTCTAGCTAATATATATGACTACAGTATACAGTATATGTGCTGTATGGTGTATACAGCAAATAATAAAAATACCACAACATTTTAAGGAAAAACAATTTTACAATTCGTCTAGACTCTAACTTTCAAATAAAAACAGAAACCGTCTACCAATACCTACGAATTTAAATCTATACTTCGCAAATCAAATTACGATCATGAAGAACGTCGAGTATATCTATACACATGTTGCATATATATAATATATACGGTGTCTGGAGAATCGTATATAATTTGAATTGTTCAAAATCAGAGGCACGACGACAAATGATCTTTTTTGTCTATCGGAAATAATTCGATTCTGTATATTCAGTAAACTATCAGATATTCTGAATTCCAGCTGTTGATGCTTTTTAAATTTAAATAAAAATCGAAGAGATTTAAGATGAGATGATGATGAAAAAGTGTTGATAAATGTCAAATTTTAACTCTATATAGTCTGCTCATAATTGCAAAACAATAAATAGATTAGATGAAATTAGATTAGATTAGATTTAGAAACAGTTATTGAATCAACTAGAATTCAATCTGATAATCAAGGAACCATAGGTGTTTGATACTATCATTTCATACATGTAGGATTGTATGATTATAAAACGATGAAATAATAGCCAATCAGAACTTTATTTATTAACAAACAATGGGTTTTAGATACAAATAGTACAATATGGGTTCATAAACATTCCTGAGGTCTATTATATATTCTTAAATAATATTCATATGGCTCCTGAGCATTGGTTTCGAACTATCACGGTTTAAACAGCTCTACTTTTCCTCCAGTTTGATCTCAGTCATCGATTAGCTTACACATTTCCTCGTAGTTACACTCATATAGACTTTTTGCGAATATTTCTTTCATACGTGAAATTGGACATGGTAAATCTTCAGGACATCCTGGAATCTGCACCACTCTTTCTTGATGCATGACTAGAATACTGGGCTCATCTTCTTCACTCCTAAAATAAAAGAAGATGTAACACTACCCAATGTCTTGAGATATCAAAGGCCATGAGTCAAAACCGCATGAGCCGAATTTATAAACATAAATTCTCGGCCTAAATACACATAAAATTTTTCCCTCGAGTTATTTACTTATACAATACAATACAAATAGAAATCATACTTACTCATACAATACAAATCCTATATTAGTAGCGAATGCGTCGATACGACTTGATCTCCAAGCTCTAGTATCTTGATGTAACTCAAAGGAGTCATGAGTCAATGGAATGGCATCTTTGGCTAGTCCCAAATGGGCAAGTAACTTCAAAATAGTACCAGAATGTGAGAAATAAACTGTAGCTTTTTGCTCTGACTCAGTCCTGTAAGAAAACACAGTTTTATCATAGTGACTCTGTACGAAATGAATTTCTCTTATAGTTTTAGATCGATTGTATGCACAGATCATGCCAAATTTTTAAATGGCTCTCCTTCTCTGGTTCAGTCAACTATGTAGTTTTTATCCGCTAACAGATTGATGGAGCAGTTTAGTCCGATTGGGTTTTATGTAAAAGCTGTGCAATTGCAATGCGGTCTTACTCAAAAAATTGAAACACATCAATGAGAGTAGGGCAAGTTTGTTCGTAAGTGAGAGAAAAACCATAGCCATCGGTCCAAAATTTGTCCAGGTCCTCAACATATTCCATTACCTGAAAAGAGACGATCGATTTATAATCGGTATCAACTCATCAAGTACCACAAGGATTTAAAATTTGAAATACAATTTATTTACAAACCTTGAGATTGTCCAGTGAAAGGAACTTACACCATGGTGAATTGACATTCTCAGTCCATGCAGTCTCAAATCCACAAGAAGAATACAATACGCTGAGATCATCTAAAATCAGGCTTGTTTAATTATGAAATTAAAGCTCATTGCAGTGAAATGGATAAAGTTTGATTACCATAATCAATTCTAAATCCAAGTCGTTCTGATATTTCATTCAGTGTCTTCTCAACATGTGTGCTATTTACAAACAAATTCATTTCTTCATATGCAGCTGGATTTTTATTCACCTCTGATTGCCAGCGGTCGCAAGTTTTATAAGACTGAAATTAAAAGTCATTCGTTAAATTTCTGAGGCCTAATCGACCGTTTGAATATTAATTAGCGTCTGGAGCCTGCGAGCAAATAAAATCACATACTCTGAGAACAAGATCTATTTCCTCAGCCTCTGGGTACCAAACATTTTGGGATGCATTGTACCCGAATAAACCAATCGTAAAATACTTTGCACTTTCTTCTGTCCTTTGCGACGCAGTATACTTAAACTATATGACAAAGAAGAAATGTTTGTATAAATTAATAGGCGAGAAAAACCGAATTTACTAATCGTTTTTCAATTAATGAATTACTCTGTAAGTATCATTGCTATATATCTCTGATAGCACGTCAGGAAATCGCTCCTGAAATCTTTCAGCAAGATCGACGTGCTCCCTCTCGCCTTCCTCTGCAAGTTTCATTTGGTCATCTATGTCAAGAGTGAGATTCCATTTAATGAGCTCTTTAATTGCATCTGTTGAAACGGACGATTGATTAGTTTCAAAATGCTCTATTATCTGCTCTTTTAATTTTGGTAACACATTAATCATCTGAGATGAATCTCCTGTGGAAGGAAAACGTGTCCCATGACGTATCAACAGCCATATTTTTTTAGCAGTATAGCCTGAAATATAAATTCAGATATTCATATTACTACATATATATAAAATTCGTGTCATATAAAAGAAATTCATTAATCATAATAACATACCTGGATAATTTAATTGTGAATCATTATAATTGGCAATAAATCTATAGGGCGTTCTTGTTCCAATACGACATTTGTAATTGTCTTCATCGGATGAGAAACAATCAGATGCGGCATTGATGTGTATTATTATACAGTGAATTGTTAATAAAAGAGTGATAATATTGTAAGACATTATCATAAATGTTTATGGAGAACTATTTTAGAAATGCCTGTAACAATAATATTTCATTGATATTTAAATATTCAATCAAATTATATTAAGAGCATTAGGATTTCAAAGACATACGAGAATATGTATGAAATATAGTATAGCACTGTGTGTACAGATATATTCATTTATATAGCTATGATTGAAAAATATTAAAAATAAGAACGTGAATTGTAAGAAGAATAATTACCCAATAATGTTGAAATATTTTCAATCTACGATGTAAATATTCTGAAGCTAGAATAATAACTCCTCAGTTATAATTACTACGTGTAGACTGTTCGTGGAATAGAATTATTCTGAATGAGTTGACTAAATATTTAAGAGTCGACGTGTGTTTCTTCTCGCGCTAGATATATACGTGTTATGTAAATTGAAGGACAAGTGAAATGATCACTAAGCATTGCAAAGAAATCGGATCACCCGAAGGCCACAGTGGCACACACCATGTCCACACCTGTATCCACACGTTATCATCGTACTATCACGTAAGCGGTGGGTGTTTGATGGATATCTATTTGTTAGAAATGTTTTTTGAGTCCATGAAAAAAAAATGTTCCTAAGCTATTAGCCAGGTATTGTCGATCTCATTACTTGATTTAATAATCTGTAAAATAAATCTCAAAACGTACGTTGACGTCAGACTATTACATAGATATCGATTTTTATTATTCTCTATCTTTCTATAATTCTCCCCCTTCCGATATTATCGTTGGATCATTTCTTAGTTCGAGTTGTTCGTTTTTTTTTCTTTTCTTTTTTAATAATTGTTTGTTAGTTTCTTTACATTGCTAGTTAATATTTTACCCCTTACATACGTCATTTTACTATTTCATTGATGAATAAAAATATAGTGGTGCGACAAAAGAATGCGGATATACTACCACCTTTTTTATTTACTATAAGACGTTGCAGGTGGCGTATTGATAGTATGAAAAACTATACTACCTTTTCACTGTCCATTCATGACATGAATATAATCAAAGATAGTGGCGCTTCGAAATAATGCGGAAATTTATTACACTCAATGTCATTGATGATAGTATTATTTCCGAGAAGCTCAGATATGAATGAAAATACGTCGCTAATCATATAAAATCAAGACGGATAAAATATAGACATTCTCTCAGCTCAGAGTAGCATCCTACAAAAATCCCGTTGCTTAAAAATAATAACAAAATTATCGTTTCTAATTAAAATAGAAATGTTCAAAAAATCAAAATAAAGAATATATAAAAACCTTGAAATAATTTGAAATTCTGTTTTACTAGCCACCTAGCGGTTACGTATGTGACTCTTTACTTTTTACCTCACAAAGAAAATGTTCATGATACTACTGTCTACTTGATGTCAGACATAACCTCAACCTATAAGCTTGTCAGTGAGTTTTGTTGATGTATTTATGGTGACGTTACTTTTTTAACCAAAAATTTATTAATTAACAATTAGTTCATATCACAGGTATATTATAACGCGTTTAATCAAAGGTAAGAAATCGTAGTATTTCAGTTATTTATCTTTTATCTGGATGATTATTGTGTATGAATTTATAATAATTCTACATACCTTCAAACGCCAATTATAATTCGCAACAGCCCAGATGAATCAATAATAACTAAAACAAAACAATCAAGAATTTCGTACACTAAGAACGATCTATAATTAAAAAAAAACAATATTTGAAATAAGGCTACAGACTCTCGATAATGTATAAAACAAAGTAGGATACACTAATTTTTTTCTTTTTAATCCTTTGAGTTGGCTTAACTCCTACAATACGCTAATCACACATCTTTTCCTTGTACAGTAATGTTCATTAATGGGTTCACGGTGGCTAACTATTTTTTCTGACTTTTGCGGAAACGAGACTCTATTCTAGTCGTATTTCATGTGTCGATGGCCAAAATTATAATAATAATATTAATTATGACCCCTTATAAAAATGATATAACATTATTCTATTTGATTGTATCGGAAAAAGTCAGAAAAAAACAGTTCGACACACAAACCCATTAATGAACATTACTGTACACATTGTCACCCGCTTACCTACGCTCCTGTTTTCTTTTCATAAAAACAGCACACATTGCTATTATGATTACGACACATACGAGTGTGTAATTAATGCCGATTTTAACGATCATATTCTTTCACTTTACTCTAGATGGGTAAAAAACGAAATCTACAGGCTCTAGCAGCAAGTCGTTTAAAAATCGAAGTAAAAGATGAGATAGGTAATCAAGTAACAGTATTATTCCTAGAAATGAGATTTTTTCCATAATTTTGATAGGACCAATAGTTTACATGAGAATTTTGTCAATTTTCTTGCATTAAAAATTCAACAAACTCACTATTTTACATGTACGAACAGTTCTACAAAGCCAAATAAAAAAAATTTGAAAATTTTATCTTTTTAGGTGACAATGATGTGCTAGTTGCAAGAGACAGGCTTAAGGGAGCTTTGAGAGAACTTCTGCAACATAGCGACTCTGGTTCGTCTGCTGAATCAAGCGAGGAAAGTTCAACCCAAGAATATAAACATCAGATTAAAAAATCGTAATAATCATTATAATCATTATCTATTTCTCATATTAGATATAGAGACTATCAAGTTTAAAGCACTCCTCTATAACGCTTTAACAATATAATTGAGAGTATTGACTATGATTTGAATAGGGAATCCATGATCCCGTCGAAAACCATGAGATTTCAACAAGCCAAAAAAATAAGACGACGACGTCAGGTTCCAATGGATACAGCATTTCATCATACTTATGTGATGAAGCTGTTCGATCGCAGCGTTGACCTTGCACAGTTTCGTGAAGACACACCATTGTATCCTATATGTCGTGCATGGATGGCAAATCAACCACGAAATCCGAATCTTGTACCAAAGTAAATATAGAGTGAATGTATAACGTTGAAAAACTTCTCTATGCTATTGCTCAACTTCAATAATTCATCAGAATTCGGAGTCCAAGTCCTGAGGTACCGAGTGAAACAAACGCAAATAATACCCCGGTATGTGATTCGGATGGTGATGTACGCGATGTTCATTCCCTGCCGCCACCTCTTCCACGAGAAGAAGCATGGCCTAGAAACCGTGTGCCATCTCCTATAACTTTGCCTAAGGAAGATCTAAACTTGGACTATGTGAGTTTGTATTTCGTTTGTATCTGGTGTTGGGGAACTGAGAATATCCACTAAAATATTGACGATTGATTTCAACGCCTTATTAGCTTCTCCTGTATTATAATTGAATTCATATAAATTGTTAGGAAGGACAGACTCTGCGATCACGAGAAATGCTTATGAGGGATCACGTCAGACACTGGACTAGTGTTAGAAAAAAATGGCATCAACAAGCACATAAAAATGAACACCGATTTGAACGTAGTGCAAATGTCTTGGGAACAATGTTCCGAAGGTATGGTATACTCTACTAATCAGATTGATTTTTAATTTTAGAATCAATTTCAATAATCGTTTTTGTGTAGTATATATGTCGAACCGACTCTAACGTTTTACATTATTCTATTACAGGGCCCAAACAGAGTTTGAATAATCGGTTTTTTCAAATAATCAGGTATACTAGACTCTTTACAATTTTTCTTATATTGGCTTACTATGAAAATCATTACAATCATGTAAAATTGAAATATCATTCAATATACAATACTTCATTTTAGTTACATCTTTTCGTGAGTTACTTTATTTCTTAGCAATCTAGTGGAGAGTTTTGATTTCATATGAATTAGGTATTCAGTCTGTATCTGTATGTGTGGAAGTATGAATAAATTTTCTAACTGAATATCCTGTCGTCGATTTTCATACATATAAAAGGCAGTTTTAAATATAATTGGGCTGTTTCTTAACACCAACCCATCAGCAACTATTCTTTTCATAGTTCGAATTCATTTCATACAGCGGCAATGGCTAAAAAATTGATTTTACTGTTAGAATATTCATATTTTCGTTTCTTCTTTTTATCTTCGTCTTTCTATTTCGTCTGGATAAAAAATACATTTTTTACCAACCAAACGTCGAAAAGATTGGGTTATAAATCACAACACCTGGGGTTTATTTCCCCACTTATTCCAGACACTTAACTCTTTTGATTGCATGCTCAGGCCTCACAGCACCTTGGTAGAAGAAAATTGGAAAGATTTCATTGCTAAACATTACAAACGACTATTTGTCTTCATCGAAGAAGTTACAGTGTTACCCACTTCACTAAATCAGAGATAAGTGAAATTAAAAGTCCGAATAAAGTTTGTTGGACAAAAAAAATATCTGATTTTGGGAGATGTGTTTTTTTCAATTAACAAACTGCTGAGGATAGGTAGTTTTCGTTGGTATAAGGGGGAAAAACTGTGAGGTCTGCATGCTACAACTTCAGAATGCAGATACATTAACTGGTATAAACCGATCGTTGTGTATAGCTCAGGATAAATAACGAGTAACATAATTGAGGACTTGATAATCACATGTGTTTGCAAAAATTGACAGATTATTACAATGTTATAAGGCATAAATTATGTGTATATAAAAATTACTAGAATCGAACTCCATAGGAACTGGTAAAATTTGAGTATTAAATATTTATGTTTGATTACTGTTATGATAACTGAGAAAAGATATTTGTGTCGCAATTTTCAAGCCTTCGTTATCTTACAACCGTAAGGGGTTTTGAGCGTGTCAAGAGGACTCTTGATTGAACTCTGGTAGACAAGATTACAGATATCGGAAAATGCTAGAAATTGGGGCGCTCGGTCTATTCATAACCGGTAGTAAAATTCAATTGTAACTCCTGGTCAAAAAGACTTGCTGCTCAAAGTCCCTTAAAGTCTCTTTTTTTTTTTTTATTATTTTACCGTTTTTTTTTTTTTTTAAATATATATAAAATGTAGCTAAGAAATAAATAACATAATAAATTAAATCATTCATTTGCTTAACTAACATTACATTAACTTCTCTCTTCAATAATATAACATACTTGTATATTTTAATAACAAATATTCTTGGTAAGCAATGTAGAATAATTAATCTATTAATAAATATTATATAGATCATAAAAAGAAATTATATTTATCTTATAGACCGTCTACCGCAAAATTGTAAGATCTTAACTTTCCGACTACCAAGATATAGATCGATATTAATACCATGGTATAAAGTTTTAAGGTTTCACTTATCGGTGAGAGATAGCTCCAACACTTGTTGAAATGTTTCCTCTTCCAGAAGACGGCGTTGCTCTTCTTCGAGTTGCTGTTGTTCCGAAAGACGTAATGCTAATCTAAGTTGTTCTACGGGTCCCTCCAGTGTTTCGCAAGTCTCCTCCTCTCTCTCTACCGCACCTCTGGTGACCGGATTTTCTTCCTCAATTTCGCATCCACCGACCGTCTCTTGATACAGTGCCAGACTAGCTTGGATAGCCCTGAGTGAAATAGATTAACGATTATTCAAATGTAACAAAAAGATGTGAAGTGAATTAGCGCCAGAAATTTTTTAATTACGGCCCAAACCGGATTATTTCAAAAAAGCAAAAGATCCCAGACTCTGTTCTGAAATGTGGGCAAGTCTTATTACTATTTCAAGTCTCTAGAAGTTTTCAATCTCTTGCCTATCAACTTAAAAAGTGCAAAAGATCCGAAAAAGTAATCTGATATTTACTACAGAAGATGTTGTTAATAATCACAAATAATGGTAAGAAAATAAACATATAATAATGATATGCTCAGATACATCGATGATTGAAAAGAAAAACGTGATTATTCTACCTGTTATTTTTATATTAAAAATAATATGATGTGACATACCTGTCTGAGAATTAATAAGCAGGAAAAAAATATGATAATTAATTTCAACTAATAACACTAAACTCGTTACAGCAAAATAATAACTGAATAATCATTTAATGTTAGTATTTCATTTATGGTAATACCTTTGGAGTTGTCTCTCCTCTTCGTTCGTTATATTTGGTGTTGTCGGACGGGATGGTTTTTGTGCTCTCAAAGCCTCCCATATATCTACCTGTAAATTAGAATAAATTTGTTTCAAGTTAACTCAATCCAATTCAAATTATTCGCGGTGATGTTTTTAACTAATAATACCTTGAGAAATACAAACAATAAATATGCCAAAAAAATAAGACGTACTTCATCACGTTCACTGCCAGCTTCGATAAGACTTTGTTGAATTGCAAATTGTAGTAAGTCGTCCTCCTCCTCTATGCTAAATTGACGTCTAACGTCAGCACCTATTGAAAAAAATTAATATGTTTTCAAATTAGGAACACCGGGTACTGATCTTCTGAATTTCATGGGATATCCCTTCAGCCACTTTCTATTTACCCAATTTGGTATATCCTGGCGGAGGTTCGAAGCAAACATCGTCTACTAAACATGTGATTTTATTACCATCTTGCAATCTTCCAACATGAGGTACTTCTTGATCTAATCCAAAGATATTCCCGAATGTTATCCTCGCATTTAGCACGTGAAATAATGGAATTTCTAAACAGAACAGGTAATATTATGACTTGATATTGTTATGAAAATGAACCCACTGAGCGCATGACTTTCAAAATATAGGTACCAATCTTTACGGGAAAGCCAGCCGGAAGTTGCATTTGAATGAAGTCCTTCAACTTGGCAAAGTGCGAGCTCGATATTGCCATCAAGTCTACAATAGGCATAATCTGCTCCTGCAAGCTCAGAGGATACTCTTCACTAAGCCATAGAGTTGCCTGCGGTTAAATAATCCAACCTAATATGTAACCAAGTATTCAGGTTCTTGCGGCTATGCTTAATCAGTAGACTATGCCTTATTTTTTTCTTTTTTTTCTGCATATCTAATCTTAGCTCGTTATGGATACTTTGGAATCAAGCGAATTCAAATTATAAAGGGCCAAGATTCAATCAGGACTGTTTCATCTATGCCTTTATTGACACTCTTTCCTCGCATTCTATTACTTTGGCCAAGACAGATTATTAAATGTAACTGATCTAGATTTTTCTTCTGTGTGAGGAAGACCCTTCAGGTAAAAAATCAACAGAGTACAAGATTGAGTGCCATTAATTTCAGAATTGTCAATTCCGCGTGAGGAAAAATCCCAAAGTTTATTACAACAGCATCTGTTAAGATGTTATCAACATCTCTAATCCAATTATCTATTATTCGAGTTGTATTATAATTATCGGTCAGGAACGACATAATGAGCTTACGAAAATAAGAATGTTAAATTAGGGAAATTTTCGATCATACAACGAGCCAGATTTGCTACTTTCAAATTAGGTAATTATCTATTACAACCTGCAGAAAAATATAGTAGAGGAGATTTATATTCCATATGTGATAAGGGATAACACTGTTATCTTTGAGGGTATGAATTCTGTTACACTTTTTATGTATTGGTATACAATAGTAAGTAGTAAGACTACCTTGAATTTTTGTATCTTTGTATTAACTTCTTTTGGTCTTCCGATATCTTTTCCATTCAAATCAACATCTGGATCAAAATATTCTTCAGGTGTAATGTTGCAGGGATTTCCAACGTTGAGAAACTCTTCCTGTAACAAACAGGGCATATGAAATGTTACTTGAACTAAATACTTGGACTAAGAAAGAGGCATGAATTTCTATGTTATTCTTCCAATCAATATCCAAACTCACAAATTAAACATTAAATAATTAAAAAATATCAATACACTAGCTGCATTGTTAGTATTCTCTTGTTGTTGCTCAGCAATTCCAAGAAAAGACTGAAGAGGTGTACGGGGAGCGCGAGCCCTGGCTCGATCCGACTCAGAAAGATGTTCCAAGCGTGTTTTTGTTATCAATTCTACATTGCTTGCACTGAAAACCTTGCAATCGTGCCCATTTACTGCTTCACTTTTATCAGAACGCCATCCCCATAAGCCTGCTTTATTCCTATAAGATCAGAAAGATTTATCAGGAGAAGTTGAATCTATTTTTTATCTAATATCTGTGATGAACAATACAGAGAAAGATACTGTCGGAATATTGCTGAACAATTTAGGTATGTGTGTTACTATCTGTGCATAAAACCACATCATTTACCTTTCAAAGCTAATTTTCTCAGTGTCAATATAGGTGGTGACAATAGGATTTGTGAGTCGTGCAATTATACTCTCTTCTGAAGGTTGTATCATTTGTTCATTGTCTTCCCCAACCAGTTTCATATGCTCAACATATACTTTTTTCGTTTCATGATCCACCTCCATCATTGTGGCACCATCATCTATCATAAGCTAAACTTATTATATATATTAGGCAGTGCAAGGCAGTGTATGGCTTTACATTACAAATACCTCCTGCAATAACAGTTAGGCATGCTTTCTAAAACAAGAAATTGAATCTTATTGAGACTTTTGTTCAGTCTATGTTTCAATTTACTCCTGTGAGGAGGACTTGTACACTTTACGAATACAAAATGATGTGATATATATACGATTTCATTTTTTCAGACTACTAAGAGTCATCGTTTTAGAAAGTTTTCTCAGTTGTCTATCTGACACCTGCAATTGTTGAGCTCATTAATGGATGAGCCGATAAAGAGCAGAAAGTGGGCTCTTGGTAGATGGATGTTATTGAATAAAATTTGCTAGACAGACTGTTCTATTTATTTACTTTTTTTGCTATCGCTTAGACATAGCATTTCTTAGATCACTATCATTTCTGACAATAACTGTTCATTACACAGCCAGGCACGATCAGCATGCATGAAATTTGCCAAGAGGAAAGCACCTGTTGTAATGGTTTCTATACTAGCTGGCAAGATGAAGCAAAAAACTATACAATTTTTTTTCGTTTTTGGAGAGTGTTTTTCAAAGACCTAGATCTCGTGAAAGCAAAGCAAACTCTGTTTCAGTTTAATAAGAAATAGAAGCGAGAGCTAAGCAAGTTACTGATATTTTGTGCTTTATTGTCAATACATTTCCCTATAGTGACTCAAATTTCTTAAGTTCCTTACAGAAATATGTAATCATAATAGGTCGGGAATTAGTGCAAGCCAATTTAGGGCATTTCAGGTATTTTTCATTTCATGAGACCTTGTAAGTACCGAAATTCAATTAAAGTTTAGCCAATGGATACGGTAGAAAATAGTTGAGGAAATAAATTGACGAAAAAATACAGTATCACCTGATTGCTGTCCCGCCATGCTGAATACATAACTGCGTGCACATCTAATTGCCACAGGAGCATTCGTTGCAGCTTGCATTTATTATTATCCATTAAGTATTATTAGCGCATAATAATTTTTATAGTTAATTAAAACTAATGAAAAGATCCTGATAATGAATGTAAAAATATAATATAGAAACAATAATTGACATGCATGCAGTCAAATGATTTCTGCTTGTTTACTCACTTTGACCTTTGAAAATATAACTACGATTTCCACGCTGCCAATTAGTGTGATCAAAACCTAGCAGCGTTGTGTCGATCCGAACATTGCTTCCTTGCTTATAGACTTTATACGTATCGCTAGGGCACATCCGTGAAACCAGAGGAACTACATGAAAGAGATTTTTGTCAGAAGTTATGCGTTTCTTGAGTAAGAATATCTCATAAGCAGAAAATAATGTTTAAAAATAATTTATATCGGAATAATAGCGATAAACATCGAAATCAACAATGTCCGATCAAAAGTGCAATTTTTATATCCCATGCTTACCCCAACTAGTAAACTCCCACTTCATTTCGACGTAAAAGTCAGGTGCCTAAGACAATGAAAATGTTTTTCAAATTAATGTGTATATTCAGGTGTTACTGGAGCATGGTATTTCTTTGCATAGAAATAATATTTCACCTGTTTAAGCTTATGAAGTAGCTCAGGGATTCCGGCAACCCGATTTGAATATCTTTGATAATCTCGACGTTCAAGCACCATTTGAAGTAATTCTGGATCTCCAGTCCCGACAGCTTCTTGGACCACTTGAAAGTGAAATATATCATAAATATACAGAAGAGTAATCATTTTTTGGTATACTATAGCTCTATGTATCATTGCTCATTGAAAAATGTAGCAATTTCCACGATCTGATAACTACTAATCTTCACACCAACTCATAATTTTGAATCTTCAGACAATCTTCTCTATATTTGATTAAAATTACGACTACTGAAAAACCGATATCTCACCACTCCAGCCTTGTGTGTTCTCAGTGTTTACATTTGCTTGATGATGCAGTAGTATTCGTGCAGCTTCAGCATGGCCAAGTGTTACAGCTAACATCAGAGCGGTTCTACCTCTGTTATCGCACTTTTCTTTATCATGCTGAAAATTTTCATAAATAAAATAGCGTAATATAATAAGATTCATTCTAATTTGTGTAATTTGTTGTGTTGTGACGACGGTACACATATCTATACCCAAAATGATAGAAAATTTACAAAATTTTCAAAATTTCATGAACAAAAGACAGGACATCCTATTTTTTTTCTTTTTTTTTTTTTTTTTTTCAACGAGTAATGCGATTTTACGGATTACTCATGAATAGAGGGATACTATACTTCGTAGTCATCATTCAAACTGATAAGGCTTCAGACATTTATATGGCTGCAAATACTGTTTTTAGATGTGGCCATTATTTGTTTTACATATTTTTGGAAATTTTAAATATGTTGCATTGATATGAATAAAGATCTGCTTGTGATTGACTTATCGAAATATTAGAATTCAATAAAATTATTTGAATGAAATAATGAGATAGAAATACCAAATTTTATTCTGAAGTTGAAAGTATTTATGACGAAATGTTAGAAAGTCCGATTAGAATTGGTAAGCATAAGAAGTCATGATCTGACGAACTCCAAGATCAGAATTGGTTTTGTAATATTTGATCATTTTGTTGTTGTATTTTTTAAAGAACGTGATGTTTTTATAGTAAAGTGTAAAAGTGTAACATAAATAAATAATGTTGAGAGAAAATAGTTCGACCTACCACTTTGGTGGAGAGTTCTTTGTCGAGATCATCGTACTTGTTGTTCCATACAAGCCAATGTAGCGGATAGGTTAATTGTATCATATCTATGTTCACCATTTCTATAAAATCTACTTAACGTTAACATGCGATATAATGGTTAATTAAAAAAAATTTACAGTTCAAACTCGGGGCACAAAATTTGACAGTCGAATACATGACATAAAAGGCTAAATGAATAATCACGGACAATAGTCATCGACAGAGTAACAACCGTCGACTGAAAATAAGACACATAAATGCCAAAATCGACACACCCGGCGCTACGGTATTTGCAAGTGTTCTTAAAACGCGTTTTTCTTACATCGAAATCAATGCGTTTAGGAACACCGAGATTCAACTTATCGTCTAGGCGTTCTATTAGCTGGCGGTACAGTAATGTTCATTAATGCCTTCCCGGTGGCTAACTGTTTTTTTCGGACTTTTTCGGGAACGAGTTTCCATTCGCATTTCATGTGCCCATGACCGACGAAGCAGTTGACAGGCGATTTTGAGAAACCACGACTGTACTCTGTAACCTCCCGCTGCTGTCATTTTAATAACCTAGATCCGCGATGAGAAACTAAGCCATATATTGATCATCAAGATCTGCGTCCGAAGATTGAAGTGATATTCAAAACCCCTTGCCAGATCAAGTCTGGATCCGTGATGAGAAACTAAGCCATATATTGATTTTCAAGATCTGCGTCCAAAGATTGAAGTGATATTCAAAACCCTTGTCAGTTCAAGTCTACATCCTTAATGAAAAATGACCCCATATATTGATTACCAAGATCTGCGTCCGAAGATTGAAGTGATATTCAAAACCCCTTGCCAGATCAAGTCTGGATCCGTGATGAGAAACTAAGCCATATATTGATTTTCAAGATCTGCGTCCAAAGATTGAAGTGATATTCAAAACCCTTGTCAGTTCAAGTCTACATCCTTAATGAAAAATGACCCCATATATTGATTACCAAGATCTGCGTCCAAAGATTGAGGTGATATTCAGAACCCCTTGCCAAATTAAGTCTAGATACGCGATGAGAAACTAACCCATATATTGATTTTCAAGATTTGCGTCCGAAGATTGAAGTGATATTCAAAACCCCTTGCCAGTTCAAGTCTACATCCTTGATGAAAAATGACCCCATATATTGATTACCAAGATCTGCGTCTGAAGATTGAAGTGATATTTAAAACCCTTTGCCAGATCAAGTCTAGATCCGGGATGAGAAATTAACCCATATATCGATTATCAAGATCTGCGTTTAAAGATTGAAGTCTACATCCTTGATGAAAAAAAAATATAATAATATTATAATAATATTAAATATATAATATAATACGAATTTGCAAATGAAAGAATCAGTCATTTATGTTAACAAGTTTTATAAATTTTTTATTATAGTTGAAGACAAGACTTCATAATATTATAGAAATTCACCCAGTATGCATATTGTCTATGTGAAAACTAAAGTAACCTCACCTTGTTGTTCTAGATCCGCAATGATAAATCACCACATATATTGATTACCAAGATCTGCGCACAAAGATTGAAGTCTACATGCGCAATGATGAATGACCCCATATATTGATTATCAAGATCTGCGTCCGAAGATTGAAGTAATATTCAAAACCCCTTGCCAGATCAAGTCTAGATCCGCGATGAGAAACTAACCCATATCGATCATCAAGATCTGCGCCCAAAGATTGAAGTCTACATGCGCAATGATAAATGACCCCATATATTGATTATCAAGATCTGCGTCCGAAGATTGAGGTGATATTCAAAACCCCTTGCCAGTTCAAGTCCACATCCTTAATGTAAAATGACCCCATATATTGATTACCAAGATCTGCGTCCAAAGATTGAAGTGATATTCAAAACCCCTTGCCAGATCAAGTCTAGATCCGCGATAAGAAACTAACCCATATATTGATTTTCAAGATCTGCTTCCGAAGATTGAAGTGATATTCAAAACCCTTTGCCAGATCAAGTCTAGATCCGCGATGAGAAACTAACCCATACATCGATTATCAAGATCTGCGTCCAAAGATTTAAGTCTACATCCCTAATGAAATAATATTATAATAATGTTAAATATATATAATATAATACGAATTTGCAAATGAAAGAATCAGTCATTGATGTTAAAAAATTTTATAAATTTTTTATCATAGTCCAAGATAAGACTTTATAAATCAGAGAAGTCAAGTTTAACTTAGTTATTTGATGGTAGAACGTATTTGTATAGTGAAGTGAATTTATTTCATCAACTTAGCTAGATCGATAACTTCAAAGTAAGCTCAATGAGAATCTGGAGGCATAGATAAAATTCAACCTATGTATTATATTGGTTGGAAATAATTGAAATGATACGTCTTGTATTAAATATCAAATAAATAAAAGTTAGAATAATATAAAATATTGACTGAAATCTAAAACAAGCTAAGTGAAAACTGCCTTTATCAATCCAATTAGTTAATTTCCGAGGATAGTTTCCAGTTTGAGTCTAGTTCTACGATGATGGGCTACCCTATGTATCGATTATTAAGATCTGCATCCAAAGCTCAGTCATCTCGGAGGCCACTTGCCAGTTGGAGTCTGATCAGACCTATAATAATTTGTTGACGATGAGAATCAGAATGAATTTGAAAAATATTAACCCATTGTTCTTTCTACGCGTCGGTGTTATAATTTTATACGTAATCAGCTTATACTATTATAGATTCGTTGCGGTGAATCGAAGAACAGTCAAAATCACTGCACGGTTAACCCCATCAGTAGCGTTCTTTTACCGGCATTATATTCGTTGGTTATGAAAAGCTCTGGGCATCAGGATCTCCGTGATATGCTAACCTATAATGAATAGATGACCTACATTGAGTCTCGAATTGATGACTTATGTATTCTGCTTAGAGGGTATTCTTATTTTAATCTCCTTGCGGAATATAGCCAGACTTGGAGGTTATGCGATAAGTCATTAACGGAGAAATAAAATAATAACAGACTTAGAGGTTATTAAAATGACAGCAGCGGGAGGTTACAGAGTACAGTCGTGGTTTCTCAAAATCGCCTGTCAACTGCTTCGTCGGTCATGGGCACATGAAATGCGAATGGAAACTCGTTCCCGAAAAAGTCCGAAAAAAACAGTTAGCCACCGGGAAGGCATTAATGAACATTACTGTACGTGACGTCCTTGCATCTCGGTTCATAGCCAATTGTAAACCAGACTTGAGGCAGAGAATATATATGTGTGTGTCAATCGTTGTAGGTATGTGTTCATGCCGTACATCCCGTTTGCACTTGCGCACGCGTTTGCGTTCGAGCGTGAGTCGCGAATTCTCCAATGAGACAACCTCTTTATACCTTGCTGAGAGGTCTTCAGTTCGAGCAGCTTGACGGTCGAGGAGGTGGGATTGCATACGGACTGCCGGGCACCTACGTCATTGATAGGCCGCCAAGATGGCTGTCAATGTTGATAAGTGGTTTGGTTACTTACAAGACCTGTGATATTGAATTGAATAGCGGTTTCGCGGTAGGGAGACTATGTTAGTGAAATAGTAAGTTGTTTGGTGTCCGAGGCAAGACGGTGGGACCGTTTTAGTTATGGCGGACAGCGAGGAGGCCGAACAGGATATTCGGCGAGCCCTGGATGTCGATCAATCCATGATTGACATCTGGGCCGATCGGCTCGAAGGCTTACGAACTCAGTGTTCTACAAGCGCCGAGCTTACGCAGCAAGAAATACGTACTCTCGAGGTACGTCAGTTACTATTTTCAATTATTTTCTTTCTCCTAACTAAGCTTTATTACTCGGACTATTTACTTCAAAATTATCCTTGATCCTTGGTCAAACTTGGCTTGACGTGTCATGGAACCTGTTTAATAAAAAACTTTCCTTCATCACGATTTAACCCGACAAAAAATGATGAAAATTTAAATAATAACGCTATTAATCTTTACGTATTCATTAATTATTTCCGCACATTGCTGGATTCAATAACATTCATCAAATTAATTTCAGCATCACACTAGTCTCTACAGTTTGTAAATATCTAGAAACAGGGTCATCGTCGTATTTTCAAATCGGAGATGAAATTTCCTTATAAATTTTATCCTAAGTTAAAAGAATTTAAATCAATCATACAATTTCGTGGTATATATACCTACTCTGGGAAATCTGTTAACACCAAGACTAATCCTTAAGGGACTAAGTTATGCTACTTGTCTCTTATGTATGTCAAAAAACGTGAATTAAAAATTATTTTTAATTATACTGAAAGCGTATTATTCCAAGGTATTATGCATTTGATTGATCTTTTTTTTTTTAAATCGTTTAATTATATGCCATCGTTAAATTTTATCTTTTATTATTAACGAGTTGATTTATGTTCATTTCCGAAAACTCACAGCTGATTTTTATGAGTAAATTTTACTCTTGATTCCTTTGTGATCTTCAAATACTGAGATAAAAAATTGGGGGCTTTGTGAATAAGGGAAAATTCAGAAAACTACAGTTAGCCGGCTGTTCTTGATCTTGGAAGAATTATTTTCACGCTAATACTGTGCTTGGATTATTAATCTAGTTGAATCAATATTAGTAACAAGATGTTTGTTCGGGCAAACAACATCAAGATAATATTTAGAAAGTTCAGTTCCTAGTGCAAAGAACTTTTCACAATGTTTTCTTCTATACTAATTTGAAACTTAAAAATTTCCAATTATTATTTTCTCTTCTTGTCCTTTTGCGATACAATAAAGATACAGAAATTAAAATAAGGCAAGTATTTTCAGCATCTTTGTCAAGTTTTATTTTCGATTAAACATTATTGCATCTCATCCTTTACAGATATCATTCTATAAGTAAACTAAGTAGACTCCTTTTTTCTTCAAAATTGAAAATGAGTAAGAAAACCATAACAGATAGTTCTATACCAACCCAGAATGCCCTATACATGGCAGAAAATTATTCTGTGCCCTGTAAGGGTTCAATAATCAACTAACTGCTCAATCATCTGACTAACTTTGATTAGTATTGGAAATCTAATATTATACAACCAGATGGCTAGTGCACTCATAAAAGTGTGTACTAATCGAGTAGCCACAGCTGTAGTTTTAGACTATATTCTCCCGCAATCTTTTATTACAAGATCATCCTCATGTATCAGCATCACCAGATGCTACTGAAAATCAAAGAGCTCAAATTCACATTGTTGTCATCGTGTGAAAATAATTCTTGAAGCTATATAATTACTTAGTCTAGTCGTATTCGTAATTGACGATCTAAACCCATTGTAATATATCTGAAGCGAGGGGTATTAGAGCTTTGAATGACTATTTTAAACTGAAGCTTCATTGAGTATAGAAGCGTAATTTCTATTCCAATAAAAATGTTGAATAATTTCATAATAATATTTTTTATTTGTTAGGGTAAATTAATAAAATTATATTCCAAACAACTTGTAAGAAAGGCTAAACTAGCCGTCGAGTCCTTGCCTGTTGAAATGAGGCAATATCCATCGCTGCAACAATGGCTTCGTGTGGTCGGACTAACACAAGAATCAATTCAGGTATTGATCATTAATCGTTATTAAAATTACTCTGTAACTTATAATTTTTACTCAATCGCATACAATTATCTGATACTATATGGTTTCACAGTTTAAATTTTAACTGGATGAAATTGATTACACTTAAAAAAGACACGGTTCTTTCATTGAAGATCAAGTCTTTAATTTCTGAACTGCATTAGTTGCCCACCACTTTTACTTATGAAAAAGGAAAGATTCATTCCAGGTCTATGTAAAGTACATAATTCAATGTTAATTTAGTACATGACCTCTGACATTATTAGGAAGTTACTTATATACAAATTATGGAGATGATGTATGTACGTCATACATACGTGGATATAAAAACTGTGAAAAAGCCTTTTTTATGCACATGTAACTATGAAAATGCATGAACTCTTATTTTTTATAATTCTAGATGGTTTGTTCAAAGGCAAGTTCTCTAGAAGCATTAAAAGAAAAATCAGAGCATGAATTAGGTAGTATGCTGGGCGAAAATAATGTTCGTCATGAAGAGGAACTCCGTAGGCTTTGCAGGGCATTACATAATCTTCATCGATATATGGGTGAGGTTCAAAACCTGTTAGATTTATTTATTGACTAATAATTGAGCATCCAAGTTTATCTTCCAAACTTCATGAATAAGAGTTTTAGTTTAGTTATGCTGATTCCATTATTATACTACAGATGTTCTTTTACGAGGGGATATGGAAAGCAGCGAGATGGCCTTATATTGGGATTCGTGGGACAGACATCACCTACGAAGTGGGCCTTCTCCTCGCCCGGCACGTTCTCGTATTACTCGTTCTTCTGTGCCCTCTGAAGACAGCATTCCATATCACAATAATAACAATAATCTTAACAGCGATACCTTGGGCCAAGCATCATCTATAAGTTCACTATCAACAACGACACCTCCGTCTACTCCTCTCCTAAACAGACAAGGCCGTAGTAAGCTGTTACATAATATTTATCTAATAATCAATCCATTGCAGTTGATATTAAACATTTCTTCATTGTTACAGATGCAAGACATCCAACGACACCTCCTCCGTGTAAAAGACATCAAACTGGCCTACAAGCTACCCCCGTACAACCCGAGATTTACCCATTAACAAAGTCAAAATCTCACGAGTCGCAGCTGGCTAATCGTCTCGAAAATGGAGAAACCGCGTCAAGGTTTTATTTTACTCTCATTTTTTCACACCAAATATTTTTTCTACCATCAAATGTGTAATTCTGAAGTTTTGATCGCTCTCTGGCATGAAAAAGCTATACTTCAAATCAAATTCAATGAATCTGATGAGAATTTGAAGCCTCAAGCAATCCAGTGTCTTCGTTTCTTCTATTTGTTTCTTACTAAGCTATTTCTGGTGTTAATTTTAACTTACATGCTAATGTGATTGATTTCATTTGCATAACAATGTTATTACAGTGGTGGTGATCCACCAGTGGGCAGTAGCACTACTAGAGGACGATTGTGTACTGAGCCAGGCCCATGTAGCAGTAGTGCAGACATTACTGGTGATATTTTATTGGGTAACAGTAACGCGGACAGCCCTATTAATTCACCACCTTATTCTGGCGCTAACAGTGATGATAATAGCTCCAAGGCCACAGGTTGGGTAATATTTTAAGTTGTAGAATCTCTCGTTAAAGAAACACATACTGAAAGATATTTTTCCATTTTTTATTTTTTATTTTCTTTAATCAGCGAATGATGTGTTAAATTCATAGGATGGTATATTTAATGCAAATTATGTGCGAACATTTTGTTTTTTTTTATGGGGTGTTTCTATTTCATTACGGCATTTGTACTCAAATTACTTTTGCATTATTATTTTTAGTCGCAAGTCTTCAGGTGCCAAAATCTCCACGTACTCCAACGGTGACCCGTGGCATGGGTCACATTATTGCTCACCGTTTTACTAAAACCTTCAAAATGATGACAACTTGTGATTATTGTGATAAGCAAATGTTCATTGGCACCGGTCTTAAGTGCAAAGAATGCAAGTACAAGTGCCATAGAGATTGTGAGTCTAAGGTCCCACCGTCTTGTGGTCTTCCTCAAAAACTCTTTGATGAGTTTAAGAGAACTGTACAGGCTGATGGTAAGTCGTAGAATATCACTGTTATTAGTAATGTGATTTCATAGTTTTCAGGTTTCATCAATTTCTTTATAAATATTAAATTCTGGAGTTATGGGAGACAAGGCATGTCCTTAATCTATAAAGCCTTATTATTTAAACTCTGTTTTTCAAAGCAGTAATACTCTATGAAAACTAAAATGAACACATCTCTTTCTTCTGTAACTCCTCAATACAGTAGACTCTCCCTAAGACATGCACTACCTGTGAGTGTATGATTCATGAGAATCTAGTATACATTTTAAAAGAATGTTGGCTGAATTAACAAAAGTTCTGTAAACAGGATGGTGATTTAAATAATTATCGGTTAATTTAAAATGCTTTTGAATGCTTAAGTTTAGAAACAACAAAAAACAAAAACCAAAAACCAACTTCGAACATACCTACTATAAATTTATCACAGATACCATTAAACTGCTAATAATATAGTTATAATATGTACTGCATTTATTTATTCGCAATTAAAAAATAAAATATCTTTAGCTATGACGAATGTTTCTCCAATACTAACCAGGCCTGGGATAACATCTTCAAACCATCCTAATGCAATTATATCCAGTTCTTTAAATCGGAAACGTACGCATCCTCCTTCCTCAATGAATACACCCTTTCAGGTATGTAACTTTTTCTTTATTCTTTAATTTATTAACTATATTACTTTGTCAGGCTTGTAATTATAGATAAAATAATCACATTACAGAGGGATTCCATTTTAATAATAATCAGTGGAATATATTCTCAGTTTTACATTTATTTTACTCAACTAACATAAATAATCACACATATTACAAATTTCACTTTTCACGACACCCTTCTATTACTACTATATCTATTCGAATATGGTCTGGGTGCACTTCGCACGATTATAACAATCATTGTTTTTATAGTACCAATTCATCCTCGAATACTATTTAAATACAATTTCATTTTCTACGGCTTTTTCTACGAAGTCTAGAACTTTTAATTAGTAATAGTAGATACCGATTATTCACATTCTTTGTTCTGTCATTATAGTAAATATATTATACTCTAAAATTCTCACCAGAATTTCATCGTTATTCCTAATTAGTATGTAAGATTTTGCTCTCTAATAAAATCTTATAAAATAATTTTCTTGCAGGGTGCAGATTCTAGTTCAAATACTTCGAGCTGTAACAGCTCAACACCTTCTAGTCCAGCATTACACCCCCCTAATGCTAGTCAAACTCCACAAGCACCTGCTAAACAACAGTTCAATTTTCCAGGTAGATTTGAAGCGTTGTGTTTTTGCTCTGAACATCAGTCTTTCCTCTCTTTCTCCTATCAATAACTTAACAATATTCATTTATTATAGATGTAATGCTTTCTGATAAAGGAGTTACATTGGAAACACATCGGCTAGAAGGTACTAATGTTTCAAGCGACAGCGAGAGAACAGTCAGTGTTTCCGGATCTGGAAGTGTCAGCACTGATTCAGAAAGAACACCAGTACGTGTCGATTCTCAAGATTCTCAAGTATCTGACGGTGAACCTGGTGATAGTCGATGGCCAAGACAAAATAGCGTAAGTTCAAATATTGATATGAAATTTTGAAGCTACATTGAAGCTAGATCGTCTAATATTCACCAAGCAACAAATTCTGATCAACAACTAATTCTTCTGAGATTTTTTCTAAGAGATAGCAGCAGTTTATTGATTTTTATTATTTTAGCTCTCCATGAGAGAATGGGACATTCCATATGATGAACTCAAAATTGGAGAGCCTATTGGGACTGGAAGATTTGGTACAGTTTATCGAGGGAACTGGCACGGGGATGTAGCCATTAAAGTTCTCAATATGGACTATTACCTTGACGATGACAAAACCCTGGAAGCATTCAAACTGGAGGTATAAAAAATCGTTATTTTCATCTCTAGAGCCTAGATTGAAGTCTTAGAATTTGGTCGAGTAACAGATCTAAACTTAGGATAATTTTCTTTCTTGATAGATTATATGCTTCAGATATTTTTATATTATGACAAGGTTCCAGAACGTATTTACAATATTTTAACAGCCCTGGTATTACTGTTTTATAGGTAGCAACATTCCGAAAAACAAGACATGAAAACCTAGTTCTATTTATGGGTGCTTGTATGAAGCCTCCACGTTTGGCAATTGTAACTAGTATGAGCAAAGGCATGACTCTTTACACTCATATTCATCTTCGTAAAGATAAATTCAACATGAACAAGACTACTATTATTGCCCAACAAATCTCTCAGGTAAATATTTATATATAATATAGAATTTAATTTAGCCTTTTCAATTGTTAAAAGATTTCACAACACTGGACGTTTGTGCATAACATATTTTATCATCTTACAGGGAATGGGGTACCTGCATGCTCGAGGCATAGTACACAAGGATCTGAAAAGCAAAAATATATTCCTAGAAAACGGAAAAGTTGTAATCACAGACTTTGGATTATTTAGTGTTACCAAGTTGTGTTATGGCAATAGGTAAAGCGCTTGTCTTCTATGCAGATTCTTTTCACATTTTACCGTTCTTTCAATTCAACGATAATAAGTTATGATAAAACTTTAGCTGAAATGCATATATTTTCAAAATTCTCTATAATCTAATTGTTTTAAACTTCGTACAGAAAGGGTAATGGCTTGAGTATACCACCAGGCTGGTTGTGTTACTTAGCGCCCGAAGTAGTGCGACGATTGAGACCACAGCAGAATAGAGACCAAGAGGAATTACCATTTTCATGTGCTTCTGATGTGTATGCTTTTGGGTATGTAATTTTATATTACTTCTTCGATTGCATAAGACTGAAAACCTTTGTCATTATATAAACTGGTCAATTCTAGTTCTCCTAATATCATATACGAAATATCAGATAGTTGAAAGAACCTACGCTCCATATCATTCATTCATTATAATAACTCTGTGAATTGATTGATCTTCAATTAGCGAAAACAGAATTATATTTTATTTCTATTCTTATATCATAATCATATAATAGTGACAAACTTGTGAAACAGGACTGTCTGGTACGAACTTTTGTGTGGAGAGTGGCCGTTTAAGGGACAACCCCCTGAAGCTATTATTTGGCAAGTTGGTAAAGGAATGAAGCAAGCTTTAGCCAATCTTCAAGCGTCTCGCGATGTTAAGGTAGGATTGATGACTTTTTATTTAAGTATTTCGAAAGTATTCTGAAAAGATGAGACCGATTATTAAATATACTAGGAGGGATGATGCAATACTAAGTTCTTTTTTTGAACATTTTTCAGGATATTTTGATACTCTGTTGGTCATATCATTCAAAAAATCGGCCAGAGTTTGCAAAATTATTGGCAACACTTGAGAAGTTACCACGAAAAAGGTTGGCCAGGAGTCCTTCACATCCGGTTCATCTTTCCCGCTCTGCAGAATCTGTATTTTAAACGTATCCAATTTGATTTGCATGAAACTATGCTCGCAGTGTATATAAATCTCTATGCACTTGTTGCCGAATCATTGTCTCTTTAACGAAAGATGAAAATAACAGGATGATAATTACTCATTCCATATTTTTTAATTTACTGAAACGTGCAATAAAGAAATACGACATTGTAACTGAATATTTTTTAAGTACTAAAGAAATAGGAAATTGTGAAAGAATACAAGCCAGAAGCCAAAAAACTTTATACGCTAAAGCTATCCAGTTTCAAATTGTATTTCATGAAGTGTGCATTACTAGAAGAGATCAATGTAATAGTTAAATGGTTAATTCACAAAAGTACAAATTACACCACTTACCTAAACCTAAACCAAGATAAAGATAAAAAAAAAAGAAGAAAAAAAAATTTATTGCTACTGTCAGAAAGTGTCGAGGATATAATATTAATGTTATATAAGTGATTATATGGCTTGTAGTCGGATAGAGATTAATTTGAATGGAATAATTAAGTAGTTGAATGAATGAAATCAAAACTATAACTTCATTGCACTGACTTTAAGTCACTTTATAAACGTGAATCGATCCCTGTGGATAAATGTGTGGTATGTAAACAGTAAATAGGTATTTATTTTTTTAAACTTAAACCATTATTAATTGTTATGCTTTAAATGCTTAAAATTAGATAGCGTCCTGATCTTGTAAAAAAAAACAATGAATCTGATTTTCATCATACACACAACAACAATTCAGACACTCGGACTTTTATTATTTGATAATTGATTATTACATACATCACCGGAATCAATTAAGCTGGAATTGCTTTCTTGTCCCTTACTTTCATTTTTGGTCATTAGTTTTAATTTTTCTTTTGCATTTGCAGTTTTTTTTTTTTTTTTTCATTTTGAGACATAATGATCTTCGCATTGTTTGTAAAATGACTGATTCAATTAACTCAATGGTAAAACCACAACGTACTTCTTTTTATCCCGATATATATTTCTATGATAAAAAAAAAATTTATCCACAAATTGCCACGACTAAAATATCTAGAATCCACGTCTGGAAAGCCAAACTCTGTAAAATGGTAAGAAAAATAAAATGAAACGAAATAATAACATATGTAATGGATGCATATTGGTTTAATCGCTAATCTTAATGAGCTGATATTGTTCAAGGTGTATTATTTCTATTCTACACCTACTCTTTACTCCTACAAAATTTTTGTTCAACTTTGAACATTAGAATGGATTCAAAGATCTGTGCTAAATAGGATTAGTTCTGATTATTTGTCTAGTTGAGATGCTATGTAATGACATTTTTAGTTATCGAAAAATTAATTGTTGGTCCAGGCATCAGAAAATTTTGCAAATTTTCATAAGAAGACAATCAAATAATTGAATTACTAGTACATCTTATTTTATACCGTGTACTTATACGAACTCTTTAAGTCGACTATATATTTTCAAACATTCTTACAAATTTACATTATTTTAGGTAATCATACTATAGCGGTAATTAGTAAGTTTGGCGATACAGAGAATTCAAACTAATTCCCGCCTGAAGTGCCTTACGGGAAGGCTGACATCAACGGAGGAACGTTGGACATGAGTGAGTTTGAAATATTTCGATCAATATTATACGACGGCAATAAATAATCGACAATTTTCAAAGCTCGTTGAAAACAAGTGAAATTGTATTCAATACTTTTCCGACAGATTTCACGCGTCTCGTATTTTAATCGTCAAAGTAAGTAACCGTTGTATTGCGACCGGCAGACTTTGATTATAATTGCAGATATTGTTCATTTTCAAGTAAATTCTATTCATACCAGCGAATAAATGCCCTGTAGCGTCGTTTGTTTTACAGGCATATTTCGCGACGAGTTTGAGTTGTTCTTTTAATTGTTCGTTCGTTCGTACACATCGCTAGTTGTTATACCACCTCCCGCAGCAACTACTCCATTGTCACATAGAGTGCGCTGGTCGCGCATGCATAGTGGTGATGCACAAATATGCGGATAAAAAAATTACTACGTTTTCTGAGAAGCGCTCGTCTATGAATGAAATGATAGTGGTGCTGCACAAATATGCGGATAAAAAAACTACGAGCCTTTCTTTATATTCTTGGAGGCGTGGCAAATAGCTCATTGATAAAATTCTGAAAAGCAGTAGAGGAAACTACTAACTCTTTATTAGATTCATTGATACAATGAAAGATAGTGGCGCGTGGAAATAATGCGAAGAAGTTGAAAAGAATTACTGATATTTTATTGCATTTATGTTTGCATTATAGGTATGTCTGAACAAATAGAAATAAAGCAGTTGAAATAAATTCACAACTACCCAAATCACTGAGATGTAAGCCAGAAATCATCCGGTATAAACATTTTAAATATTCATTTTTTTATTCTTTGTTATTAAAAATGTAAAATTCTTATTTGATTTATCCCACCAAGTTGATTGAAGCGATTAATCAAATTGGTGGGGCAATTATTATCATCCCCACCCCGCGCCGCGCGACGGTATACTAAGAACGCCGAGCGCAGCGTTCAGTCATCTGCGCGGCATCCTCGAGTAAAGATCTGTGACACGTGTCGAGGAGATTTGCGGCTCGGAAAGGCTGACATCAACGGAGGAACGTTGTGGATATGGGTGAGTCTGCGATATTTCGATCAATATTTTACGACGGCAATAAATAATCGACAATTTTTCAAAGCTTGTTGAAATCAAGTGAAATTGTATTCAATACTTTTCCGACATATTTCACGCGTCTCGTATTTTAATCGTCGAAGTAAGTGACCGTTGTATTGCTACCGGCAGACTTTGATTATAATTGCAGATATTGTTCATTTTCAAGGTACATTCTATTTATAACAGTGAATAACTGTGCTAAAATCTAGTTTTGAATACAAATATATTGCGCGAGAGAGTTTCGTTTGATAATTTGGCGATAATTATCATCCCCTTATATTATTGGCATATAATTCCGAGTCCCTCGCCCTGTAGCGTCGTCTGTTTTACAGCATATTTCGTGACTCCGAAGGAGTAACTAATTTGTCGTGTTATTTCGAGTTGACAAGTATTTTTCGGGATAATACTCGTTCCCCGATTTATTCTTTCATTCGATTCCTTGACAGCATTATCGGTCGACGGAGATGAGAATGAACATCGCTGATACTTAAACTGCATAGATCCTGCGTGCCACTTGATCGGAGATGGACGCCAACCAACACTGCCCGGCTAGTCCTGGATTAACGGTCGACCAAGATAATGGTGAGCTTCCTATTATATTAGCCAAACACCCAATTTAACTATAAATGTATGTCTGCAAAACAATCATTGCTAAAACATACTTCGCGATCCTATACAGATCTTGGACAGATTACTTTTCCAAGTGTATACCACAATACTCATCGGCCAAGTAACCGTGACGCTCACCCTGTACCTTTGACTCGATACTGGGGCCTCCGGCTTGCTTCTGTCTCCCCGTATACGCCAGAAACTTTGACGACAACTCGGTTTCACTCAGCTGCAAAGGATACGATACGAAATAATATACCTAGAGGTAAGATATTGTCCGTCTCGTTATAGGGTAAGCCTAGGAGAGAAAGCACACTCAATTCTTGGAAATAGCAATAAATTCTATCTTTTTAATGACAAACCTGAAATATGATTGATAGATCTCGAGAGAATATGTTTACCTTATTGAAATATAGTAGACTCACCTCGTAGTAGAGAAATATTTGAATAACCAGGATCAAAGTTTCAAGGTTTGAAAATGAATAGAAGGGTAGATAGCTGTAGGCCTAATTAGGCATCACATTTATTTTTTTAACATGGAACATAATTCAATATTGGTGATAAATTACTCCAGAGTCTCAAGTACCAGTCATAACGATTGAAATATTGAAAAATCTATTCATGCATGCAATAGTAATACTAGCTTATTGACATTCTTGATTCTGTTGAAAATAGTTAAAAGTTTATATCAAATTTAAAAATGGTTCAGGCAGGCTTACAAAATCAATCATAAGAAATATATTATAATAAATTTCATACAGATGTATAATCACAATTAGAAATTCTTTGGTACTCAGTTGAGAATGTTTGCTTGAAAAACACATAAACTTAATCTATCCAATGTACCCTATGCTTATCTAGTTTTTATCTTCACAGGCGTTGTTCACCGAGGGAAACTAGCTCCTGCCTATCCTCAACAAAACCTCTTCAATATTCATCAGGACAGGGGATTCACACCAGGGAGTGAAGCAGTCCAAGCACCGGGGGAATGACCGCAAGACAACTCTGCACCGCGGAGTATTAATAAAGTAGCATCAGCGAATGGTTCGTAATTACAATTCCTTTTGAATCAGTTTTGATAAAATCTCGCATCTGGTCTGGTCTATAATTATTTTAAATTACTTTACTTTATAATTACTTTTACTAATTAAATCGAGTTCAATTACACATTACCAAACTATTTTAATTGAATAAGTAATTTCATTAAAAATGTAATCAGTGACTCGTAACACTGCAAATATCCATGTAATAATAAGATCGTTTATGCAATAAACATGTATTATTATAGTAAATTGGCGAATTCTTGAATAAATATCTCTTGAAATTGTAAATAATCGATCGTTGAATGATTTTACCCTGTCCTTTCCTTGCCTATAAGTCGAAAATCATGAAAATCGCATGATTTCATAAAGCCCCGAACAATATTAATATATATAAATATAACAATATTAATATATATAATATAAATAATAATGCGCCTTGTCGTATGCAACCCGCGTGCCATTCGTGTAAACGACAGGGCCCATGTTAATTTTTGTTGCCTATTTGGTGTTTTCCGAATGCCTATATTCAGGCGAATTGTAGTAACGTAGAAAAAAGGTCGAAAAAAAGGTTCTGGCAGTTGATACCTCGATTTTAGTCGCTTTACGATGAAATATCTACTGCCAGAAAATCGACCAATCAGGAGGCTGCTTGAGCCAATTTAGGCTCAATTTCTCGAAAAGGAGCCTCCTGATTGGTCGATTTTGAAATTAAATCAAGTTACGGCGCTACAGAGGCTAGCCATCAGCAAAATTCTGGATTTCTGGCAGTGGCTGGATTTTCACGGCAGCAATTTACTGCCGCGGCGCTATTCGTTGTTAACCACGTGGTTTACCTACGCTATTCGTTGTTAATCACGTGTTGCTGCCGCAGTAAATTGCTGCCGTGAAAATCCAGCCACTGCCAGAAATCCAGAATTTTGCTGATGGCTAGCCTCTGTAGCGCCGTAACTTGATTTAATTTAAAAATCGACCAATCAGGAGGCTCCTTTTCGAGAAATTGAGCCTAAATTGGCTCAAGCAGCCTCCTGATTGGTCGATTTTCTGGCAGTAGATATTTCATCGTAAAGCGACTAAAATCGAGGTATCAACTGCCAGAACCTTTTTTTCGACGTTTTTTCTAAGCTTCTACAATACGCCTGAATATAGGCATTCGGAAAACACCAAATAGGCAACAAAAATTAACATGGGCCCTGTCGTTTACACGAATGGCATGCGGGTTGCATACGACAAGGCGCATTATTATTTATATTATATATATTAATATTGTTATATTTATATATATTAATATTGTTCGGGGCTTTATGAAATCATGCGATTTTCATGATTTTCGACTTATAGGCAAGGAAAGGACAGGGGAAAATGATTCAACGATCGATTATTTACAATTTCAAGAGATATTTATTCAAGAATTCGTCAATTTACTATAATAATACATGTTTATTGCATAAACGATCTTATTATTACATGGATATTTGCAGTGTTACGAGTCACTGATTACATTTTTAATGAAATTACTTATTCAATTACCCAATAGTTTGGTAATGTGTGATTGAACTCGATTTAATTAGTAAAAGTAATTATAAAGTAAAGTAATTTAAAATAATTATAGACCAGACCAGATGCGAGATTTTATCAAAACTGATTCAAAAGGAATTGTAATTACGAACCATTCGCTGATGCTACTTTATTAATACTCCGCGGTGCAGAGTTGTCTTGCGGTCATTCCCCCGGTGCTTGGACTGCTTCACTCCCTGGTGTGAATCCCCTGTCCTGATGAATATTGAAGAGGTTTTGTTGAGGATAGGCAGGAGCTAGTTTCCCTCGGTGAACAACGCCTGTGAAGATAAAAACTAGATAAGCATAGGGTACATTGGATAGATTAAGTTTATGTGTTTTTCAAGCAAACATTCTCAACTGAGTACCAAAGAATTTCTAATTGTGATTATACATCTGTATGAAATTTATTATAATATATTTCTTATGATTGATTTTGTAAGCCTGCCTGAACCATTTTTAAATTTGATATAAACTTTTAACTATTTTCAACAGAATCAAGAATGTCAATAAGCTAGTATTACTATTGCATGCATGAATAGATTTTTCAATATTTCAATCGTTATGACTGGTACTTGAGACTCTGGAGTAATTTATCACCAATATTGAATTATGTTCCATGTTAAAAAAATAAATGTGATGCCTAATTAGGCCTACAGCTATCTACCCTTCTATTCATTTTCAAACCTTGAAACTTTGATCCTGGTTATTCAAATATTTCTCTACTACGAGGTGAGTCTACTATATTTCAATAAGGTAAACATATTCTCTCGAGATCTATCAATCATATTTCAGGTTTGTCATTAAAAAGATAGAATTTATTGCTATTTCCAAGAATTGAGTGTGCTTTCTCTCCTAGGCTTACCCTATAACGAGACGGACAATATCTTACCTCTAGGTATATTATTTCGTATCGTATCCTTTGCAGCTGAGTGAAACCGAGTTGTCGTCAAAGTTTCTGGCGTATACGGGGAGACAGAAGCAAGCCGGAGGCCCCAGTATCGAGTCAAAGGTACAGGGTGAGCGTCACGGTTACTTGGCCGATGAGTATTGTGGTATACACTTGGAAAAGTAATCTGTCCAAGATCTGTATAGGATCGCGAAGTATGTTTTAGCAATGATTGTTTTGCAGACATACATTTATAGTTAAATTGGGTGTTTGGCTAATATAATAGGAAGGCATATTTGTCTTACCTACGAATGGCGAGGGGTGGGGGACGCCATTGTCGTAGGTCAGTTTAGGCCGGTTAGGCAAGTATAGAACTAAAAATGCACAAAAGATTTGCGGGTACCGTATAATAAGACGTGTGCCTTCTTCCTGCATCTGGTAAAAGATGCAAGATTAGCCCACAACATAATTTCTTTTTGCAATGATTTATAATAAATTTTTCACTTCAACTTCTTCGCATTATTTCCACGCGCCACTATCTTTCATTGTATCAATGAATCTACTAAAGAGTTAGTAGTTTTTCTACTGCTATTCAGAATTTTATCAATGAGCTATTTGCCACGCCTCCAAGAATATAAAGAAAGGGTCGTAGTATTTTTTTGTCCGCATATTTGTGCAGCACCACTATCTTTTCATTCATGAACGAGCGCTTCTCAGAAAACGTAGTAAATTTTTTATCCGCATATTTGTGCAGCACCACTATCATACGCGGCCAGCGCTCTCTATGAATCAATGGAGTAGTTGCTGCGCGAGGGGGTATCAAAACTAGCGATGTCTACAAACGAACGAACAAACAATTAAAAGAACAACTCAAAGTAAAATTAGCTAACGATTAAAACGGAAAGAGAATAGGAAGAAGACGATGAATAATAGATAGCGACTACAAACACATATACCTTTTTTTTTTATCACTTTAATATTCTCATAATACAATCACCAGCTCACCGTATTCAACTTCTATAGGGAATAGTAGTAGGAGTTGAATTCAGACGGCTGCAACCTGTTAATATAAATCGATCGATCAATGATTTACAATTTCAAGAGATATTCATTCAAGAATGCGCCAATTTACTATAATTATACATGTTTGCATAAACGATCTTATTATTACATGGATACCTGCAGTGTTGCGAATCACTGTGTTCGCGACAGTTATAAGGCGGTAAGATGAGAAAAGAGAAAACAAACAACTGGCGGATAGTTGGACACGTGAGGTTTTATCTTATGTTAATAATTTCCCGAAATCGAACTTCTACTTTCAAAGATTTTCTGTGGACTGGTGGATTTTCTTCCTCGTTGAGGTATTTAAAGCCCTGTCCCCGAGCGGCCGATCGGCGTACTCAAGAATTCAACAACGGTCTTTCGGGGTTAACGTGTAAAAACAAAACAAACTTTATTTTTGATAAGGGCCTTAATAACAACAATAACATGAACTCAAAACCAAGCTAATAATGATAATGAAGGTGCAACATAATTGGCCCGGCGTTGACGGCCCAACACACTAATTACATTTTTAATGAAATTACTTATTTAATTACCCATTACTTTGGTAATGTGTAATTGAACTCGATTTGTTTGTAGTCATTATAAAAGTTATTTGAAGTAATTATAGAGTAAGAGTAATTATAAAATTATTTAAAGGTAATGAACTTGATTCAATTACACATTGCTTTGGTGATGTGTAATTGAATCAAGTCATTGCCAAAGTAGTGTGTATCAGATGAAAATCCAATCACACATTACGAAAGAAACGAGTATTTAAGAAAAATTTCATTACAATTTTCACAACACTGAATATTTGATTGGAAAAATTGTAGATGTGATCGTAATACGTATAATATATTACGTATATCACTGGAAACTAGATATTTGACACTTTTCCAGTTTGGAAATTAGCTAGAACTATAATTCGGCTATAATAAAACTATTATTATACTCTAAACTAATCGTTGCGACGATAATACATACATATACGTACGAAGGTATATTTTACAGAATGCCAAGTACAATATGTTTGAAGCAGATAATTCTAATATCGGCCTCGTTGAGAACAGCCAGCTGTTCATATTTATTTTTCAGACAACTATACGAATAGAGAACAGAGTCATTATTTTCCCCATAGTTTTCGTTAACAATAATACTTTAACAACGTTACTTCGCCATGAGAATAGTAGAATAATTCATTACTCTATAAATATAGTTGTTCTCTCAAAGATGCTATGAGCTCTCCATTCATTATGGAAAAAAATTATTATAATTATTATTATTGTTTTAAAATGCGTCTCTGCGATCATAATATTTCTATTAAGATGGCTGTCACACTCCTATCTCGTTGACATAACCCCCGTGCATACCTTTATTTTTTACGCCACGAGTAGCCACGAGGGCCACTGATTCCACAACAGGTGTCCGTACCCTAGGTCAGTGACACTTGTTGCTCGATTAGCCAAACGTCGTTGCCATCTATTAGAAAAAAGAAGATCCACATGAAGATGAAGGCATACAGATTGCATAATCCACCGTAACAAGGTGTACAGGTGTTTTCGAACGCAGTAGCCACGCATAATTGCATACATTTACTGACATTTACATACAAAACACAATTGCATGCTGATCACAAGCGAAATACATCATATTATTGTCTGGGAAAATTCGAAGAATTTGCGATGTCGAAAATATCGAGATTTCATGTATCATATTTGCTAATTTTTTCAATTTTGTGCATGACTTAGCAGTTAGGGTCATTGCATAATCGTTTGTAGGAATTATCAAGGACCAGAGATTTGTGTCCGTCATGCGCTATGACAAGCGTTATGATATAATGGCGTAATCGCTCGAGTCGAGGCACTCGACTTTTATCTATATTCGACAAGCGCATGATAATAAACCCGATTCAGTACTTTTAGCGTTTCCGGTGCTCGCTCAATACGTAGACATCTCTTAACTAGTGGAGTCGTAACTTACATCATGCGACAAAGTTAATCACCTAAAACCGTGGCTATAACTCAAAATTCGCGATTTTTAATTCGTATAGGTTAAGTTTACAGAGGTGTTTGTTTGTTGATCTTTGATACCAAAAATTTGGATACTAAGTTTTCTACAGTTTAATTAATAATGCAGGCGCCTCTTGCAATCTGTCTAGTCTTCTTAGGCTGCTGTACAAATGTCGTCTTTTTGGAACTTCTGGTCAAGTATGTATTTAATTTGATAAAAAAATAAACAAAACCGAATTAACATAACCTAAGAAAAACATATTTCTAACAACGAATAAATAATTACAGAGAAGACCCGGGCAGTGGAAATCTTATTACGTTCTCACAGTTTTTATTCATTGCGCTGGAGGGTTTTATATTCACCGCTAAGTTTGGGACTGTAAAACCAACCATAGGACTAAAAGATTACACAATTTTAGTTTTCATGTTCTTTGTAACTAGTGTCTGTAATAATTATGCATTTGACTTCAATATACCGATGCCTTTGCACATGATATTCAGAGCTGTAAGTGTCTTCGTATTTTTACATTTTTCAAACCTTTAAATCAAAGAAAAAGAATAATCTAGTTCATCTGAAAACATTATTTAAATACATTACTATGTCCACAGGGTTCTCTCATAGCAAATATGATAATGGGAATAATAATATTGAAGAAGAAATACATATTTAGTAAATACCTATCTGTGTTCATGATAACAGCGGGAATATTTATATGCACAATAATCAGCGGTAAAGAGGTCAAATCTACTCAGCCCGTCCATATGAACAGTGTCCCAACAACACCATGGGATGATTTTTTCTGGTGGATTCTTGGCATTACTTTGTTAACTGTTGCTCTATTCATATCAGCTAGAATGGGAATTTATCAAGAAGTATTGTACAAACGTTATGGAAAACATGCCAGAGAAGCCTTGTATTATACAGTACGTCGATCCAACTGTTGTGATTATTAATCAATTCGTTCTGATGAAGAAAGAGCAAGAAAAATTCAACTATTGCAATGTAAAATCGTTATAGGAAAGAATATCATGCATATGAAATTATTATATCCATTTATTTACTTTCAGCATTTGTTGCCGATGCCTTTCTTCCTGACTTTGGTAACTAATATCTGGGATCACTCTGTACTGGCTGTTAATTCAGATCCTTTAAGTCTGCCGATAGTTGGCATATCTATGCCCAAGACGATTATATACCTAATTGGAAACGTACTCACGCAGTATCCTTTTACTCATATATTAAATACGATTTATGCTATGTCTTATTCGCATATCACTATTGTTTAATTGTTCGTAAAACTTGAAGTTTATTCCTTAACGAAAATTTCAGATATATGTGCATCAGCTCGGTTTATGTATTAACAACGGAGTGTACATCCCTGACCGTAACTCTGGTTGTGACATTAAGAAAATTCGTCTCCCTCATCTTTTCGATAGTATACTTCCAAAATCCTTTCACTATCTACCATTGGCTTGGAACACTTTTGGTATTCGTAGGGACGATTATTTTCACTGAAGTTGTTCCAAAAATACAGCAAAGCTTACAAGCACCGTCAAAAAAAGATAAAGCACAATAGTTGACAATGAACAGGGTGTATTCATATATCGATTTAGAAAAAACTTACTCCAAATACTATCTGCTCCTATAATATACATATAATACAGACACACAAGGTTTAATACCTTTTTATAACAGTTGTAATAATCTTTAATTGATCAAATCATAATTCCGTCCCACAACTTTTCATCAGCTATACGTTTATGATCATTGTCCAAGATTTTTCAGTTTTAAACTTGTGAGATGATACCCTCAACATCTCCACATGAAAAATAAAATGACATCACTGATTTCTTGTAAGACAGGCATATGAGTTTATCGATAGATTTACGTAACTAGACAAATATCATTGTACAAATACTTCCCGCAACTGGAAGAACCCAGGCATGAAATTTGTGAAACTGAATTCTTGATATGCAAAACTATCTAGACTTTTTGATTCATCTGAATTCCCATCATGAAAAGCTTATGTTTATTGCAGTGTTGTGTGCTTTTATTATCTTTTAAGTAATTCTAGAGGCAATTTGTAAAATATTATTGTATAGATTTGTTGTAATTGTGTAGCTAATTTGTTCCCCTTCATGAAATGAGCGCGTTACAAATACGTTTTCGTATTTTTACTAGTGTTCAAAACAAAACTGATATCCGGATTCTACATATCTCGATAGAAATTTTTACCCATCTGACTAGGTCGGGCCCCAATGTGTTGTTAATGTATTGTAAATAATAAATCGAATTACAGTTATATATTCGTTACATAAATCATTCTAAATCTTCCTGATCCCAAACACAGTTACGATTCTCCCTATCTTATACAAATCCTACAGTATAAGACTATTTGCCTGGTATACAAACAAGAGGATCAACATTCAATTAAATTATCTGGGTCAAGGGACTATCCCTTATAATCCTAACGCTGTGCGATATCTGATCTAATAAAATATTATTCCACACCAGTTTTTCTGCAAGTTTGTAATATAAAAATTTGTAAATTAGTATCAAATAATGGCATATGTATTTGTTATAGTTGTTAATGATCATAGATTCCATTACCAGTTCAAGAAATTTAATCAAATCTGCTATGAATATACATATACCTATATAATATGTATAATAGTTGATATAAACACGTTAAGAAATACTAATACATATTACATTTCAACAATGTAGATATATTTTACTATACAATAAATAAATTCTTTACTATCAATTTGACAATATAATTTCATTCAGACACTACATATCACAATCTTACTTAGATATAATGAATAGTATGCACAACGTATACTTTATTAATAACAAATAGTCTGAAGCCAGAGAATTATCTCATCGCAGCATCTACTGATCTCTCATGATTATAGTTGATATAATGATAAATGTTGTTGCGAAATTACAGATACTACATTTTTCAGTTGCTTGTATAGTATTAAATATCTCATCAAATAAGAAACATTATTTGAATGAATATTTTAATCAGACGATTCGATGATATATATCCATCTGGCCGCAATACGATATAGATAATTGTCAAAGATCTACTGAATAATAATAATTAAATGTCATACGCGATTACGGTATAAACGTACAAAAATATAACAAAAATGACAAAATTCAATTGAAGAAATACGTACTAGCCCTAAATTGAGCCCAAAAGTAACTGAGAAGGCTGTTTCCTTTTTTTTTTTATTACATATATATAAGTTATAATATTACACTTATATTCGAATAAACGTGAGTCCATTAGTACGTGTGACTGAATGAACTCATAAAGAATTAGTCTAGAAGCTACGTTGTATTATTTTTTAACAAGGAAGAATATTTCTTTAATATTAAATTGGTCAATTATTCTTTTTCCACGATTTTAATTTTCAGGATATATCGAATTGGCAATAGCTTATTACTTCAGGCAAAAATGAATAATGTCTTAGCTGCAATAATAGATAAACTATTGTTTCATAGCTAATATATGCAAACGATTTTACAATATTCGTATACAGATATTATATTTTCGGGGGATATGAAATTTCATAACAGCTGTTAGTACATTTCGACAATCTTAAACAGAAAATTTTCTAATTTTATAAATATTGTAACAATGATCATAGTATTTGAATAAAAGTAACTATAGACGTTATCATTGACTATTTTCGAACATAGCATAAAATGTGAGAAATTTTTTTTTTTTTTTAAATGCAAGACCATTGTGAATATGTTGATTAGTCCCAGTCCTGAATAATTTTCGTATATGAAATAAAAACATTAGTTTTTATCGATCATCGTACAGAGTTTGCTTATAAGATCATTTATTTATGTAGCATATCGAAATAACTCGATTATAATATAGCATATATCATGATTATATTATCTTCTATACTTGCGTAACAGCTGCTGATAAAGCTGGAAGACTGACCTCTTTACGAAAAGCAATAATTATTAGTTATTCGACATTGTATTAAACATTAGAATTTCACAATTAACAATGTGAGCATTTGTCGCTAATGCCAGAAAAATTTAAATCCTGAATTATTGCGATAATATATGGATTAGCGCGGGGGATTATGCTTTTGTAAATTACAAGGTTCAAGACAATAAATCTGGGGTTTTTTCTATGGAAAGATCACATGAGTGGGGAAGCAACGGTATCGTTAGTTTTTAAATTTACGTCATCAAATTTCAGCACGGCCATCTGTGGGGAAATTAAATATTGATTAAATTTATATAAGATTATTAACGGGGGAGGGAGGGAGAGAGAGAGAGAGAGAGAGAGAGAGAGAGAAGGGGAAAGAAGCCTAAAATGCATCAGGTTTCTCGACAACCTTGAAGATGTTGGAGAGTTCGTCTAGCAGAGTCTCGTAACGGTACGCGACACGAATGTCTGGAACATTAGTTCTCGTTATATCATTACCCGCGACTCCTTCTTTCGTATAATTTGGTCCCAGCCAGTACTGTTTGCTCTATAAATAACAATAAAAGTATAAAAATCGCGCACAATTTGAAGATATAAGATTACATAAAGATTTTATGAGAGATAATAAAGTTTACCTTGTGCGGAAATCCACTCATAATAACAGAGTTTCGAGCTAGCTCACACATGTCGCATGAGCTAAGTTTCCACACTTGCGCTGCGATACTGTATTCCTCCATCAAAGGTTCCTGTAAACAGAAATATAATTGTAAGAGTATGCAGCGTTATACAGTATAAGACTGCGTTGAAAATACTTAAAATAAAATAAAAATTGTAATCAATTTATATAAAATATATAAATCGCACCTTAGTGAAGTGGAATTGTAGCGGATCGTCTGTAGACAAACTAACACACAGTCCTCTGGCTAGATATTCGGGTAACGGGTTCCGATGGTAGTTAAGAAACAGAGAGTTGTTGCTGAGAGGCGACATTGCAATACCAATTTGGGCCAGATAGTAGAGGTACTGCAAAACTGGTACTTTTCTCAATAGAAGACCGTGGGAAATATTCTCCGCCATCATGAAACCACAAACCAGATGCTGAATGGGTCCAGCTTCACCGCAGTGAGGCCTTAACACAAATGTGTTCAGGCCTTGTTCTCTAGAATATTGCCAAGAAATCGATCAGTATTTACAATTATCAAAGTATGAATAGTAGTTATTAGAACTTTTTCTAACAGTAACTTACGCTCGGAATTGGTTGAGTACAGTCATGTTGGCGTATGTATAGTATTGATAATATCCATACGGAGGATTTTCAATGTCATCCCACTCTGCGGGTGGGCTAACGTCTTTGTCGAACAATGGATTTTCCGGCTTACTCTCGTCGTCGACTGAATCAAAACCGATTACCTGTTGATGAGTATAAAATCAGGAATTATTAAAGCTTTGAACAAATAATCCTAGTTGATCAGTCAGTAACATACTAAAAAATGGATCTGGAGGGAATTATCAAAATATTTCTACACTATACTCACATATTGCAGAAATTTGTGAAGTTCAGGATGCGTAGTCGGATCATTAGTGACCTCAAAAAGAGGTAAGAATATGTTGTTCAAAATTTCTTGGAAGTTAGTCATCAATTTGTTCAGTTTGAAAATGTCACTGTAAACAAATTTGAACGATCACATTAATATTACCATAAAACAATATAAAACGAACATTTTATGTGAATAGATTGATGAGACTTAAAATTTCAGAATACAAAGTGTAGACTTACAAAAGTCTAGGTATTTGTATGAGCCAGCGTACATTGTCTGAAGATACATCACTTTGGATAGCCCACTTAGCCAATTTGTCCCATTCTTCTGGATTCTTTCCATATATCGACAAACGGAGTTCAGCATTTTGGTATTTAGACTCCTCTAAGTCACTGGCTACCTCTTTGATGATCCTAGCGAAGTATTTTCCGTTCAGATAATTGTCAGTCTTTAGGAAGACTTCACGCAGACGACTTTCTCCGATGGGATTATACTTGGCATTGAACTTGTCAAATCTGTGAAAGGTGTTTCTGTCCTGAAATATGTGTAAATAAAAGATTTTAGTAATATATTATTCAAAGGAAGTTTAAATTTCATGTGTTTCTACAAAGAATTTCACTGGATTTTATTCAAGGCGAATTTACCGTATGATATTATGGAATCTATAAACACATAAAGAATATAACAGCTCCTGTTTTATATGCTTACCGCATGCACATCCAACATATCTACTGTAAGGTCATAAGTTGTGAGATTCATTGACTGGAAAACTTCTCTAAGAGTCATAGTTTCTCCATTCCTCGCACAAGTCACTACTTCGTCGGCATGATTTTTCAGAGTTTTTTTAATAAACCTAAGAAGGTGTTTTTGGTTCATGCAAGATGCTGCGTGAATGTGAGTATCCACCTGTAATTGAATATGATTTTTAAATTATTTCGAAACATTTGGGTGTGTTATCTCCACTTCTATCAACTCTGAACAGAAATTGTAATTATTCCACGAATGAGTTATAATTTTAACGATAAGGCATTGCTTACCTTTCTAATATTGTAAAAATCCCTGTGAGGAACAGCCTTTTGACTTGCAAGCTCTCGCAATTCGTTTAGTAATACATGTAGTTGGAATTTTGAAGATAAATAACTGAGTCTTCTATAGCAGAATGATTTAAGCGGACCGTCAGCGATCATGGAGCACAGAAGGTTCATATCTCCAACGAAAGTAGCCATATCAGGATAAGAGTATGGCACTGGTTTATCATTGGCGTGATCTTCTTCGTTGGCGTAAAGATTAAAAACTCCATTCACTGCAGATATTGTGTAATTTTTTGACGGAGGAAAGATGCACTCCCATGGATCACCTCGCGATGCCGGTGCATGTACTGGGTGATCTACATAATTTCAAAAAGAGGTAAAAACGATTAAAGATCACGTATAAATTCTAGTTTAATGACTAGAGGATAGGAAAGGAAGTAAAAAATTGTATGAAAATATGTGATAGACGAAAGGAGGGATAAGTAGATGTGGATAAGGACCTTGCCAAGGAATGTCCCTAATAAGAGCATCGATATCCGCGTCTGATCGAACTTCAAGTAAATCACTTCCTATAGAGGACAATTGCCTTCCTTAGAACACAAAGAGTGAACTGTGTGAATTGCAAAAATCTGCAAATCTCATACAATCATTAGTTAAGTATAACTTAAATTTTGTATTCTATCGAGATGTGCTATAAAAATATGGAACTTTGGATTTAGCACGATATACAAAAAATAATTCTACATGAATTTGAATTGTTTCGAGAATACGGAGGATACTGAGAGATTAAACAAAACAAGAAATATACCTGCAATTGGTTTACGATCATCGTGTATCATTTCCTCAATTGTACTGTGAGGCGCTCTGTCGGCACCTCTCAAAAACCGTGAAGTCATTGAGGGAAAACTTTGCTTCGAATTTTGCATGTATTTTTCTCTGATGACCAGGGCTTGTACCAGCATTTGTGATGCTTGTTGCAAGTCCTCCAGAGGTACCTGAAGACATCGAGTATACATGATTAAATCATATCTACAATTACATAAATTGATAAAAACAGATTAGTATCATTAATAGTTTGATGATCCATAGCTTACCCCGGAGGTATCCTCGCCAGATATTGAAACACGTTGAAAATGTGGTACAAAATCATTTTCCTCAAGACCGAAGGGATGATCGATGTCATCTGGTACTCCAGGTCCCAATGACGGTTCATAATGACTTCGTCGTTCTTCAAGATCTTTTGCAGCTCTGTAATAATATTATTGTTTTTTTTTTTTTTTTTTCTGTTTACAATTATTAATTATAGATTATGTCTTATTTTCGATATAAAATTCTTCTATATACAGGGTGAGTTCTCTCCAAGGTCCAGAGAGGATGTAACTTAAATTGGTTGAGACTTAGCCTCCTCCTATTCATACTTGTTATTATATATAAAAATAGTATTTATGAGAAGTACAGTAGAATAACAGAAGTCCACTACTCAATGTTATAAATAAATAGTATGTTGATTCAGGCAAGTCATTAAACTGACCAGATATTATAATAACACACATTAATTATAGAGTCAACAGAATTGCTTATAAATAAACTTTTAAAGTTCATTCAAATTCTGATTATGACGAATGGTTTCAAATTTTAATTAATCATGAATCATTCTATTCGTAATAGATGTGGATCATTATATGGGTATAATTCATAGTTTTTACAAAATGCGCAAATATATCAACTTTGTTAGTAATTATTATTCGAAACTGGAAAACCTCGTGGTTTTAAATAAAAGTTTTTCAATAAAGATCATTTTTTTATTAGAAAAATATTTCAAAGATCTATTTGAATATTTTTCAAGGAATTTAAGTAGTAAAAAAAATTAATTTCAAGCTTTTCAATAAATTGTTGTGTAAATTGATTTATAATAAGGTAAATCGCTGTTATAAGAATTGTTGAAAACCGCTATTGTCAACGGTAAATTAAATTATCATATAGATATATAAAGCATTGGCTAATTCATTTAGCCCATGACAATAAGCTAATCGACTTATTATCGACAATGACTTAAATCAAAATGACTTTATTAAATTAAACTCGTGACGCACATCGGAAGTAACGACGTTGTAACAAAGGGAAGTTTCGTTATCATTTAAAGCTGCCTATAAGTTTATAGAATACTTCGAAAAAAATTAATCTAAAAACAAAAACAAAAAACGAAATCTTTCCACAAACTTGATTATTATAATTATTTTATAATGAATTGGACAAACTATAATGCGGTTATTGACCTTGTTTTGCATTAATGTTACGATTGCCGAATTCCAATTAAACAAAAAAGAAATATAAACTAATTCGAAGAACTATGTAATCAATGAATTTTTTTTTTGTTCTAACTTATTGTAATAGTTTGGTATATAAAACAAGCCTGTAATAAAAGATCAAGACGAATTACCCCTGCAATGCAATATTTCAATCTGAGAGATGTACTTTGAATTAAGGATTCATAATTCTCAATACACCTTACAACCTTTTCCCAGATTGATCAATTAATAGGTAATCGAATAAACTGACTATATGAATAAATTCATAAATTACAAATAATTTAATAATTCCGTAGAAGATAGAAAAAATATTAAAAGACAAAAAAAGAAAATCACACAGTCGAATGTGATAGAAATGTATTGTCTCTCCAATAGCTAAAATCAGTCTTCAATCGCAGCTGAGTACCCGGCTGAATATATAATCATTTGATAAAAACAGTATAGCTCCATTAATTACGGGTGAAATAAAAAGTTCAAATATTATATACGGTATGAATACTAAATATGTATAGTTTGACGTTTAAGAAACGTCAGGTAAGTCCGTCGCCGACTAATTGTACGACAACCAAGAGCCCATATCTATAGTTGGACTCAAAGTCATGCATCTCTTTAGTGAACTAAACCGGCGTTTATAGTTTTCCAACGACCCCTCAGCTTCTCAGAGTCTAGCCATACGGTCCAGTCGTTTTATACACAGATAAATTCGTCTGATTTTTTTTCTATTTATTATTCAATGGGCTCTTGGGACTTAATTTTTAAATATATATATATGTGTGTGTGTGTGCGTTTATTAATTGTTAATTTCCCTACCTCAATGTGACGATATTATCTCGTTGCCATCTCTTGGATTCTCTAGCGTTCGCGAACATCATATATTCGATTATTTGTTAAATATATAATCTCAATAATATATTACCATATATTTAAGAAAAAGAATCGAATCAAATCGAATCGAATATAATATAATGAAACATAGAATAAAAATAATGTCAAATTGTTCAGAGTCTATCACTAGCATATGCTATAATAAAGATGATTTAATTTCACAACCTTTAAGGCACATTAATATTAATATACACAGTCGTATTATAATGACGTACGGTGCACCATTAAAAGTTTTTCTCGAAATCGTAACGAGCCTTTTATATTATATTATATTATCAATACATTATACTATGATGATATATAATTGTTTTAATATATAAAAAAAATGATCATCGTATATAAGCATTAATAATTTTCAATTTGTATTCAAACCGTATTCGATTGCCAATATACGATCAAGTTTTAAACAACGATATAATTAATTATCTACATCTGTTATATTAATAGCACATATATCATCGCGTGTTTGAAAATGATAGTTTCGGTCTGCTTAACCGAGAATTAATATAAGTGTTGCTTCGATCAGTGACGTTTTAAACGTCAAGGTCACTTTAGAGATAATTATTTCAAAGATCTACATCGTGCCGCGTGTCTCATGTAACAATGAAGAAAAAAAAAAAAAACTGCGTTTTTTTTTTTTTTTCACCCTGCGGGTCACGTAGATTTTTTCATTTTTTTTGTTTTTCTTTTTTTATTCATAAATTTTATAAATTTTTTTTTTCTCTTTAATAAATAACGGTTAATAAACCCGGACTAATATCCGATCGTATTATATGAATGATTAATATTGACGGTAATTATTTTAGCGGAGAATAAACGCGTATAGCCAGACTGATGGCCACGCGAACACTGAGCATGACCTACTGGTCGGCGTAGCTACCGGCCTTTTCCACACCGAGGAAGGGAGCGCCTCGGCCTGGAGAATCTACAACCGCCTTGAGCACGTGGGGGTGGTTCACAGTGTTCGATCTGACGTTACTAAACGCACTACATAGGTCTACGGTGTCTTGAAACATTACGAGGCTCGGCACTGCGACACAGTGGCCCGTGTCTCTTTTCCTCAAGGCATCAGCATATACTGAATATTTAATGATGCGTTTAAGTTTAGGTTTAGGTTTAAGCATCTGGAGTTTTAGCTACACCTGATCTTATCTCATGAAGATTTTACCTTTACATAGATTTATATATTCATTGTAATAAATGTTACAAGAATATTATATGCGGGACTCACGTGATTTAGTTTAGTTTTGAACTATACCTATATCAGCTTTTTTGGGAATAATCATTATGTAGTATGTTTCTTTTTTTCTTGATGTTGTAATTCGAACGATTTCTTGTATAAATGTTATCGGGAATAAAAGAGGGGAAGTAATTAGATTAGAACCGTTAATGCTGAGCGAATAACAAAGGAGAATTTTCAACCGGAATAAATGAGAAACCACAATACTCGCAAGACGAGTACCTATAACAAAGACTTATACCGTTGCTCTTTATTATTTTTATTATAATATTTATATTTCTTGATAAATATAACAGGGGAAAAGATTTTTTTTTTTCTATAATCAAGATGTTGTCTCATTACGATAACTAAATTCCTAAAAAAAATTTCAATTATTTTAATTATACCATCGATATATACTCGCGATGATAAAAAGGGATGTAAGAGCTAGCTGTTGGATCTGATCTCATACTTATATTCTTATCGGAATTTTGTAGCTCAAAAAAAAAAAAACTCCGACGATGATTAAAAATAATTTGTTATTCTCACGATGTAAAAACTAATTATGTCAAAAATATATCTGAATTTAATTACTGCGTATGCCACATGTGTATGTATATCAATCGTCGTATAATTTGTTCTTGCAGACAATTTGAGCGCGGCGCACCTTAGCCGTTGAATTTTTGTTGTATAACCTTAAGTTTGGATCGATCGTGCGACACTGGCATCGTCACAGAGACGTTAGTAAGTGTATGAGGTTGAGAAAAATATGAAAAAAAAATAAAATAAAAAAAAATAAAAATTTTGCACGCAGATGTTGCGTGAAATGTGACATTGCGAGATACGATATTATCTGCTGCTGAGTAAGCACTGAGTAGGTATCAGAGTATTCAGCTATATTTTTTTTTTTTTTTTTTTTTTATGGCTAAGGAAACGTGAAACTTTCCAAAAGTTTGCTAAACAATCTCCAGTTCTGAGATATTTTTATTTATCCATCCACCATCCACCATCCTCGGTTAACCCATCTCGAACGTAGGTACTGGATTTTTTTATAAATAGTTGCTAAAGTGTGATGAGAGGGGGAGATTCTGGTCGAAATTCCAAATTTTAAGAGTTCTGAACTGTAGAAAGTTCCGATTTCGTTTAAAACAATTCCAAATTTTCAGATAGGGTGAAAAAGTACATTTTGATTAACGATTAAATTGACCACTTATTGGTTTCTCATTCGATCAATAACATGCCCGAGTTATTAAACACTGAATGAATAAATGTGCGAATTTCAAGTTTCGGAGTTTTGGCCTTTCGAATTTTTGGCTCTCGGAATTTCGAACCCTTCTAGTGTTCTTGATTGCAAAGTTTTTATAATCATCTACGTAGACTTTCTTGAAAATATTCTTTCTACAAATTCGCACTCCGAATTAAAGCAGAACTACAGAATATTAAGAATATCAATAGATACTCGAAGCGCATTAAATGCAGACTATTTTCCGTAATGCGAATTTGAAGAGCAGCAAATTGGTGCATGCAATATTTTTACACAACCGATTTCAACCAAATACGTCAAAACCATTCGATTCAACAAATACTCAAGAAAAAAAAGTATTCGATTTCTTCAACGAACGAAAAAGTTATAAAATCTGATAATAAAGGTATTCAACTATTTTTTTTTTTTTTTTTCTATTATTATTATCGCTTTACCGTTGACGTAATGTTTATACAATAACATATAAGATAGATAAAAGCCGGATTTTAATGAATGAAAATAAATTAAAATCTCCTGTGTAAAATGACGTAGGAATAATAATGTATTGACCAGAAGGCGCCTCTCGGTTTGGTTCGTACGAGGTTATCAGGCTTTGCGACGCGTGGCAAACAGCCTTGCCCATATATTTAATTAATATTTATTGGATTATGTGAGTTCGTAATAAAACTAGGTTGAGGTTGAGGGTTAGGGTAGGTTCTCGGGTGCCAGTTAGGTGTGTTGAGTTATTGATCAACGTTTTGCGGTGCGCGGTGTCTGTGCACCGTACCGCAGGCTATAGATTGCTAGTTTTTCACTAATCATAAAGCAATAGTGAAGAAAAAAAAAAAAAAAAAGGAACGGATAGTATTGCTCCTTTTGCGTTGAATCAAACGATTCACATCGCTCCACGATGTCTAATTCCATAATATCTCCGTTTATTTCGTTCGCTGAAAATCCCACAACTATAATATATCTCGCTCTTATTACTTCTGTGCTTTTCCCATATGAATATATAGTATATGTGCGTATATTATGTTCGAAGATGTACGTTTTAAGTACTGCTGAACGGAGAAGAAGAAAAAGAAGAAGAAGAATGGGGTACAAGTGATATACGCAGCAACAGCAGCAGCAACAGCAGCAGCAGCGAAGAACAAGAACATATGTAGACACGGTTTACAGGTATAGAGAAAATGTAATATATGTGGCAATCTGACGCGTCATTTGAACGCGAGTTTACACACAGCTGTATAGTTATACTGAATTGTAATCGAACACCGATCAATAATTCTTGTACACCGTGAATTGCCAATGCGTCAATAAATTGGCGATATTCTATAGCGAATGATTATCATTTTATACTTCAACCCTCGTAGTCTATACATGGGGTCTTCATCTTAAAGCACGTTTTTTTTTTTCAAAAATCTAATCATGCGGCTTTCGACCTAAATCAATTAGCTACAAAAAAGGTATCAACATTTTTTTCTAAAAAAGCATATAGTCTTCGAGATATTTCAACACGAAAATCGATTAGGGTTTATTTCGACCCCCCATATCTCTGTTACACTTTGAGATTTGCACTCAAAGAGTTAAAATTTCGCATTATATTTAGTCTAATCACGCGTTAATTGATATTAGGGGAAACAAAAAAATTCTGACAACGTGGGATAAGACAAAATATATAAATCCGATAAGATAATAACAATCAGCTTCGAATTACACATAATATATGAACAGGCATATATACCTATATATATATATATATATATATATATATAGGAATTGAACTTCTACTGATATATTAACGCTGTTTCGTCTGCATCAACGATTCGCATCTATATATATCTATATAAGTCTTCTTGAGGCGATGCTACATTAAACGAGATAGTACGAACGGTAGAATTCGAGAACGAAGATACTATATCAATTTCGTTCTCAAATTTAATGATTAATTGTTCCGAATTGCATGATTTTGAGATTATGGATCGATATCCTATTACAGATTGAAGAAGATTTTCAAATTTACGAAAAAAAAAAAGAATTAATTACCAAAGATTGCAAGTTTTTGCACAACGGCAATGATTCGATGGAAAAGCACGAGAACTCGAATATCTGGTATGCTATGGTTGTTTTTTTTTTTTTTTTTCTCAACGTTTAACATTATCAAATCGCGTCTACGTCGCGTTTTATCGTCCCAGCTTAGATAATTTACAATTTTTATGTGGTTTTATGAAAAACCGTATAGCGAAGTAAAGAAAATAATCTATCCTATCTAGGCCACTATATAGTTAAAACTCATACCGCGAATAGGTATGTAACTATATCTATATACTTATTTTCCTGCTTTATTCGTCACGCAGTTAGACGATTGCGCTGCGCAATATGTACTACGAAATATCGATCCATCCAACTCCAAATGTTTTAATATCACTCTATATAATACTGTCCAGCTTATTGTTAGCGAGTGTGCAATTTATTGGCTAAAATCTAACCAGCTTTTTATTTCCGAATTAAACCAAGCACATAATTTTATAGAATTTTATAATTGAAATCTGATTGAATACCTGGATGGCAGAAAAATTTAATTGCATAATTCGCTTAGAGACGATTTCGAATTTTCAGAAATGTTAAAATTTTTCGAATCCAGAAACTCCAGATCCCCTAAGGTCCAAAAAGCCAAAAAATTTCGATCTATTTCTCAGGATATGAGATTTGAAAAAAATTTCGTTTTTTTTTTGCATTGAAGTAGAGAGAAGAAAATGTAAAAACAAAAAAAAAATCCATAAAATTCATCTTAAAGAAAAGAAAAACTCACTTGACAGTCAGCTGTCTCTGGATGAGAAGTTTTTTCTCAATTTGTTCAATGGGAAATTGTGGGACTTCATATGGTGCTGATATCTCGTTTGGTAGCTCATGAGGAGTTAATCTTAATGCATTTCCACCACCTGGACCAGCCCCTGCAACACCTCCCTCTAATCCAAATACAGGACTCTCGCTGCCTGTAATCATAGAGGAAAAGTTTATGCAATTAAAACGGGGTTTAACGTAAGATAAGAAAAGAAGTTTCTCTTCTCAATCGTGTCTTCGTTAATACTTAGTCTCCACTTTGCCTGAAGACCCTTATAGAATCTTTTTATCCGTTTATAATGAGAGAGTACATATATATATATATATATATATATATATAACGTTATATAATAACTCCATAAGTTCAATTTACCATCACGTTCAGTTTGCCCTGTCTTTGCAAGCCATTCGGTAACTGTTGAAGGTCCAATACCACTGACCAGATTCAATTCTTTACCAAGCACCATGATTTACGAAAATTAAACCTTTTTCTACGTGCGTTTTCACTGCCAATGTTAGTATCAACGATAATATAATTAGCTATAATAACAGCTTATAATATATATCTAAAAAAAAATGTCACGCAACTATCCAATTAAGAAAATCTGCTTTTCACCTCAGCTCATAATTCTACGATAAGCAATCATTGGCCATTTAAACTCTGAGCACAAAACTAGATTATATAATATACGTGATAATATATCTATGTACATAACCATAAGTCATATAAGACTCAGTTCGTGCTAGGGATTTGCTATTATTTTCTAACTTCGTCAGTTTAAGAGCTCAATCAACTTTATACCCTGGCTAAAGGTGTAATAAAAATTATTATAAACGTAGTTGTGTCTTCGACAAAGATTAATTAAATGAACATTTTTGAATATAATATGTTAATCATCAATTTTATCACGCGTTAATATGAATGAACTTTTGCTAAAACTTCGTCATGTGTGAGCTGAGAGATATTTTTTATATATATATAATATATTTGACGCCTTGATTAATTAACGAATGATTAAGAGGCCAATTTTGAAGGTAATTTCATTCTTTAATCAACGTCTGTCAAAGGCAGTAAAGGTAGTACAAATTAGTTTTGTCACAGGATCGATTTTATCTTTTTTCCCGTTCACTACCCAATAATTATGTAATTAATGTCTGACTTTAGGGTTGTTACAATTTCGGATTAGCTTACGACGGGCATTTAATGAAAAAGAAAAGAAAAAAGGAAAAAATAAGCTATAGAATCTGAGACAAGAAGTGAGGAGGTAAACTATTTTCTCGATAGTCTTACAAAATAATATCTTCTCACTGTTTAATTAGTCAAATTATTAACGCACGAATTTTTGAGAACTATTCACTATGAAATGAGACGCTTCAAAGTTTAACGTAATAGCAACGAGTTAGTAAACTAGGAAAATTTCAGATCTTAAAGCCTAGCAATCTATGGGTTAAAAATAGCCACGGTTTAGCTTCGCGTCTCTTAACGATTGACTAACTCGACTCTACACCACTAGCAATAGAGTACTTACTGCCAAAGAGAACCGCAGACACTTCTCAGACATAAAATAAAAGCATTTTCTATGGCAATTGATTATCTAAGTTCAATCGTAATGTGGCAATTGCTCGAAACTTTATTCTAGCGCTATTTTTTTTTCTTTTAATTCAAACCTGTTACTCTAGGCAGTAGAGTAGGTTGTGAAAACGTTTTTTAATTTTATACCAGTAGATATCATTTGCCTGCAACCTAATTTCAAAGCAATACATTACATCGAAGACGATATGTTCGATCATGTGAAATTATCTAACGCGCCGAATGCTCATGTATACTCATAAAAATTTATGTAACTCGTAATAAAATGCGATAAGTTTAGTTGTGTAATTAAAATGACCAATAACGTCATTAGTACTTCTACGTATGATTTTTTTTTTTTTTTTTTTTTTCATCCCAATTTCTGCTTCATCAACAAAGTTCGCACATTGAATTTAAAGAAGCGATCGTATGATAGTATTTGGAAACGTTTGCGACACTCGGTTTGCAAATCACTGTTCTATACGTATTATCCTGAGTTGCGGAATATCAGTGCTCTTATAATCGTGAGATATCTGCGGCCGAGGTTCAACGTCTAATTGTACCGATTAACAATAAATCAAATTGCCGGATTCGCTCGCTATCTATACTTTTTTTTTTTTTTAATCTTTTTACTATCAAACGTCCCGCTACTCTATACATTTTTATTTCAACTTGCTAAGATATAATTTTGGGAGATTTAAGTCTAACAGAAAACCTGATTCTATTTCGAACTGACGATGAGTGAATGATAAGTAATTAAGCTCTCGAAACTGATTTAGTTTTTAAAAAACAAAAATTCGGCTCAATTTTATTCTCGAAATAAAAATAAATTTGTTCGAATATATTTTATCAATCTCATATTCGAAAATGACAATTCGACTGTTCGATACGAAATGACAAATAATTAAAAAAAAAAAACCGCTTTTGGAATTGTTACATGGATTTAATTAATCCATAGATCAATACCAATGAATAGAAATGTTGATTCAAGATTATGAAGGAGATTATCAGTTCTACAAATCGGTATAAACGCCTAATCAATAACTCATTTCATCTAGTGTCGAGATTAATAAATATTACACATAATTGACGATATAAAGACGATTGGTCATCGGTTGATTGACTAAACTGATCAGACCCAAAGCACGTGGATAAATTCAATGATTTTAAAAACCCCCAACAAAGAAATTATCGACGATACAAATAGTGGTTAATTTAATTCCAAATTTTTCGAAAAAGGAAACGAAATTTCAATCATTAGACATTTTCGATTTCATTTTTCTTTCTATATATATATATATTACAGATGAGGATTTGTCAATTTATTCATTAGAGATGAATGGCCAACGATTAATTTCAGATTCAATGTAAAAATAAAGAGATTTTTATTGATAATATAATTTCGAAACGATGGGTGGAAAAAAACTGTACCAAAATTATTCTAGAAGATTCGCGTATCTTCGAACAAAAAAAAAAAAAATATATTATATATATATATATTTGACAATGTGTAATCGCGGGAATAAAATTTCGGGTCCACACACACTGTACACTAACATCCGAACATCTCACAAGCTCTTGATATACTGACCACTTTAACATTACCAGTGAGATTTCTTTGTGTCGATGTAATATGGGGGAGAATTTACTCACATGTGTAGGACACTTACGATGTATTGATGCACGAATGTGTAACTAACTATTAACGGCCTGACAAAACTATTAATAAACCAGAGAAAATACACGTACATGTACTATTCGTCAAAGAAAATCCCCACCGTATTTTTGTCATCATATATCGTAAGTTAGGCAAGAAAACGAGCTAACATACTGTAGCTGGAAGATGTTTTTTTTTTTTTTTTTTTAATCTATTTTTATATCCCTTCGTCATCAGGATGTTGGATTCTGATATGAAGTATATCAGAGTTTATTATGAAAACTAAAAATGACAAAATGAAGATTGTATTATTTTTCAAATACTTAGACAGACGTAGTAGAAGTTTGTAAAAAAAATCACGAATAAAGTTCAAAGTATTTGAAGTTTGTAAAGAAATTTTTTGCAGACAGTTTCTTTTTGCCTCGTGAAAAATAAATCTTCAAACTTTATAATGCATATACAGTCTGGCCACAGGCGCGGTCGACTTCGGGCACCTGGTTTCATCTATGAAAAATCTGATATTGTTTAAAATACTATGTCAGGATTAGGACCTGAGGTCTTAGCGTTGAATCTCATAGTAGATATTTTTTTTTTTGAGATCAAAATTTCGCAGATATGAAAGCGGTTTTATTTGGGCAGAAATAAATCGGATTTTGGGATATACGTATAGTCAACTATGATCAGGCAATGTCTAATTCCCTGCAATGCTATACAATCTAACAAATTCCTTGTTATCCGATTAACGTAAGTCATGAGATAAACACTATCTAGTGACAACCTGAACGGTAGCCAATGGAGATATAGATAGTAATATTACCTATGAAAATCTATAAAAAATAAAGTGATTAGATTAAAAAAATTTCCGTGTTTCTCGTCCAAAATAATAAAAAAAAAAAAAAAAACACATGCAAATATTCGCGTGCTATGAAACCTAAAGATCCAACAAAAAAAATAATCTATGCTATGGTGATTTGCAGCTTCTTGCTTTACAATCGGATAAATCGAGAGAAAAAAAAAAAGATTTAGAAAAAAAAATACGAGTTAAGTTTCACATTCAGATTTCATTCTAAGAATAGTTGCAACTTTTTGCAAAAGACAACGAGAATTCTGAGAATTGATTAGAAATAAAACCTGCACGTATGAATTTCAAGCTTCAAGTCTTCGAATGACGTGAAAATAATTGAGAAATGATTCGAGTTATTCGACACTTTACAACGAGGTGTCAATTATTTATTACCTATTAGATAATACATATCAGGATTAAGGGCAGACGGTCTTGCTATCTGATTGAAAAAACTTCTCAATCAAACAAAAAGTCACGAATATATTTCACATTCGAATAAAATGGACATACAATTTTATTACGTCAATTAAAATGAATAATTACCTAAGTCACAATTCACGAAATTATATTGCTATCTTTTCATGGAATTTATTTTATTTAAAAAATGTTACGCCAGTTTCTTATACAGCAGCTTCTCTGGTCCATCGATCGCTGACTTTTTTTGGCAAGTCAGGACGAGGATCTCGCAGCTGATTCTATGCCAAAAAATTCAGACCGCTGATTCTTTGGCTATTATTTGCTCCTCTAGACTCTGAGAGAGTTATGGCGCCTCTACTAGCTCGAATTGCATTTATATATAGTGAGGGTTAAAAATCATTATAGATTAATAAAAGAAAAAAAATTAAAAAACAGCCCTAAGAAATCCTAAAACTTTATAAATTTACACCAAATTCTAAGCAATTGAGATTTTTCGATAATTCATACAATAGGTAATAAAGTTTTACTGTGCGTTAATTTTTCTTCTAAAATTTTTCAAATTGGTTGTAATTAACAAACGGAAATTACAAGCTTTGAACAAGTTTACACACATTAAAATACCCGTTACGTCATCAGGTTACGACGACGAAGAATTATCGCGAATTTATACAGCGGTAGAAACCTATGAACAATTTGCTCATACGTAAGATTTGTACAGCAGTTCGTTTTTCATAAGAATTAATAATGTATTATGCAGGATTCCCTTTTTCTTTTCCCCCAAAAAATATTATATCTTCATTTTTGATTCGATTTTTTTTTCTCTCCAAGAAAAGTAATCCAGAAAGGAATTATTTACATGATTGACGATGATGATAAAAATTGTGATAAAGATTCCAAAACACGTTTCCAATTTTTTTTTTTTTTTTTTTTGTTTTTCAAATTTATTCAAATACATTCACAGCTGTTGCGTAAGTGAGTGAATGAAAAAAATATACCTATGTACGGATATCTGCTACGTATAGATTTTATTGCAAATCAATAAACCGGACGTCTTTAGAGAAGGAGAGATAGAGAGAGAGAGAGAGGAATGGTTGAATTATTACATACGTATGTAGGTACATACAAATATAACATGATGTCGAATTGTCGATGACAGGTAATTTGCGTATACTATAGTGAGATAAATATCTGGTTGAATAAACCAATTCGTGGTTACGTATGGGGAGAAAATCCTCTTTAGATAAAACAATGCCATGATTTATATTTCTCCAGATGAGAAACCTGATAGAATTATTATATAAAGCAAATCAATATCTCGTTGTCCTAATTGAAATACGTATTCACTTGTACATGATATTTCATTGTATGAAATTACGGATGATAAAATTTTTTGAAATTTTATAATTTTCTATATTCTAAGCTATAATATAATTACCTCTGCCTCTTTTCTTATGACGAAACGTAAGAATAGTAGGTATCTGCGCTTTTTTATAATCCATTTCGATTTTGGTTTTAAAACCGTTTTTTTGTTCTTCGCAATTTGTTCGTCTACTATATCGCCTTTTTTTTTTGTATAAAATTGAATTCTCGCAATCACGGATGATAATATAAGCGTAATCAGAGTCGATTGGCAGAAAAAATCACAAACACACGAAACTTTATAACACCAAAAATTGTTCCGCGGCGAGAAAAATGGTGTGTTAACAACGTAGTTATTTTTTCTATTGTGTCTGACTCTGTGTGAAGCTCTGGAATTTATAGACTAGGTACAACGAGCAAGATAACGTATCAAAACCGTCTTTACAGTATGCGAAATAACGCGGCAACAGCCAACTGGTAAGTGGCACTAAAGTAGCAAATACACGGTACTAAAAGTCTGAAACTTCATATACGTATATCGCAGACTATTGGCCAACCGTTTATCGTCATTATCACACCAGCCATGAATGAGTGTCAATGCCACTTTCATTGCTAAATTTACTGTAAAATATTGACCGAAAAATGTATGAAGCATTATTTCAATCCAATATATAAAAAAAAAAAAAAATCGTTTAAAAAATATTATAGCGATTATAGTTTAGCAATGAAAATTGGAAACAATATAGTCTAGAAAAATCGTTTATACCTTCGTCAAGATCGATGAAGAAATTCTTGTGGACACGACGTACGCTACCAAAAGCTTCGCTGTCCTCTGAGATAACGCCTCTGCTCGACATGTGGCCAGATTCTTTTCGTAATCGTAATTCCTATGATTTTTTCCTCGATCGTTGGTTATTTTAGACTTATTAATTTCGCACGAATTTGATGATTTTTCTTTTGAGTGCGAAAACTTCTCGGTCTGGTTTAGATTTATTTTACTTTACTCATTTATAGGAGACCAAAAAATCAGAGAATATTTCTAGAATATAACTGCAATAAACGGTACTAATTTCTGTATTTAATGAGGCGTTACACATCTATACATATTAGGGTGGTTCTGATTTAGAACTCCAAAGATTTTTTTAGCAAGCGTTTCCCAAATCGGTTTTAAATAATTCAAAAACAATTCCTTAATTTTTTACTGTTTTTTTTTTTCTATCTCAACTCTAACTTCTCAAACCAAGAGGAAGGATTTCCCCTATTTAGAATATACGTGTTTCGGCACAACAATTTTTGCGCACACAAGAAATATATTTATTAAATTTGCAAATGCAGTGAATCGATTAATGCCAATATAATGTTGAGTTTCAAGGTCGCCTATTACATGTGACATATGCATAAATATATTGCATATCATACTCTCTAGTCTAAGCTACTTAGACAGCCCTTCTGCATCGCGCTAAATTAATTCGATTGCCCGCAAAAATAATCTACGTAACTCGCGGTGGCGGTTATAATATATCAGCGTGTGTATCTCGTTGCGAACGGTTGGATATATTTGCGATTCGTATAGAAGGTGGCTTAGAACATCGTAATTCATATTTTCACCTATGAGTTATTGTGTGCAAAAAAAAAAATGCGCAGATTGTATAACTGAAGTGCATTTTAATTAAATCTTAAACCTGGAAAGCTACATAATAATGAGTTACGTGATCTTAGTTCGTTTCCTTATGAACAACGCAGATAAGATAACGAGTTGTTTCAGCAAAACGCAATTATGATTCTGTTATCTTTATGTGAAATGAAGCTACGTCATGAAATTTGTGAATGAAATAGAAACGCGCTAATACAGCAGCAACAAGGTAATACGAATTTTCGTGATGAGTCGCTAATTCGTCAGACGAATCTAAAATGAATAAAAAAAAAAAAACATATGTCGGAAGAGAAAGAAATTAAAATCTGCATATGAAGGAATGTTATACCACCTAATTTCTTTAATTCTGAATAAACCCGCGTCATTTGTTGGCAGCTATTGCGAATTTTTATTCGCGATCTCGGGACGATGCCAGATAATATATACGGCCGAGTAATTGTTAGAAATAACAAAAAGCGCATATATAATTTAAGAAGGAGCTATATTGAGGACGAAAATCGCTTATACAGCAAGCAACACTATCGCGTTCTATTTAAGCTCGAAGTTATGCCTCTAAACCGATGGAATTCTAGAACCACGACATATCTATTTCTATGTGTAACGCCTCTGTGTAAATTAGAAATTTTTTTATACTTACACTCGCGCGAATTGTCAAGAAAAAATTAATAAGAAATTTATAAGATTTTTTTGTTTCGTTTGCCGCTCAAAGTCACTTTTCACATAATACTGCAGCGTAATTTAAACGCGATACGCAGTGAGCTTTTTCACTTCCGAAGACAAGTCGTTATACTGAGAAAGTCGAGTAACTGAGGCTAGTAGAGATCAAAAATTTAATCTCATTACCTCTCGCAGATTTAAAACGCATCAAAAATCGATCAGTCAATAAGATACTGCGTAATAATACGTTAGAATTGTTAGAAAAACAGGCTGCACTGTGTGTACTCCTATTCGTAGCTGGCAGTAAGCTAAACTGACTTGAGTGAGCTGCTTGTATCTTCTCTTGTGTTTCTATTCGTGTAACCAACTAGCGAAGGAACTGTCTAAATCTGACACCTAGAGATACTAGTAGTTTAAATCCGTATATAACACACAACTAGGTATAGGAGTTGGCTTCAAAGTAACGCGTCTCTATCGAAAAGATTGAGAAATGAGATTCGTACTGATTCTGCAATATCGAATTGGTTACGATTTTATCATATTCATTCCCTAATTGAAATACATACTAAAATCATTTTTGGATGTAGTTAAGTTTAAGGTCCAAATAATTGTAAGAATTGTGAGACAGTTTTTGAGTCATTTAATCAAAATTTGAAAGAATGACGAGTATATTGAATACGCAGAATCGAATGGGTTTCCGAATTAAGGTTTATTATATTTTGCGAAACTAAGTTATCTCTGCCAAGTTTAGCGCAATGACAGGGTTTGTTGTTCTATAAATGCGTAATGCATTGCCCTCTAAAATGCTCATACGATTTTATTATTAGATTGCTAACGGATTCCTTTTTTTATCAGAGTTATTTCTTTTTTTTTTTTTTTTTCTTCTTCTTCTTTTTGATATATTTCATCATCTATTTCATTCTAGAATAATTTCCAGTACTCTTTGAGCTCGGACATTAATTTCTCTTTAACTGATCACAAACACGTAACGCAAAAGCCGTCATATCGACCTTCCGCAAATAATCTCTGCGGCTATTAGCTAATTGCAGAAAGGACTTCTCTGATGAATGTGAGGCCGTATACGGTCGGTCGGAGTGGTCCAAAATGGATCAAGTACTTAACATAACGTTGAGCTCAGGGTTCAATTGACTCGTCTATCCGTGGTCAAGTGCCAATAGGATAACTGACCCATTTCAAATCACTTTGACCGTAAAACAAGAATAGTTTCATTGCACGTGAGAATCAAATCATTTGGTATATAAATTTAGCTGGCTAATAATTTGGAAATAATCTCAGATAAACATTATTTTTTTTTTTTTAAATACTTATCTGGGTGTTAAATACTATCGTGAATTTTTTTCTTTTAATCATATATTAAACGCGAACAATCGTGCAAGCCAAATGGGAAGTAAATAGTTTTCTGAACTAAGTACTTACTTACTGGCATCACGCCACTACGAACACCAAGAAGAAATAGAAAGCCAGATTAACCTCTGGCGTAGTTTTATTTACGACTTCTTTAGGGCAATTGCATGAAACATGAAAGGTAAAAGTTCGCTTGGCGCCACTAAGACACGCGATTTTTACATCGCAATTTATAACGCCACTAGCGAACTAATGATATAAAACGTTCACACACAGTTTAGTTATCGGTTATAAAAATAACGGATAAAATTTAAGAATGTAAAAAACCATGAAGGTATACCTATATGTTTTTTTTTTCTCTCTCTTTTTCGCTTCAATTTATCATACGTGAAGTTTGGTGAATTACGCTAATAATTATCGCCGATGTATGAAGTCGGTTGAAAACCGAAATACGAGATACCTAAATCCTCGTTAATTAATAAACTATAACGCGTTTATTCAAAATTTAGCTAATTATTATAAAAAAATACTGTAAAGCAATAAATCGAAAATAATAAATTACACAATACTCACGATTATCGCGATGAAGATCGGTGTTGTGTCCAGGTGTTGTAGAGCTATCAGCATCTCCTTCGCCGTCAAGTTCGAAGCAAAGATTCGACGTTCTGTTTGAATCGTTGATTCCGTTTGTAGCAACATCTTCCATTACTGTGAATTCAACGTATACATGATACATCTAACATAAATATGTTATAAACGAGTTATTTTTGCTTCTAAAAGATTGTGTAAATAATCGTATAATAGACTCGTATCTCATTTATATTATCATTATTATTATTATTATTTCATTCATAATGCAAGATAAACTGAAACTAGATGATACGGCTACGAATCGATGTGAAAACTCTTCGGCATCACTTTCTGTTTAAAAACTATCAAATTTATAGCATATAACGTTTGTTGTGCTTTTCAATTATTGTTAATTTTCAAAAATTTCTCTTTATATATACAGTATAATTTCGAACGTTTCATACAGTTTGAACGGAACTTTTTCAGGTCAGCGGAAATAGGCGTGTGCGTATATTATAACACACAGTTTGCAACACTTCGAAGTAATAACAATATGCTTATCTCTCTCTCCCTTCGCAGTGTTAAAATATAACGAATATAATAAAAGAAACTATGAAATTATACGTTATAAATGTCACAATAATATACTGTCAAGTAACAATTAAGAACTAGAATCTAAGCATTAGAAAATTTGAGACGAAATAAAGTATAAACATTAGCAGAACTAACTTTTTGAAATGTGTGTTCCAACGTGAACGTAGAGGATCTGCGAATCGACGTGTAAATTCTATGGGTGGTAGCTTAGGCACTGAACAAACAGATAGATGCAAGTGTCAGCGTTCAGTCAGCGTTGTTCCGAAGGTCACAGATGCGTATAATATAGTATAGTCACGCTTGTTTGTGATGCGTCGTTATTATATAGGCTAGTCAGATAGCCGGGTGTCGGTACCCATTCGGTCGGAGAATATACAATATAGACTAAAGATAGGAACGCTGGAATCGACGAGGGCTACCGACTACATAAATAAGAAACGTGGAAACGAACCATTTGATTGGCGCAAACGCGGAGCTATGTTATGCATATCATACCACCGCTATGATTGGCTCTCCGAAAATCCATAAGAACTAGAAATACGTGTTTATAGCTGCTGTACGCTTTTGCTCGATATAAAAAGCCCAGCTTTAATAAATAATGATATATTCTAGACATAGTTACATACCTACTATTCAATACACGAGTTTTTACACTCGTTATTTTTTATATACTGACATAACTCGTCATCACGACGTTTGGGTTACAGATGAATATGGTATTACGATCGATATGCGCGTTACTGTATACGAGCTTTTAGGAAAAAGCGTTTATTTCAATGAACAAACGTTCTCGTTTTATCCACATATGAATTTTCTTAATTATAGTACTATAGGCCTCTGGCAATGGCTAGATAACATTTATTGATAAATATATCATTCAATCTTACATAAATATATAAATATAATATACTATATTTGTAGTGTAATGAATTATGAAATATTTAAACTATATAATTGGAGTAAACTAATAAGTCAGAAGAAATAAAACGATCTAGTTGAAGTCGAAATCGCTCTCTGTGTTATTAGACGGATTTCTTTCGATGGTACTTTCAGTATCTGATTCTAATAAAGCCCTAATTACATCTTTATTCTTCTTCTTTTCATCACTAGTATATTCTGTCGTCCCAATGTCATCGGGGTTTGATAATTCCTGATTATACAAAGCGCCCGTCATAGCTTGAGATTCATTTTCTTCTACAGCAGTTGCGGTTGGATCATCTTGGTCAGAAGATTTCAACTCTAAATTATGATCGGTGTAATTTTGTTGCGAATCATTTTCAAACTGTTGATGATTACCACCCTGCTCGGACTCATCGTAGCCGACTGTCTCGCCAATATCATTTTTACCGTATTCCTCCTCTCTATATTCATGATTGGCATCTTGCACTGAAGATTCATTCGGATCATGCTCGTATTGCTGATTCGGATCTTGTTCATATTGTTGATTCGGATCATGCTCGTACTGCTGATTTGGATCATGTTCGTACTGCTGATTCGGATCATGTTCGTATTGCTGATTAGGATCATGCTCGTACTGTTGATTAGGATCATGCTCGTAGCCTTGATTAGCGCTATAGTCGTACTGTTCATTTCCCGAATTTTCATATCCAGCATTTGGATCATTCTGATACGGTTGATCTTGATAATAACCGTACTGCTCGTTTGGATCACCTGTATATTCTTGATTTGGATCAGTTGGATATTGTTCATTTGGATCAGCTGCAAACTGCTCATTAGGATCTGTTGTATACTGTTCGTTTGAACCAGTTGCGTATTGTTCACTCGGATGAATTGCATACTGTTCATTGGGATCAGCTGTATACTGTTTATTAGGATCATCTTCGAAATGTTGATTAGAATCATAAGCAAATTGTTCATTAGATTCCTGTGCATTCTGTTGATTCGGATCTGTTTCGTATTCTTGATTGGGGTCATACATCTGATTTGAATCATATGGTTCATCGGATGCAGGGACATACGGCTTGTTTAGTTGATTAGATTCATCGTTAGTCTGCCTAGTATCATAGCCAAGCTGCTCAGTAGCAATTTGATCATATATCTGTTCAGGATTCTGTTCAAATCTTTCGCTAGCATCACGATTCTGATCTCTGTCTTGTGCGAGATTTTGTTCGGGCTGATTTTCGTAGCCTGGATATTCACGACCTGAATCCGTATCGAAATTTGGTTCTACGTCATGCTGATATTGCACATCTGTATTTATCTCGTCTTTCGAGGAGTCAAAAATCTGCTCTTCTATTTTTTCTGCTTCTGAGTTTTTCTGATCACTGAGATCAGATTCTGCATGGATTTTATTGGCGATTAAATCTTGGGGTAAATTTCCCACTGCATTTACTCCGCTATCTTCATTCCCCTGAATTTTTGATTCAGAAACATTATCTGCTAATCGTGTTTTAACGTCTTTCTTATCTTCATTACCTTCATGAATTTCGACAACATTTTTCTCATAGTGTTGTAAACTTGGCGGTTCCAATTCTCTGATAACGTCGATTACTTGATCAGGAATTTGTTCTCCTTCAATCAATTTTACTTTATCTCCTTCGATATCCTCATGATCTTCTATTACCTTAGATACAAATCCGTGATCCTTAATCTCTGGCTGATTGAAACTGCTAGGAACTTCAATCGGCGTTCTTATTTGACTGATGATTTTTTCCTCAGGATGAAATTTTTCTTCTAAAATTTTCATATATTCTTTCGACGTATTGCTCACTAACTGATTATCTTCACGTTCATTTGGCGCGAGTTTCTTCGAATGAACAAGTTTATTTTCAGATAATGTCGCAACATCTGTGATATTTACTCGCGACGTATCTAAATCTGTTATTGATGGCGTAATTTTATGACTAAATTTACCATCCGCAGTCGCAGATGTGTCTTTGATTCTGTTTTCGCCGACAGACGGTCTTCCCGAAAGCATGTCATCTCGTGTTGTCGTAGAATTAGACAAATTGTCGGACATCGTATCAGCCTTTAATATTACAGGTCTTGCATCGTTTGACTCGGCGAACTTTGATTTCGCAATAATGTTCTCATTGCATATTCCTGGGCCAAGAACAGATTCAGAAGGAATTTTACGACCGTTCGAAAAGTCACTTTTCAACTGAAATTCATTACCCGAATGTCTTGTTTCAGCTACAAAATCATCCGCAAGTGCAAATACGTTTTTCAAGTCATCCGATAAAATTTTAGTCTCATTGGGTTTGATCTTATCATCTGAATGAAGTTCGAGCTGTTCAGTTCCATCGTCTGAAAGTGTTGCATTGAGCAAATCGCCGCTAGTATTTTGCTCAATGTCAAGAGCTTCGAGACTCTGATCGTTGTCACGATGAAGACTTCGAATTCTATTTATGTACTGGTCAAGCTCGTCATCGTTTGAACCTCTGCTCGGCTGAGTATCAGAAGCTTTTTGCTTATTCTCTATAAGTGAGGATAACTTCGATGTATGCATAACAGGTTTTACAGTTTCAGGATTGTGAAGATAATCCTTAGGCAAAATTGGCTCGTTTCTATTAATGACCTTTTCTAAATCGCTTCTCGTAAATCCATAACGAAGAGGAGCATTAGAGTCATGCACAGTAGAATCTCTGGAGTATCTAGTCGAGTAATCCAAGTAACCAGGAAGCGGTGTACTATGTCTATAAGGACCGAAAGCCTCATCTGTTGAATCCGCTAAAAACATCGCTGCATCTGTTCTATTTGCTCTCTCGGATTGTAAGCCAGGTGATGATTGCAAATTAGAAGATATGATATCACGAGAGTCTGGGAAATTTCGCGAGCGCATCATCGATGGATCACTCGCATATGCTGGCCTAGGATTTGCCAAATACTGATTAGAAGTATCACGAAGTCCTTGATGCTGAACTTGCGTATAATTTGTAGGTAACTGATGATTTGAGAATTGATCCGATGCAGCAAGTTGCTGTGTAACTTCTGGCATCAGCTGCGTTTTAGGTAGAGAAATATTTGGGGTGTTTAGATTTTGAGATCCATAGAAAAGTTCTGGTATATGTTGATGAGGCTGTACAATCGTGGAATCGTCTCCTTGCCCATGAGTCTGCATAACATTAACTCGTGGATTTTCTTGCCCTGATGTATATCTTGGGACATTAAACTGCGAGATATTAGAAGGCGTGATGTAAGACTGTGGGTAATTCATTTGAGGGATAAAAGGTGGTGGATTTCCTACGTTTTGCATCTGTGGCAAGTTTTTATCTATCTGCAAGATATTGGCTTTCGAAGATCTGTGCAATTCGTTGTGGCTACCAACTCCGCTATCGCCAGTTCCATCTCCTGTATTTCGATTCGCATATACACGCAATAGATAAGCTTCGTACTGTTTCTGAAAATGAAATAAAGATGCATGTTAAATACTGCTGAATTAAGATCTCTACTAGTAACAGCCGTTATGGATCATGACAGTATGGATCAATCCAAAGCAGCAAGAATCATGATGATAGAACTTTCGGTTAAAATCACGCATGCGGTTTTACTTTGAAATCTACGAGTCAGATGAAAAACAAAAATGATCAAACAGACCGCGGCATCTCTTCATAGAGATTCAACTACACGGTGGCATTAATAGAACGGTTATCGACTGTTAATAGGAATGATTATTCAGTGAGCTTCAGTGGTTTAAGCAGAAATTTGAATGAGTTTAAAAATTCGAAATAATTTAATATAATTGTATAATGATTTCGAGAAAAAAAACTGATTTTTTTTAATACTTTCGCTGACTTTGACTCACTCGTAAAATTCCTAGACGATCGGTCCTGGCTGTCATGCGTGATAAGCTACCGTCAATCTTATCCAGAGATCCTAGAATCTGATGATTTCTTTCGTCCCGAAGACGCTGTTCTTCAAGAAAATCAATGTATCTCATTCGTAGGTTGTTTATACAAGTTTCTCGCCTGATATATCGAACATAAATGAATGAAAAATTAGATTTTTTTTTGCACTGCAAATTACATGTGAATAAGAAAAAAAAATAAAAATCAACTGCATAGTAGTTTAACATAAGTTTAAAATCTATCAGTAAATCGCTACTGACTTGATTATTTTATTGCCTATCTTTATTCACGTTGAAAATAATCGATAGACTTTTTCAACATTAGACGAGGTTCTTTTTAGAGATCGATAAAGTTTGGTACCTATAAGGAATTTGCTGCAGTTGCAGAACTACCCCTTTGCTATATTTTGTCTCATATACTGAACTATACGTGTCACCAGAGTTATGTTTAGAATATCGATTGTATATATTCGCTAAAGGTAGCAGCCAGCTGATCGATATCAAAGGTATAAACGAAGCTTTTATTCAACCGGAGGCAAGCTGTTTCCAAAATTTTTTTTTTTTCGGTACTATTCAACGACGAAACATATAATATCAGTAGTTGTAAAAAAAAATATTTATCGTCAAAGGTACTAGAATAGAACAAAGAAATCAATTCTGTGACTTTTGCTTATAGCTTTTACGAATTTTTAAAATATGATTTATTCTAACGTATAGATTAAGTCAACAAAATTTGATCAAAGTTGACAGCGGTGTATAACTCTGACAAGTTCATGTCGTAATAGTTGAATATTTATACTATTTTTGAAGTTTATAAACAAATTTTACTAAACTCACCTGATACGAGAATCTTGTGAGAGTAAATTGAAACGTTCTTCTAGCTTCATTCTCTCATCCTCGCTGTGTAAAAATGATTTAAAAAAAAAAAAAATAATAGCTTTAATTTATTTTCGAGTCATTTAATGTCGATTTTTATAATAATAGACGAGATAAAAAAAAAAAAAACTAGACAGTTCAACGATTCTCACCTTTTTCGCAATCTCTCTTGGAGCTCTAACATCTTTTTATAAAATTCCTGGTTATCGTAAAGTGGGGTCATACTGGCCTTAAGTTAAGTAACTTTTACAGGCAGTACGTGCAATATGGAAATACATGCATTGCATTTACGTTTTTTTAAAAATTGAAGAAGAAAAAAAAAATAAAAATATTAACACCACGTTATTATGTTCGATTTATTTTTTCGCACAGTTAAAGCTTCAGAATTTGACGTTTAGCAGCGTAACTCCATAGAACAACTGTCGCGTGTTGCGTACAGTAGACCGTAAGGAACCCTCGAGGGGAGACGGGAAAGCCATGATTGTACCCGCGGATGCGCCAGGTGCGCCTGAGTTTGTATGTAATACAGGTACGGTGTTACACACATAGAGACAAGATAGTCCTTAAACCCACGATGAAAATTTATTCGAATGCGAATACCTATCGTTCGGAGACTCGAACTTAGAATCTTAAATATCGACAATTCCTGTTTCGTGCACGAAAATTTCTATAATTGATCCTAAAGTTCATTTTGATATAAGCTGATCGCTGACATCGCGATATCGCCAACCATTTGTCTATATCTATTTTTTTTTTTTTTTTAACTGCTATTGTAAATGCGGTACTTTTAGTTTCCCTTGATTATATGAAGTTTAGCCCCTCTGAGGGCACGCAAAGTTTCTCGCTAGGTGAAGGGCACTTCAAGCCCACCCAAAGTAGTTCTCACATTTTTTTATTTTCAACTTTGGATATTGGAATCGAAATTTGAGGATCCTAGGACTTTTTATAATATATAAAAAAAAAAAAAAAACATATTATTTGCATGTATGTGTGAAAAAAAAACGATTACAAAATCACATTCGATTATTTGTTAACTTTACATTAGAATAAACGATATAGAAAATGCTATAGATTTTTCGCGTATGAATTATCACAATCTTTCTATACATCCGTTATCTTGATTACGAGTGAAAAGTCCCAACTGTTAATTGTAAGTAGAAATTAAATAAACAAAACAGCTAATCGACCTATAGATAAAACATTTTATTTTGTGAGGAAAATATGAAACCAGTTTTCGAAAGTATTAATGTGAGAATCTATAGTCCAACTCTTGAAGTAGCCATGGCCTTGCGAGCTAATAAACGTTACGCCCATGACCTGTGTAATGATTCTATTAACGTCACACATCACATTCAACATTATTTATCTAAAATTTACATCGATACAGATTCCGTTTCTCGCAACTTGTTTAATTTATTCCCATACCTCCGGAAAATCAACTTCATCATCTACTTATTATACAAGCAGTTCAATTATAATTTATTCTATTCTAAATGAGCAACAGAGCACGAATCTTAATCATACACCTCGATAATACATAACAGTACGAATAATAACGACGATAATGAAAAACATTCATCAGTCTGATTTACAGTATAAAACGCATCTCGTTTAGTCGATAGAGAATTAAAAAATTTGCAAGTTTTCATTGATAAAAAGTAATCAATATATCATTGCGACAAGAACTTTAATCGGAGAAAAATGAATACCTCTCAAAAGATAGACATTTGAAAAAATAAAAAAATCATTCCAACTAATACTAATTGGTATACTAATGTCGGAAATATACATGTGGATTAACGAAGGCTTAGTATTATGATATTGGAATAGTAAAAGTATGTGCAATGATCTCATGCTTTATTTGTAATCATGAATTGCGCAGTCACTATCATCATTATCGTAATCGGTAGGCAGGTCTGACCAACTGTCTGTCCGTGAGAGGAGGACTTCTTGAACATTGCTAGCCGACAAGAATCTCATTCGATTCACGGTGACTGTTGGACTCTGTTCATCGTGATTAGTATACCTCGCTATAATAGCAGTGTGCTGTGCATTAGACTTTGCATTTTTTTTCAAAAAACTAGTCAAAGTTGTGAGTGTGTAGCAAAAGTTTAAAGCGATAAACCGAATACCATTTATGGTACAGAGACTGAAATAGACGAATATAAATCTCTATTCGGTATGTAGTAATATTCTTATTCTATCTCTCCTCCATTTCTCACCTTTCGATTTTGGTAAAACATTGCATATATTTGTTACATAGAATTTTATGAGCTATGCAAGTATGAATGTACCGGGATTTTGGAGATGACGATTATAATTATGACATCAGATGAACGTATATCGCGCACGTGATGGATATTTACTTTTAAACTTGATACCTCCAATATCAGTACACGTATCTATCGTAGTTTTCATCACATAAGTACTACACGTAAACGATTCTATAAAACGTTACGCCGTGCAGAAACAATGGCATGAAAACCCATTTTTTTTTTTTTTTTTTTTTTATTGAAAGAAACTCAAATAGTTCCTGATTCTAAAACAATCAATTTTTCTAATAATTTTCCAGATGTATCTGATTACAACATGCATTTTTTTATGCCTTGCGGGGCAAGAAGGACTAGGTGCTCGTATCTTAGGACTTTTTCCTGCCCCGATAAAGTCCCACCTTATAGTAACTTCACCTGTTATGCACGGATTAGCAAAAAAAGGTCATGATGTCACGATGTTCGTACCATTTCACACTGGCTTCGAAGCACCGAATTATAGAGAAATTACATACGAGAATTCTCCCATAAGTAGTATGTCATTTTTCGATAATATATTCTACTATGATATTGAGTAATAAGAAAGTACCCGTATTTTTTTTACGATGGTAGGAAATTTTGTTCAAAATACCTCATACCCATAAGCAACATATTCAAAAATTGCATATGGAATCCTATGGGTTAACAATGAGAGACTGAAAATCATTTACAGTGAAAAGAAATGTACCCGCCAAGTATGTAGCTTTTGAAATGATTTTTTCGAATTATCTACGTATACTATTGCTTCGCAATATCTCCTGATTTCAGGACATTGACTGATGATACACCTTTTATTTTCTCCGGTCTTTTTTACATTTGGAATATTTGGTGGGAAATATATATACCGAGAGGTCCTAATGAAAGAACGCTATCCCAATGTTCCTGTATAAAAAAACGCTATTTGAGATCAAATACGTATAAAAATCACAATATGTATCCAACCTCAGTAACGGTGACATAGTTTTTTTTTTTTCTTTTATCTGCGAAGGGAGATAGCGCTTTTCAAACGCGAACGTTGAGATAACGCTGATTCATTAGGACCTATCGAAAAAAGTGCTTAAAGGGACTCGCAACCGCTACCATAGTGACAAAAGGAGTAATCGAATTGATATTTTTTTAAGATTCAATCGATGCCATAAAATACACAAAGATGCACTTGATGCTAAAGATATTCGGATTCTATTACATGGGAACATTGACAACGGAAATGGCTTTGAATACTCCAGAAGCAAAAGCACTGATGAAATCAGAAGAAAAATACGATATTATTGTAATGGAGCAGTTTTTGAACGAGGCATTCTTTGCATATGTTCATAAATTCAAATGCCCTGTAGTTCTAATTAGCACGTTTGGAACAACATCGACAATTAATACCATCTTTGGAAATTCAGCACCGTACAGCTATGTGCCATCAGAATTTCTATCGCAAGTATAACAGCTTAATAGTGAAAAAAAAATGACCAGAGTTTTCGCTCATGATCACAATGATTGACTACCAATTTCGCGTATCATTAACTCATGTGAATTTATATTGATGCCGTTTCTGACGGAGGAACCATCTGCTATGTCATTATCATGTGTATGTATTTCAGATTCGGTGACAGAATGACGTTTTATGAAAGACTTCAAAACACACTGTCAACTATGTACGTTGACTTTACTAGAAAATACTACTATATGCCTCAGCAGCAGGCATTAGCTAATAAATATTTGTCAGATTGTGGTATTACTATTCCATCAATAGAAGATATCGAAAGACAAGCAGATTTTATTCTCATTAATTCTCATCATGTATTTTCAACCCCACGACCATACATGCCAAATATGAAAGACGTTGCTGGGATGCATATAAAACCCACCAAGCCACTGCCTGCGGTATAGAGTTAACAATTTATTTCTATATAGTTGAAAGCAATAAAAATATCATAAGCTTTTATTTTCTGGCATGAGATAATTAGGAGTTTAGAATAGAAAAACAAATAATAATAATAATAATAATTTTGTTAAAACATCAACAGGACCTGAAAAAATATTTCGACTCATCTAAGAACGGGGTAATACTATTTAGCTTCGGATCAGCATTTCAGAGTATAATGATGCCAGATTATGTGATTCAGGCTCTTAAAGGAGCCTTCGAAAGGCTACCTTATGATGTTTTGTGGAAATGGGAGAACGATACTATGGCTAACAAACCGAAAAATGTTCGCATAGGAAAGTGGCTACCTCAAAGTGATATACTAAGTATGAGATATGCGTTTGAAATATAGGATATACTTATAAACTAGTATCGTTAGAATTAGGGTGATGCGGACTGGGACTTCACACAGGATGATGTATCATTTTTTTTTCGAATGAATATTACGACAGAGAAAGATCGAGAAACTTTGATTTCATAAAAACACGAATTTCATATGAATAGATAATCCAAAATTTGATATACTACATTTCAAGCTCATCCAAATTTGAAACTGTTCGTAACTCACGGTGGAATATCCAGTACAATGGAAACGGTTTATCATGGAGTACCAATTGTTGGTATACCGTTGATAGGGGATCAACTACGTAACATAATATTTGCAAAAGCGAAAGGATATGGTGAAATGTTGGAATTTGATACTATGACAGAGGAGGAAATTTATGACGCAATTATGAAGGTTGCGAGTAATCCGGAATACCGTAAAAACGTAAAGCAGGTATTGTAGACAAGTACTAAACGTAAAACATATAACGGTTCATAAATTTAACTACAACTTAATTACATCGAATTTTCGACTTTCTTTATTTTCAGATATCAGCCTACTGGAGAGACGAGATGAATCATCCCTTAGATATGGCCGTACATTGGGTAGAATATGTCCTCAGACATGGAGGCGCTAAACATCTTAAGGCTGCTGTCACAGAGCAAAATTTTTTTCAATACTTTCTGCTTGATGTAGGATTTACAATATTGTTAATACTGGCGGTGGTCTATATCTTAATACGTAAAGCATTCAGTATCCTATGCAAGAAATTTAGTCCTAAGAAAGACTCGAAAAAGACTAACTAGTCACCTACATCTAATAAAACATGCTTTAAGTTATCAGAATACATAAGTGATACTAAAAATTTCGTAATATCCATCGAAAAAATAAATTAATGAAATTTTATGTATAATCATTCAATAAATAGCCTTATTATTCATAAGGTTTCATTGTTTAAAATTAAACCTACATGCCCAACGAAGGACAGCTTTATAACATATCAGTTGCCACTCAATGATTAGATTGCACTTATAGAGACAAGTTATCAACTATTTTTGATTCTTAGTAAGATAGTGTTGTATGAAAACGAGGTCAGTGTAGATTTACCACTGATAATATACCTATTATACATATTACTAATGCTTGTGCATGAATGAAGTTGATTGGCAATGTATATAAATGTAAGAAATTTTTTAAATATTATCATTGTTGTGAAATTATATTGAAAAATTTCGTTTCAAATCTATTAAATATATTTATTGAATGTATATGTGAAATAAATGGACTACTACAAAATACCGTGGCTTTAGTACAGCCATAGAATTATATTATAAACATATACTCAATGAAGAAAGAAAATGATTAAATTGCACGCGAGAAATGATACACGAAATTCTATCTATTACTTCGTTTCAGTCCATCACAATGAACCATCTATTTTTCTATCTTCTGGTAAACAGTACGAATGTGTTCTGTTGTTTGTGGAACGCTTGTAGTTGCCATACGGAGTGTTTGCTCTAGCTGAGATCCAACCAGACGAAATTCTCTCTCAATCTGTAACAATGAATGTAAATAAATGACTGTATCGTAAAAAGTAAACTGCTATCCTTCCAGGAATTCATATGAAAATTAATGGAATATTAAATTCTTCAATTATTTAGAAATGATATCTAGAAGTAAAATTTTATACATTTATACATATAGGTATTGATGCTGTTCTGATTGATTATGTTTTTTTGTTTTTTAAAATTTTATTTTTACCCGCAATACAGCCGGTTCTTTACATCCCTCAGAGGTTCTAACAATGGATGTACTTCTGAGCTTGATTTCTCTGTTGATATGTTGACCTTCTTCGATAGTTGTTAAACCAAAATTATGTGCCAAAACTAAAGACACTTTATTTGTGCCAGGTACGACTTTCAAAAATCCAACTTCTCTATGCATTGGACTTTTTCTCTCCGGATGCCAACTTTGACCGATATAATTCAACATCGGTTGTCCAATTGAAGAAAAATTTATTTCTTCTGAAAAATTGAACGAATTTATAGCTGGAAATTTTCCTTCCCCCGTCTTCTTTGCCCTCCATGTTCCTTCCAGCCAAGATAGAGGGATCAAGGATTCGTGCATAGGTTGACACTGCATATCCACTTGTGTTTATTTATCTGTAAAAGAGAAGAAAAACAAAAGAAATACAATTGAAAACGTATTCAAATAGTTATACTATATCTTCGACGTTGATTAAACAATTTCTCAAAATATACGAAAGAAATAAGGGAACTAAAACAACATCCAGACATACTTCGCTTTATTTTTTATCGAATAGTAAATACAGAATGACAGAAGAAACGATTTAGCTGTTGAAAACAGAATAAAAAACGTACCAGTGTCAGTCCCGAATTTGTATTGATATAATATTATTTCTTCAACAGTAAGTTACGAGGAGAATAATTGCATATATCAATAACATGTAATATTTGTAGTAAGATCTGGATATATTAAACCATGAAACTCCTTAGTGTTCTTAGACTGTAAGCGACGTCTGTAAGGAATGCTTCAGTTAACAACCGTCGAGGGGTTAGTATACTACTACTGCAGTAAACACACAAGTATAATGCAGGGGTAAGATGTCATCATGTTTATATACAAAGAATGTTGTGCAGTGTAATCAGTCAATTTATTATTTTTTTATATCTGAATAATTTTACATCAATTAGTATTTTAACTCTGTTTTTCGACTTTACATTTTGTAAAAAATCGGCGCGATCAACTATAGAGTCGGATGTCCGACCGGCTGGCAGACTATCGATTTAATAAATTGCGATTCTGTCGGCTGAAGAATAGCATTTATATCGTAAAATATCATGGAATTTTTTCAATCAACGCTGAAAGTTGAAAAGTTAATGTTGTTTATAGCGAATGATTAACGCTAAACATTAGACCTATTGATTATTTTGAATTTAGCGCCTTCCTAATACCAAAGAACATTGGGACGCGAGGAGATATGTGAACTCGGCTTTACACTCTACGTCGATTCCGTATATATAGCAACCTGTCATTATTGGATAATACGTCACCACTGTAAATAGAAGTGCGGGGCGCGTGAAGACGAAGGTAGGAATTTCTTGGAGCCAGTTCCAGGCCTTCGTATAAATAAGCAAGAACTAGATTTCTGTTCTATTAAATCGGGCTTCATTATCTAAAGTCAACATGTCTTCATCGCCAGTCTTAAATCCCGTAAGTATACATACTATATACCCAATATTTATACAAAAAGTAATTTTTAATATCAGTGTCACATAGATTACTTCTTCACTGTTTTAACTTACACGGGTGAAGGAATTTACTATTTAGAACGTATTAGTAAAGCGCTATTATCTCATCATAAAGCGTGAAACTATTTAGCGAATACGTCATCAAATAAACCGATTTTTATTATTCAAATAAAACCGATGAAATTTTATTCAACTGCATTGCAGATATGCATAGAGCATTATGGTAATTAGAGACACAAATGAGATAACAATTTAATAAAATACGTAATATTTATTTCGAACAAACAAAAGACGATCAACTTTACTCTAGCGTCAACTTAAATGATATAAAAGCTAATTAAACGTATTTGTTCGATCGAATATTAAGTAACAATTATCAATGAACTTGAAATTAATTACTATGATTACGAAATAAATTACTATGGATTACCTTGCTACGAGAATTTTCGACTAGGAATTCTCACGTATACACTCGACCTTCAGCTATTTAATAAATTCCAATATTATAACCTAGAATATTCGTTATAGATATTGTAATATGTAAAAAACGAAAAAACAGATACTGAATTTGAAAGACTGTAATGTTACTGATATCATCAATGAAATTTCAAGGTCTTCAAAAATATGCTAATCACTGTTATATTTGAACAGCTTTGATCAAATATTTCATATACGCTAATAGATTTCATATTTTATCAAGCCCTCAATATGTCAGAGGCACGAAGATGAAAAATCTTCCAACTGATATAGATAAAAAATGTCTCAGAAAATTTCAAAGTAGAAAGAAGGAAATGACTCTTATAGGAAATCCCATATGTCGGAGAAGTGGAAGGCGGTCTATTTCCTGGGAAAATGGTCAAAGTCCAAGGAAAAGTTCCACCGCTAGCCATTAGATTTGCGATAAACTACCAACTTGGACCGAACATAAATCCGAGAGACGATATAGCTCTTCATGTATCTCCAAGATTTCCGGAGGGTTTTGTTACCAGAAATCATATAGAATCCATGAATTGGGGTAGGGAAGAAAACAACGGACCGTTATGGCTCACACCTGGTCAAGGATTTGAAATAATAATATTATGCGATCAAGCTTCTTATAAGATTGCTATAAACGGCAGACATTTTACTGAGTTTGCTCATCGCTTGCCGTACGACAAGGTTTCTCATTTGGTCATTGACGGAGATGTGGAAATTATATCTATCAGATATGAAGGCGGCTCTCCCGGAGCACCACAATCACCCAGAGTAGCTACTGTGCCTGATGTACCATCGGCAAATTTTGGACCACCAGGTATATCAATATCTAATCTCTTCCATTGATTTCCCTTTTGCCAAGATACAGACTGTTCTCTATCAATTTTCAGCCAAAAGTTTGATTACTGATAACACAACGCTGTGTGACAATGATTGAACCAAACTGTGTAATGCTGAATTTCTATTTTTGCTTTCAGTTGACCATTCATCATCATTTTAGACTCTGAAAATGCACAAAATCTTTGTTCCTGTTCTTACAAACGTTTCATTTATAGGTCCAGGAGGTTTGTACCCAACCTTGGGAAGCCAGGAACCCATTGGGCCACAGGGCGGTGGCTACCAACCACCAGGACGTTACGGACCATCGTCAGATTCTTACGGTGGATCTGGTGGATATAATCCACCAAGGGCTTATGGGTATCAACCAGGTCAGCAAAAACCTGAAGAAGAAGAGGCATTTGGCGGATGTTTAGATAAAGTCGGTCTTGCTCTTGGAGGACTTGTTGCAGCTGGAGGTGTAGCAGCAGCTATGCATCATTTAAACGTGAGTATAAGTGGGTGAATGAATCATTCATACATTATAAAGCATTGAGTCATTCATAGACAAGTAAACTGAACATTTGTCTATTTTTCAACCATTTTTATTACAAATCAAATATTCAATTTATAACACAATGTTGATCTTTTTTTTCTTTTAGAAAAAAAAAGAGCAGGAACAGGACCATGAAAAATCTGATGCAACAAAGACGGAGTCAGAAAAAGGGTCGGCTTTTGGAGGCCTCGATATCGCATCTCTCGGCACTGCCTTGGCAAGCAGTTTGGCTGCTAATGCTCTGTCTCAAGGCGATAACAACAGACCTTATCCACAGACTGGCTATCCTCCTCAAGATTCCAGTGGTGGTGGTGTGCTGGGATCTATCCTTGGGGCACTTGGTACGTATAGATTTGATGTTTACGACTGTTATTCATGAATTTGAAGAGTTGTATGCAATACAAGCTTGATGCAATTATAAAGCTGCAACTATTGTCAAAGAATAGTATATCACAAGCCTAATTATGGTGATATTCATGGAGAATTTGGGAATTGGTAACAAAAGGAATATTTAGTGATCTTTAAATCAGGCATTACATCATTCTTTTAATTCTCTCAATTACAATTCCTCTAATATTTTTGCATTGCCTTATCACGAGTCTTGGACAAAATTACCTGTAAAAAATTTCACAGCGCCAATCTGAATTCCTTTTTGTCTCTATTAATCTCAACAATTTAACTCACTGTAGCTGATTTATATTATAATTATTTTTCTTACGATTATCTATGCAACTTTCAGGAGGAGGAGGAGCAGGAGGCGGAGGAGGCCATCAGTCGTCTTATCCTCCACAGCAATCTGGTGGAAGTGATGCATTCGGCGGAGCCTTGGGCTCGATTCTGGGTGGTGTTTTCGGAGGAGGTGGTAACCAGCAGTCTAATTACCAGCCAGGTGGTTACCAACCGAATCAACAACCAGGATATCAGCCAGGGTACCAGCCAGGCTACCAGCCTCCTGGGGGCTACAACTATCAACCATCTGGTGGATATCAATCTGGTGGATATCCATCCGGTCAGGGTTCTGATAATTCTAATCTTTTGACCGGAATCGGCACTGCGCTTGGATCACAATTCTTGAATTCTGCTTTGGATGGGCTATCCAAGCAAGGCAAGGATGTAAGTAATAAAAAATCCCAAAAATAAATCATCTATATCGATTACAATATTTATTCATTTTAATCGGAGCCATGCAGCTATAAAATATTATTTACTGTTGGTGTCAAATATCAATTAATAGATAATTAGGATTGGACTTTAATGTATTGTTCAATTTTCAAGCTAGATTTATTCAAATGTTGAACTAATGGTTGTGAATTTTTTGTTATTTCATTTTATACTAAAAAAAATCTATTCTTGTTGCATATTTATTTGATAAAATATAACTATTTTCTGTACCAAATTTAATAAATATACACTAATTGAGTGAGAGCGTATTCCATCATCAATCTCATCTTGTCTTGTGACGTTTACAAAAGCTAAAATATATACGTAGCAATTATGTTATTGAAGAAAACATAAGTTTTATGCAAGGTATTCTTGATTCATTGGAATATCAAAAAGAATTGTTACACTATTGATAACAGATTGTCATAGACTCCTCAGTAGCAATGAGCAGCAATTATTTACTGGTACTCAATCAACTACTGATGCAGTTGCCTTAGATTTGGATGTTAGATCTTATGCACATGTATCGAATGCACCATTTGCAATATTTTTATGTATAAATAATAGAAACAGGAGTAGCATTTATTCTAATTTCTCGATTGGCACTGATATTCTCATACAGAAATCTCAAGGACATAACATCCCAGCTCAGGGACCAGCTAACTATGAAACTCAAAACGATTCCCCGACCCCTAGAGCTGTCTCACGTCCTGCCGAACCCGCACCACCTGGCGGAGGCAAACTTACAGCTGCAGAAATTTCTCGTGGACTTGGTCTCAGCGACGACGAGGACTAAGTTTATACTTAGCGGTACAGTGAAAAATGTTGGATAGAATCTAGCGAATATGTAATTTTATTCTTGGTCACTGAAACTAATGTTGCTACTTTGTTTATACATTATTATATGCGCCGATTTGAGCCCCAACATTGAAACATAGCCAAATCATAGAGCAATTTCTCCATAACGCTAATATGCAACAATTAATTTTCAGCTAGAAGCCAGCGTTATGCTTGGCATTACATTAGATAGAATAGTGCAGCTAGCTATTGTTATATTTTTTTTTCAACTACAAGCTATAAGATATTTTTCTTAATGGAGTAAATTTATCTACTCTATGAATATTCCAAAAATGATTGTGGGAATATTAGGTTCAAAGATGATCACTATCCAAGATTTTTTACTATACCTAACTAAACCGGAATCAGATTTTCGATATATGCGGTTGCGGTCTTTTAATATTCGACACGAAATTTTATGCCTAAGCCTAACGATAAGAATCTCTGCTTGAATATGTCATTGATATTATTCAAGATAATGAATTACATTACCTGTTGTTGAAAATAGCACAAATTATATATATCAAACTTGTTATAGCTGTTACACGCTGGTTAACAAAGAGTAGAGGAGGTTCCAAGCTCACATAGATGAGAAAATTATACATAAATATATCATCAATAAAATTGATGAATTATTTGGCTACATAGTCTAATTTGAAAGTATATTTCATACTTAACCGATTTTACTGTCACAAAATTGGCGGAATAGATATATGGCTTTAACTATAAATCATTGTTAATTCAAAATAGCTACTATTTGATTTTCACAAGATCTGATGATTTGAATCTGTTATTAGCAGTAGGAAGGTAGCTGATATAATCTAATTTTACATACATATACTATATATTCAAATTTATTAATACTCGAAAATAGGTAATTAAATCTATAATTATATATTTACTGTTATTTGTGAAAGCTTTTATTTTTCGCAACAAAGCTCTCATTATTTTGTACAAATTATTATATTTTTTTAACCGTGTTAGTGATTTAAGCAAACCGTTTGCCTTACAAACTTAGATTCGAAAATATTTTATAATCACATAATTTGTATGACGTAACTATCTCATATATCTATACATATGTTTAGATACTAATGTTGAGGAAGATACCTCTCGAAAGTATCTGCATGGATAAAATTACAAGATATTCAGTTCAAAATTTATTTAGATACAGTTACAGATACAGATATTTTTCATAGTGTTTGTGGATTTGTTTGAAATTCAAAGATCTATACAGAACACTATATTTTTATTTTATTTTTTGGCATAAAAAACTGGAAATACGTTTCTATTCACAGAAATTCAAGATTCTATAATAAATTCTTTGATTGTCGAGGTTTACTTGCGTGGAACTGTTCAGAAGCGAAAATAAAAAGATTTAAAAAAAATAAAAATTAACAGGTGTTGACGAAAACGATTTATGTCTATCAAAATTATGTCCATTCAAAATATTTATGAATTTATTTACTGATTCATATTCTGCTACTTACAAGCAAACATATAGCAGTTTAGATACTTGTTATCAAATACATGGACGCTTTTCAACACCGATTGATACAATTATGTGTGTAATATGTGTTTATGACCTAAAAGTGAATAAACAATTGATATAAACTAAACAGATACTCTCAACACAGTCTCAAAGGCTCTATCAATTCGATGTGCTATTTGGGTCAGTCGCTGGTGCAGCCTGAAAGAATAAGATCAGTCATAAAAATCAGTCTAGAAAATAATGTTGAATGATTTCACGAAAAAGTTATTTGTATATGTAAAAGTGAAACAAAATTTGATCTATACATAATATCTGAACTTACTTGATCTTGTTCTTTCAATAGAGCTCGAAGTGCCATCTGTTTATCTCTCTTGAAGAAACCGAACTTGAACAGTGCAAAAATAACAAGTAACAAGAGTAATAGCCCGAACAATATTGACACTGCTATAATCCAACCAGGAACTCGACTTTCTGGTGGGGATCCAGTGAATGTTGTACCGATCATAATAAAGTTAGTCTTGTTATGGGCAGTCTCACCAGGCGATTCTAGGATGCTCACACTGCCATTTGTCACAAAGAATATTATATTTTCTCTTTCAATTATTTCAGCTGAAATGAGATATACAAGTGTTGAGAAAAAAAAATGGCAAACATTCCCATTTGCACGAAATTATGCATCACTTTTTTTGCAATTTTGGATTATTTCAATTTATGACGTGCGATTTTACATGTATAGAGGCATGATCACCAAAACAACTTACAAGTAAAATTGGATAGCAGTAGATCAAACATTAGAGAAATTCTAGCCACAGACTGGCTGCTTGTGAATGGCCCCAAAAGACAATTGATCATTTTGCACTTGACTGAAGGATTGGTACAATTAATGTTTATCGTCACATTGTCGGGAGACGAAGAAACTACTCTGCCATCAATAATTGTAAACTTTTCATCTGGCATCGGTCCACTCAACCATTCAGTCATTATATTTGCATCATGACTTGATGGTATGATTTCCTTATCTGTGCCTAAATCCGAACAATAAAATTCTTGCCCGCCCAGGTAACCAGTTGTCTTATTAATCCTGACAATTTCGATTTCGTTACCACTTTTAACGTAATGAGTTGGGATAGAAATACTGAGCACTGCCTGGTCAATTCGAGTTACTTGATAGTTTTTTATTTCATAACTGTGCTGAAACGCTATGTTAGGCACCTGCTCATTATTTCCCTTTAAGGTATACGAGTACCGATCATCTGTAGATTTTCTGTAAAAATAAAAAAAGTGATTATGCACTTTTCGGATTTTCTATTCGATAAATTTATCAAGATATACGATAATTTTGTAATTAGTTTATATTACCGTCTGATACCGATATCCGTTAGTGCTTTGCAATTGATCAAAAGCTGGGCTTTATCTCTACCAGAAATACTAGCTGCAGTATTATTACTCTGTGTTGTTACTGTTGCATTTAGAGAGATTTTTGTAGTATTACTTGACAACGGCGACATATCCAAAATCAAAGTCTCGGTTCTCTGGGAATAAATGTGCGTATTAAAAGTGAAAATTTAATTTTAGATACTTGAAATCTTCCAGTACATACTAGGCCACTGTATGCTATCTGAAAGCTTGAAATCTGGCATCGAAATCAGAATGAGAAGAAACAGAGAGAAAAAATGAAAAATAAACTTACCATTTCGTTTCTATCCAAAAGATTTGCAATTTCCCATGTAACTTGGGTGTCTTTACCTATTGGCAGTCTCCTACATGACGATGGTATTTGAATGAGTTGAACGGGAAATGGGATGATGATGACTGCCTGGGCACGATATGCTGGATCCCCAGAATTATTGACTGTAATATTCAGCTCGATATTCAGATCAGAACTAATCGCGTAATATTGATCATTTCCCAAATTAGTAACCATTCCAATTATCAAATTTGAATTACAACTATCGTCACATTGTAATGCAAATGGTATTTCCAGATAACTTCTGTCTACCGAGTGAATCTCATCTATTACAGCAGCAGATTCATCGAAATGATCTTTGCCAGATACACTTTTTTCTCCCACCAGCAATGTTCCGTAATTATTATTTGTATTCAAACGCTGTATCACCGAGAGCTTTAGTGCTTCAAGATAATGTTTATCCCCGTTCTAAAACATCGATGTGATATTATTTTTGATATAGTGATCGGGCAAATTAATCTACGGATAAAATGACGAACAAAAATTCTCAACTGGACGTACCTTCATATTTATTTTGAAATTTTTACAAGACTCTGAGCGTAAATCAAGAATATCAGAAAATTGATGTATGTAGTTTCCTATATTTATCCCATCAGCTGAAATTTCAGCTCTTTGAAGACTCTCGTCAATCTTTAATTCCGTAGTTACATCTATAACAGAAAATAAATTGAGGAAACTGATCAGGATTGGGGATACCAGTAGTCACTTGGACAGGATTAGTGATTAACTTCGTATATCCACGTTCATTTAATTAAAAAATTATGATTTTTTAGTGAACTTTGATTTATCACATTTACAACATGTCGAGTTTGAAAGGAAAAAACGGATGGATGACCATGTGGTGCTAGAATGGATTTATTTCGATATTATATATTAAAGCCCATATCAATACTATAATGAGGACTTATTTGAAGCAGTATTAAATCTTCAAGGCTTCATTTCCAGGATTGAATTTCAAATGGATAGAAATATACTCACTTAATTTTTTGGGTGCATAATCTCCCCTGTAAGAAGAACATACTTTTACATCAAACGATGATGCATTTGGCTGAAGAGATCCTCCTGATAAATCAGTGGTCAATTTTACGTTTGTAATGACCGCACGTTTAGATCTAAAGACAGTTACATGACCCGATAAATAAGCTCCCACTGCTATATCGGCATGACCGTTACCATCAATGTCTTTTGGCTGTGAGATCGAAATGCCAAATCCTTTGGTGTCTTTTGGAGCGGAAATTTTTTGACTCAATCTAATGCCGTTCGGGCTTCCATGGTATATATAAACTACTCCGTTTCCATCATATGGAGCACCGACAGCAATGTCTTCAAATCCGTCGTGGTCTATGTCTCCAAGACATGTGATTGCAGAACCGAATCTCGCTCGAGGAGATTCTCCTTGGAAGTTGTTTGAAGCCTCGGAAATTCCCTTAAAAATTAAATTTAGATTTGAAAATCATTCGAAATGGTCCGGCTAGCCGTATTCACAGTCGTAAAAAAAAAATCCATAATTTCAAATTCAACTCACTCTAACACCTCCGTTATAAATATAAATTCGTCCTTCGTCTACAATTTTTGTCCATTGTGGAGCGCCTACTATCAAGTCATCAAACTGATCACCATTGATGTCACAGGAAGCCAATGCATACCCAAAATATTCACCAACTTGTTTTCCAACTTGTTTTCTAAAATGTTCATCAACTTGTTTTCCAACTTGTTTTTCAAAATTGAATATGATAATTCTGCCATAGAGCTTGTCACTTCTTGGTGCACTTGACGCATAGTATCTGGCAGCTTTCGGACCAAAATAACGGCCTGATGTCACCGCATATCCTTAAATTATTAATCCACTTGATGAAAAATTATATATTAAAAACATTGGAGCCATTAGAGTATCACTATTCCACTTTATATTTATATCAGTGCCATAATCGCTTTATCATGCAATGATTTATTATATTTTAATGGGGTCTAATTAAAAAAAAAAAAGTTATACTCAAAGTACCTATCAGCCGCAAAAATTAGGTGATGAATCTTTGAGTGATACTATGGCAATTGAATTCGTAATAATTATGATTCATGGCTAATAAAACCCTAATCATTCAATAATTGACCAGATTTTGTATTTGATGATCTGTGCGATTTACCTGAATAGTCATACGAATTCACATAGGACCTGGACGTGCGAGTGTCAGGGAAAGTGAACATTCGATCTTCGAAGCTATATTTTATCGATGTTCCCTCAGCATTTTCCAAGCCTGGGGCACCCAAAACGATACTCCGACTACCATCAGGAACAATATGTATGGAGAAACCAGATTCTGCCATCACATACTTGCTCACGGCAACCCCGTTTTGGTATAAGGCCTGGAGCGGATAAGTACTGATTCCTTTTGTTGTATTTGAGTCTGTAAGGTCTTTAGCACTAGCCTGATAACACATCCCAGACATAGGCCATGCGTATATTGTTCGAGGCTCGAAGTTCTTATTCAACCACCTTGGCCCGCACACCTAAGTGAACATCACTCATTAGAGGAATAATTGAATATTCTTCACTTCTGCCTTTAAGATGTATGAATATATGAAGTAAAATTCGAGAAAGAATGCAGTAACCAGTGCGATTTCGCCTGACTGAAGTTAAGCATGCTCATCTTTTGAATGCAGCCCTTCACAACTACCCTTAGGTAATGTGCTGTGACCTTAAATATTGTAAAATTAATCTTTTCAACTACCCGCGTTTCAAATATGCTTCCTTCCCTGATTGCTTTTTTCTATAGCATATGAATTTTTTGAAGACACTTATTATTGGTCATAAAATATTGTTCAATTAATACTTGAATCATTCTAGGCGTCATTTTATGGAAATGTGTATGATATTTTTTTATTTCAGATCTATTGTCTGGGATGTGGTAAATCCACTGAAATGACACAGAGTTAAAAAGGAAAAAAACGCATCTAGGTATCTGAAACATCAACATTTAAATGATTGGTACAATACGATATCGCAAATACATGTATCTGGATATTTTACATCGCTTTGCTTGGGGCTCCGTCGAGTCATGCAATTGAATATTTTTTCCTTTAGTGTTTGGGCGTATACCGAGTCTCCAATGGATCCGCTACTCTACATGTATTATTTCCTCAACCAGGCTGGCTGAGTAATCGTATAAGCTTTATCGTAATCTTCATGTATTTTTCCGTGTGGCCAAAAATAATCATTATTATATGATAATGGGTTCTTAACAAATGTTTTATCGCTGAATACGACACTGACCTCAAAATTAGGAAATTTAGATTATCTGAAATAATATCAGAATGCAGTGACGAATTAAAATTCTTCGTTTTTTTTTTTAATCATTTTAAATTTCGCGATTCCGAGGTCAATCTTGGCATCAGCGACCTGAAAAACTTTGGGAAACCTCAAATTTTTGAATCCATAAACGTAATAACTTTTGAGCATGTAGTCGTCAGTTTCAAGCATATAACATATTACATATTGCACAAGCCTTCACGAATGTAAAATAAGATACCCAACATACCATAACGTGTGGGTTTGGTTTATCTTCTATTCCCATTGAGCCACCAAGCCAAGAACCATCCCCAGGTCCCTGATTTGGGTTTTTATCCATGACCCATTCTTGACACGGTTTACCAATTTTACATTTGAAGACCGTCCCCGGCTCATTAATCCTTGGGTATTGGGTGGAATTAGCTCTTGGTGATCCTATGAAAATCCAGGACTTGTCCAATTTTCCGTCATCTGCATTCCAAAGGAGTACAGAAAACCCAGAGTAACTTTCGCGAAACCTTCCAGATTTTGCTGCATCTTCATACACGATCAAATTATTCACATCAAAATTATATGCTACAATGCCCGATGCAATGGTGATTAAAATAGCCCCGTAAGAACAACACCTCCACACATAAGTCATGTTTAACCGACACTGGTCAATTGACACTGAATAGACATTGCGAGAAATATTTCCTCAAGCTCTGCGCGCTGTTATAATAGATTAATCGTGTGTGTAACAATTATAACTAAAAATGAGGATAAAATACTCACAGGATGTTGTGTCACAACCTCAGGATGTGGGAGCTGCTTGGAAATATATACACCGATATCACATACAACTACGCGTTATCAAGAGAATCCGGAGTCTCGCATGAAGTGCGTTACCTGGACAGATATTTTTTTCACTAAGTCCTTATTTTTACCGTATTTAGCCAATTCCAGCGAATTCGGCGGAAATATATCGCACATCATTCCGGGGATGAGGGATTTGTTTCTGGAGTGTGGGTTCAAAGAATTTTCAATTACTCCAATTTTCATTTTATTTTTATTTTAATGAGTATTGCATGTATACGTATCAACGTTGAGTTATGTTCAGAAACTTTCAGCATCTCGCCTTTGAACAGTATAATTTTATTCTGATTGTCTACTGTGTGATAAAAAAAAAATATATGTATCTGAAGTTTAGGTCTTTGATAACTTATTATTAGTTACAAGAACGTAAGTAGTCACCAGCGCGACAGGATTTTGTGGTAGAGGTTGAGGCTGAGGAAAAAGAAGTCTCGAAGATAACGATAAAATATTCTTCAATTTTCACATTACGGAAAAATATTTCGTAATGGCAATGTCGAGAACAAAGAGAGTTGGCAAAGATTCGGAGAAAAAATCACAGGAGGTAGTATGCATTTTGCTTTCTTAATATAAATTAACGCAACACATGTGCAATTGTTGCACGCTTATATTATACATAGTAAAAAAATCAACTGTGAAATTGACAGAAGAAGCATTATCAGCAGGAAGTTTCGGGTTCTAATCTATAGTTCCTAAGAAAATTGGGCAGAACAGAATGGCGATACCATTTGTCTCAGATCTACTATGAGTTGAATAACTCGTCGATATTTCCTGCGACACTATACCCTGCAGTTATTGTTACATTATATTCATACCAGCAAATAAATGTGCGAAAATCTAGATTTCTTACGAACATAACGTCTCGGACCTGTTTCGAATACAAATATAATGGGCGAGAGAGTTTCGTTTGATAACTTCGCGATGATTATCATCCCATTATATTATTGGCATACAATTCTGAGTCCCTCGCCCTGTAGCGTCGTTTGGTTTACAGGCATATTTGGCGACGAGTTTGAGTTGTTCTTTTAATTGTTCGTTCGTTCGTACACATCGCTAGTTGTTATACCACCTCCCGCAGCAACTACTCCATTGTCACATAGAGTGCGCTGGTCGCGCATGCATAGTGGTGATGCACAAATATGCGGATAAAAAAATTACTACGTTTTCTGAGAAGCGCTCGTCTATGAATGAAATGATAGTGGTGCTGCACAAATATGCGGACAAAAAACTACGAGCCTTTCTTTATATTCTTGGAGGCGTGGCAAATAGCTCATTGATAAAATTCTGAATAGCAGTAGAGGAAACTACTAACTCTTTATTAGATTCATTGATACAATGAAAGATAGTGGCGCGTGGAAATAATGCGAAGAAGTTGAAAAGAATTACTGATATTTTATTGCATTTATGTTTGCATTATAGGTATGTCTGAACAAATAGAAATAAAGCAGTTGAAATAAATTCACAACTACCCAAATCACTGAGATGTAAGCCAGAAATCATCCGGTATAAACATTTTAAATATTCATTTTTTTATTCTTTGTTATTAAAAATGTAAGATTCTTATTTGATTTATCCCACCAAGTAGATTGAAGCGATTAATCAAATTGGTGGGGCAATTATTATCGTCCCCACCCCGCGCCGCGCGACGGTATACTAAGAACGCCGAGCGCAGCGTTCAGTCATTTGCGCGGCATCCTCGAGTAAGGATCTGTGACACGTGTCGAGGAGATTTGCGGCTCGGAAAGGCTGACATCAACGGAGGAACGTTGTGGATATGGGTGAGTCTGCGATATTTCGATCAATATTTTACGACGGCAATAAATAATCGACAATTTTTCAAAGCTTGTTGAAATCAAGTGAAATTGTATTCAATACTTTTCCGACATATTTCACGCGTCTCGTATTTTAATCGTCGAAGTAAGTGACCGTTGTATTGCTACCGGCAGACTTTGATTATAATTGCAGATATTGTTCATTTTCAAGGTACATTCTATTTATAACAGTGAATAACTGTGCTAAAATCTAGTTTTGAATACAAATATATTGCGCGAGAGAGTTTCGTTTGATAATTTGGCGATAATTATCATCCCCTTATATTATTGGCATATAATTCCGAGTCCCTCGCCCTGTAGCGTCGTCTGTTTTACAGCATATTTGGTGACTCCGAAGGAGTAACTAATTTGTCGTGTTATTTCGAGTTGACAAGTATTTTTCGGGATAATACTCGTTCCCCGATTTATTCTTTCATTCGATTCCTTGACAGCATTATCGGTCGACGGAGATGAGAATGAACATCGCTGATACTTAAACTGCATAGATCCTGCGTGCCACTTGATCGGAGATGGACGCCAACCAACACTGCCCGGCTAGTCCTGGATTAACGGTCGACCAAGATAATGGTGAGCTTCCTATTATATTAGCCAAACACCCAATTTAACTATAAATGTATGTCTGCAAAACAATCATTGCTAAAACATACTTCGCGATCCTATACAGATCTTGGACAGATTACTTTTCCAAGTGTATGTACCACAATACTCATCGGCCAAGTAACCGTGACGCTCACCCTGTACCTTTGACTCGATACTGGGGCCTCCGGCTTGCTTCTGTCTCCCCGTATACGCCAGAAACTTTGACGACAACTCGGTTTCACTCAGCTGCAAAGGATACGATACGAAATAATATACCTAGAGGTAAGATATTGTCCGTCTCGTTATAGGGTAAGCCTAGGAGAGAAAGCACACTCAATTCTTGGAAATAGCAATAAATTCTATCTTTTTAATGACAAACCTGAAATATGATTGATAGATCTCGAGAGAATATGTTTACCTTATTGGGATATAGTAGACTCACCTCGTAGTAGAGAAATATTTGAATAACCAGGATCAAAGTTTCAAGGTTTGAAAATAAATAGAAGGGTAGATAGCTGTAGGCCTAATTAGGCATCACATTTATTTTTTTAACATGTAACATAATTCAATATTGGTGATAAATTACTCCAGAGTCTCAAGTACCAGTCATAACGATTGAAATATTGAAAAATCTATTCATGCATGCAATAGTAATACTAGCTTATTGACATTCTTGATTCTGTTGAAAATAGTTAAAAGTTTATATCAAATTTAAAAATGGTTCAGGCAGGCTTACAAAATCAATCATAAGAAATATATTATAATAAATTTCATACAGATGTATAATCACAATTAGAAATTCTTTGGTACTCAGTTGAGAATGTTTGCTTGAAAAACACATAAACTTAATCTATCCAATGTACCCTATGCTTATCTAGTTTTTATCTTCACAGGCGTTGTTCACCGAGGGAAACTAGCTCCTGCCTATCCTCAACAAAACCTCTTCAATATTCATCAGGACAGGGGATTCACACCAGGGAGTGAAGCAGTCCAAGCACCGGGGGAATGACCGCAAGACAACTCTGCACCGCGGAGTATTAATAAAGTAGCATCAGCGAATGGTTCGTAATTACAATTCCTTTTGAATCAGTTTTGATAAAATCTCGCATCTGGTCTGGTCTATAATTATTTTAAATTACTTTACTTTATAATTACTTTTACTAATTAAATCGAGTTCAATCACACATTACCAAACTATTGGGTAATTGAATAAGTAATTTCATTAAAAATGTAATCAGTGACTCGTAACACTGCAAATATCCATGTAATAATAAGATCGTTTATGCAATAAACATGTATTATTGTAGTAAATTGGCGAATTCTTGAATAAATATCTCTTGAAATTGTAAATAATCGATCGTTGAATCATTTTACCCTGTCCTTTCCTTGCCTATAAGTCGAAAATCATGAAAATCGCATGATTTCATAAAGCCCCGAACAATATTAATATATATAAATATAACAATATTAATATAATATAATATAAATAATAATGCGCCTTGTCGTATGCAACCCGCATGCCATTCGTGTAAACGACAGGGCCCATGTTAATTTTTGTTGCCTATTTGGTGTTTTCCGAATGCCTATATTCAGGCGAATTGTAGTAACGTAGAAAAAAGGTCGAAAAAAAGGTTCTGGCAGTTGATACCTCGATTTTAGTCGCTTTACGATGAAATATCTACTGCCAGAAAATCGACCAATCAGGAGGCTGCTTGAGCCAATTTAGGCTCAATTTCTCGAAAAGGAGCCTCCTGATTGGTCGATTTTTAAATTAAATCAAGTTACGGCGCTACAGAGGCTAGCCATCAGCAAAATTCTGGATTTCTGGCAGTGGCTGGATTTTCACGGCAGCAATTTACTGCCGCGGCGCTATGCGTTGTTAACCACGTGGTTTACCTACGCTATTCGTTGTTAATCACGTGTTGCTGCCGCAGTAAATTGCTGCCGTGAAAATCCAGCCACTGCCAGAAATCCAGAATTTTGCTGATGGCTAGCCTCTGTAGCGCCGTAACTTGATTTAATTTAAAAATCGACCAATCAGGAGGCTCCTTTTCGAGAAATTGAGCCTAAATTGGCTCAAGCAGCCTCCTGATTGGTCGATTTTCTGGCAGTAGATATTTCATCGTAAAGCGACTAAAATCGAGGTATCAACTGCCAGAACCTTTTTTTCGACCTTTTTTCTACGTTACTACAATTCGCCTGAATATAGGCATTCGGAAAACACCAAATAGGCAACAAAAATTAACATGGGCCCTGTCGTTTACACGAATGGCATGCGGGTTGCATACGACAAGGCGCACTATTATTTATATTATATATATTAATATTGTTATATTTATATACCGCGATGATTCCTTGAAAGTTAACAGTCAGTCACAGCCAATTCGACACTACCCGAGTTTTTCGTCTGTTTTTCGCAGGCTGGCCATCCTTTCATTCATTCATTCATTCTGTTATCCATCCAGCCATCTATTCATCCAACCATCCATCCATCCACCCATCCATCTATCCACCCATCCATCTATCCACCCACCCATCCATCCATCCAACCATCCATTCATTTACTCATACATTTATTTGATTATTTATTTATTTTTTCATTTTAAATCATTTGACGGCCTTTCACAATTCAAATTAAAAAGGGGATGGCCAGCCTGCGAAAAACAGACGAAAAACTCGGGTAGTGTCGAATTGGCTGTGACTGACTGTGAACTTTCAAGGAATCATCTTGGTATATTAATATTGCTCGGGGCTTTATGAAATCATGCGATTTTCATGATTTTCGACTTATAGGCAAGGAAAGGACAGGGGAAAATGATTCAACGATCGATTATTTACAATTTCAAGAGATATTTATTCAAGAATTCGTTAACTTACTATAATAATACATGTTTATTGCATAAACGATCTCATTATTACATGGATATTTGCAGTGTTACGAGTCACTGATTACATTTGTAATGAAATTACTTATTCAATTACCCAATAGTTTGGTAATGTGTGATTGAACTCGATTTAATTAGTAAAAGTAATTATAAAGTAAAGTAATTTAAAATAATTATAGACCAGACCAGATGCGAGATTTTATCAAAACTGATTCAAAAGGAATTGTAATTACGAACCATTCGCTGATGCTACTTTATTAATACTCCGCGGTGCAGAGTTGTCTTGCGGTCATTCCCCCGGTGCTTGGACTGCTTCACTCCCTGGTGTGAATCCCCTGTCCTGATGAATATTGAAGAGGTTTTGTTGAGGATAGGCAGGAGCTAGTTTCCCTCGGTGAACAACGCCTGTGAAGATAAAAACTAGATAAGCATAGGGTACATTGGATAGATTAAGTTTATGTGTTTTTCAAGCAAACATTCTCAACTGAGTACCAAAGAATTTCTAATTGTGATTATACATCTGTATGAAATTTATTATAATATATTTCTTATGATTGATTTTGTAAGCCTGCCTGAACCATTTTTAAATTTGATATAAACTTTTAACTATTTTCAACAGAATCAAGAATGTCAATAAGCTAGTATTACTATTGCATGCATGAATAGATTTTTCAATATTTCAATCGTTATGACTGGTACTTGAGACTCTGGAGTAATTTATCACCAATATTGAATTATGTTCCATGTTAAAAAAATAAATGTGATGCCTAATTAGGCCTACAGCTATCTACCCTTCTATTTATTTTCAAACCTTGAAACTTTGATCCTGGTTATTCAAATATTTCTCTACTACGAGGTGAGTCTACTATATCCCAATAAGGTAAACATATTCTCTCGAGATCTATCAATCATATTTCAGGTTTGTCATTAAAAAGAGAGAATTTATTGCTATTTCCAAGAATTGAGTGTGCTTTCTCTCCTAGGCTTACCCTATAACGAGACGGACAATATCTTACCTCTAGGTATATTATTTCGTATCGTATCCTTTGCAGCTGAGTGAAACCGAGTTGTCGTCAAAGTTTCTGGCGTATACGGGGAGACAGAAGCAAGCCGGAGGCCCCAGTATCGAGTCAAAGGTACAGGGTGAGCGTCACGGTTACTTGGCCGATGAGTATTGTGGTACATACACTTGGAAAAGTAATCTGTCCAAGATCTGTATAGGATCGCGAAGTATGTTTTAGCAATGATTGTTTTGCAGACATACATTTATAGTTAAATTGGGTGTTTGGCTAATATAATAGGAAGCTCACCATTATCTTGGTCGACCGTTAATCCAGGACTAGCCGGGCAGTGTTGGTTGGCGTCCATCTCCGATCAAGTGGCACGCAGGATCTATGCAGTTTAAGTATCAGCGATGTTCATTCTCATCTCCGTCGACCGATAATGCTGTCAAGGAATCGAATGAAAGAATAAATCGGGGAACGAGTATTATCCCGAAAAATACTTGTCAACTCGAAATAACACGACAAATTAGTTACTCCTTCGGAGTCACGAAATATGCTGTAAAACAGACGACGCTACAGGGCGAGGGACTCGGAATTATATGCCAATAATATAAGGGGATGATAATTATCGCCAAATTATCAAACGAAACTCTCTCGCGCAATATATTTGTATTCAAAACTAGATTTTAGCACAGTTATTCACTGTTATAAATAGAATGTACCTTGAAAATGAACAATATCTGCAATTATAATCAAAGTCTGCCGGTAGCAATACAACGGTCACTTACTTCGACGATTAAAATACGAGACGCGTGAAATATGTCGGAAAAGTATTGAATACAATTTCACTTGATTTCAACAAGCTTTGAAAAATTGTCGATTATTTATTGCCGTCGTAAAATATTGATCGAAATATCGCAGACTCACCCATATCCACAACGTTCCTCCGTTGATGTCAGCCTTTCCGAGCCGCAAATCTCCTCGACACGTGTCACAGATCCTTACTCGAGGATGCCGCGCAAATGACTGAACGCTGCGCTCGGCGTTCTTAGTATACCGTCGCGCGGCGCGGGGTGGGGATGATAATAATTGCCCCACCAATTTAATTAATCGCTTCAATCAACTTGGTGGGATAAATCAAATAAGAATTTTACATTTTTAATAACAAAGAATAAAAAAATGAATATTTAAAATGTTTATACCGGATGATTTCTGGCTTACATCTCAGTGATTTGGGTAGTTGTGAATTTATTTCAACTGCTTTATTTCTATTTGTTCAGACATACCTATAATGCAAACATAAATGCAATAAAATATCAGTAATTCTTTTCAACTTCTTCGCATTATTTCCACGCGCCACTATCTTTCATTGTACCAATGAATCTAATAAAGAGTTAGTAGTTTCCTCTACTGCTATTCAGAATTTTATCAATGAGCTATTTGCCACGCCTCCAAGAATATAAAGAAAGGCTCGTAGTTTTTTTATCCGCATATTTGTGCAGCACCACTATCATTTCATTCATAGACGAGCGCTTCTCAGAAAACGTAGTAATTTTTTTATCCGCATATTTGTGCATCACCACTATGCATGCGCGACCAGCGCACTCTATGTGACAATGGAGTAGTTGCTGCGGGAGGTGGTATAACAACTAGCGATGTGTACGAACGAACGAACAATTAAAAGAACAACTCAAACTCGTCGCGAAATATGCCTGTAAAACAAACGACGCTACAGGGCATTTATTCGCTGGTATGAATAGAATTTACTTGAAAATGAACAATATCTGCAATTATAATCAAAGTCTGCCGGTCGCAATACAACGGTTACTTACTTTGACGATTAAAATACGAGACGCGTGAAATCTGTCGGAAAAGTATTGAATACAATTTCACTTGTTTTCAACGAGCTTTGAAAATTGTCGATTATTTATTGCCGTCGTATAATATTGATCGAAATATTTCAAACTCACTCATGTCCAACGTTCCTCCGTTGATGTCAGCCTTCCCCAGCCGCAAATCTCCTCGACTCGTGTCACCGATGTTCACTCGATGAGGCCGCGCAGGGAACTGACTCTGCCCGATGGCGCATGGCGTCCTTATCTTATTTATGCGCGGCGCGGGGTGGGGTGGGGGACGCTATTATGTAACATCATCATTCCTATATCGTAAATGATAGGACCTACACGAATAATATATCATGTATTATACATAAGAAAATGTAATATGTAATAAAAATAAAACTACCATACGAAAAAATAATTTAGTTTAGGAGCAATAAACGAAATTAGCGTAGCAATTAAGAGCAAGTACGAAGCAATTGTGATTGACAGTAATATTATAACACTCATCCTTGTGTTAGAGTAGAATTAACTTCCATCAGAATCCAAACATCCCGGTCCAGCGAGGATCGCAAATCATTCGGTTATACACGAGAAGTTCTAAAAGAGGCATTTCACAGAATGTGTAAATTAGTTTATAATATTTTTCAAAAATAAAAATTTATGCAGATTTTTTCGGAATGGTGTTGTTTCAAATTACCTATTTGAATTTAAATTGTATCAGAAATAAGGATAGAACAACGGTGTAACTAGATTAATAATTTATTTGTAAACAATATTTTTTTCTACGATAGTATATCTATGAATAAAATATAATTTTAGTTTTTCATAATTATAATATAATCTCGTAATACCTACATAGATTTTTTTTTTTTTTTCTAAATGGAATTCGATGTTGAACATAGGAAAATGATACGTATTGCAAAAAAAAAAATAATGAATAAAAAATGAACCTTGTATGAAATATAATAGACAGTTGTACTTGATTCTTATCAATTTTGAAAATCAAATAGGATAGTTACAATAGACTAAGAAGTTTTGATTTAACTCAATAAGATTACGAAAGTCGAGTGACTATTGAAATACATCCTCCAAAATTCTCTTAAGTCTCTCTGCATTTACATCTAAATTTCACTCCAAGTAATATTGTTTTTTTTTTTTTTTATCAATAAATAAAGATTATTGTATTCAAGTGAAGGGCGATTATCATTATTATTGCACTCAGATTGGCACAAGAAATGTGTCATCAAGTACCGTGATTGAAGATTTTTTTTTTGATTTTGTTTCATAACAATTAGTTGATAAAAAGCAACTTGTCAATCATCTCTTTAAATTTGGTACGCTATAAGTATCACTAAATGAACAGAATGTTAATTTGAAATAGTAGTTTGAATCTTTTTTTTTTTTTTTTTTTACACAGAGATCCGGCAAGTACAAATTAGTTTCTAGAATAAAAGACATATTTTGTCTTCTCTCAGAGTAGTACATTAAAATTTTTACGTTAAAACGAAGAAATTTTATCTACGATTGATCGATATAGAGTTGTAGCTAATTTAATTAGTAACTACTTCCCTTTGTGCACCTTACAATATATGTACATGTTAGAGCAGCAACCATAAATTATTCTACACCGCCGTAACGTTCTGCACGGTAAAACAATGACAATATAAATTGATTAAATTAGATTTTAATTTTAACATTATTCTTGTCACAGACATATAAATACCCTCATGAAAATTTTTGTGCCACTAACAACGTTTCTCTTTAAATGTAGTTAAATATTATCTACTATAATGCTCAATACGTGAAAATTCTGTTCATTGGTAACTACAGAAGCAGGAATTGTTCGGGCCTGAACATCCCGCAGTTGAACTTTCAGTAACATGTACTTAGAATGTTAATAAGTATTTTGTACAACTAGATACTGGAATATTATTTAGTTGCTATAAATGCCATATGATTCTATTAAGTTTGTGCAGAACCGTATGTACCGGTAGGTGGACGATACAATTTCGGTAGGGTCAATATTTGGAGGCTGTTGAATGCGTACTTTCGAACGCCTATGTTTTTCCAAGTGTTTTCTCTGCGACACCCTTCGCTGTAACGGGAATTATACTGAATTATAATTCATCACGCAAGGAATTATATTATTATTATTATTATTATTATTATTATTATTATTATTATTATTATTATTATTATTATTATTATGATTATGATTATGATTATGATTATGATTATTATTATTATTATTATTATTATTATTATTCCATATTTAATTTAATCAAATGAAATGCGAAAGAGAAGTGAATTTTTACCTCCGCATGCAGTCCAGTGCTCTGTTGAATTCGTGTTCAGCAAGATGATATTCCGTGGCAAGAACATTGACTTGTTCAAGAGTTATCGACATACCAGTACGATCTTTGGCACTTTTACAGCTAGTGAATCTCAAGCCTCTCATTCGTCGACATATTTGTGAAGAGAGTTGGAGAACGTCGACATTTTTATTCACTTTTGATTGTACACATGTTTTCAAGTGGCCAACCATGTCAGCTAATGTTTGATTTAAAGGTGATCGAGTACCGACTGAAAATATTCAATGATTAGCTGATAATTTGTTCTCAAGTTGAGTTGAAAGGCTGTTTATTTTATATTTTTCAAACTCACGTCTGGTGGAAGAAGGTTCGGTAGGTAAATTAAGTTTCTTAAACCTCAGATAGTATTCATTCAGTCTATCAAAATTGTCCATGTTGCTTTTTTCCTGCGGCTTTGTTGTCCCAAGACTTTCGGCTAACGTAGCCATTTCATTAATACCAACATTGAAGAATACTGGGGTTACATTGAATGAAATAGTTTGCCTTGAGGATGGCACAAGCGGAAGTAGAGAATAAATAGCGTCCGGTACTGGAAGCAAGACCGTCAAAGCAGTTCGTGAACCAACTACACGGGGCAACGGAAGCTGTGCAGTGCAGACAGATTTTCCCTCTATTCTGTGATGTGAAAGAAATTATTGTTAAGTTTTAATCTCTTTAATAAAGTGCTTAAAAAAATCATATTTTGACCGCCAATTACAATGTGAATTAAGCTTCTATTCGAAATTCTGTGAATTTTGCCTTGCAACTACTTTTATAACATTAAAACATACCTAGCATGAACACCACATCTAGATAGAGTAAAAGTGACGGTATGCAAGTCCTCTACTGCAACCGTCATGTCACCCCACATATCAATTTCGTCTCCGTAATAGCTGAGGAGTGCTTCGAATGATATAATTGGTCCAAGAGTTGTAATAATTAAAAGAAACATAGGATCAGGTCTCTGACACCATAATTTAGCCATCAAACCAGTGACCAATGCTGTAAGCTGAAAGGTATAAAGTCGGTTGAAATTTATATGTAATGGAGCGATATTTATATATTTGAAAGATGTCTTACTGCTTGGCTGAAGCAAACATCTCTTCTATAACGAACATTGCAAGCTCGTTGTGCAGATTTGGCATCTTCCTGAACTCTAAACACTGAATGTGTTAGTCTAGCAGTCTTCAAAAGCCCATCCATCGCTTGTCGGAGTTTTTTCATACTGGGTCTAAGCTCGCTGGTCCAATCAACTATTGATGCGAAATCCAGACCCTCGGTAAACTTATTTCTTTGGCCCGAATTGCTTTTAATCACTTTCGTCATAGAGTCTACTGCTTGGCACACTTTATTCAAAGATTTATTACAATGAATATCAGTCATGCCTGATAAAATATTAGTGGCTGACAAAATATTGTATGCTAATTACAAAACTTTTTACAAAATCAGTCTTTCTTAGCAAGAGAAGATAAAAAAAAAACATTTGTCTGCCACTGCTATCAGTAATAGAGCAAAAAAATTAAGGATTTATAAGTACGATATGGATTTTACCAAGTATCTCACCTTCCTTAGCCTTGGCGAGGGCCGGTGTTGATTTTTCTGATGTTGGACTAGTCTGTTGTTTGGATACATTGGTTTGATCTAACAATTTGCTTGACTCCTCATTCTTTGTACCATTCTTAGGTTGAATGGTAACTACAGTTGAAGGATTACGATTATGAGGAAGATAGCCCTTAAGACTTTGGGATCTACCCATGCCGTTTTTGTTACGTAATCTAACAGCAGGACTACTGCATCTGCCACAGAGAAATTTCACTTTAGAAACTAGGCACATAACGCTGGCTTCGATATTGAGTTGCGTGAGATCCCATGGTTCAGGTTCATCAGTGGGTTTGTAATAATTTGCGGATGGTGAGTTGCACATTTTTTGTGTGTCCAAAAACCGTTTGCTGATATCCACGTCTCCTTTGACACCGTCTTTCTCATCCTCTTCATTATTGTTATCAGCACCATTCTGATATTGATTTGATTGTTCGTCTTTTGGCTCGTCTTCAACATCTGGGAAGATGACAAAATTCTCAGCCGGTACTACTTCTCCATTCTCGTTAATTTCGTTATTAGATGACAGACCGTTATATTTTATTTTCGTGCTTTCTTTGGTCCAAATATCTTGGACACATTCTGGTGTATCTGGTGTAACAAAATCGTCAAAGTCAGGACTTTTGAGGTCGAAATTAAGTTGTTGGGTAATTCTCTTGAACGGAGATAAAGATTGATGTGTTTTAAAATCGAGAGTCAATGTATCGTCGTTATTAATCGGTTCTTGAACAGTTGCAGCAACTTTATGCTCTTCCAGAAAGGTCAAAGCTTCTTCGACCAATCCAGGATCCCACAAGCTGAGCAATATTCTAGTTTTTGAAATCATATCTTCACAAATTGGCAACATGCCGCTAGTCTGCTTCTCCTTAGCGAGTTTCATAAGCGAACGCATAGCCTCAACCACGTCACGACGCAATTGTTTTATAGCTTGGATAGCATCATGCGCCATAGTTATTTTAGACGGTCCTTGATACAACTGATTGCAACGTGTAGGCGATTCCTTAAGATCTTGTACCAATCTGCAATAAATTATCTAACATTATAATAATAGAATATATAAAGTAGTAAATGAACATAATTTGATCACCTTACCTAATAAGTCCACCATTTTTGCTTTTGTGAGCGTGAGCGGTGAATGCTCCTACACTGATGAAGTCATAAAAGCCACATTTATTGAGAGTATCATTGTGAACCCACATTCTTTGCAAATGAAGATTTAAAGGCGCGAATTCAAGAGTTCTATCATTCTTTCTTGTTGACTGTTTGAAATGAATTCCTGAAATGTATTTATAATTAATAGACTAGCTCTTAGAATATAATATTACCTAGTTTTGTTATAATATACCTTTGAAAGCGGTCAGATTTTCTTTTGCTTGTGAGTACAAATGCAAGAGATGTAGATGTCGGTCTAAGAGTTCGACCTGCTTTGTGTGCCACGGTTCGCGTAGTTCACCCATTCCCGCCACCTCTTGAAGCAGTTCTTTTTCTTCTTGTATCCAAATTCCACTAAGATAGTATTCGAACTTGTATAAATTTTAAATTCATTTATTTCCTATACTTACAGTAGCTGTTGCGGGAATTGAAAGCATAATTTGCTCTCCGCCATGATCTCGTGAACGCATATGTCACCTCCCAGACCAGAATGGAACCTGTATGATAATAAACATTGGTATAACATCATATTGATCCAAATGCTTTATACCCCTTCAACTAAGAGTGCTAAGATATTTATGAAATTGTATAGACTAGATGGTGGAATATCGCTATCTTTAATATTTTAAGATTTGATTATCAACATGCATTCATTTCTTTAATATGAAAGAACTGACCTGTATGTTTGAACATGGGGATTTGCAAAAAGCAATTTAAGTTGACCTTGATGTGGGAGTTTCATTTTTGTTCCTAATCTTGGCGGCAGAGACTGTGACCTTCTATGGGAGAATATCTACGCAGTAAAACATAATGAATATAAATGAGTCTGGTATGGAGAACTACCCTTGTACAATTTCACTAATTTACATTAAATGCATAAAAAATCGAAATGCCATCGATTCTTTCTAAGATTTTGTTTTATGAATGTAAAAACTATTGTCATAATTTTTACAATTATCACTTCACCTGATTGTTGGCTGGTACATTTCTACAAGGAGTACTTTCTGTGCTGTTCCCTTTATCCTCTGCTTCTAAATTCCACACGTTGATCGTTAGAAAGCCTACCGTAGTGGCTTTAGCAGACTTCAAGGGTATTCTCAGTCTGTTGGATAATGAAAGAAAGAAACATGTAGAGGTAAAATTGGTTGATACTATAGCAAAGGAATCAATTCAAACTGTCTCATCACAACAAAGCAATAATCCGAATATAAACAGTTGAGAAACTTGCCGGGGTGTGTCCTGTACGGCACTAAAAGTAACAATAGCAGATCCGATCGGCGTAGCAGTCTGACTGACTCTTTCTCTAACATCGTAAGCAGTGATTCTCACTTTTGTCTCCGAAGTTAAACCATCGCTTGCTCGAAAGCTAACAGTTGTTAGAAATCCAGGATTGCTACTCCTCTGAAAAACCAAATGATATCCAGTTTAAGACCAGCAAATATACGTATAAAAAAGTATTCTTTTCATTCTTCTACAAAATACGAAAGATACATCTCACAATAATAAAACAAGTTGTTTCTATGCGAGGTATAAAGTATATGAAACACTGTTTACCTCGACTACTTCAGTTCTGGCATACTTAATCCACGTATTTGATCGATTTGCTTGAATATCAATTTCTAGCACGGGATTTGGGGGCTGACCGTGCCCATCACATAGCAGATTGTCACAAGCAAGTGATATTTCGCATACTGGTATTTCAGCAGGATCTGATATCAAAGAAAACAGATAAATATTCGATGCAGTTCGTTACTAGAGATAATTCGAATATATACAAGCTATTACAAAGTATATAAATTACCTGTTGTGATTCCTTGCTGAAGACGCATCATTTGAATGTCGGTGCCATGCTTATGACCACTACAGGCCTCTATTCGTTGATGCAGTGCTAGCAGTTGACTACGCATACACTCATAGCTGGCTAATTGGAGTGACTGAAGCCAGCCATCTCTCTCCTCTGTAGAATTCGCCCCTAACTGTTGGAATAGTCCGCCGTCGAACACTGTGGAAACAAGACATGTTTCCCAACGTTGAAAATTATATAAAACTGGAGAATATTTATGTATAGGGTTTCGTAAAACCTAGTTCTGGATATATTCGAATACTAGACTACAAATATTGAAGTCGATCGTAACTCACCTATGCTGAATCCATAAGGAATCTGATTTGTCGGTTGATCCACGCGAACGTTGCATTGTTCAAGAATGATAACTCCAAGAGGCTCCGACCATTGTTCTCTTGATTTGAAATAAAATAATAGATTTCCTCGGAGCCTGCACCACCGCTCAAGACTTGCTGTTGAAACAGAAGTGTAAAGCACAGTTAATTACAATACAAACTATACAGAGTTAATTGCGATGTTAAGTATACTTCAACTTTGGACAGAATAGTTCTGTGTTTCATAGATAATATTGAAACAAGTTATTTTACTAAGAGTTATCGCTATGAATCGGGAACAACTACTGTTACAACTTTTATTTTTGTTGAATTTGTCAAGACGATTGATATGACTAGTTACCATACACCAAAATTTTGTTTTCAAAATAGTTTTGAGATAGTTTTTACGAAAAATATGATTCTTACATGTTGAATTTTGCAACATTCTGAAATTTCATTTTTTATTAAAATTATAGATTGACTCCGTCGCTATAAAAAATTGATAATTACTCTCTACTTGAAATAGTGAAGGGATTTTAAGCGAATGACAAGTACTGGAAAACATTAATTACAATTATTCAATCTTTTACAGTCCACATGCGCTACTTTACTAACATCTACATGCATAAATATTTCCGATCAAGCAACTTGAATAAGAAGCTTATACACATGCAAATGATAAAATGTGGTAGCCGCTAAGTATTCGATTTGATTTTCATATGTATTATATTTGATGAATCAGTTACTATATGATAGCAGTTTGTTTGATCAGATGAACGAAATATCCATTTTCATATTACCTAATTTTTCAATTTAATTTTACATAAGGTAATTACGCATCATGAAGTCATAACAAGGTCGAAAATTTTTTCACGATAACATTACGATGAACTTTCATTTCCTTCTTGTTCCACTGAAAGTGGCAAGAAGCGAAGAGAATATGAAAACAAAGCTGTAATAAGCAGTATTAACTTGATCGAGTGCGATGTGCACAAGTGTACAACAGTTCATTTCACATTAATTGAAATACCTCAATATTGATTATCGCAATTTTCATAATTTAATGGAATAGATAATTGAATTCCATGAAACTGAAATAAGTAACTATTTTCGGCATTCGTTATACGAATCAGATGTGAAAAGACTGTTTATTCTAGTCTTAACAAAACTGGATGTTTCAATTGCAGAGTCAATTACGTGAGACAAATTGTCAAGTGATAAGTGTTGTTTTGAAAATACTGTAACCGTGTTATATAGGATCAGATGAGAGATGTGTTAGTGACATAAATTCTGGGCTAGGAATGTTTTAGGGTGGGAATCTGAAAGATGTAATGGTAAAATCCACTCGATGGTACCTTTACTTGTGCTGGCTGTTACACAACTGAGGTCTCGTAGAGTCTTACGTGTTTTTCCTTTTTGTCTTTTGCTCTCAAGCTTTTTACCTGTACCTGGAAATTGTATGGAGGTACAGGTAGTGATTAACCATGCACCTCTTTTTATAAGAAAGAATAGGGTAAAATATATCCTCAAGACGGAGGGCTATACCTGTAGAGTTGATCCTATTAAAGAAAAATAGTGAAGAGTTGGCAAATTTATTTGTGGTACTATTTCCCCAAAAGACACTGAATTCTAAAAACCATCCTATAAGCTATAGATGAATTTTATTTCTTTTTCTTCAAAATGATTGTTTAGAATGATCTTTCAAAAACGTGTAAAACTCTGTAGCTTATAATCTTAAAGATTGCAGATGCTTTTTAACAAAAAGGAAAATTCTGAAAAAATTATTTGTCCGGATGTAAGAAAAAGGAAACACTTATCAAAAATGAGGATCTGTTGGCGGGAGCAGAACAACCGTTTGAATAGTGTTTAGATGGAGAAAATTATAAATTCAGAAGTAGTTGAAAAGTGTTTTTATTTTAATTTTCCACTTTTTGGGGGATAATTTTTTGAAAGAAATAGTGCCACCACCACATTCAACAACCCTCCAGTATCAATATTTGATAAAGCCAGTTCTAGAGGTGTAGCCTCTCCCCTTAATTAGTTACTTAGATTAAATGTTGATTAAATTTCCAAAATTGTTAGTTGGTAGAATGAGTGTTACATTCCAACTAATTTTAGGTTTAATGAAATATAAATATAAGATGAAATGAAATGTACAATAACAATGAATGAATGAATTATTTCCAAACAAATTATGTATTCTGTTACCTAAGTAATGCTAAGAACGAAAGACTGAAGTTTGAATTTACGTAAATCATTCACACAATCTCACAAAATACTTTTGTCCAAATTGCTTGATTTCATTCAAGCTTGCCTTGTATTATTTGAGTAAGACTCACTATCCAATATATTCAGTTAACAAATATTGTTCCAACCATTACCTTGTGCATGTCGATCACTTATCTGATCTCTATTGTAATTTTGGTTCATAATATCAAAATGACGTTATCTAATTTTCTTGAGATTCATAGCTATCTGTTGTAAATGAATAACAAGCAGCATTTCGCTATATGAAATAAATAAAACTATCTTATTTTGCATCTACCGAATAAAACATGCGAAAACTTAACTTCAATTACAATGAACTGCCTTTGAAAATAGAAGTATTGTATGTAAATTGCATAAATTCAAATGACGATATGATTCATGAATACGAACCTGCCAGAAACTCGTTTTTAATATGTTAGCGCAGTTACAGTTAATACAATAACCAACTGTGGTAAAAAATGAATACATTATTTGCATAGGAGCTCAAGATTTGTAGAGACTTTCATGACTTTAAGTTTGAAATATATTATTGGAGAATTTCAGTCACGTAGTATTCAATGAAATTTTGTTGATATTAATAATTGATAAACAATTCTTCACAGCTTCGTATATGAGTAACATTTATATATATATATATATATATATATATATATATATATATATATATATAAATCTCTACACATATATATGCATGTTAATGTACAATGCAAATTTCTTTAACAGCTAAAATAGTGAAAAAAAAAAAAAATCGTTGATACCTGTAATAAATAAATATATAATATATAATATATGACAACATAGTAGAAGTAACATTCGTATCAGCCTAAAAACAGAAATAATGCACACGACGCCAGCATGCCTATTAATTCATACTATAGAATATTCATGTTAACTAATGAAGTATTTATTTTTATCGGCGTACTTAGAATATATCCTTGAATCTAACAAGAAATAGAAAAAAAAATAAATCTTACATGTTATTTTATTTCCGAATATCAAACATTTACAGTACAATTAGGGGGACGCTCATGCACATATCTATATAAACTATATAAATATTATTATAAATAACATTAATCTGCATAACATTTGTTGTTTTAATTTAAATGCGCCAACTATTATATTAGGACTCACTCTCTGTTCTACGAAAGAAACCTTCTTGCCGTTCTCGTACGTATAAGATCCCTTCCTTTTCAAATTTTTGTGAAGGCTGAGTGGCCAACGTCATTAATTCTTGTTTATTAAAACGCATCTTTTTTTCTCTCTCAAATGTTTTACAACATCTTTAGCGATCTCCTCCAGGAAGGTCTACTTTCAAATTTACTAAAAAATGAGAGAAAAAATTTACTGATTGTATTCATCGAAAATTAGCTGACAAAATAAAAAAAAAAAAAACGTGTATCAATTATGAGAGAAAATTCGTGATTTTGACAAAACGTTTCGTCTAATTGTTGACGAGTAAAGATATTAAAAAAAAAAAATTGAAAAATCGGTATCGCAAAATTTTGCATTGTTGATTTAGAATTGAAATTATGTCAACTTGAGAATTTGACGTATTATTTTTTGTATTCTATTTACTATTATGACAGTTGTAACGTTTATAATAAAATATTATATGAATATTAGACGAAGTAATTTAGGGCATATGATATAATGAATGATATAAAAGTTAGAAAATTATATTGTACTTGTCAAAGAAGTGACAAGTTTACCTTATATCTATATAAAGAAACATCGATGATGTAGGTGATATCATCACTTCATTTAATACCTAACCCAGGCTTGAACTATTAACGAGAAAAACATACGACTCACTTTTTGTAATTCATTTTGTAGATAAATGAATAAACACTAACCGAAAAGCCATCTCTAAACATTGCAAGTGACGTATGATATAAATCAGTGAATCTAAAATAAGGTAAATGAGAAATACCACTACGTAAGAAATTGATCGGTCATAATGTTACCGGATAGTCAAGATCAACGTCAACGTTAACGTTTATGAGCCATTTGCAACACCAACGTTTTCATTGGGACGGGCTGCTGGGAACTAGGACTGCTAGGTGGCAGCAGGAGCAGGTAGAGTCTTAATGGTCACGTGGTTTCTCGCCTTACGTCACGACCAGACATCACTTCGTTTACGCGCGAATATTTGAATATCAGTCTTTTCTTTAATTCGTGATTAAATAATCCAGAATAATTATAAACAGTTCGAACATTTCGCCACAAACTTTTTTATTCATTGAAATAATATATACGGAACACTCGCAAGCAGGAAACCATAAATTTGGCACTTCGAGGGGATTTCATACAGATGATTTGACAAAAATCGATAAGTCACTTGTACATGGGAATAGAGGCTCTAAATTTGAAAAATCTGTGCTAATCTTTTGAAACTACATCTACAAATGAGATTGAAAAATCTGAATCAAAAACCTCAATATCTATGACACGATGAGCATTTTGATTATAATTCAAATATCGAGTTTTTGAATCGAGGTTACTTGTGTTACAAATCTCAAGTTATTTAGTTTGAAATTTTATAGCTGATTCGAGAGGCAAGATGTCAGCGTATTCCTAAAAATAGGGCTCTTCTCAGACAGTTGGTAGCCACAATTTACCTATTTCATAATATCCGGAAATTGGGACGTGGACGTGTTATTGTAATTTAATCCTAATACACAACATGCTTTTAGAGTGATTCAGACTTTAATTATTGACAATTGAATAGACGTGGGGAATCATGGAATTATCTGTGCTCATGTATACATTTCTGGAAGCATCGAAAACCTCTTTGGTAAATTTCAAAGTAGTATTTATAATAGAATCTATCATGTTTCACATGCGTGGTAAACGCAATCCTACGCTAGTGGAGAAAATGAACGGATGTGTATTTCGCGCATTCGCATATCCCTTGTCAAAGATTCAAGTAATCCGATTGGTCCAGAGCGCTACATTTTAGCGCACACAATATTCGCGCCAAAATCAAAGCGAGATTTAAATTCAAATTTGAGATGCATTAAACTCCACTAGTGTAAACTGAACCAAACTACTTACGAGTAGACGGTTCTCTGTAATACCGTTAATACTGAAGTCCTGATTTCATTATTAACCGTCTTTTTATACTCCCAGAATAATTTAGATCAGTATGATACTGTAAGAGTGATAATGGGCAATCCAACATGCGATTTAGATTCCGCAGTATGTGCCCTTGTATACGCTTTTCATAATCACACAGATGCTCAAGCAAAAAACGAAAATATAACCACGATCCCCTTATTCAATATACCTAAGAGTGAATTTCGTTTAAAAACCGAAGTTCTTCACTATTTTCAAATACACAGTATTCCATCCGATCTATTGACCTTTAGGTAAGTTTGAAGAAACGGGTGCAACAAATCCACGTTTATTCTATAAGAAAAAAAAAAAAAATATCTTTAAATGCAACTCAACTTGTTACAGAGACCAAATAGATCTTAAGACTCTTGGCAATGAAGGAAAATTAGAAATTATATTGGTAGACCATCATACTTTACCTGAGGAAGATCGGAGCCTTGTTAATTCAGTTGTAGAGATTATTGATCATAGACCACTTGACCAAGCATGGCTATGGCCAGAGAGACTTACTAATATAGAATTAGTTGGCAGTTGTGCAAGTCTAATCGCTAAAAAATGTATAGAAAAAAAATCTATAATTCTAGATCGTCTTGTTTGCAGTCTACTAAGGGGTAGGTTATTTATTTTTATTAATGAATGGTATTGTATCGAACTGAAACAAACTTATCAAGTTCTGAACGAATTATTTTTCCGTTTCTAATAGGTGCAATCTTGATAGATACTGCCAACTTTTCTAAGACAGCCAACAAGGCTACTTCCACTGATGTAGAAGTTATCCAGAAACTTGAAATGATCGGCTCCATTACTTCTAACAGAGATGAAGAATACCAAAAACTTATTTTCGCTAAGACAGATATCAGTAGTCTTTCGCCCAGTGATTTACTAATCAAAGATCTTAAAATTGCTAATGGTATACCGATGCCAGGACTTCCACTTTTGGTGCAGGTATAAAAATAGTCGTTTCGAATAATTATCTAAACACGTTATCATCATAATGAAATGCTAATTTTAGGATTTTCTGACCATGGATGGGGCCTTTGAGGCACTAACTAGATTCACAATGCAACATAACAGCTCGGTCACAGTTGTGATGGGTTTAAGTTTCGTAAATAATACAATAACGAGGGATATAGCTATTTTTTCATTGAACCCTGATGAACTACATAGCAGGGCAAGTCCATCGAAAATTCTATGAACAAATATATTTTCGCAATTTTATATTCGTGCTAATATTTAGAGAGATCTATTATTTATTTACAGATTTTGGAGAAGTTAACGACGAGTACCAATCCTTCATTGAATTTAACCGAAGTGGAAACATTTTCGAACCGTAGTGAATATAATTGCGTTTTACTTAAACTGGGAAACTTACAAGCATCAAGAAAACAAGTGTTACCGATTATTGCAAGCATAACCATTGATTGAACGTGATGATTGAATGATTGAATAATTGTTCCTATGATGATGGTGAATAAAATTCGAAAAATAAATACAAAATACAAAAAACTGCAAATTTTTTGTTCCTATAATATTACGTTGTTGTATTATGCAAAACGTTACAATAAATTGTTTTGGAAAAAAAAAAAAAATTCTTTTCATTTTCCTGATGAATCCTAATAATTAATCGCGTCATTAATCGAATGAAAAAACCGTTGAGAATACAGGTAAAAATATATATTTTTTTTTTCCGACCCTAAAAGCACCATCTGTCCAACTAATTAAATTGACTTCGTGCTCCCACGCTATATTTGCGATCGTGTTCCACCCTGGGGATATCCCAGACGGATATAGCGGTCATGAAAAATTAAGAAAATTCAAATTTCCCCTGGGACATCGGTATACATTACATTTCTTGTTTCTACATTTATATCGTCAGATTCTACATTCGTTACAATATATAAAAATGATAATCGTTTTTGAAATTGGAGATAAACATATATGAAAAATATTCAGCGATTGCGTAGATGCAAGATCAATTATAATATTTGTCTTAATCAGTTCGTCACACCTTAGCAAATAATCACTACTTAGAGAGACAATTAGACATGCATACATACACGTATATATAGGCGTATAAATATAGAGAAAATTTCCACTGAAACGTTAAAAGAAGGATACAGCGAAGTGGGACAAAGTATATTTAATGGCAAAGGGGTGGTTAGAAACAGGGAGGAATATGGGAAAAGCTGAAACGGTAATAATATGACTTGGTCGCAGGTGCCTGCCTGCGGCCCGCGTCGTCGTCGTCGTATGTGAATGGATATTATTGCAAGGGTAAAACAAGGGTTAGAAGGCGGACGCGTCTGCGCTTCTGAGGTAATACTACCACCACCACTAACGCTGCGGCACGCTTGGGTTTAGCCCGGGTGGGAAATGTGATGGGATGGATGCTGGGTCCAGGCCCCCGTGCGTATCAGTGTGCATCGGAAACAACCCCTCTGAATAACATATCCTTCACAACACAACATATCAACGAACAGAACCCACTTCTACAATCTATCTCTCTATATATACATATCGGTATATAAGGTGAAGATAATTCTGTTAAAAAATATATATAAATACTCGGTACATCATAATTATGATTTTATGAGTCAAAAATATCAAATCCTCGTATAAGTGATTTAACATTATGTTTGACTTAGATTAGTCGTCGAATTAAGAAAACGTGACTTTTATCAAAGGATCAGTGATCAGTGAATTTTATTAATCAAGAGGCTAATCCCACAGTATGGTGAGTCTATAGAAAGGTGTCATTATTCCATTGATTATCATTAGATTTTATTTTATTTAATATCGTTAAATCGCAACGATTTTATTTTTATATTCACTACAGCTAATTTTATATCTTGATGTTAATAATTATAATATTCTTTCGAGATAAATCTGTGATCACCATGTGTTATTTAAATCAAAACTATACCAGGATTTATTATATCAATTAACATTTCGACCACTCGGCACGTCTTTAGTTAATTATATTGACACGCTATATCATAAAACGACGCGAAACTACGACTTGTTTCTTCAGTGATAAATTTTTGCAAATTTTTGCAAATTTTTTTTTTATCTGTTACTCAACAAACCAGAAAGTATCGCATATTATTTTGTACACCTAGTAATAATTAATCTCTATACACATCTATATTATAATGAATTATGAATATTTTTCGTAAATAATTATTTCACACCTATAGCTGTATAATTGTTTTAAATAATATATATTTTCACACCGTTTTCAACGTGCGTCAAATTATCTTTTTTGGCAAGAAAATGAAATATCCGATCACTGTTACAAGATTCCTTTAAGCTGAACACCCTAAGGAAATGTAGATCTCCGTTGCTTGGCGATATGGCTTTATACCCCCGCCTGAATATCATACTGCACCCTCGCAGAATGACACGGCGACAAAATTATACCAGGGGAATGTATAAACGTCGATGTGTACCTTTTTTTTTTTTTTTTGCGTTCTTTTTTCTACGATATTAAAAAAATCACAGAAATTTTTCATTCGATTCGAAATTTCGCTATCATCGAATGGAAAAAAATTTCTGTAATATTATTTATCTGCGTTTATTTTAGGAGGGGGCAGGAGGGCAGGGGGTCTAAGTACAACACGGGCGTTGACATTTTACAATCCGCAAATACGTTGTAGGCAAACCCTAAATTTCTGCCTAATGTCTCGCGCCACGTGTCGTATAAGCAATCTTTTCTCTACCCATCATTGACACAGCACGCATGTTTAATATATTATACTGACTAGATTATATACGGTTGAAGTATAAAGTTAGAAATGAAATTTGGAGGGGGGGGGGGGGCAGAAAAACTATTTCCTCTTATGAGAAAAATAATTGCAAATTTCAGCGATGTAATTGACAATTACAAGTAACTACCCCCACGTTTATCATGCTAAGGAATATACTGTGTATATCTATATAATATGTGAATCATTAAATAATTGGGCTTTTCCATTATCGCTTGTGCTATTTATACTATGTACTTCACAATGGGCTTAGCCCCCCTTTCCCCTCCCCCCTGCCCCCCCCCCCCCCCCCCCCCCCCGGGAAAGTGGCGGTATATAGATATATGTACATATGTTTGAAAATAAAGCATTGTTTGCGCAAAGGTCATGTGTATATGGTATACAGCAAGATACATATATATATATATATATATGTATTGTATATCCTACCCAACCTAACGTCACCTAACTCAGGTACGATCAATGCGTTAGGAGTAAATCATTTCATTGGCCAGCCATTCCGCTAGTAGTAGCGGCTAACAAAGACCAGCCAAAAGGGAGCGGTGAGAGTGCCCAGGCAACACTGGACTCGACATACGTTATCCGTGATGAAAGAGCATACGTTTTAGGTGCTACCACTCACGACGACTTTTCCTTACAGGTTTCTAGTATATAATACGTAACTTCATGCTGGGGTGAATAAGACGAGGGTATTTTTCCTCTTCTCTCAGTATATATGTGGCGAATGAAGGACCCCTTTTAATGGATTGCATTTAAATTGAATTTCACGAAACTTACGATTAGAAGAAGAAAAAATGTCGACTCAAAGTCGTGAGCGGAAAATCTTTTCCAAAATTCTATATCATCTCACACGAGTATTTATAGTTTCACACACTATTATAGATTTCAAATTTAAATGTATATTTTTTGGGAATTGTTTTTTCAATTTTTTTTTCATTAATTTGCTAAATATGGTATCGCAATGAATTATTTAACTAAAAGAATACAAAAATACATATGTGATGTGCAATTTCCATTTAAAAGTCTGTATGTTTAATATGGCTATCATTAAAAAGGAGGGGTGAGATAAAGATATGGATCTCTCGTATAGCCGGTTATTTGAGAAAGACCTCCGCATTGATGGGGCATGTCACAGCAAATATCATCAACCCTGCAACACTCCATCCCCGCTATCTTGCTGAATATGCAGATTTTGAGCGGGACGAAATTAACTTCGTTAGGACAGATTGCCCGTGAATAATTTCATCGCCTATTCAACGGCATGATAACTTTGTTGGCATATGCCCATTGTTCTTGTTCAAGATTCGTGGTAGGAGGTATAGAATTCTACTTGGTGTCCGCTAAGAGATTAGTTATATTTTATTTTATTTTATTTTATTTATTTATTTATTTATTTATTTTTTCTGTCAACTCAGAAAGTAGCTAAGCGCTAAAATAATCGCCTTGAATAGCGAGGGTTGCGGAGTCACGCATCAGGCGACGGTATTTATGCGGAAACGCGCGCGGCACGTGTTGCGTGAAGTTTTCCGACGCATCGTGACAAAGCAAAAATTCACTCCGCACCATTGCGGCCGCGGTGGGTGAAAAGTGCGAAATTGCTTTTACGAAATCTCGTTTACTACCAAGGCTTTCCGTTAATAGAATTTCTCACAGTTTTCCCGGACTTGTTTTCCCTGAGTTCTTTTACCAAGTGATCTTTCTCTTTTTAGCACATCACACCTGCAGTCTTTTTCGCAAACTTTAACCACCGACCATACGGCGCAAATATAATACGTATTTTATCATTTTCTTTTTTCTTTTTTATTCATCTTTACGCAATTTAATATAAGAGACACATTTTTGACAAATAAAATTGATTACCAAACTACGTCATCGTGCCCCGTAAGATTTAATTAATGTCACGACCCTCTGATCAAGCGTTGATGTAAGTCTGCAGGTGTGCGGAAAGCGGATGACACAGACGCCCATCATCGGATTCGCAATAATCAAGCTAGATAATTATATTGAAGTTTTTCATCTGTCGTTTGCTACATTAAATTCGAAAGACAGTTTCAAGGGGTTGAGGGGTGAAGAGAAATAGCATGAAGTGAAGTGGAGGGCGTAAAATAGTAGAACGAGGGTTGTCGGTGGAGTTGGGGTCGAGGGAGACCAAAATCCAACAGGCAACAGCCAACAGCCAACAGGACATTGTGGACATCGTGGACATTGCGGGAGCTTTGTAGACACCCTGTATATTGCGTATTGATCGTTGTCCTTTACTTGTTGCGCAGGCACACTCACTCCTGCTTTTGCTACCGGGAGGATTGCCGGCTATCCCCCACACTTGCGCATGGTTCTATTTCTATACATGGACCGATGTAATTAAGATTCGGAATCAAACAAGGGACCCGCGGCAGAGACCATAGAAGCCCATTAAGCACTGTGACGATACCTACCGTATCCCCTGACAAATTCAACTTTGAGCTTGATCCCGAATTTTCATAGTTTTCGCGTTTTTAGAGAAAGAAACAAAAAAAAAAAGAAGGAGGTTCGTTTTTGTCCTCTCAGCAAACTTTTCTGATGTAAAATTAAATTCAAATACTTTATACACATCGAGGAACACATGACGGAAACCCGTTGAATCGGTTTATCGATGAATTTTCAAGAAATTTGAATCGCGATGTTTACGACGTTAGTCAAGCTTTAGATCAAAAGATGCTCCATGATTAGTTATTTATTTATTCTTGTAGAAAAAAAAGGGGAAAGAAAGTCGATGAAAAAATATGGGCTTAACTGATCACGAGTTTTTTTTTTTATAAATATTATGTTTGTGAAGTATAATTAAGGGCTTTGACTACATTAAGGTATACCTGTGGTTAAAGGATTAAAGGAATTCAATATCTGCTAGCTAATCTTGACATGATCCACGTCTGAAACAACCGTTATGGCTAATTGCAACAAAAAAAATAAAAAATAAAATCGTTCTCGCAATATTTCACAGTGTCTAACGTAAGAAGTTACCCTGTGTTCTTTGATCCTTGAAATATCATTGATTAGAGAGCTGCGTCGGCTGCAAAGGTACTATAGCTCTGTATATAAAAAAAAATTATGGAAAAACCGCAAAAAACAGAGAAAAAACAAATAAAAATGAACGGACGATGTTCCGAATTCGTTTGAGACGAATTCGAATTTTCAGAATCGTTCAAGTATAGAAAATTAAAATTCCGAAAGCTCGGAATGCAGACGTCTAAAAACTCCGAAAGTCTATACACCCGAAAGTTCAAAGATAAGAAAATTTCGGTCTATTTCTAAGGATGAGATAACAAAAAATAGTTCATTCTGATCAAGATTCCTTTCACGAAAATCTATTTTATCTACTTTAATCGATGACTTCGAGTTATCAAACACCGAATGAATTTCAAACTTTAGCTTCCAGAATTTTGAACCTTTGGTGTTCTTCGTTTCAAAGTTTTTTTAGGATCTTATCTTTTCTGAATATTGTGAATCGGTAATATTGAAATCCGAATTTTTTACCGTTCGGTAATTTTCGAAATTCGGAACTCCAGCCCTCGCTAATTTCGATATTAATAATAATTGAAAATTTTCTATATAGTTGATGTAAGTATTTGAAAAATCTGTTTCCAGGATGAAATAACGTGGAGGAATGTGACGACCATAATATAGAGATTATCATGAACTTGACAAAGCATTTCAATAATGCTGTTGGATATCGCGTAACATATCATGGAAGTCATAGGTCTATTCATAAGAGTACTCATTATCGTGGCTTGTTACACGGGGGAGCCAATTAAATATGTTTTTGGTGAGTTTTATTTGTAATCGTCTAATTAGTGACTGAAAAAATGTATAACGAATAAGTGCTGAGTTTTCTAAAAATAAAATAAAATAAAATAAAATAAAATAAAATAAAATAAAAATAAATAAATAAAACAAATAAACCTTATCAACTTTTCATCTCCAATTAAATACTTGGAACTTTAATAAGCTATTCAAACCAATTCAGAGAGCAATTAGTATATTATACTTGTACAAATATTTGAAGAAAAATATTCACTCAGTTACTGCAGGATATTTCTATAATAAATGTAAACGTGCGAGAGACCTGCGTACGTCTATATAATATAACATAACCGGAATACTAAAGAAAGGTGTATATATATGATTTCAGGGCAATGTATCGTTCCTCTCGGCATGGAAGAGGGAAAGATTCCAGACAATGCGATTACGGCATCCTCCAGTTACGAAATGAAATCCGTTGGTCCCCAAAACGCTAGGTTTGTAATATCAGGAGTTTTATTATTCTACTGGAATGTCATATACATGAACGATATCGTGTATCCCTTATCTCGATAAGTAAGAACAATATTTTTCTTCTTTTCCTCTTTCTTCTTCTTCCTTTTCATCCCCCCTGAACCCTCGTTGAACAATTATTCGAGTCATAAGTAACCAGAAAAGCACAATTCGAGACTTTTTACTTTTACGTACGCTCACCACGTGGCAGACAACCGATACGAGTGCGAAATTTAAAAAATTAGAAAAAATACTCCAAAAAATTGGTATCTTTATAAAGTCTTGTCTGAGGTTGGGTAAAGAGAGATGGGAATCCCCTTATATAATCCGAAGAATTTCATTTCGTATTTATTTGTATTATGAATGCGTGGTATAAATAATCAAGAACGTGGTAATACAATTCCTCAGAATACGTCAGGAAAAAAATGGGGGAGCCTGGTGTCCAAAGGCTCAGATTAGCAGTGATATTCGAGAATATTTGGAAGTGGATCTTACGAGAAATCACCTCATTACATGGACTGAAACACAAGGTAGATTTGGTAATGGTCAAGGCCAAGAATACGCGGAAACATTTTTCCTGGAATATTGGCGTGACTTGAAATGGCATCAATATAAAACCATAAAGGGTGATAAGGTGGGTCGATCATTACCAGACTCGATTACCTCATGTACTAATAATATTGATCCTCGATTTAAATCGTGGTTAATTCGCAGGTACTTCGTGGTAACAGCAATACATATTTAGTCGAGCGTCAAAAATTGGATTTACCATTTGTTGCAAGCAGAGTCCGATTTGTTCCGTACAGTCAACATCCACGAACAGTTTGCATGCGGGTTGAAATTTACGGTTGCTTATGGGAGCGTTAGTAAAAAAGATCTACATTCGAAAAGCCTTTTTTATATCCTAAATCTTCTTCGTTTAAAAAAAAAAATAAATCAAAATTTTTTACCGCAGAACAAATCGCTAAATATTCAGCCCCGAAGGGTCAGACTTTTGGACCTATAGGCCGCAACGTCGAAGACTCATCTTACGATGGTAACGAAAATGGAAGTCTTATGGTTGATGGGCTAGGACAGCTAACTGACGGTATATACGGAGATGACCTAAACATAATAACAAGTACTTCAACGAATTGGGTTGGATGGAGTAATCTCGGATCTGTTGAGCTTCTTTTCGAATTCTACAACGTCAGAGAATTTGAAAACTGCACAATTCACATAGCGAATTTGCCGAATCGAAATATCGAGGTAAAAATTGATTCGATTTTTTTTTTTAACCACATAGTATAAATTTATCGATATATTTAATATGCCTGACTGAAATATTCCAGATTTTCTCTTCTGCATATATTTGGTTTTCATTCGATGGTAAACAATACCACCAAACACCGGAAAAGTTTAAGGTAGTCGACGAAGTTAAAACGACTACGAAAAGTATATCAATACCATTGCAATCAAGGATAGGCCGTTTTGTAAAAGTTGAACTTATCCCAAAAGTTAAATGGCTACTTATAAGCGAAGTCACATTCGATTCTGGTAAGAGAAAATTACTTTTATATAATCTGGGCATGAATAAAGTAAAAATATTATCGTATAATTCTGTTCATAAAAATGAGTGATAGGTAATTTATAAGCCATTTTTGTCTTTTTACAGTTCCAGGTACAAAAAATCTGTCGGACGAATCATCGGATCAATTTTATCGCGCTTGTCATAAAAATAATGAAACCGAATCTAACGATCGTGACGAATCGAATCCAAATTACAACGAAACTATTTATGAATTAAATACTAATTTAACACCTGACGCATTTCCCGTTAGCAATTCGCAAACCTATATTGGATTAGTGAGCGGAGTTCTTACAGTAACTGCTCTTTTATTAACATGTACGATTTTTTTGATGAAACAAAGAGGACGTAACAAGGTAGCGCTTCTGCAAAAGCACACTGCCTTATTATGCAGATCACCAACACCCGGAATCACGATTAATATGAAAGACATTAAAATGCCTCCACCCATAATCGTCAATGGATTATCCCAGTCTAGACTATCTTTAAAAAGTAAAACGCTATCGGCTGACAGTCACAGTCTCCGAAATGAAGACACATTGGGAAGTGAATATGAAAAATGTAGCGTCTACGAAAGAACTTATAAACTTTACTCTAAAGAAAATCTTGGATACGAACCTCATACGCATAAAAGCGATCGCGTTTCTAGTTGTAAAAGTGAATATTCAGGTATGAATATCAAATTAATATGAAAATTTTAAATATACTACGTTATTTCAAATCGTTACTCATCCAAAACTTCTATATCTTAGAATTTCTTAATTAGCAAGTATTTGCAATGTGTGCTGAGATAGAATTTTTTTAAAAACACAATTCCTTTCCTTTTTTTGCAGATTTTACAAGCGATAGCTGCTGCGATGATAAGATCATAGATCGTTCAGTACTAACTCCGTTTCCTGTTAAAAGACTTAGCCATACTTCGTCTAAAACTAATCATCAAATTTACGAAGGATACTACGCGGCAACTGATATTTTGACGGTGAGAAATTACGATTTACATGTTTGCATATGTTTCCACACGTTATTTATTAATATATATATATTATTGTAAATGAAATTTCAGATCAATAGAAGAGAACAGCAAAGCAACTCAAATTTATTTACATCTTTACAAATCGAGGATGCAATACACCCATCGCATGTTGCTAACTCCTACAACCTCCACTATATCTCGAGACACAGATTGAGAATTTTGCATAAACTAGGAGAAGGAAGCTTCGGACTGGTAACAGCTTATCAAATACATGAGACCCTCTTAGATAGAAATAACGCTTATACAGATACACACTTTTTCTGGTTTTTAGGGCTCGATAAGCCTGAATAGCTTACGCATTTCCCTATTTGAAGAAATAATAAATAAAATAAGAATTGTTATAACGAATAATTAAAAAGCAATTACTTATTTCAAGGTACATTTGTGTGAAGCTAAAGGTATCCAAAGCCCAGATTCAAATACAATACGCAACAGGCAGATTGTCATAGTGCGATCTCTTTGGCGTGGCGTTACAGACTCGCTAAGGTATAACATTAGTTTATAAAACCTTAGATTAAATAAATAAATGTTTTTTATATTTTTTCTTTTTCAAAGTTTAAAGTCTTCAAGAAATTTCTCATTTCTTATCTCATGTACGTATATAAATGAGAAAATAATATTTCAGAAAACATTTCATGAACGACATGTACTCGTTGGCAATGATTCGCGACGTAAATATAGCTCGAATCATAGCCCTCGTCGAGGAAGAACCATTCGGAGCAATTTTTGAATATGGAGAGCTAGGGGATCTTCCAACTTTTATAAAAACTCATGAAAAATCAAGCGATCACATGCCGTTAAGGTATTTGTTATATTATGAAATTTTCCCAAAATTCGTAATATACGAACAATAATTAATATGGACTTTATTATCTAAAAGAATCTCTGTATTTTTTTTTTTTTTTTTTCCCCCGTTTTCCTTCATTTTAGCTACGGATGCCTATTAAATTTCGTGACGCAGATTGCATCAGGAATGAAATATCTAGAGAGTCTAAATATTCCACACCGTGATTTGGCAGCTAGGTAAATTCGGAGAAAATGATAATCGATATTACACTATAAACCTTATTCAAAAACTAATCATTTTCATTTTCGATTTATTTCCCACAGAAATTGTGTCGTAAGCAAAAATATGACCATCAAAGTATCAGACCACGCGATGTATTGTAACAAATATGATCACGAATATTACATGAATGACTGTTATACAAGAGTACCCCTTCGTTGGATGGCGTGGGAGGCAATTTTACTGGTATGTATATTACATACGATTCATTAAATCTAACATGATATAAAAACTACAACGATTATATCCGATAATTTAATGAAAAAATAATCATCATAGCTTTAATGTATATAATCAACGTACCATTCAGAGAAGCGGGGTTAACCTGCAGCTAATCCATGTTTCTTCAGAACTTTTCTATCATGTATAAAACGTTCTTCGAAAATTTGAAGAAATTGGAGGATTCTTTTTAAGAAAAACTTCACCGAAATAAGCACTGTGAATCATCGCGTTAACCTGATACCAGCTGTGTACCGATTTTTAGCAGTAACAATAGCACGGACACAATTCACATGAATATATTATCACTTTGTTATATTACTTAATGTTTGAGATAAAGCTAAACACGGTTATATTATCTATAATATCACTCACTGTAAACTTATTGCTTTCGTTTTTATACGGTTAACACTTGGCTATACGTATCTCCGCGCCGGTAAGCTCGACGTGTTTGATTCTGACCGGTATAGGGACGCGCGATACTTTGCGATTAATCGAAAGTGCAGATGTTTTTTTCCAAGTTATCGATTTTCATGATCGATTTTTTTTATAGACATCGATTATATCAGTATCGATTATTTTCTGAACATCGCGCATCCCTAGATAGGTACGAAGTTGGCAACACAGTCTTTTGTCTCTTTCTATTATTGGTGGTTAGATAGAGAAAGAAAGAGACAGAAGACTGTGGGGCCAAATTCATATCGGTCAGAATCGAACACGCTTTGTGTTTGTTGGATAAACGATTCTGTTGCTATATTCATGCATGAAATGCCAACCTCGTTTTTTTTTAAATTTATTTATTTATTTTATAATACGCCTAGCAGCGCCGCCGAACTGACATATTTGGGATGACATTTTCGAACATGCGTATCAACAATACAAGCCTAATTCTTATGTACTTGCGAAAGTTATTAATTCTTTTATAAAAATTGATCGATGAATGCGGGTATAATCATCTTTATATCAGTATAAAGAATTCGATTATTGTGGACGAAATATTAATCATAATGCATAAAATATATTACAGAGAAAACAAACTTGCCGATCTGATGTTTGGTCCTATGCAGTAACTGTGTGGGAAATTTTGATGAGCTGTGCCGAAGTACCATATTCTGATTTAACGCCAGAACAAGTTTTAGAAAATTATAGCAGATGGTACCATTGTGAAACAACGGAGAAAAATCAACCTCGTATTCTTCCGCAACCACTACCATGTTCCACTGATTTATATCATATGATGACTAAGTGTTGGAGTAAACGTGCGGATGATAGGCCCACTTTTGAAGAAATTTATCTCTTCTTGAAGAGATTGAGTTTCGATTGAAATGTTGTTAGCACTGCAGCGTGGACCAAATCAATTACAATCAGCTGAGCATCCGCTGTTAACATGTCTTGGATGCTCTAGCCACTAACTTATGCTCAACTAGATTATATCTTGATCTTCTAAGTATAATTTTAAGATATGTTTAAGAATTTTTATATTCAATGTCAATATTATTCATTTATCACAAAATTGAACAACACAAAGAAGATAAAAGAAAAAAAGCACTAAGATTTATATTATCAGCTTATGTGAGTTTGGTAGAATTTTAAGCTGTAAGATGACTAAAATTGGCTAATCATGATTTTATTATTAATGTAATAACATATTATATATTCAAAGACTCAAGAAAATTGGTATAATCTATTTTTTGGCATTGAAATCTGTGTGTATGCTTATTAGAGGCATATCACAATGATATCTTTGCCACAATTGATGTTTCCATTCAGATATAAGATAATTGAAACAGATTTTGACCAAACCTCCCCAAACTATTATAAATCATTGAACAAACTTCGAACTTTCATACGTGTAACATATATTCTTATTTCGATTTTAAACGCACACACACACACACACACACACGCATATATATATGATATAGTATAAATTTTATAACTGAATTAAAAGTTTTATCAGCACACTTTTACGAGTGACTCAATGCATCGCATGGTAGGGGTGAAACGATAACTAACAGCTTTACGCATAATTCCTTGTAAAAATGTATAAAAGAAAAAGTAAAGAAACTGAATCAGTACATGTAGAAATACTGGAAAACATTCAAACCGGTATCGAAATATAAAAACTGTAAAACCCAAATAATTACATTCCTGCTTTGATCTTAAATCAATAACTTTTGAAAATGAAAGATATACATATCAGCAATAATGATTGACGAATGTACGTTATGTTATGATAGCAATATTGGTTTGTTTGTGGGATAGTTAACGAAATTAGTCTCTATAAAAATGCATTTAAAATTTGAAATATCCTATCTTTTTTGATGAACCGAATTGCCATAACAGTATCAAAACTTGAAACAAAGGGAGTCTGCAATATTGCTTTACAAGTCGATTGAAAAAAGTGTTTTCTAATTATTATAGGATATTCGATATCATTAAGGGTTCTCTAAGATCGAATATACTTACTATATTATATTCTGTACAACAAATGAAACATGATTTATCAAATTGTTTTAATGTACACACCTAATTAACGATTATCCTCACCAATTTCTATCGAAAAATTCGTAATTATATATAAATATATAATACATATATATATATATACAGTGAATATTCGTATCTCTGGGTCACTTGTTGATGCTTGACAATGAATTGAACACACATTCATTCAACAAGTGACCCGCAGATACGAATAATCACTGTATATACTATATATATATATATGTACAACTGTAATCGAACTTTGTAATATGAATTCTCATATCCAATTAAAAATTATATTCTTCATATTTCCAGTGTTATAATCAATAAAAATTGTTATACAGTGTATCCGAGCCGTTTACTGATAATTACTATGCATTTATACTGTGAAAGAGAATTATACAAATGATACCTAACGTTGAGCGTTGATGAATGAATTTTGCTAAGTAAACAAAATTAATGAGGATTTAAAGTTTACTGAATACTAAATACTAAATGTACCTATACATACATATTTACAATTTCTTACATTCGACTAATTCAGATGACGAGAGGAACAATGTTCATTTCTTTGTGGAATTCTGAAAGTGGCTGCTCCCAGCGTTCTTCAAAATAAACACCAAGTAGAAATCGAGATTGTGAGCCTGTACTCAGTGCCCAAGGCAGATAATGATCAGTGTACATTTTCCTTTGCCTAGAATCATATCAATGAAAATCTTACACTTTGCACAACATGTAATCATTACCAATTATTACTGATTACTAGACGTAATTCGCAGCTACTCGTTATTTTCGTGATCAAATTGATTGAAATTTCAAACTATAATCAAGAAAACTTGAGGCTTTTCTCTAAAGGTATAAGATTTGGAGTCGGAAACAAATGAAAACGGAATACTGTGATTCTGGTGAAGTTTTGGAATTGTAGTTTGATATTGTCTTCACCTAGGACGTAGTCGCATCGCTCCAAATAATGCTCCTGATATGCACATAGGAAGATGTGTTTGGAGAGCTTCTACCCATTTGACAGTAACTTCGCCGAGCATAGTAGTAGGCATAGACAATGCAGCGTGGTAAATGTCGTGTACCTCTCTATACCTTTGCATCACATATGCAAGTTCCACATCGTCAACGAATTTCACATCAGCCCTGGAGTCCGGAGTAACTTCCTGCAGATAAATTCTGCTCTTAATTCTCTCGTCATTTGTGTTTAGACATTACTAAATGATGTAAAATAGTTCCTCAATTCATGACCCGAAAAGTTTACTCAAATTTATAATCAGTGATCAATTAGTGATAATTACAATAAAAGAAAAGCCACAGCCTGGTAGAAAAACAGATATCATAAGTCTGGATAAAATTCTTATCAGATCGTTATCAGTGGTGTTTGATACATTTTTAAGTAATTGTTCTTACGTTATCCTCCAAGAAATTATAATAACATTTCCCAAGCGTTCCATCGGGCAAACGCTTGAGAGACGAGAGATCAATTGTTGATGAATTTATGCGAGGCCTCTGATCTAGTATACGTTGGCTTTCGGGGGAAGACTGCATCTGTTGTAAGCAATGAACTAAAGCATTTTGCCCCGTTGTTTCACCTAGGCAGGCAATCATATCACCACGAAATGGGTTTGCCAATGATATAGCAGCTGCACCAGCGGATAGCACCACACGTTGTAGAATAGACAATTGTACATGGTTTCTTGTAAAATCCTCCGCAAAAGCTTCACAAGTTGACAATCCTCGCACAGTGAATCTGTCTGCAACCGATCGAGGAAAGTAATCTTGAGGTATTTTTATGCGAGGAATATAAGTTTATTTTTGTACAATGATGTGTCTACACGTATATTAATAATAATGTACAGTATTAAAATTATTTTAAAAAATTATTTGGCCTAAAATATAAGCTACCGTACTATGGCACAAATTGTCTTGTCCTGGTAACAGTAACTTTGCTTTGGTACAATTATTCAAGACGAATAAATTACAACTAGCAACAATTTAAACTTGTTCATATATTTTCCAAGTTATTATTTCTTGTAATGGCCTCGAAAATATCTTGTTATTCTAATAATATCACCCAATGATTATACAATTTGAATTTTATCATCTTCTTCTTGTATTTTTAAAGGTGAATATTTTGATTCGACAATTTCTTTTCTTCGAAATGTAACCCAAGTGTAAATCAAACTACCAACTACACTTAAGTTTAATCCGACAAAGTTAAGCCAAGAGAATATGTAATCACCGCCAACTACCATTCCGAGATATGTAACGCATATGTTTTTAAGACAGCCAATTATCGTTGTAGTTAATGCTGAATTATGCAATGTGCATAAAATAACGCTATAGGATAAAACAAAACCCATTATACAAGATAACAAAAATTGCAAAATAAACATCGGATCAATCCAATATGGAAAATCTATGACTTGTTGCATGTCGCCGGACCATGATGCTATAACCGAAGCCGGTACGACCATGAACAAAGAGTTGTAATACATCAGACCATATTTTCCTAACTCTTTAGAGTCCAGTTTTTTTTTCATATAAACACCGTTTGCCGCAGTAAAAAAATCATTGAGCAAAATAAAGATGTAGCCTTCGAGATTGAAAGCTAGATCATTTGATGCTGCAAGTATAGCACCTAATACCATAGTATAGACGCTGAATTGGACGGAGGTTTTTGCGTGTACTCCCAGTATGTAGTATTCTGCAATCATTGTCATAAGAACACTGAAACGTCTGAGTGCGGTGAACATCGGAAGACTCAATTGCTTGGTGCCGCCCAATCCGAAGATCATATTTCCTATGTAAATCATTGGGAGAGGCCAGATCTTCTTGAACGTTCCAACTTCTAGGTTAGGAAAATCGACGACGCGTAACTTCTTTGCGATAAATAACACGATTATTGTTGCTAACATTTGTCCGATACCCAGTACTTGGAATGATGGGAAATTAAATGAGGTTAGAACAGTCTTGTTAACGACAGTTATCATGAGGGAGGATATGCCGTAGAAAAGTGCCGAACCGACACGCAGAAATACTACGTTCTGCTGGCTTGGCCACATCTTCACTCCAACTCCTGTCATTTATTTAAACGACTTTCGTAAAGCTACGAAACTTTTTTAAAGTCATAACGCGTTGATTTAACTTATATGTTGATATATCATAATATACAAGATATCAACGTACACTTGGATATTCGTAACATCTTCGTTGACACGTCGAATACTTGATGCTACTGCCACGTAAAATTTAGCTGTGACCGATGATCAATCGTATTCGTGTGTATTCGAGCAATTTTTTAGCTGCGTTACACTACACCTTCAAATGCCATGATAAATGATAACATTACTGATTACATTACTCTGATCGACTAAAAATATACAACAGCTAGAGTTACACAACTGTATACATAAAAAACTAAACCTCTCATCTGCTGTACTGCACAGGTTAGCTCCTAGAGAGCGCGCAGTGCACGCATGAAGAGTTGTAACTAGACGAATGACGCAATAGTCTCAATGGAAATACAAAATTCGATAGCTGATTGGATGTACGAGAAATTATCAACCAATACGATAGCAAGAATCAGCTACTGCGTCCAGCTTAAAAAAATAAAAATAAATAAACGGAGTTTCGATTGGTTGAGAATGTTTAGAAAGCCAATCATCTCACGAATCTCACCCGCATTCGTAAACTTTCGGAAAAACACTCCCAAAGTAACCGAACCTCGTTTAGCAGCAACAAATATTTTTGTGGATGACGTTTCATTGCTAGAGTATATTATTTCAGTGTATAGCCCCATCATTTGGATCTGCGTTCCCTTATTAGTGAACAATTGATTTTTGTTTCATCTTGCTCGTCAATATATCCTCACTTTCACAATGGAGAGCATATTTCACGAAAAGGTAAGCCTTTTCTAATTAACCTCAATAATTAACACTCTGCATACATTGTTTTCACTTCATTACCTACACTGATTTGTTCCCCAGCAAGAAGGATATCTCTGTGCACAACATTGCCTCAATGCTCTTCTACAAGGACCGTACTTCAATGCTGTAGATCTAGCAAACCTTGCGCATCAGATGGACGAAGAAGAACGTATCAGAATGGCTGAATCAGGCATTGACAGCGATGAATACAAGTTGTTTTTAGAGGTACCCGTCTCTTTATATCCTATTTCCTAGTTATTCAAATATTTATTATTTTTTTATCTATATTTATTTTAACATCGAACTACATTAACTTCAATACTCTGTTTCCTGCGCTCTCAAGTTTTTATTTCTGTTTCAGCAACCTTCAGAAAATATGGATGACAGTGGTTATTTTTCAGTACAAGTCATAAGCAGTGCTCTGAAAGTTTGGTGCCTTGAGTTAATCCCTTATAACAGTACCGAACCAACTGCCTTAATGGCCCAGAACAATCCTTCGTGAGTTATTGTTCATCTAAATATTAGATTTTTTTTTTTCTAAATCGTACTCTAAGTTTTATATAAATTTGAAATATTTCTTCCAGAGACATGACTGCATACATATGTAACTATAAGGGCCACTGGTTTACAATAAGAAAACTTGGGAGGCAATGGTTCAACTTAAACTCAATGTTGAGTGGACCTCAACTAATATCAGACACATATTTGGCCATGTACTTGGCCCAACTTATACAGGAGGGTATGTTAGTAATTTGGTCAAATATGCATTGATTCTTATTTATTTAATTCATTATTTATCCGTTTTATTTTAATAGGCTACTCAATATTCCTTGTCATTGGTACCCTGCCTGAATGTGTAGCCGATGATGTGATTATGAGGAATCCAATTGTCGCTACTTCAAGGGCTAAAGGAACTTCAGATAGTCAAGCTAAAAACAACGATGTAGGATATCGTTTGGGCACAAGGGAGGAAGACGATGCGAAAATTTTGAAAGCTGCTCTAGCTTTGGGGCAGGTCAAAGTTCCGGGATCATCCGGTCGTTCGGCTTCCACATCAACAGCTTCTGTAGCTACTACAAGATCGAACTATAAAAATCCTGCAGACTTTGCAACAAGCGCTGGTAAACCAAGAGAAAGAATAATACCAATCAGAATTGAGGGACGCGATCAACCGGATGAGGAGGAGGATGCAGAGTTGCAAAAGGCACTGAAATTGAGCTTGCAAGAAAGCAATGAAGACATCGGTAAATCCTTAAATCTCAGATTAGATCTAGAGAAAGATAAAGCAGACAAGCATTTGCCTGATTCTATTGAGGATGCAGACGAGGATGACGATTTGAGAAAAGCCTTGCAATTGAGCTTGCAATGTATGACCACACCATCTACTCCTGATCCTGATGAGCTTCGTTGGCGTCGTCTCACATTTTTAGGTATACACAACAGTGATTCTACCCAAAAATTAAATACGTAACAATAGTTCTACTGTTTTTATCAAAGTTGTTATCGATGAAAATTTAATATTTAAAGTGTAATTAACCAATGAACAGTGGGAAAACGTGTCATTTTATAACTAACATTATTGAACTAATAAAGCGAATTCAAGTTTATTATGTATAACGTACTTTGAAGCTGTGCTTTCGAGAATTTATTTGTTCTAGTTTTGTTAACATTTCTAATTTCACTATATTATAGTTTTAAAAGGCGTTTAGAGTGGAATAGATCACTGTTTTTATTATCTTTTTTTTTCAATTTAATTAAGAACAATCATAGCTTGATCTCTAATTCATAAAGGACGGTATAATAATTGAACAATATACAGCTCTAATGTATTCAAAAATGTAGTTTACTAAGTTGCATTACTATCAGGAATAATAAAAAAAAAAAAAACCAAGTCAAAATCATAGCAAACCCTTTCAATAATTTCGAAAGCATGATGTTGATTGGTATAAACTTTTATTCCTGCCTGACGCAATTCGAAGAAAAAAAAAAGAAAAAATTTTGTGATGTAAAATGAATATTTGTTACTTTACAATCTTTGGAGCAAGTACAAATAAATTTACATGGTTATTCAAGAAAGTTATTATTCCAAGTCGACTGTCAGACCAGATGTTAATTTAGTCGTAAACGCTCAAGGGAAATCGACAATCCAAATACTTGTATTTAATAACAATGACTATATTTATTTTATGTAATGTTCTGGATCATAGTGGTATCGGAAATTAGTCAGAGGATAGATATATGTAGATCTTTCAACCTGAGTTAAATATCGTATCACTGTTCATCGGAATAAATTTCAATTTTAATATCTGCAGTGAAACTTCAAACACTTATTTGGGTAAAAGGGATTAGAGCCTATTTTGGGACTGTTCGCTATCGGACGTATCTGTTAAGAGAAGTTCCACTATATTTAATATTTTAAATTGAATGATCATTGTAAGCAGCAAAAAAGAGGAATGCATTCAAATAGAAGAAAATAAGCATCTGTGGCTCGTTTTCCTACAAAGTTAAGAGAACTAGCCAAGAAGTTTTTTACTTTCAAGATATCTTACGGGACTTTAAATAATAGTTATTTACATAAAATATGCTCTAGTGATATCCACTTCATCTTCTAGAGAAATTATTTACATAAGGAAATATACTTTCGCAATGAAAGATCTTTGTCGACAAGCTATGTCATCTTTCAAAGTCAAACAATTGCCTCATTCATAGAAATACGTAAAAGCACCTACTAAGCATAGTGTAATTGATGTCCTGAGAAAAATTTGTCTGTTTTTCATCCATATTTCGTTGACAAACTTTTCTACGTAGGTATGTTGTACAAAAAACAGCTATACATATTTTCATTCACCGGGATAAGCCTAATATCTGGTCACAATACTTTTCAATAACCTAATATCTCTTGCATAGCGAGAGAAAAGAAAAAAAAAACAAATTACACCTTGCCAAAGAGGTCGTGTATGTAAGTTTTTTTTCTATAAGTCCTTTTCATCGCAAACTTTATACAAACAAGGACAAGTATAGTTGCAGACATCACGTACAATACCACACAAATGCTTATATCAAATATTGTAAAATCCCAGCCCAATTTACGTTGCCCGACATATTTATCGGACGCAAATCTTCCTTGTCTAATCTTGAGGCTGCTACTGTCATCCTCTTCTGGCTTACCACTTGAATTGTGGTAGTTTATTCCCGAATAGCTATACTTGCGATACAGATATCGCAAGACTTCAGCTTCGTTCCAACTGTCGTTATTGTCTCTGCAAACGTAACATTGCTCCTTGGACGGATATTGAATTTTCTTGTGCTCCGGATCTTCAGTTTCATCGCCAGCCAACCTCTTGTTCACCTGGTTGTGCGACCTCCACAGCCACAAGATGCTTTCGTTTACAGTACGAACTTGAAATATTTTATTTTCACTTGCCATTTTTATAAAATGTTCAGAACAGTCAGAACACCCAAAGAAATTCTTTATGTAGCCATGCATAGCTTTCAGCACTTCGTCTGGTTGATAATTGATATTATTCTTATTATGATTTGCGGCGTTTATTGTAAGCATATGAAACATTGTCCACAGCCCACATGGATAGCCGCGTAGAGTTTTTACGCTTCCCCGACATCCAATCCATTCCTTTTGCCCGGAATATATAGGCGACATTTGTTCTCCCGTAGATTGAACAATTTGTCTGAACTGTTCACCCGACAATTTTATTCGCTGATCAATTATTTCCCTCAATGTATCTAGAAACAAAACCCCGCTGCGCCTAAGTGGGAAATACTTTGCCAGTACATTGAGGAAAGCCTTCAGTGCCACCAGTTTTTCTCCTTCTATAACTTTGGTCATTGGAATCTCGTGATCGATGGAGTATCTCAATACTGTTTCTAAGTCCACCTGGAAAACAACATCGCCGAACGCCTTGATATCGTCCTGCTCTCTCCTTTCTTTTGTTTGTTCGACTATATCCAGGACATCAGGTGCGTCAGCCTTCATCCAATCTCCAGGATGTTCATCAGGATTATCAGATACATCTATCGTTATTCCTTTAGACCTGACAAATTCTTTAATTGCTTTTCTCAACCCTTCCCTAGTCAGATATCGAACGTTGACAGTTTGCTGAGTACCGTCACGTGCCAGTGCAATTAGAGTAGGAAATTTATTAACTGAATGCATTATGGCCAGTGGTTCATTGTCCGACATAACACTGCGAACTTGTAAGCAGCTAATGTTGTGTAAATCGAGCGTCACCTCAGTTGCTAGAAAAGAATCTGGGCTCTCAAACATTAGAAAGTTGTATTTTACACTATCTGGTACATCTCTCCACAGATTCTTTGTATCTACAGCTCTGCAACACAAAGTACAAGTAAGAGACGAATGATTTAAAAAAAAATTTTTTTGCAAAAATTCAAAACTTGTAATAAAAATGTTCATCATCTAAATAAACATTGAAGGACATGCCTCGTGCAGTAGCTTATTACATATCAAAGCTTTATTTTCATATATGAATGGGAAAAATATACCTATAAGGTGTTATATTTGGCCAAGAAGAACCCCGGCCTTCTTGCTGCTCCTTTTCCAAATGATCAACTAAGGTATGTCTAATAGTATCCATATCTTCTCCTTTAGCAACTTCAATACCAAGATTGCCTGGTTTGGCATCGACATGAAAATATTTCAGCATTGGATAATACATTATTTCATACTCTCGACAAATAGGATTATTGTCGTCATTTGCACAATCTATCGCCGCTATTACAACGATGTCTTTCCAGTCTAAAAAATAGGGATAAATAATAGTATAAAATGTATAAAATGTAATTTATTTAATTTATCGAGTGGTTATTAGATTTTTAATAATAATAATTGTTAACACTCTTACGTTTAATATTTTCGGCTAGAGCTTTCCAAGTGGGTGCAAAACGGTAGCAAAAACCGCACCAGCTGTTGTAGAATTCTACCAGCCAGCCAGTTTTGCTTTGGTAAATACTAGACTTGAAATTAGTTGAATTTAAAATGACTATCTGATCACTGTTACTGTATAATCCTTCGCCGGATAGTAAAGATTCGTAATCATCCTTTTGCCCAGTTGCAGCTGCAGTTGCATCTTGCACTATGATCACAGTATGTAACAAAAGTATTTGTATTGCTAGTTTAGTGATATGATATCGTTTCATATTGAATTACTTTTGAAGCTCTTGTCCTTTCGATGTATTTTAGTTTTATTAAAGCACATCACATGGAAACATTATTAAATATGAATTTCTTTTAGTTTAACTGAGTGACTTATCGGAACTGTCAAATGAGCAGACGCCACAAGTCCTGAACGCGACTATACACAGTTTTAATATCGGATTGAGTGTTCGCTTTTATTTTTTTACGCCTACGAAATGCGGAGTAGGTAATGAGATCATTTTATCTGTCAGTCAAACTTTTTCCATCGAAATTTAAAACTTGATTATATCCCATACGGCGTATAAGGAAATACTCTACTAATCTCACTCGTTATCAAATCATGATATTAAGATCGATTGTACAATCGACCATTATACGTGTAGCTGGTAGCATTTACATTCTGTTTGTTCAGACGTGACGTCACTTCTTATCATATGCAACCTGTATACCATTCCTACAGGAGCTATGAACTGCGTTTTACAGAGTCAAAATGTTCTGCGACTATGCTTTCTGTCAAGCCTTACAATCACAGGAATAGGGGGTTGCGAATGTTCGATAACATTTGTTGTTTGTCAGACCGAATTTTCTAGACAAACAGTTTTTACTTGTCTTAAATTGCGATGGCAACAATTGGGGAACCGCTCACGTTAGCTAGAGGTCAGTTTAATCAACATACTCTGATCACCTAATCCCAAATACTTACTGTCAACTTAATCAGTATCATATGAATTACGTTACAATCACGTACTTAATAATCAGAAATTATTTAACTGACAAGTCAATATAAAAACGACAAAAATCGAATACAAATTTATATCATAAAATTAGAAATTCTCTAGATTTTCATAGAATCTCATTCAGTTATCACTTCTTATTCCAATCCATACTCTCACAGTCTCAAATATAGTCGTATCATATTTCATTTTTTATTCAACAGATGTTAAAAGGTCGATCGAGCTTCTTGACAAGCTACAAAAGAGTGAGTCCATAATTTACTTTTTCTTCTACATTTATAGCTTTTAAAACTATTCACCATAAACTTAAGACTTTCCGAGTTGGTCAACTTATCATCGGATCCATTACACTGTTTCTCAACAGTTCTTTCATAGCCGGAAAACTTTATCTGATGAACTTAAAAAATGTAAAAATATCTTAACAATTTATTATAGAAACACGAGCTTCATAGTTAATCACATTTGTTCAAGCATATGTGACATTGTAATGTTTTTATAGAGGATTTGTTCAGAATTTTGACTAGTGGTATACATCAATTTGTTTACGCATATAAAAATTGTACTTTAACTATTGTGTATCATTTTTCATTCACTTACTTTAATCATTTAACAAGACTAGTGTTATTCTAGGTGGCGAAGTACCAGCAACTAAGTTAGCCGCTCTTCAAAAGGTTCTGCAAAGTGATTTTCTCAATGCTGTTAGAGAAGTCTATGAACATGTCTATGAGACTGTTGATATTCAGGTAATAATACAACAAGAAGAAGCAGCTATAACTTTTAAGATATTCAAAAATTGAATTGCAAAAAGTCCACAATCCACCATGAACATCTGTTGATTGCTTTTTAACACATTTTCTTTATAACATATTACCTTTTCCCTCTCGTTTATCTTAGTATCATAATTATATCAATACTACAGCTGTATTGAATGAGACTCATTGAATTTCATATACAGGGTGGTCCATTTTAATTTACGCAGGCGAATATCTCAAAAACTAACAGTTATACAAGAAAAAGTTTCATACAAAACTTAAAGGGTTTCGAGGGGGAAAGATAATGTTGATATGTGTTGACTTGTGGACTTTGCCAATTCCGAGATTTCGCAAGTAACTTCCGATTCTAGATAGGGAATACATGTTTTGGTTGGGGGCAGCTGATAGCGAGATCAAAGACTCATTCAAATGCGGAAGCAAAAAAAAATTAGAAAAAAAAAAAAATTTGCAAAACAAATGGAAAAAAAAAATTCGCGAATTTTTTCTTTGAAAAGATTGTTTTCTTGTCCCTAGCCTTCGAACACATTAATTGTTTATCACTCTAGCTTAAAATATTTCTCGCCAATTTTGAAATTGGAAAGTTTGAATGTACCAGATTAGTAAAAAAAATTCGTAGATCAATAACACACAGCTTATTTCGGACTCAAGAGTAATAAACAATGAATGTGTTTGAAAGCTAGAGACAAAAAACAATCTTTTGCAAAAAAAAAAAATTCGCGAAATTTTTGTTTCCAATTTTTTTTGCAAATTTTTTTTTTCCAATTTTTTTTGCTTCCGTATTTGAATGAGTCTCTGATCTCGCTATCAGCTGCCCCCAACCAAAACATGTGTTCCCTATCTAAAATCCTAAGTTACTTGCGAAATCTCGGAATTGGCGAAGTCCACAAGTCAACACATATCAGCATTATCTTTCCCCCTCGAAACCCTTCAAGTTTTGTATGAAACTTTTTCTTTTATAACTGTTAGTTTTCGAGATATTCGCCTGCGTAAATTAAAATGGACCACCCTGTATATAAGTATTAGGAGGTGATAATTTCTCATCCGTTACCATCACACAAGTTGAAATTCACTGTTAATCACATGCTGAAGTCTGTGATTTTTTAACATGCGCTGAATTTTGTAAAGGGTTCTCAAGACGTACGAGCTTCAGCTACAGCAAAGGCTACCGTAGCTGCTTTTGCAGCTAGCGAAGGACATGCGCATCCACGTGTGGTCGAATTACCAAAAACTGAGGAGGGACTGGGATTTAACGTGATGGGAGGGAAAGAGCAGAACTCCCCTATATACATATCTAGAATCATTCCAGGTGGTGTTGCTGATAGGCACGGTGGTTTAAAACGTGGTGATCAGCTGCTGTCCGTGAATGGCGTGGTCAGTAAATAAACTGTTTCATTACTTTAGAGTTTTAGTCTGATCTAAAAATCAAAATTATGTTTTCGACAATCTTATTATAATTCTGATACACTAACTGAATTTAAAGGTAAAAGTGAATTTGAAGCTGTGATCTCTGATGAATACTTTTTTTTTTTATGAAATACTATCTTGCTGATAATTTATTATAAATTGTCCACAGTGTGTCGAGGGCGAGAATCACGAAAAAGCTGTGGAATTGCTGAAGCAAGCTCAAAACTCTGTGAAACTAGTCGTCCGCTATACTCCTCGTGTTTTAGAAGAGATGGAATTACGATTTGATAAACAACGAGCTGCGCGCAGGCGGCAACATATGCCATAAACTTGAATAATAATTTCTAAACACCATAACGAAGTATAATTAATGTATACTGACAGTGTTATTCACCATCTACATCTATATTTAATTATAAATGATAAATCAAATGTCTTAACTAGCTCTTAATTCATTATATACATGTAGGTATCGATTTGCTCTGGAGCTCTGCGAAAGGAAAAAAAAATTGTCGAATTTTGTAACGAGCCTGTATCAAATTTGGCAACAATATATAATTTATTCTAGATGCATAAAGTTTGAGCTCTAAATGAAATGTTATTAATTATTAATCGGAGAATATTTTAAACGTGATAATGTAGATGAATTGTGTTTACTCAATTGACGACTGTAACTCAATTGAAACAATTTCTCGGCAACAGTATTATGCTACGATATACATATTACATTATGAACACAATATGCCATGATTTCATTTATTTAAAACAGTGCCTATGCATGTATTTATTTAATTCTTATTGCGGATAACTTTTCATTGATATTTAGCTTATTTTTGATAATTCAATTATGATTTGATTATTTATACGCAAATATCAACTAGCTAAGTAATTACGGTATGGGCGAAATACAATACCATGTATATTACATACAAAAATGATTTAATGTCAGGTATATCGTACTATACAGAGAACTCAGGCTTTCCAATAAACTCGCATCCATCATCACATACATTCATAATTTCATTATTATTCCGGTTAACTCAATTAAAATTCAGCCAATCTTGCAGCGATCGAGTCGTTGAACGCTCACATGTAGATGAAATTAAATCTGAAAATCATAAATTCATTTTAAATAATATCAAGGATTTGAAATGATTATATAAGTTCTAGAAGATGCAAATTGATTTGAAGACAATTATTGTACAAGAAAAAATGATTTTCTAATTTGAAAGACAACAGTCAATCGTTGTACAGTTTTGTTGCATACCTGCAGAGTGACTGTGGGAGGGATGAAATTATTGGTCCATATCCTTGTGAATTATCGTAGAGTTCGAACAAAGGAGCTGCAACTAGTTTGTAATTCTTGGGTACAGCGAATAGAGCTGCAACATTATCAAACGTTCCATCTTAATATAAATAACAAAAGAATTCATTAGAAAAGATGATCTTTACATCGACAAATTATAAACAGTAATTGCAATTTTGCACTGCACAAGTTTTAAAATCTGTGAGTTCTACCGCAATCGGTAATAAAAATTGTAATGAAGTAGAAATACCTTTTTCTTGCAATTGAACTAAGAAGAGTCGTTTGTGCTCCTTGGGTTTAGTAATGTGAGGAGGCACATAAGGATATTGTGGTGGTTCGAAGTTAGGACGCCACCAATTTCCGATGGTATCCTCGATTACCCATTCTTGCTTCACACCGTCTTGTCGTCCAAGAGTCTGAAAATAGTTTTCATCTTAATTAACGGTAAGTTTATAGAACATTTTTTAGTGTATACAATATAAAATACATTCTTCTTCGTTTTAGTTCACTAAGAACATGGTTACAAAATGTTTATAGATTTTCCATGTTTCATACATGACAATGGGCATCAATATCGACATTCAATCCATATAAAGTAAATCTGTTACTTAAAATATACTCGAGTGATTTTGATGATTTAATTTTAAGAAAAAGAACCTAGTTACAATCGTAAATCGTATATCTTTTCGCATAACAATATACTATTTATAAACAAAATAGGCAACCGTTTTACAGTCTTCTTTCATTGACATACCGAAATCACAAATGAATATGTACTATTGAATATAAATAAAGCTAAGGCACAACAAATTAAAAATAACAAATCTTTCATAATAACGTATAACTTATGATCTCTTTGTTCCTCTATAGCATTATAATTGCTATAATAGCCTTTCCGTGATCATATAAATCTGAGAAACAAATATTTACATTCTTGCGATATTCAAACTTATACAATAATCTTCAGACCTGGATTCAAACATGAATGATTTAAATAGATTAACAATGTTCTTAGCTAACCAGTGTACAATTGTTTCATTTCATTTACTTTCTACTGACATGAAAGTGTCCGGGCATGCAGCACATTGAAAGAGACCATTACACAACATACGCAGACCACAACACACTAATTTGAGCTACAGGCCCGGTTACATCGATTCCACAAACAGGTTTTGTACAGAGTTGTAGGATTTATTACAATAGGCCAAATCAAATCAGTATTACAGTCTAACAAATCAAAGTGCTGCTCCTAGCCGCCCGGAAGGGCAGCAGAAGGTGCTGCGCTAACTGTTACCTCAGTGAGGAGCCGTTTTAGGCCCTCTACCTCGTCTTCTCCTGCATTCAATTCTCCACCTGGCCTGTGGAACAAAAATTCATTATCAATCTATTATTTAGATAATGTTTTTCATACATTGGGTGACTTTGATTTATTATTATTTTAGTACACATCATACAATCAGGAAAAAAAAACCCTGCTAAAAAAAAAAAAAAATACTCTTCGATTACATCATTTTTAGATAATGTTTCTCCTCTGATTTAGTTGAAACAAGTTTTTACGATACGAGTTTGATTAACATGATGAAAGATACCGCGTCAGTTAAATTGCCTGCTTCAAAGCTGAGACAATAAATTCTTACTACATAACAACGTGGGTGATGATACTTACAATTTGAAAAATGTAGTACCAAGCTGGAGAAGGAGCACATGAGGCAAGCCATGCTCATGTACTAAGAGAACGCCTTCCACACTGCGCCGCATTCCAATTTTGTCAAATTCATCCCTCATTCGTTGAAACCTGGCTGGTACTGACGGGTCTTTCTCAAATAGTGGCTCTTTCGTTCCAAATGTATAGTTTGTCAAAGGATATCTATGATAAATGAGTTGTATTTTTTTGTTAGGACTTTCATCTGGATATAATTATTTAGTAAGTACCTAGTTCCAACATCTTGAACTATGTATTCTTGGATGTACAGAAAAGTCGCAAGTTTACAGAAATTATTACAGTATTGGATTTACAAGAAATTTTTCATTACAAATCATATCATATGCGCTGAAGTACATAGTGTTTAGGGGACCGTTTGCGAATTGTGTATAAAACCAAGCACAGTTTACATAGACTTTTATATAATAGTTACATAATATTACAGTATTTTTTTTAAACTGTATCTTGATTCTTCACAAACGCAGTAATACAGAAAAAAATAAAAAAATATCTCGAAAAATTTGTTATATGAAATGATCTTTGTCGAATTGATTCAACAACCAGCTTCAGCCTACCATTGAAATATATCTCAAGTGAAATTGCATTCATAATTCATATCGCTGGTTGAAACAAAATAATTGAGGCATTTAAAAAATTTCATGCATACTTTAGGTCAAAGAATAATCTCTTGAATACATGTATTCAGTTTTTGCAATTACTCGATATCAAGTATTTTAGTTTTGAGTGAAATATTGACTTCGGCATAAATTAATTTTATCCCCAACACTTGTTATGTTTTATTTCTATTTGTTAAAATTACACAAACAGCAATCAGTGAGTATTCCTCAAATTTAAGTTAATATAATTTATTATTTATAGAATATTTCCGACCATTTTATTTAGATTCTACATTAGAAAGAGCATCTGTCTATCAGCAGTAAATTGTGTTCTAGGAATTTCAACAATGTTTCATAAAGTAGACATCCTATTGAAAACTTCTGTTATGACTATCCCTTGGTCACGGTAAAACTATCTAGGCATTTATAATGCTTATAAGTTGGGAGAAATATTTGGAAAAGAAATTAATTTGATAATAACTGATGTACAGATGTGTGAAGAGAACATTTCTGTTTTTCACCGCATACTTACAATTAAAAAATAACTATTATAGCAGAGAAAACTATGAAACTGACAAATACTAGGTATCTGTATGATTTCTCTTTTTTTTTTTTCTTCGAATTCTAAGTTTGAAATAATTTCAATAACTCTTCATAATAACAATTTATTGTGTTAATCTGATGAAATTACTGATATATAATTATACTGGAATACGCACTGAAGCGATGGGTGATATGTCTCGTAGTGTACAGATTTGTTATTCCCGTCGTGTCAGTGCAAGTTTCAATATAATTATATTTCAGTCTATAAAACATAGAAGTGAATAGAAAGAAAATCTTGGAGTATTGAAAATTAGAAACTGATGCAAATAAATCAACAAACCACGGAGACATTTTCGTATTTACAATTATTGTTTGTGAGTTGTTACAGAAACAACAACGTTAACAGTAATCGCTCATTTTTTGGCAAGTTTTTTGGCATATATATTCACAGCATGAGAATATATTCTCACATGGGGCAAATACTTTGTAATTCAATGATAAAAAAAAAAAGAAAATAAAAAGAATAATATTAAAAATAATATTAATATTTTATGTACAACATTTTGATTAACATTATGCAGAATAATTTACGAGTTATATTTTTATATAACGGAATATTCGGGATACAAAATTTCTACAATAAAAATTATTCGACATGTGGTGTATGATGAGATATAATAGAGTATGACGACAGGATCATAAGTATTAAATATAAATGTAATTAGTTTACATTTCAATCGCATATCTTGAAACTAGATAGAATATATGCCTACTACAATCATTTGGCAATAATTTTCCAAGACGATATCGTAGTTTTATATTCTCAAAGATGATTTTCACTGAATTGATGATCATTGATTAGTACATCGTAAGTAAAGTTCTGAATAGCATTTCGAAGCAAGTGAATGAAGTTTATTTGAAATTGTTTAATTACAATCGTTCCAAGCTCACCGATGAGTATAAGGAAAAGAAAAAAAGAAAATAGTCTGATTTATCATATCTAGGGATGAATTTGTTGCGACTTTGCGCATAAAAATTTCATTGAAATTAATCTGTATACATGTTGTTTCCTCAAGACTTTGCTACTTTAAACAGGTGGAACATAATTCTTTGATAACAATATGGAAATAATGACACTATCAAATTAACACATATAACATTGTACAGTAGATATAATCATCTCCATAACATTATTAACATAGGCTCATTCCATGTGAAGTGATCGCACCTTTTTTGTCAAAGATCTCAGATCCTAACATACCCAAAAGTAAACGTTGTAGTTGATGAGAAAAGAGTGATTTATTCCTCCTCAACTGCAAGGTTTACCTCAAAGTATATATATAAAAAAAAAAAATGTATTTTCAAAAAGGTGTGATCACTTCGCATGGAATTGTTGCATAATGAGATGTATCGAATATAATACTAAAATGAAAAAGGCTCTTCTGAAGTTAAATGAATAAAAGTAAATTATTTCATAACGCATACAAAAAATCGCTATTTCAAGCTCGGTTAATGATATAAAAGCTAGTTATGGATTGTTTGGCTTATATTTAAATTACAAATCGCTGTAATTATTTATAAGTATAAAGTATGTATCAACAAAGAGTGAAGATTTTTGTCCAAAATTTTGGCCAATTTTCACTAGTTAAAATGAATTGTTAACGCAATGGGATTTGATCAATAAATCCAATATTAGATAATAGATACAGTCGAATCTGACGAATCGTATAATGATTCTAATGTTTGTCATAGTTTTGAAAAATCAATAAAAAAAAAATAAAAAAAATAAAAATAGACAAAAAAAAAGAAAAGATAAATAAAGGCATTAAGGTGCTTCCCTACCCAATTCCACCAGACCTGAGAATTTGGGAAAAAAGGTGTTATTAAACGGAATATCTCTGCCTGGGTACCGAAATCAACGAAACAAACTTCGTCGCGCAATTCTATGTACGATTTAAAACACGTACGGCTAAAAAAATGTTTTTTTGACGCGAAAATAGAGAAGATATCCATGTAAAACGGCTTGGAAAACGTTTTACATGGATATCTTCTCTATTTTCGCGGAAAAAAAAAAAAAATTTGGCTGTACGTGTTCGAAATCGTACATAGAATTGCGCGACGAAGTTTGTTTCATTGATTTCGGTGCCTAGGCAGAGATATTCCGTTTAATAACATCTTTTTTCTCAATGTTTTCAGGTCTGGTGGAATAGCGTAGGGAAGCACCTTAATATTTATTTGAGAGACGCTCCCAAAAACAATCAACGGATAGTGTGTGACAGAAGTGTGAAATTATTTTCGACGAAATGAATTTGTGAAAATAGCAGGTGTGTGAATCACGTGAGAGTTGAATCGTCAGATTGTTGATGTGTGTACGCAAATGAATTGGATTTGATGTTAAAGCATCGTCGATTAGCCGGCCATATCCGTTTTACACCAAGGCAAGGTGCTGTTTTGAGTGAACAATAAAGATGCTCAAATCACATGAAGCTGTTTACTTACAAGTTAACTGTTCTGTTGATAGTAACCGATTGACTCGGGACCACTTTTCCTTCGAAAGAGCTATTACTTGCCCTTCTTGGCCACCCGCTACCTTTAACCTGAGTTGTTGCCATCGCCATTTTTATTCAAACTCGCTTCGTGCTCGATGGTACGAGTCCCCCGGTCACCGTGCGACGTCCCTTTTCGGAAGCGGTTTGAGGGGTGGCACTTTTCTTGTTATAGCGTTTTATAATTGATTTTTACGTTCAAGCCTAGTACCCAATATGACGCAGCGTATGTATTTTACCCGCAGATGCCACACGATCACTTTTCACAAACTGGAGAAATTTCAGATTTCCACCTCCCGCAGATACGGCGCAAGTAGTTCTCCACACAGTGATTATTGGTCCTTTCCGTTAGACCCCTGATCCATCGTAGCGCTTCGGGTCTAAAATGTGCTGCTGCCTCCATCTACCTACTCAACACTACACTCACATCAAAGTTATCTAATCACATTAATTAAAATTTCAAGCATTTTGCAGACAGCATTAAAAACCGAAAAAGCCACGTGCAGAGGCACATGTATTATAACCTCTGACTATATTACATTTTTATACGATTATATCCGTAAATATTCCCTTCGACAGAATGGAAAATCAGTTAAAAGACTTGGCTGTACGCTTATACGAAATCAACGCTGTTAAATTTGGTGATTTTATTACAAAAGCTGGCCTAAAAACGCCCGTCTATTTTGATTTGAGGGTTATCATATCTCATCCGCAGTTGATGGTAGGTTATAATATTCCGTTTACACAGGTGTTTTTTTTTTTTTTTGTAATGTAATCTAACGTATACATCGTACCATCTATATTTATACGAATGAGTTTAAAAACAGGTTATTCATTAATCACGATATTAATTTTAACGAACGTTTTTACCATGAAATAATTGACATTGATTGAATATTTCAGAAATCTGTGTCCAGTTTATTATGGACATTGTCAGAAAGTGGTAATCGTGCCACTCAAATCTGTGGTGTGCCGTACACAGCGTTGCCAATTGCAACTCTGATATCTGTGGAGGCTAATATACCGATGCTGATAAGGCGAAAAGAGGCGAAAGCTTATGGAACAAAAAAATTAATTGAGGGCCAGTTCAAGGAAGGCGAGACTTGCGTTATTATTGAAGATGTTGTTACCACTGGTAGCAGCATTCTGGAAACAGCTAAAGACCTGATTAACGAGGGGCTGAAGGTCGAAGATGCAGTCATTATCCTAGACCGAGAGCAGGGTGGGCGGAAGAATCTAGAAGCCAATGCTATCCGGATGAGGAGCTTGTATACTCTGACTAGTTTAATGAATTATCTCTTGGATGCGGGTAAAGTAAACCAGGCTACAGTCGCACAGGTCAAGAATTATCTCGAGCTGAATCAAGCTGTATTAAATAGTGGAGGTAATTAGAGGTAATTAAAAGATTTAGCAGTCAAATGATGTCCAGAAATTTTCAAGAATGAGTTTCCCCAAAACTCAGCAAATGAAAACATTGAGAATAATACATTGATTTATTTTTTACAGAAAATCCATCAAACCGGTTAAAACTCGACTTTGTGGCACGAGCAAAATTGGCTAAAAACCCAGTGGTGGCAAAACTCTTCGAATTAATGTCCGCAAAGGAAACCACCTTGTGTTTAGCGGCTGATCTCACAAGTGCACATGCAATTCTAGAATTAGCAGAATTAGCAGGGCCGCATATAGCTGTTTTTAAAACACATATTGACACAGTTGAAGATTTTACAAAAGAATTCATCGAAGAACTGAAACAACTAGCTAGGAAACACAGATTCTTATTAATGGAAGATCGAAAGTTTGCAGATATCGGCCACACTGTGTCCCTGCAATATAGAAATGGGGTTTATAAAATAGCAGAATGGGCAGATTTTGTCACAGCTCATACGGTTCCTGGTTCTAGCGTCATTTCCGGCCTGAAAGATGGTTTGAAAGGAATTCCAGATAATCGTGGAATATTTTTAGTCACAGAAATGTCTAGTGATGGAGCCTTTACAACAGGAGATTACGTGAAGAACTCCGTTCTATTATCAGGATCTTCAAATTTGGTAGCTGGCTTAGTATGTCAGTCTAACGTATTCGATGATCCAGGCTTGGTACAGCTAACACCAGGAGTTAGATTAAATAAGTCTTCGGACAGTCTAGGGCAGCGGTATAACACTCCTCAATCAGTGGTTGGCGCTGGGGCAGATCTAGCAGTTGTTGGAAGAGGTGTTACAGAAGCTGATGATAAGCTGGTAGCTGTTGTTCAGTATAAAGAAGCATTGTGGCAAGCCTACATGCAGCGTATCGGTTCTTGAAGTTAGACCCTACATTCCATTGAGTTAATTAAATCATATTTTGTTGAATGAATGTAGTAGTTAGTTAAATTTTCATTCCACTGTAATAATATATTCATAATTAGGAATAAATATTTTTCGATTAAGTTATCGTTCTTATGTTACTTTATTAATTATTTGCAAAGTTTTAAGCACAAATTTCGATATTGATAAGCCAGAATTGCAATGAATTAACGTTAATCATCATTATTTAGTAGTTAAACTACCATCTGCGTATGTATGTACGATATGAAGATTCGAATTTATTCCCGCCGCTTGATAGTTTCCCGCTAAAGTAGTTCATAAAATCGTTTACTCCATCGCAGCGCTAACCTAAACCATTATTGAAGGGGTTACGCTGTCACAGACGTTAAATACGGGCGATAAAAATATGCAAAAATATGAGAGATTAGAAAAAATCGGCGAAGGTAAGACACAGAATTTTATTCTTGTATCATGTATGTAAAAACCGATTAATTAGATCTTTGTAGTATGACCAAATGGAACAAAATATTATATTGAAAAGTGATTATGACCGCTTGCGTTCGGTGATATGTCACTTTCATACTATAGTTTATTAATAATTTCAGGAACATACGGGACTGTTTTCAAAGCAAAAAATCGCGAAACACACGAAATTGTAGCTTTAAAAAAAGTACGCTTGGACGAGGATGACGAGGTAAATAATGAAAAATTTATAAATCGTTTAAATATTTGAGGCTAAATATTCCGTGTTTATATTCAGGGTGTTCCGTCATCGGCTTTACGAGAAATTTGCCTACTCAAAGAATTGAAACATAAAAATATTGTTCGACTTTATGACGTTCTTCACAGCGACAGAAAACTGACGTTAGTTTTTGAACATTGCGACCAAGATCTCAAGAAATACTTCGATAGTCTTAATGGAGAGATCGACTTAGATGTAGTCAAGTCATTTTTGTAAGTATTTTAGTGCTACCTTGATTATTATCTCAGGAATATATATCGTCGAAAATCGTATTGGTTTAAACCCATTCTGTTGTCATCAGATACCAGTTACTGCGTGGATTGGCATTTTGCCACAGCCACAATGTTCTACACAGGGACCTCAAACCTCAAAATTTACTCATTAACAAGGTGAAACTATAGTCGATTAACAATTTTTTACTTTTTGTACACAGGCCAATGAATAATGTATCACTGAAAAATAAATGTTCAACAATTTTCAGAATGGAGAGCTGAAATTAGCCGACTTTGGATTGGCAAGAGCTTTTGGAATTCCTGTTAAATGTTACTCCGCGGAAGTGGTAACGCTGTGGTACCGTCCACCAGACGTTTTGTTTGGAGCCAAATTGTATACAACTTCAATAGACATGTGGAGTGCGGGATGTATTTTTGCTGGTATTTTATTATAACAGTTCATTCATTGCTATACTCTAATTACTCGGCTTAATTATGACTTATTCCTCAACTGACAAGGAAACAGGAAGTAGCATTGTGAATGGATATCGTATAAAACGATTAAAATGTTATTAACGAACGTCTATGAGTTTGAAAAAACAGTTTCCATTACCATTTTCAGATGTCATTTAATCAATTTTGAATAATCATATGTTTCGTGAAGTAAGAAAAGATTGAAATTCAACTAAATTTTTTATTCCAAATGCTTCTCTTGTATTATCGATGTAAAAATACACTTTTAAAGTAATCATTATCTTATAGAATTGGCTAACGCTGGCAGACCGCTCTTCCCAGGGTCAGATGTAGAAGATCAGTTGAAAAGGATTTTTAAAATGCTTGGTACTCCTACTGAGGAAACCTGGCCTGGCCTGACCACTTTGCCTGACTACAAATCGTTTCCTCCGTATCCAACCTTGGGTGGATTGCCCCAATTTGCACCAAAGCTCAACTCTAGAGGCAAAGATTTACTTCAGGTAATTAAAAGCAATTTTATATCGATTTAAAACAGTCTGAAAATTAATAACTGGTTGGGTACTATTCGCTGACCAAATATGATAGAAAATTGATGATTAGAAAATATAATAGCCATTCTTCTTGCATTTGATGAGCCATGAAAAATATTTCAGTATCCTCGGCACAATCTTAAAGCCCATATTCATGTTCATCAGACCAAAATCTCATATTTTTCTAATTTTGCATTATTACTTTACAGAGATTATTAGTCTGTAATCCAGCACTTCGTTTGTCAGCAGATGAAGCAATGGCCCATACATATTTTGCGGATTTAAATCCGGGAATAAAGAATGATCGATGTCAATAGCAAGTTGGCTTTTTAATTAACATGAATTATATTCTTGACACTCCGGTAATATATTTATTATGCGAAAGTGCAATAATCTAGTCATTATGTAAAGAGTGATGTCTTGTGTTGTTGTGAATATTCCTATGTGTCATATTGTGCACATATGTACACAATTCATACACATCTAATACATATGAGGTATTCGGGTTCAACTATAAATTGGTCTCAGACACTTGTTTTTCAGTTTCAAAACAAGCAATCCGATCTCTTATACAAAATGTCAAGACCTTATTAAAAACGAAGAAAAATTGAAGCGATGAAATTCATTTTTTCGAAATTTTTGGTAGTGCTGTAAATACAACATGTGTACACTTTTTTTCTACAAAATATTGAAAACACAAGTGCCAGAGACCGGTCCAGTGGAGCTGAAATGCGATATATATGTATAATACACGTATGATCAAGGTATAACAGAAGTTAATAAATCTTCAATTTTTTTTGACACTTTATTCATTTATGCCCATATAATAGGAAGAACTGTCCAAATAAATAACTCCTAGGACGTAAAAGTGCTCAAATACGTCCGGAGTGAGTATAATAACACTAAAACGTCATAGAGGGTCGGAGCCGAGCAGCGTTGCAGAGGAATATATTCTAGAGTCTATCGATGATAAAACAGAGATAAAACATCTTTTTTTATCTCCGATACACGACCTTCCAACCCTGTCAACGTTTACGACATCTGCAACATCTTCGGTACCTTCAACGTCTTTATTACCTTCTGAAATACGTGGAGACTCTGATGAGAGCCCACCGTTTAAACAACAAATATAATCAAAGCAGCAACAGGGGCAACGTCAACAATCACAACTTTGCCTAACAGAACCACAATATTCAGTAACTATTCTGTGGTAATCAATAATTATAGAAATCAGTAACTAATTAGTTTAATTTCTTTGTCATCCGCTTGGCTGCTGCCAACGATACACAATCCACAGACTTGGACTTCTTATTTTAATATCGAGCTTAATAAATGTCTCTTCAAAGTTAAGAGACCTACTTTACCGTAGATTTCTTAGATTAAATAAGACTTTTGATGAAAAACTAGCATATTTCAAAAGTGCTTTGGTCAGTAAAATCAGTGAATTAAAGATTCAAGCATGAAATATTTCAGAGAAAATATGAAAGGGCCACAGATTTTGTGAAAAAATAAGGTTTCTTATTTCTGTTTCTTGGAGTAAGTTTAAAGTTTATCATTTATTTATAATTAATCAATAATTACAGTATAATACTAATCTATAATCTGTGTATCTATACAGTACCGAGGGTCTGCAGAGCGTTTCTCATACCAGATATAACTGAATTTTAAGACAAACAAATATCGAATAAAAAGAATTTTCAAAGATATTTAATGTCTTTGAGATTTTTTAAGAGTTATTTCATAACAACAAGTACTCGAAGCAGATCCCCACAATTATTTAATAAACATATATGCAATGTTGTTCCACAGACTATAGCATGATACAAGGAACAGTAGTATGGAGATTTTATGAACGCATTCAGGAAATTACTGCGATGACCGAGTTCATATCACACTTCTGGCTGGCCTCCTGAGCATGAGTGTACCATTGTTTCCTGTATCACAGACTATGGTATGTAGTAAATTACAAATGAATTACGTTTTCATTAAAATGTTAAGACTAGCAGTGCAAAATCTCGCTACATAGCATCAAAATGGAATCTGTGTGCTTCTTGTAACTTTTCAATTTTATCTTCTCTCCTTTCTTTCCAATAAAGCCCCATGATAATAGCGGTGATCAAAATGCAAGTCCCCGTTAACGCAACAACACTTAATAAAATTAGTTTACTAGGCGTAACAAATAATTGGGCTTTCCACCTAGTAGGTTCTGATATTGGTGTTGGTATCACGACCATTTGAGAGTTTGGAATAATCTGTGTCCACTCTCTGGATCTGTTACTTAGTCCAATGGTCAGTGTGTCGACGAAATTCGGTGTTCGACCTAATCCAAAAGTTGAATATGGTAAGTTGAGAGAAAAATGCGCGCTCTGTGCTAACTGAGCAGCGACCGCCATTCGCATACTTCCATCTTGCGTCGTAGTTTTATAAGAAATAGATGGACCAGGCAAGTTGGTTCCATAAGTTCGTTTTTTTCTGCCGAGTGTTCCGGGAGTTATGGGATACAAGCTATTTGTCAATCCAGTGAGTACCATCACTTTTACAAAATTAGCATCATAATCCAAGCTGTTCTTGAATGCCTCCGCCTGATAAGTGTCCATAGCGGCGTCCTGCTGTACTAAGATCACATCCAAAATACCATCTTGATAAAAATCGTAGAAGACAGCCATAACTGTCCTATTGTTGAAAGGATTCAGAGCCGTCCAACGTATCTTGAAGGTTCGACCAAACCCTTTGCAGTTAGTACAAGGTTCATTTTGAAGTAAAAATGTTCTTGGCGATGGTTCAGAAGCCGTGATTAACGTTGCCAGTAAATCTGGGTATCCATCCATATTAAAATCTCCACCTCTCAGGGTTATAGTATCGATATAGAGTGCCCCTGACTTGAAACCAAAGTTCCAATCCATACCATCACCGTCTTTGAAATTGACTTGTAAGTTGTGCCACTGCGAGTCTGAGTATATCATAATACTGCTGTTCTTTTTACAGTCCTCATAACAGATAGGAACAACCAGATCCATCTTTCCAGTTAACTCGACATCCAAAAACAGAGATTGACCAACAATACATGGTTTAGCACATGGTAAATCAATGGTAGAGTCAAACGCGAAGCCGTCTCTGCTGCCGGACCATATTTCAAAGTTTTTATTCGCCGTGATGAATAAATCTGGCATAAAATCATCATTCAGATCCAAAAACGCATTAGAATGTGGTATCCTAACATCAGATGAGTTTCCCTGCATTTTTATAACTGTAGGGGCCGTTCTGTTGTTATTGAACACCCAAAATGTTCTTGTACCATTCTTGTCTTGACCGAACAAATCTATAATCATGTCCTGATTGTAATCAATCGCTAATGGTTGTCCTTTCATTTCCATTATTATCTTGTTACTACAGTTTAGAAGTCCGTTTCCGCCCCATAACAAATGCCCGTAAGTTGTACCATGGTATAATGTCGTTACAAAAACATCCATGAATGCATCCCCGTCAAAGTCTCCTGGCACTACGCTAGTGACTGGGTATTCGAATGAACAATTTAAGCCTTTCCCAGGCCTAAGTAAGGGCTCCATCTCCGCTGCCAACATGATTACCAAAGTCTTTCCATGGTCGCGGAGTACAAAGACATCCGTCAACTCGTCGGAATCGAAATCGCCAAATGCTGCTGGCAATCCATCGCGAGAATTTCCAAATACTATCGAGGTTATGTCGCTGGATTTAATAACGACCAGAAAGGTTGAGACGAGAAAAATAACGGAAATTTTTTTCATCATTTTGACGGGTTTACATCGTCTGTAAATAAATAATAAATATGATAATGAGTCATCGAGAATTAACCAAAAATAACGATCAGTATTAAGGTTTCGAAGTTGTTGAGATCGTGATTTTTACTGACCTTCAGGATTTACAGATATGTAGAACGTCAATAATTATCGATTGAAAATTGATACTTCCGCGTTTATTATTTACATTTATTTAACGACATACATCAAATTCGATATGTGGTACAATATTTTGACATTCAGTTAACAAGATCTCGTCGAAGCAATACCATCGGAGACTTCGCACACCACGCGATTCTCTGAAACGTCAGTTTGGAGTTTTTTTTTCAACTACTACCCAGCGTCTATCTGTATGAATAGTTAGACAATGAGCGTTGCGAATTTCTATGACTTTTTTAAAGGCGTGGTTTCACGTGCGTTCACGATTTTATGACGGACGTTTTGAAGTCTTGAATGGAACGGCGACAATACGAGAATGAAAATGAGGCTTTAAATGCGTCGATTTCCACGATTTTCATTCCGATGTATCGAAATATCATAAGAACACATTTCACATTAATCGCAGTGCCCGCAATTAAGCACATTTGTAAAGAAAAAAATCAGCCTCTTCTTCAATGCCTTATTTATTGCCTGTGTTCTAATACATACATATAATAAAATATAAGTAGTTTTTCTTTAATTTGTTAATCGTAAAATAGTGCCAGGATGAGTGAAAACGCAGAAATAACTGGAGCGATATCTTCCACGGATTTGAAGAGAGCAGAAAAGTTTAAAGAAGAGGCAAACGAGTACTTCAAAAGTACGTTTAATTAAGTATTAAATCATATATCGGCTTGCGTCATTTAATATCGTTATGGATATAGAACACCATTTATTTATGTGCCAGTTGTTAATGTGTCAGCGTGGTCACGTGTATTTAAACTAACCAAACTTTTCCGTATTCTTCGACTATCGCGAATTGGTATTATCTCATTTCTTAATTCGTTTAAACAAATCAAATGTCAATAAATTATCAAATTAGATCAATAGACTCTCATCTAACTAGTCAGAATCTATGACTTCAATATTCATGAGGCTTATACCAAGCGCATTATAAGAATCAAAATAACATCGTCATTCTTGACAATGATAGACAATTTCTTTTACTTCTATAACTACATTCCTATCAATGATCATTTCAAAGAATCAAAATGGCATTAGAAACCACCTATTATTATTAATAATACGTAAATCAATTTATCTCCATCATCATTCATTCAACATACTTTTAGCAGCGGATCTGATAAGCAAATAATACGTTAACTTAGTACTACGTTACTTTGATCATCTTCTGATAACATTAAAACATCTAAAACAGAAGAACGTTACTCTTCGTTAGATAACTAGTTATCAATAATTTTTATACAAAACAGGAGATATGAAAAAAAAAAAAAAAACAACGGTAATTAAATCTCATGCAGCATGAAGATCTTCAAAGAAATTTTCCTGATCTAAGCTTAAAGACTACGTTCAAGATGTATCTGTAGATTGATAAGAGGAAGGTTGAAATATGTTTAATTCATAACTTTCTTTACATGAACCTGTGTGTGTGTATATATTTTATAAGTATGATGTACATAGAGAGATACGGATTTGACTATTATTCTAATAGTGTATAACGTTTTTAAATGGTGCTTTTTTTGTTTTTTATAATTTTCAGAACAAGATTATAATAAAGCTATTGAGTTATACACAAAAGCGATAGAAGTGAATCCTACCATTGCTGTATATTATGGAAATAGAAGTTTTGCCTACCTGAAGACAGAATGCTTTGGATACGCGCTAACAGATGCTTCGAAAGCAATTGAACTCGATAGAAACTACGTTAAAGGATATTACAGGAGAGCAGCGGCTCATATGTCTCTTGGAAAATTTAAGCTGGCTCTTAAAGACTATGAAACTGTAACTAAAGCAAGCCCAAACGACAAGGACGCAAAGACAAAATTTACCGAGTGTAATAAAATTGTGAAAAAAATAGCTTTCGAAAAGGCTATTTCAGTGGAAGAGAATAAAAAAAATATTGCAGATACAATTAATCTCGACGATATGGGTGAGTCTAGTGACTACGAAAAATATTTTAATTGATTTGAGAAAATGATTGAAATATTTTCTAAAATATCTCGAAATTTCGAGAATTTTTATTTTGTTTATTTGCATAAGAAAATTGTCGCTACTTTAAGATTGTCCTATATTTTTATTTATCATTGTGGTACAGCAATCATAATGCGGTGTTTAAATCTGTAGTTGAAATGTGTGAAAAGTTGTTACCTAATTTTCTTACTTAAAAATTCATTTATTTTTAGCGATCGAAGATGAATACACAGGACCAAAACTGGAAGACAATAAAGTAACGTTAGAGTTCATGACGGATTTACTAGCATGGTATAAAAAACAAAATAAACTTCACCGCAAATATGCGTACAAGATTCTTCTCGATATTAAAACATGGTTCATGGCACAACCAAGCTTAGTGGATATCGCTATACCTGATAAAAGTAAGTTCACCATTTGCGGGGATATACACGGCCAGTATTATGATCTGCTCAACGTATTCAAGCTGAACGGTCTACCCTCGGAAACTAATCCTTACGTATCCTTTTGATCAGCGAAATTGAAATAATATATATCTACTATTTGAACATTTGGATAGCTGACGCACTATGGATTGATGGCTATATTATATTCGTCAAATTTATTGCTACAAGCGGTGGTCATTTTCCCTTAACAATTGTATAGTTATTTAATGGAGATTTTGTAGACAGGGGATCCTTCTCTGTAGAGTGCATATTCACCTTGTTTGGCTTCAAATTATTATATCCCAATCACTTTTTCATGTCCAGAGGTGAGTTCTTTTTTTTTTCTTTCCCCTTAATAATACTAAGTTTTTCTCAATCTCTAAAACCGTGGGATGAGGTGCATGTTTGGAACGATCCAATATTCTGACAATCTTTTATTTACAGTTTATACCTTGAAAATTATAATTATGGACTTAATACTTTATTTTTTATTCTCCAAATTCTGCAGTGATGGGCATAGTAGTTTTTTTTTCCTAATATCTCAACAAGTCTTTGCCATAATATATTGTCGCTGATTTAACATGAAAATCGATACTAATCAAAAGTCGAGTATTCTTCAAAATTCTCATTCCTTCTGGATTGCTTTTGAGCGCTGGTCTTGGCCAACTATGGATTAAAACCGAAAATATTCAGATATAAGGTCGTGGGTTTCAGGGTGGATATGAAAACTTCATTCACTTTAAAAACAGCAACTATATTTCAGAAGTATATGAAGATGCGTGTTAAAGTAGCTAAATAAATTCAACAACATTCAGCTCTGCCATATTTCTGTGGGAAAACTGTTCAGTGATCTGGCATAGAGAGCTTAGCTAAAGCGAGCATTCATAATTGGAGACTCTTTAAACATTCAACAGTCTCAAGCTGCAGATCAAATATAATCAAAATGATTATAGTATTTTTGCAATTCATTAACGAAATATTTAATAGACTCGAACTAGTTTCGTGCATTGGAATTTAATGTGGCAGGCTATAATAAAATAGACGTATTTTTTTTTTGATTACATTGATATCTACATTTCTCTACAATTTATAAATTATTCAATTATCTTGTGCACCAGGGAATCATGAATCTGCAACTATGAATCAAATGTATGGGTTTGACGGTGAGGTCAAAGCAAAGTACACAGCACAAATGGCTGAGCTTTTCACAGAGGTTTATAATTGGCTGCCTCTTGCGCACTGTCTCAATGGTAAAGTGCTTGTAAGTATGTGCCTTCGAAAGTTTATTATTATTGCAAAGTATAGATTCAACTATAAAAACGTAGTACTAAATATTTATTGAATAACTCACCTACAAAAATATTTCACTAATACCTTCTAAGCTACCTGATCAAATACTCATTTCACTGCTATGATTGAAATTTCAATAATCACAGTAAGGTAAACGTGACGCTGGTATTTTAGTGCATGGTCAATGAAGCATTTTCTCTTCAGCCTGTACATCTTAATTACTTCTACATACAGCATTGTGTGCCATATGTGGCCCAATTATCACAGTTTTAGATGTGAAACCTAGCTTTAAATACAAGTCTTTTATAGGTGTTCACAAGCATTTTCTTAGTTTTATCATTCTCAATTTTCTATCTATTCGTATTAAAATCTGCATATAATATTATCTCATCCTTGTTTGATATGACTATCTTTTTTCTACTCATTTTTTTCAATGCTTTGAATACACTTATCTCTGCCAGTATTAACAATTACATCACTTGCTGTTGTTAATGAGTTTGGTAGGTTTCTTGCTACGAATACATTCTGGAATAAACTAACACCTTTTCGTAACACGTATATGACGTTATTTATACCCTTTCAAATTTTTGCATTTCTATTCTCAACTGAAATGATTTTTTGAATAGGTGATGCACGGTGGGCTGTTCTCAAGGGATGACGTAACGCTGTCTGAAATCCGAGAAATAGATAGGAATCGACAGCCACCAGAAGAGGGACTGATGTGTGAACTACTATGGTCAGATCCACAGCCTCAGCCAGGTCGAGCACCCAGCAAAAGGGGTGTCGGCGTTCAGTTTGGTCCTGACGTTACACAGAACTTCCTCACCCTAAACGGACTTGACTACGTCGTTAGAAGTCACGAAGTTAAAAATGATGGCTATGAAGTTGCACACGGTGGTAAATGTATCACAGTTTTCTCGGCACCAAATTATTGGTAAGTTGATTGAAAAATGAATGAATATTTTCTTCTAGAATTGTATATTATTGAATAGAATTTATTATTCCAAAACATTCACCTTACATACACTTTCACCTGATTAGTGACACCATGGGTAACCGAGGTGCCTTCATCACGCTCAACGGCAAAGATATGGAACCCAACTTTACATCTTATGAGGCAGTGGTGAGATTATTTAACATTTTTTAAATATCTTAGGTATTGTAAAGAAAATGAAATGAATTTTTATAACTATTTTTTTATTACTGTTGCAGCCCCATCCGAACGTGAGGCCAATGGCATACGCCAATTCTCTACTAAAGTTCATGTGCTAGTGGAGCGGTCTTAGGAATATTAATGATAATTAAATAATTAATAATTGAATACAACTAGCCGGACAAAGTGTGCGTATTATATTTGATACCAATTCAGAGAAGATGTCGCGTGATCACTTCTTGATACCCCCTAATTACAATAGTCTTGCCAAAGAAGACAAGGCGATTTATTATATCGTGATCGCAATGCGCGCGTTATTGCATAGTTGAGGTACATAGAATCATTTTTAATCTTATAATTAATTATTTTTTCGTTAATTATATTGTATACAATTATTATATCCTTGAATAGTGACAATACAAAGTGGCTAACATCCTAATCAAAGTATTGTTTTAATACATGGCATGATCTCTTCGATTACCATTCATCGTATTTTAAACTGTGGTCTAGATGCCTTTGGGTCAATAATTAACTAACTAAAAGTTAAATGTGGAAATGAATTTAGCTGATGAGCTATACTTGAGGGGTCAATGTGAGCACTTGAAGTCTGTAGCTCTGTTACTTCACCTGTTAACAATATTGATTCAAGCTTTGTATAGAGAGCTTGCTACTGGAAATGGTCTTATTATACGCATGACTTATCTTGTAAATTGATGTGAAATTTTACAGTTAACTTGAAATAAAAATATCTAAACTCAGTAGGCTCTCGAATCTAAGGTAATAATTAGATTTTGAAATGTAAGCCATGCATAGTAGTTGAACAGAAATGATTCCTAGTTGAAAAGATAAGCTTGTATAGTTTTTTTGTTTCGACAAAATGTACATTTTAATCGTACATAAAGCATAAAGTTCAGAATAATCAAATCCCAATCGCGTATTAAGCACAACTGTGTGTTTAAAGATTGAGAAAAATGTATATAGCAATTATAGGGGCTCGAATAACTTGACTACTATATAACATACTTGTAGTGGGTCAATAATATGTGATAATATCTATTACAATAAACTTAGAGTCTAAAAATAATCCTTTTTTCACCACATACGACACGATGAATGTAACATATTACCTAATATACTAAAATATTCTAAAATTTTAATATACTATATTCTAAGATTAATTCTGAATCTATGTCCCTCAGGTCAGAGTTATCTATGTACAAAAGATTCAATCGCCAATTTGAAAAAAATTTATACGCAAAATATTGATTCCCTAAATGTGTAAATGACACACTGAATACATACTACATAAGAAAAAAAAAAAAAAATGATAATTCCAATTATTGGCGATTGTAACTTTGAGGCATAATATAGTCCATTTATGGAATAATAATCATACAAACTTAATACATATGCGACATAGCATCAGTATGTAGTACAACTTTCCCACCAATCAATATTAGTCACGTTAATTGTGATTACTTTTCTACGAATCGATTTCTGTTTGGTGGGTCTAATCATAAATCAACCAATTTATCATTTTGTTTTTTGTTAATAATAAATGATGTTTATAATGCATTCATAGCTAGCCGTATATCCTAAATTAATATTCATCCTGACTATCCTAATTATATTATTTGAAAATCGCTCGTTTTTGCGATCTTCTTTTTCTTCTTCTATTATTCGGTATGAATAGACAAAGGTGACTATGAAAGTACTACAAACAAACAATATTGGACAATCATAATTATTATCGAATGTTTTCAGTTGTAAATTTCAGGAGCAGGAAGGAAATGGAGTAGTAGATAAAAGAGACAATATTCGATAAATTGTTTATTTATCTTTAACTATATTACAAATGATTTCACTGATTTCTTCGGGTAAATCATCTCGGTTTTCATAACGCAATTTAAATATTTTACAACGTTTATTAGAACGCAATTTTTTTAGCAACATATGCGATGAACCGTTCTCCGGTATCGTGGCTAACATACATATACTTTTCTTGACATCTCGGACGCCGAAAACCAATTCGTTAACTTTCTCTTCTAACGTTTTGCTCAGCAATTCCATCTTACCGATTTCATCGACTAGGAGCACGTCCTGAAAAATATTTTTTTTTTTTTTTGACGTATTCTGCTTTTGACCACGTGATTAAGATCCTATCTCTCTATAGCGTCATGTTTTGCAAATAAAAAAAAAAAAAAGAAATAATCGTGATCCTATATTATCTGATCATTCATATCGTGCGTACAGTTGTAGCACGCGATCTAATATAAGATTAAAATCTGTAAACTTTATATTTCAACGAATATACCTACCGAATTGGTTTTAAACAGCGGCAAAGCAACTTGTTCAAAATTTTTTATAAAAACTGCGTAGTTTCCAACACGGAATTTCGTTTCTTGTTGTGATTCGAGTACGTGTCTGTTTGAAATTCGGAAAAAAAATTATTCAAATAAGTATATATTGTAAAATATAAAGGATTATTGATATAGAATAAATTTAATAAACTATTAAACTGACGTTGCTCGCGCAAGAGGTAATCGGGATTCAGAATGTTTTACAGGTACAACGTCAAAACCTATTCTCTTATTATTTGGGGAACGTATTTCTTCTGTAAAAAAACCGTCGCAGGATAAGCCTTTCTGTTCGATTAACGATATCACCTTTTTGCATAAGGTTGTCTTTCCAATACCTGTGAAAATGTTCATATACATATGCGGATAGATATAATATCAAGTTAATATTTCATTTAGTTGATGAAATTTTGGAGAAAAAAAATATTTGCGAATTACCGGGTGGGCCAGTAATTAACACGTGACAAAACCGCATGGCGGCGGCACTGTGCGCGTCCATGTGTGTACTTATTTGCATCTGTTTATATCAAGTTATATCACGCTGTTGTACGACCTAAAGTAGATTAGGTAAGAAGATTCCGCGGGTCTGCAGTCACTCGAATAATAAATATAGTTCTAAGAGTGTAATTAATTGAAAAACTATTGAATATAATCGATTAAATTTTTGACGATTACATTTATGAATCTGAACGTAGTATTCAATGGAAAAATGAAGGATGAAAAGTACGGATTTTTAGTTGAAAATAAACGGAAAATGTTCCGGACGTGTCACGCCGTTAAATGACTAGAAATCGAAAAGTCTGTTTAGCCGAGACTTGAAGCTCTGATCAGCTGATTCACAGAGATTGTGGTGGTTCGTGATTGTACTAAGTGCAGGACTAGAGACAACTACACGCCTGTCAGCGAAGCAGTAATAAGCTATAGCAAGGTGGAGGTATTTTTTTTTTTATTTTATAACAGAATCGTACATGGAAAAGCTGAGTTTAGTAGGAAAATAACCATGGTTTCACCGTCGGTTTGCAACCCTTTATCCTACATCGTGAACAGGCAAATAGATGATAAAATTAATTTGACCAAACGTCTCGTCAACGCCAGGCTTGGCTGGTCGGAAAATTTGTTTAGAAAAGATCTACAGTCGCACTATGGTTGCGTTAATGCAATCGAGTTTTCTAAAGAAGGGGAGTTACTTGTATCTGGTGAGCTTTTAATATTACACGCCTTAAATATATATTATACGTACTATATAAGTGATATAACAATATCAATCATCATAATATTTAACTCGTACACATATACATACTATATACATACCTTGTTTACTCTATTCATTAAATACCGAATGAATTCCAGGATATATAAATATTAATATCACAAACAATTGACATTTCTCTCTGAACCTTTAGATCCTCTATAGTTTTACGTAATTCGAAAACAATCCTTCATTACGATAATGTAATTCATTTTACGTAAATTTCATTCATTTTCATACCCCAATCGTATTATTTACCCTCATATGCATATGCATGTCTCAATAATATTCCCTGTTATAATTGCTGTGGCTAATTTCTTCTAATAATATCATGTGTTGTTTACGTCAAATTGATAACAACTGAACTTTCATACCCATACAAATTGTCACTCTTATAATTCATATAGCATTTTGTCAGACTGATATTATGCAATGATTTTTATTGTGGAAAATAATATGACATTTAATTTTTATCTACAGTGAATTAGAACCACTTCCAAACATTTCTTTGTATTATAATATAGAAGCAACATTCTTATGCCGTGAAAAATAAGAAAACTATTAATAACCGATGACCTCTGTACGCAGAGAATTCAAAGACTATACACATTTTTTTTTGATTATATTCATTTTTCATACTGATATTTCAATAAATAATGATTTCTATATCTTGTATCAAACATTCATGGGAAATGTCATATTTTTTAAAATAAACTCATGTCATTTTGGAAGGAAGTGTCTCATCAATATATTTCTTCATTTTTTCCTGTATACATTTATACAGCGTAGCCAAAAAGAAAATAATAAACTGCACTCGTTATGATTTTGGTTTTAACGATTCACTTTTTTTCTTCATATATATATTAATAAAAGTATGTAATTTAGGTTTCTAAGTAACAGAAGTTTTCACTTTATAAGATGTTTCAATTTTTTAACACCTTATCAATATCTTATTCTGGTATTTTTCTTAGGTGGAGATGATAGACGAGTGTTGTTATGGAAGGTCGAACAGGCCATTCAAGGTGTTGGGAAACCAGCAGTCATGAGGGCCCAACATGTCAGCAATATATTCTGTTTGGGATACGACAGTACCAAAACAAAAATATTTTCAGGTGGAAATGACGATCAAGTCATTGTTCATGATCTTAAAACGTGAGGGGAATTCAGCTGATAATATGTAACTGTAATCCTAGAATTTAGATCGAAATCGTCATGTCTAAAGCTTAAGAACTCATTTTGTTCATCAGGCGTCCATATATTTTAATATAGGAAGATTTTGCAAATACCTTAAACACTAACATTACTTCTTCACATTACAGCGGAGATCCTTTGAACTACTTCCTCCACGAAAAGCCAGTTTATGGCTTATCTATTCATCCACACAACGACAACGTTTTCTCAAGCGCCTGTGACGATGGAAGAGTTCTCATTTATGATATCAGAGATTCCTCCTCTACAGAGACATTCTGCTTAGCGCAATACAAGACAGCTTTTCATTCTGTTATGTTTAATCCTGAGGAACCACGGATGCTTGCTACTGCAAACGCCAAGGAGGGCGTCAATATGTGGGATGTTCGTAAGCCACTGGAGTGAGTATATGTGTTCATTTTTATATTTGAATATTAAAGAGTTTAGACAGATGGCGAAAAAAAACTGCTAAATCGTTATTTTTGTCTCAACATACCCTGGTGATAAGTTTTTCCCCAATTTCATTTCATAACATAAATATACAATTTCAGAGCTGTATTACGATATGGTGCAGAAGGTACTTCACAAAGCTGTATGAACGTCAGATACAATGCAGCTGGTACAAAGTTGTTAGCTCTGAGAAGAAGACTTCCCCCAGTCTTGTATGCTGTTGATTCTCCGACACATCTTTGCCAATTTGACCATCCTGGATACTACAACAGTTGTACCATGAAATCTTGCTGTTTTGCTGGTGATGATGACCAATATGTTCTTTCAGGTATAAAATTTCATGAGTATAAAGTAGAAGATTTTAGTAAAAGGGTTGTGTTCAACATGCTTAGGAATCGAACTATTGAGCATATGAGACAGAACATGAATTTTAGTAATGGTAAAACAAATTTATTGATGTAATGCATGTAATTAGAAGTTTCTGATCCAAGATGCATACTCTTGAATTAGTGTACGATTTCGTAGAATACATAATAGATTTTTGATAAAGTAAATGGACTAAGTTTTGCAACTCTGTTACTTGTTCTTTATCATTATTGGATTTTAAATCTACAAAGTCATGTATTAATGTTATAGGATCAGATGACTTCAACCTCTATATGTGGAAAATTCCCATGGACAATGAAAAGTGGGTGGACTCAGCTCACATGGTTCTCCGTGGTCACAGATCCATTGTAAACCAAGTGCGGTATAATCAATCCAGTTGTATCCTTGCTTCGTCTGGGGTTGAGAAGATGATCAAAGTTTGGAGTCCATTTCCACTTGGCAATAGTTCTCTTGGCGGTTTAAAGGTAAAGACTTACTTATTGATTGTAATAAGATACTGAAAATTTCACCGAGGTCTACAAAACATCTTTTAAACTTGATTTCATTTTTCCTTATCATGACACGGTTTTTACAATAGCATATGATTCAGGCATCGTGCTTGGAAATCAACTCTTTAAACTTTTCTGTAGTCTAAAAAATAAATTGCAGAAAATTTTGGCAATAATGATTTTGAGGCTCGAAGTTTCCTCTTGGAAATGTTACGCAGTAAATAATTGAGCTAAAATTATTCTGTTCAAAGCGGGATGCCGGAAAGCAGGAGAGACAGCGCAGAGTCTTCACTCATGATGAGTACATCAGCTTAGTGCTACGTAGCGGGCAATTTATGACCCACGACTATAGCCATCAATCAACTCGTGAAGATCCACGTATGATGGCATTTTTCGATTCTCTGGTACAGCGAGAAATTGAAGGATGGAATTCCGAAGAAGCGCTACCCGGACCTCAAACTCCAAGTGATTCCGAACACAATCCAACGATCGAACGTACATACAATGCTAGTGACTCTGATGGTAAGTCTTGGACAAGTCTTGGAGTCTCGAAAACACATAAGACACATGTAGTCTGTGTATATGAAATCGGCAAAACTTAAAACTGATTGATTGTAACTTTTATGTAGATTCAACTGCCTCGGACCGCCAGCTTATGCTGAGTATATTGGGCTCCGCAGTTAGCTCTCGTAGTTCCGCAGGAGGCGGAGTCGTACCCGAAAGACGTTCTGAATCACCGAACCGCATTACTCAGCTAATAGCTAACCGAAGAGAAAAACTTATGAGACTAGCAGCACTAGAAGGTGGAACCACAGTCAATGCCTCGACTAACACTGTTAATCACATAGACTCTGTTACCGACAGTGACAAAGATGAACTTAAAACAAAGTGCAAGTCTAAAAGTAGATCGAAAGGTGCTAAAATAAAACACGGAAGAATATCAAGAAAGAAATGCCGAGCTCGTAGGAAAGTGGCGATAAAAAAAGACGACAGCGACACTCACAGCGACGCTCAGCCTCTAGATACAGCGCAACCTAGTACAAGCTCTGGAGTTGTCTCAGGTAGATCACGATATGCCGCTACTTCGATTGGAAATGATAAACATTCAAGTAGCAGTAGCGAAGATGAACGAACGACAGAAAAGTGTAGGGATTTAAAAACTGACTCGGATTGTTCTACTAAAGTTCAAAGACTGAAGAAGTGGCGACGGAATAACGCAATATTAATAAAACATGATTCGGGAGAAAGCCGAAGTAAACAATCAAAAGTCCACAATGAGACTCCAAGAGATATAGTTGCTAAGATTGAACAAGACTATGTACATAACTTGAACGCACGTAGAACACGAGTAGAACAATCGGTAACGCCGTATAAAAGAAGATCCAGAGTCCCTCCGACTCCTGACAGTGGGATTTCGGGAGTATCAACGGTCGAAAGATCTTTAGAAGAAGTTCAAAAGACTTGGATAGGGGGTGACAGTTCAGATCACGAACAAAGAAAGAGAAATTTGGAACATTTTAGAAAAAAAGTTGACGTCGCTAGGCAGAGCTATAGATATCGCTGTAATCCGTACAACACGATTCCTCCTAACACCAGCGATTCTTCTGATTAAACATTTATCTCCCAATTCTTTCCTCTTGTAAATATTGAATCTGTGATTCCCTAAAATATATTTTTATAATATTAAGTTTGATGGGTCGTGATTCGTGAGCATGATAAGTTTTTTTGAAAAATCCATTTGCAATTTTATCAACCTGTTTAATACCTATGTCATTATCGATTTAATGTTTATTAATTAATCAAAAGTGGTACGAATTTTTTAGTTATTCGATTTGGTGGCGATATGTACCTCTCGCTATCATTGATATTCTAAAATAAATAATAAATTCATCAAATAAGAATTATTGTTCAGAACCGCGAGGTGTTCGAACAGTGAGAAAATTTTATAGATTTTCTTTTGGCACAAGATATTTATACCATAATCGTGGCCCGTTTATCAAATAATACAACTCTTACGTATAATATGTTTGAATGAAAATAAATTGTGATTATCAAAGTTTGAATTTGTCTGTGTAATGAATATCCTAAACTCATTACACGATAGAAACATGCTTGTGTATTAATCAATGTTAATTCAATATACATATTCTACATCTACTATATTCTGGCGAGGTATTTGAACGGTGACGAGAAAAAAATTAAATCGTATATCTAGAGATTGAAATTACATTGATAAGAGATCTTTTTCTCAATAACAATTATCCTAAGTGGGAGTTAAAACTTGTGTGGTTGATATTTGATGAGAAATAGCTCATTTGTATTCTTCAAACTTAGGCCATGGTGAAATAAAGATTATGTGTGATTTAATTCTATATAGCATAGTCAGAAGAAGTATGTGTTCTCCAAGTTTATGGCAAATTAAGTGGTAAGGGGGTATATACACCTCTCAATGGGTTTAAATTCTTAAATGTAAATCAATCTGTGCAAACGACTTGAGGACTCTGATAAAATCCAAAGAAATTATTATGTTTGGGAAGGGTTTTACCCTTATAATGCATATTCTACATGATGTATTGGTTTAAGCCCAACAGTAATATGCTGAAGACAGCAAAATACAGAATCACTCGGTTCCCGCGAAGAATAAAATCTAACGTTTGACCGATCTTCGCATTTCTGGTCTTCAATCGTTCTGGAGAGATGCCTCTACCAGATGAGCATATAACTTTTTGATATCGCAAGAATTACTGATGTGGTTTAATTTTTTAGAATTTTTTTTTTAGAATTTGAGAAAAAAATTGGCTTTAATACCATTACCTCAATCAAAAATCGGTTCATCGAAAAGTTCTATGCTCATCTGATAGAAGCATCTCTTCTGAACAATTAAAGTCCAAGACATCTAAGATCGGTCCAACAGTTGATATTATTCTTTGCATCACCATTGGACTGGAAGTGATACATGATGTAAAATATGCGTGATGCGGATCAAACCTTCCCTAAACACCATATTCTTTTTTTGCATTATTTCATAGTCCTCAAGTTCTCTACAAAAATTAATTTCTATTTCAGATTTTCAACCCATTTGAAAGTGAATATACCCCCTAAAAATGATTTTCTCTGAGTTATATTTAGGGAGATCATTTCTGAATTCTCATGATACTCTAATGTTTTAACAAGAAATAATGAAGCAGAATATGGTTTGAATTATAATAATGTCACTGGTCGGTGAGTAACATTTCATAATGTGATATTATCTTATATATCTGTGCTTTCCCCAAACCACAACCCATTATATATATCCTGTGGTAGATAGTTAGTACATCAAGAAAATGTCTCAAAGTCACTTGATTTTATCTTGCCGCTGGGATTAAGGAAATATTCAATTCAAGATTTTATTTACCGTCTGCCCTTTGCTGGTGAAATATGTATACCTTTAAAAGACTTTCTGGGTATGGGGCTATTTTTGTTCACATTGTGACTGGTATTATTGCTTATCATTTTGATGTGGATAATCTCATTTCATATCAAGATGAAGCTAGAAGTAAAGAGAATCGCAGTAGCTACTTTGGCTATTCTGTAGCTCTTTGGAATACAAGTTCGGATGGATCATGGATTTTTATTGGAGCACCTAGAGCTAATTCCACCTCATACAAGCAATTTACCGAGCCAGGAACCGTCTTTAAATGTGAATTTGGTGGATCATGCCAAGAGTGGGTCTTGACGCACAATACGGAGAAAAGCCTTCACAGTGGCTCATGGGTCGGCGCCTCAATGAACATAGGAAGGAACAAGGATGGTGATATTGTATTGGTATGATAGGCTATCTTTATGTGGAATGCGAGTTATTATTAAATTTCTTATCTAATGCAATCGAAATTTTGAATTTTTACCATTTTCTGAGTGGCATGTCCTATATATATTTTGTGACGTCAGAATCGTGAAATACGAGGAATTTCGTCGACAAATTGAGCCCAAACAAAGAAACGAATTTCATGGGAATTATTTTTTTATGAAAACATAAATTAATCTGTACTGCGCTTGCTTAGTGATTTTCAGCGTAGATTGCCCAGTAATGTGTATTGCGAATAAATAAAAGTGACAGGTCGTTTATACATATCCAACATGGCGGCATCGGAATCCCTGCAATTACCGACTTGTCGTATTATGATCGCATCTGGGAGATGAGAAGTGAGAACATTTATCACTGAATCCAGGGAGCAAGCGCAGTGTAGAAATACACACACTTTTCAGGAAAACTTATTTCAATCGTCTGCGTCCCGTAAATAAGGCTCAATTTGTCGACGAAATTCCTCGTATTTGACGTCTCGGTATGACATATATCTATCGAAAATCTGTGAATTGACGGCAGTTCTGTGGCACCTTAATACGTTATAAAGGTGTTTCTAAAAGAATAGACCACCATCAATTTTATTGAACTTCTTATTCAATATTCTCTAGAGATAGAGTAGAAATGAAACTTCCTATCATTTTTATCATTCTATAATTTTTCGAATAACAACTTTCTAACTGTGATTTTATAGTATAAACTTTTCATTTATTTTATTCACACTCGAAAACTTGTTGCCAATTGATTGTGTGACTTTGAAACTTTGAAAACTCTCAATTGTCAAACCAGCGAGATAAAACAGCTACGTATGTTTCTACAATCTACAGTTACTTTGAGAAAGAGAACATGATTTATATTCATCATGATTAATGAATGTATAACATTCAGGTATGCGCTCCGAGGTGGGTGAATTTACACGACTCTGGGGGATGGTGGACTATGAGCGGCATATGCTATCAGGCCTCACCTAGTGACTTTTCCAGACCAAATGGTCCGGTGGGCGAAGATCTTCTTCCACTAAATAATACTGAGCCATATAAGGAGCGGGAATTTTACTATGCATTGGGACAAGCCGGTTTTTCCACACATTTTATTCCCAATACTGAATCTCCGGAATATATTTTGGGTTGTCCTGGAGCATACCTTTCTCGCGGAACCCCGATTTTTTATATCAAAAAGACAAATCATTTTGATACTGCAAACGTATGGGAGGAGGATACAGTGGATGACGGTTCTTATTCTGGTCAGTTAGTTGGTTTTCTCTCGAAAGATTTACTAAAATTAATGCCATAGTCTCGGATTTCATTCATTCTTCTCTGAAATCAGAATGACAATACGTTACGACAACCTTCATAAGCTGCTTGATACATTCAAGATTAGCTTTGATATTCTAATGTTTGCTGTATATCAACTATTCTCGTTTTTTGAGAAAAGTCGACAATTTTTCAGCATCTGCTGTTGCAGGTATATTTTTCAACTAATACTCTACAATGAATCTGTTGTTTGATTTTAGGGTATGCTGTTACAACGGGATGTTATTTTCGTGCAGGAATACGCGAGTATGCAACAGGTGCGCCAAGAGCTGATAACCTCCGTGGTACGGTAATTATATTCGCTCGTCCAAAGCCTATGAGGGATAACTGGACAATAAGAAAGAAGGTGAGCGTGAACGGAGATCAGATTGGTGCATATTTTGGATCCGCATTGGCCTCTTGTGATATCAATGGGGATGGAAAAGATGATTTATTGGTCGGTGCTCCACAATGGTCAAAAAATTCGGACGAAGGACGAATATATATCTTCAGATCAGAAGTAAGTTGCATATAAAATTATACCTAATGTTCTTAAATTCTATCACGACTCTTCTGTAAGGTAACTCTGTGAACAGTGAATTCATCCATGTTCCAATATAATTGTATAGAGCAACACTAGGGGCTTTGACAATGAGCATCAAATTGACGGAGAAACGTTACGAGGGAGATTTGGATCGACGATCACCTGTCTCGGAGATATAGACTATGATGGCTTTGATGACATTGCTGTCGGTGCTCCATACGATGGAAATGGAGCCGTCTATATATACCACGGTGGCAAAGACGGCATTAGATTTACCCAGAAGATTCCCGCTCCAGAGGACAATAAAGGTTTTGGCATTTCAATCTCGATCCCAAGAGATATCGACGAAAATGGTTACGGGGATATTGCAGTCGGAGCTTATTTGTCAGGTCATGTAACTGTGTTCCGATCAAAACGTGTTGTCAATATGAACGTTATGTTGTCTGACTTGTCCGAGGGACCACTTGAATATAAGCCTGAGCCCTTTTCAGTGAGCATATGCTCTTCCTATAGTGGGCGATATGTACCTGAGGAACTGAGTAAGTAAATTGTCAGCTCTTTCGAATAACACTTCGGAAGTAGAGTTTCATATAGTGTTCACAGTTCAAAGCATTATCATATATAATTAGAAATCCGGAAAATGCGATTGAGTTAGTTATGCATGACTAGTAATTGTAATTACCAATGAGTACCAATGAATTTATGTGTCCATCAGATGTGACTATGGAATTGAAGCTTGATGAAAAACATCACAGAGCAGAATTTGATATTGATGTGGGACATAAAGAAATATACAAATTCAATGATACTCTGAAGAAGTTCAATACTTCATGCCGGAATGTGAGGATAATTATCAAGGTATAAACTACAGCTTATTTTACCAATTTAAACTGTATCGATTTTTAAATATCTCAGTCAAGGGAATATTGAATGCATATCATATAGAGAGAAACATTCAGAGAACTAATATTTAATATTCAATTCTATTGAAAATTAATCGATCGGCTCTCACATCTGATCGACAAATATGTTTCAGGAAATGAATGAGGATTTTATCCATCCAATAACAATTTCCGCCGTTCAGCGTTTGAATACAATTAATAAAAATGGCATGTTACTCATCAACGGAAATAAGGCAGACAAAAACGAGTATCTCTATGACTTTTCTGCAGTAATGAGCGAGGGTCATCAAGCAGTACAACGACATCTAGATGTACTGTTCGCTTTGTACTGTGGCGAAGACAAAATTTGTAATTCAAATTTATCAATTAACATGATGACTGACTTGGAAGACAATAATCGTTATCTGATTGGTTCTACTCCGTATATCAAGTTGAATATTGAAGTTAGTAATACTGGTGAACACGCGTATGGTGCCACAGCAGTTATTGTTATCCCAGAGTACATTGGACTACATGTTATACCTTCAACATGCAGTACAAAGGTGGAAAAGCGTAACAGTATCATATGTGACATTGGAAATCCTTTGGGTAGTAACGATACGGTAAGTTTTCTTATCATTTATTATATAACTCAAAACTGTTAGGTATTTTTAATTTCATTTTTAGCACTATATGAAGTGTGAATTTATTTGCAGAAAAATGTCACCTTGGAACTGGATATGTCTCGGGTGACGAGTAATATCGAACAATTCTACTTGAACGCAACAGCACTGTCAAGGACAAGTAATGACATTGTTTCTGGAGATCATAAAACTAGTCTCTCAATCAATTGTGCGGTAGGAACAGATATTGGGATATCAGGGTAATTAATTGTTCATATTCTATATGTGTACTCGCCATATTGATCGAAGAATGAAGTGGATTAAAATTTACATGAGGTGCATTTTCCCCATATTAGATATTCCTCATCATGCCCTAATTGTTTTATATCAGGATATAGTAGTACTCTATGGAATCAAATAACTCCTGTGCGTTGGTTTGAAAAAGTTCACGTAGACCACAAGGGACAGACTCACTTTACTTGGAGAAATATGATGTAATTTAAATGATTAATTAAAGAGATATTATTTTCAATTTCTATTTACAGAAAAGCTAACAATGATTCCTATTCGTATGCATGGAAAAAAGAAAAAGAGGTGTTGCCGCCCATTATGTTCCAACACATTTATGAGATCAGAAACTATGAAGTAACTCCGATTGCCGAGGCACAGCTCAGTGTTTCTATTCCGACACATTTGATACACGGCGGTAAAGAAATCGAAATTGTTAAGGTGATTGAAACAACTGGTAACTTGGACAAGCGAGAATTCAGTTGTATGGACCCAGAAGAAGACGATCCACTCACAATGATCGATCGGTCGATTAGTGATAAGAGTTCATCGAGATTTGTACCGCAGGCAGAGAAAAATTTAACAACTATTGGGGGCAAAACATTCGATGCCTCTCTTGATAACAGAACATTATACATTAATTGTTCTAATGCTTCGTTTAAGTGGAAAACAATCGACTGCAAATTTGGGCCCTTTAAAACGGGAATATCCGTGGCCCAACTTGTATTCACATTTGATTTACTGCTCCCAAACTTCACATGTAAGTTGATTTCTTGACTTCTACTCTGGATTAAGCAAGTCTTCTTGGTTTCAAAGCTCACTTACTAGATACATAATTATTACTGAATGGGAATATGTCTTATGTCTTGAGAAAATTCAAGATCTACATATTTTATCAATTTTATTTTCCAGTACGTACTAATGATAATTTCCATCAACTCCTCTGTTTGTGCTTTTAGCTGAAATGATGCAGAAAAAGGATATCATATTGTTTGTAACTAATGCCAGTACCAGAGTTACGATGCCCCTTGGTACTACTCAGACTGTCAATATCAAACCTGATTCGATTCTGATAGGGACAATGTTTCTTGGCTCCGCACCAAGATATCAACTTCCTTCAATGCTTATACCGTTGTCAATTTCTGCCGGACTATTACTCTTTATATTTATTGTTCTTGGGCTATTCAAGTTAGGATTTTTCAAGAGGAGTAAGAAGATGGAACTCGAAGCATTGAAGAAGGAGGAAAATAACGTGAGTTAGAATTTTTTCAAATATTTTTTCAATAAATTTATCAAATCTCATTTTTCAAAATCACTTATTTCAATACATTCTACAATGCAGATCATTATTCATCATAATACAAAATGACTGCCATAATACAAAATACATATTCATACGGCCTTCTCTACAAAGAGACTTCCTACTTAAATTACTTACTGGGTACATTTTCTTGATTTATTCAACGAGCAATTTACTGAATGAAATAAAATTTTCAGATCTGCCCTAGAGTTGTCCTAGAGACCACTTCATCGGTAGAAGCTTTGGACCCGTCATAAAATGGAAAAAATTTAGAGTACAGCTCTATCTATTCAGTATATATTAATCAATCATTTATTTTACCTATACATACGTTGTATAATACCCAAGCTGACTTGATATGCAGTATAATAACTATAGTATATGAAATGTTGTACTGAGTATTAAAATATACAAGAGACGAGTTTTCATTAAATCAATAGTATGATTTCAAATTGAAATAATTTGTATATATAGCACTAAAAAATATTCTAATCTTCTTAACTTGTGTGCTAGGAAGCAAATCAAAGGACTCGATGAATTGCGATTGGTAGTACGTTTACTTTCAAGAAACAATGTCAAGGTGTACATGATTTCGACAATAAGTAATAATCAATCATAAGTAGTTATTTTCCACTTTTGCTTTACGGTGACTTGTTCTTTATTCCAGATATTGAATAATCCTTTCGAAATTGAGATGCAAACATATGATAAGGCAGTTAAGCTATAGCAAGGTGGAGGTATTTTTATATATAAATATTAATAACCTACCCTATATATACTCTATGATATCCGATCACAAACAATTACCATTTCTCTCTGAACCTTTGGATCCTCTATAGTTTCACGTCATTCGAAAACGATCCTTTATTACTATAACGAAATTCATTTTACGTAAATTCGATTCGTTTTCATACCCCAATCGTATTATTTACCCTCATATGCATATGCATGCCTCAATAATATTCCCTTGGCTAAGTTCCTTGGCTAATATCTTCTAATAATATCATGTGTTGTTTATGTCAGATTATCACTCTTATAATTTATGTATCATTTTGTCAGAATGATATTATGTAATGATTTTTGCTGTGGAAAATAATATACGACGATATTGTAAATTCGTAATTGCAGAATATTTTCACTCCATCTGATATTTGAGAACTATTCGTTCATTATCTTTGATACTTCCTTTTGAAACCACAACCGCCCAGACTGTTCCACTTTACATATTATGTAATGAACAACTGCGATCTCCCTTGGCTGGAAAATCCTGTTCTGCTACAGATTATTTCTGTTTCCAGTGTAAAAAATTTATGCATCTATTTAGCTATTCATTGATAATGATATCAGATGGGTGAAAGCCTATTACATGAACGTTTTTTGAGAGCACAATGTTGTATCAGCGGTCAGCTGTTATTATCTATTTAATTTTTTGTTGCAACTCATAACTAACTAATATTGACCCACAATTCAGGTATCAACGTAGAAAATAATTCTTCAGGAATAACTTGTTTCATTCTATGATATCGTATTGTGTAAATAACTTCTCATAATGTACTAGATGAGCAAGAAATAGAAGTCTCCATCGCTGTTACGCAGTAAATAATTGAGCTAAAATTACTCTGTTCAAAGCGGGATGCCGGAAAACAGGAGAGACAGCGCAGAGTCTTCACTCATGATGAGTACATCAGCTTAGTGCTACGTAGCGGGCAATTCATGACGCACGATTATAGCCATCAATCAACACGTGAAGATCCACGTATGATGGCATTTTTCGATTCTCTGGTACAGCGAGAAATTGAAGGATGGAATTCCGAAGAAGCGCTACCCGGACCTCAAACTCCAAGTGATTGCGAACACAATCCAATGATCGAACGTACATACAATGCTAATGACTCTGATGGTACGTCTTGGACAAGTCTTGGAGTCTCGAAAACACATAAAACACATGTAGTTTGTGTCTATGAAATCGGCAAAACTTAATACTGACTGATTGTAACTTTTATGCAGATTTAATTGCCTCAGACCGCGAGCTTATGCTGAGTATCTTGGGCTCCACAGTTAGCTCCTATAGTTCGGCAGGAGGCGAAGTCGTACTCGAAAGACGTTCTGAATCACCAATCCGCATTACTCGGCTTATAGCTAATTGAAGAGACAAACTTATGAGACTAACAGCCCTGGACTTATGGCAAATCAGTGTTAAATGATTTTCCCTGAGTTATATTTAGGAAGATCATTTCTGAATTCTTATAATACTTCGATGTTTCAAGATGAAATAATGAAGCAGAGTATGGTTTGCATTATAAAATCCTCCTGGACCGGTAGGCAACATTTCATAATGTGATATTATCACATATATCTGTGGTTTCGCCAAACCACATCCCATATATCCTGTGGTAGATACTTAATACAGCAGGAATATGTCTCAAAGTCACTTGATTTTATCTTGCCGCTGGGATTAGAGAAGTATCCAATTCAAGATTTCATTTACCGTCTGACTTTTGCTGGTGAAATATGTATACCTTTAAAAGACTTTCTGCGTATGGGGCTATTTTTGTTCACATTGTGACTGGTATTATTGCTTATCATTTTGATGTGGAAAATGTTATTTCATATCAAGATGAAGCTAGAAGTAAAGAGAATCGCAGTAGTTACTTTGGCTATTCTGTAGCTCTTTGGAATACAAGTTCGGATGGATCATGGATTTTTATTGGAGCACCTAGAGCTAATTCCACCTCATACAAGCAATTTACCGAGCCAGGAACCGTCTTTAAATGTGAAATTGGTGGATCATGCCAAGAGTGGATCTTGATAAAAGATACAGACGGACTGGTCTACAGTGGCTCATGGGTCGGTGGCTCAATAAACATAGGAAGAAACAACGACGATGCTACTGTAATGGTATGATGGGCTTTTTCAATTATACGTGAAACGTGACTTATTATCAAATTCCGAATGTAATGCAACCGAAATTTTGAATTTTTGGCATTTTCTAAAATATCGACAAAATGTGAATATGTTAATTAATACGTTATAAAGGTGTTTCTAAAAGAATAGACCAGCATCAATTTTATTGAACTTCTTATTCGATATTCTCTGGAGATAAAGAAGAAATAAAACTTCCTATCGTTTTTATCATTCTATAATTTTTCGAATAACAACTTTTCGACAGTGATTTTATAGTATTCAAATTTTCATTTATTTTATTCACATTCAAAGACTTGTTGCTAATTGATTGTGAAACTTTACAACTTTGAAAACTCTCGATTGTCAATCCAGCGAGATGAAACAGCTACGTATGTTTCTACAATCTACAGTTACTTTCAGAAAGAGAACATGATTTGTATTCATCATGATTAATGAATGTATAACATTCAGGTATGTGCCCCGAGGTGGGTGAATTTACAAGGCTTTCGGGGCAGCTGGACTATGAGCGGCATATGCTATCAGGCCTCACCTAGTGACTTTTCCAGACCAAATGATCCGGTGGGCGATGATCTATTTCCACTACAAAATATTGAGGCACATAAGAAGGAGAAACTTTACTATGCAATGGGACAAGCCGGTTTTTCCACACATTTTATTCCCAATACTGAATCTCTGGAATATCTTTTGGGTTGTCCTGGAGCATACTTTTCTCGCGGAACCTCGATTTTTTATTCCGACGAGGAAAGTTTTTTTTATACTGCAAACGTATGGGAGGAGGATACTGTGCAAAACGGTTCTTATTCTGGTTAGTTAGTTAATTGAGTATACAATTCTGTTGATGATATTTCTCCTTTTGATTAAAATCGTTGTTCTTCAATCAATATTGTTTCTTAAAATTTATAATGTGGAGTAAAAGTGAAATGAAGAGGATTGTACGTCCAGACATAGCAATTTGCTCAACTCACATGAGAAAATTAAATTTTTCTTTTCAAAGATTTACTAAAATTGATGCCATACTCTCGGATTTCATTCATTCACCTCTGAGATCAGAATGGCAATCCGTGGCGACAAGCTTCACAAGTTGCTTAATACATTCAAGATTAGCTTTGATCTACAAATATCTGCTGAATATCAACTATTCTCGTTTTTTGAGAAAAGTCAACAATTTTTCAGCATATGCTGTTGCAGGTATATTTTTCGACTAATACTCTACAATGAATCTGTTGTTTGATTTTAGGGTATGCTGTTACAACGGGATGTTATTTTCGTGCAGGAATACGCGAGTATGCAACAGGTGCGCCAAGAGCTGATAACCTTCGTGGTATGGTAATTATATTCGATCGTCCAGAGCATATGATTGATAACTGGACAATAGAAAAGAAGGTTAGCGTGAACGGAGATCAGATTGGTGCATATTTTGGATCCGCATTGGCCTCTTGTGATATCAATGGGGATGGAAAAGATGATTTATTGGTCGGTGCTCCACAATGGTCAAAAAATTCGGACGAAGGACGAATATATATCTTCAGATCAGAAGTAAGTTGCATATAAAATTATACCTAATGTTCTTAAATTCTATCACGACTCTTCTGTAAGGTAACTCTGTGAACAGTGAATTCATCCATGTTCCAATATAATTGTATAGAGCAACACTAGGGGCTTTGACAATGAGCATCAAATTGACGGAGAAACGTTACGAGGGAGATTTGGATCGACGATCACCTGTCTCGGAGATATAGACTATGATGGCTTTGATGACATTGCTGTCGGTGCTCCATACGATGGAAATGGAGCCGTCTATATATACCACGGTGGCAAAGACGGCATTAGATTTACCCAGAAGATTCCCGCTCCAGAGGACAATAAAGGTTTTGGCATTTCAATCTCGATCCCAAGAGATATCGACGAAAATGGTTACGGGGATATTGCAGTCGGAGCTTATTTGTCAGGTCATGTAACTGTGTTCCGATCAAAACGTGTTGTTAATATGAACGTTATGTTGTCTGACTTGTCCGAGGGACCACTTGAATATAAGCCTGAGCCCTTTTCAGTGAGCATATGCTCTTCCTATAGTGGGCGATATGTACCTGAGGAACTGAGTAAGTAAATTGTCAGTTCTTTCAAATAACATTTCGGAAGTAGAGTTTCATATAGTGTTCACAGTTCAAAGCATTATCATATATAATTAGAAATCCGGAAAATGCGATTGAGTTAGTTATGCATGACTAGTAATTGTAATTACCAATGAGTACCAATGAATTTGTGTGTCTATCAGATGTGACTATGGAATTGAAGCTTGATGAAAAACATCACAGAGCAGAATTTGATATTGATGTGGGACATAAAGAAATATACAAATTCAATGATACTCTGAAGAAATTCAATACTTCATGCCGGAATGTGAGGATAATTATCAAGGTATAAACTGCAGCTTATTTTACCAATTTAAACTGTATCGATTTTTAAATATCTCAGTCAAGGGAATATTGAATGCATATCATACAGGGAGAAACATTCACAGAACTCTAATATTCAATATTCGAATCTATTTAAAATTAATCGTGTCTCAAATTTGATCGACAACTACATTTCAGGTAATGAACGAAGATTTTATCCATCCAATAACGATTTCCGCCGTTCAGCGTATGAATATAATCAATGAAAATGGCATGTTACTGATAAAACGGAATGAGGCAGACGAAAACGAGTATCTCTATGATTTTTCTGCAGTAATGAGCGAGGGTCATCTAGAAGTACAAAAACATCTAGATGTACTGTTTGCTCTGGACTGTGGCGAAGACAAAATTTGTAATTCAAATTTATCAATTACCATGATGACTGACTTAGAAGACGACAATCGTTATCTGATTGGTTCTACTCCGTATATCAAGTTGAATATTGAAGTTACTAATACTGGTGAACACGCGTATGGTGCCACAGCAGTTATTGTTATCCCAGAGTACATTGGACTACATGTTATACCTTCAACATGCAGTACAAAGGTAGAAAAGCGTAACAGTATCATATGTGACATTGGAAATCCTTTGGGTAGTAACGATACGGTAAGTTTTCTTATCAATTATTATATAACTCAAAATTGTTAGGTATTTTTAATTTCATTTTTAGCACGATATGAAGTGTGAATTTATTTGCAGAAAAATGTCACTTTGGAACTGGATATGTCTCGGGTGACGAGTAATATCGAACAATTCTACTTAAACGCAACAGCACTGTCAAGGACAAGTAATGACATTGTTTCTGGAGATCATAAAACTAGTCTCTCAATCAATTGTGCGGTAGGAACAGATATTGGGATATCAGGGTACGTAATTGTTCATATTCTATATGTGTACTCGCCATATTGATCGAAGAATGAAGTGGATTAAAATTTACATGAGGTGCATCTGCCCCATATTAGATATTCCTCATCATGCCCTAATTGTTTTATATCAGTATAGTAGTACTATATGGAATCAAATAACTCCTGTGCGTTGGTTTGAAAAAGTTCACGTAGACCACAAGGGACAGACTCACTTTACTTGGAGAAATATGATGTAATTTAAATGATTAATTAGAGAGATATTATTTTCAATTTCTATTTACAGAAAAGCTAACAATGATTCCTATTCGTATGCATGGAAAAAAGAAAAAGAGGTGTTGCCGCCCATTATGTTCCAACACATTTATGAGATCAGAAACTATGAAGTAACTCCGATTGCCGAGGCACAGCTCAGTGTTTCTATTCCGACACATTTGATACACGGCGGTAAAGAAATCGAAATTGTTAAGGTGATTGAAACAACTGGTAACTTGGACAAGCGAGAATTCAGTTGTATGGACCCAGAAGAAAACGATGCACTCACAATGATCGATCGGTCGATTAGTGATAAGAGTTCATCGAGATTTGTACCGCAGGCAGAGAAAAATTTAACAACTATTGGGGGCAAAACATTCGATGCCTCTCTTGATAACAGAACATTACACATTAATTGTTCTAATCCTTCGTTTAAGTGGAAAACAATCGACTGCAAATTTGGGCCCTTTAAAACGGGAATATCCGTGGCCCAACTTGTATTCACATTTGATTTACTGCTCCCAAACTTCACATGTAAGTTGATTTCTTGACTTCTACTCTGGATTAAGCAAGTCTTCTTGGTTTCAAAGCTCACTTACTAGATATATAATTATTCTTGAATGGAAATATGTCTTATGCCTTGAGGAAATTCAAGATTTACATATTTTATCAATTTTATTTTCCAGTACGTGCTAATAATAATTTCCATCAACTCCTCTGTTTGTGCTTTTAGCTGAAATGATGCAGAAAAAGGATATTATATTGTTTGTAACTAATGCCAGTACCAGAGTTACGATGCCTCTTGGTACTACTCAGACTGTCAATATCAAACCTGATTCGATTCTGATAGGGACAATGTTTCTTGGCTCCGCACCAAGATATCAACTTCCCTCAATGCTTATCCCCTTGTCAATTTCTGCCGGGCTATTACTCTTTATATTTATTGTTCTTGGGCTACTCAAGTTAGGATTTTTCAAGAGGAGTAAGAAGATGGAACTCGAAGCATTGAAGAAGGAGGAAAATAACGTGAGTTAGAATTTTTTCAAATATTTTTTCAATAAATTTATCAAATCTCATTCTTCAAAATCACTTATTTCAATACATTCTACAATGCAGATCATTATTCATCATAATACAAAATGACTGCCATAATACAAAATACATATTCATACGGCCTTCTCTACAAAGAGACTTCCTACTTAAATTACTTACTGGGTACATATCCTTGATTTATTCAACGAGCAATTTACTGAATGAAATAAAATTTTCAGATCTGCCCTAGAGTCGTCCTAGAGACCACTTCGTCGACAGAAGCTTTGGACCTGATATGAAATGGAAAAAATTTAGAGTACAGCTCTATCTATTCAGTATATATTAATCAATCATTTATTTTACCTATACATATGTTGTATAATACGCAAGCTCATTCGATATGCAGTATAATACCTATAGTATATGAAATATTGTGCCGAGTATTATAAAATGCAAGAGAAGAGTTTTCATGAAATCACTATTATAACTTCAAATTTAAAAAATATGTAGTTTCCAGTGATATACGTGATATATTATACGTATTACGATCACATCTACAATTCACCCAATCAAATATTCAATGTTGTGAAATTTTTCTTAAATACTCGTTACTTTCGTAATGTGTAATTGAATTTTTATCTAATCACACATTACTTTGGTAAGAACTTTATGATTACTCTTACTCTATAATTACTTTAAATTACTTTACTTTATAATTACTTTTACTAATTAAATCGAGTTCAATTACCGTTACCAAAGAAATGTGTAATTGAATGAAGTTTATTACTTTTCAATACCTTTACTTCATAATTGCTTTGAATGATTTTTACAATTACTTCAAATAAATCGAGTTCAATTACACATTACCAAAGTATTGGGTAATTGAATAAGTAATTTCGTTAAAAATGTAATCAGTGTGTTGGGCCGTCAACGCCAGGCCAATTATGTTGCACCAATTATTATCATGATTAGCTTGGTTTTGAGTTTATATTATCGTTGTTATTAAGGCCCTTATCTAAAATAAAGTTTGTTTTGTTTTGACACGTTGACCCCGAAAGACCGTTGTTGAATTCTTGAGTACGCCGATCGGCCGCTCGGGGACAGGGCTTTAAATACCTCAACGAGGAAGAAAATCCACCAGTCCACAGAAAATCTTTGAAGTTCGATTTCGGGAAAATATTAACATAAGATAAAACCTCACGTGTCCAACTATCCGCCAGTTGTTTGTTTTCTCTTTTCTCATCTTACCGCCTTATATCTGTCGCGAACACAGTGATTCGCAACACTGCAGGTATCCATGTAATAATAAGATCGTTTATGCAAACATGTATTATTATAGTAAATTGGCGCATTCTTGAATGAATATCTCTTGAAATTGTAAATCATTGATCGATCGATTTATATTAACAGGTTGCAGCCGTCTGACTTCAACTCCTATACTACTATTCCCTATAGAAGTTGAATACGGTGAGCTGGTGATTGTATTATGAGAATATTAAAGTGATAAAAAAAAAAGGTATATGTGTTTGTAGTCGCTATCTATTATTCATCGTCTTCTTCCTATTCTCTTTCCGTTTTAATCGTTAGATAATTTTACTTTGAGTTGTTCTTTTAATTGTTTGTTCGTTCGTTTGTAGACATCGCTAGTTTTGATACCCCCTCGCGCAGCAACTACTCCATTGATTCATAGAGAGCGCTGGTCGCGTATGATAGTGGTGCTGCACAAATATGCGGATAAAAAATTTACTACGTTTTCTGAGAAGCGCTCGTTCATGAATGAAAAGATAGTGGTGCTGCACAAATATGCGGACAAAAAAATACTACGACCCTTTCTTTATATTCTTGGAGGCGTGGCAAATAGCTCATTGTTAAATTCTGAATAGCAGTAGAAAAACTACTAACTCTTTAGTAGATTCATTGCTACAATGAAAGATAGTGGCGCGTGGAAATAATGCGAAGAAGTTGAAGTGAAAAATTTATTATAAATCATTGCAAAAAGAAATTATGTTGTGGACTAATCTTGCATCTTTTACCAGATGCAGGAAGAAGGCACACGTCTTAGGCTGGATTCCCATGGGGCTGGAATTCACGGATCCGGAACGGAAATCTAGTGACCTTTTCCATGTATTGCGTGTATGTATATACCACACACGGAAAAGGTCACTAGATTTCCGTTCCGGATCCGTGAATTCCGGCCCCATGGGAATCCAGCCTTATTATACGGTACCCGCAAATCTTTTGTGCATTTTTAGTTCTATACTTGCCTAACCGGCCTAAACTGACCTACGACAATGGCGTCCCCCACCCCTCGCCATTCGTAGGTAAGATAAATAGGCCGTGCGCGATGCGGAAATGTTCAGTTACTTGCGCGGCCTCATCGAGTGAGCATGGGTGACACAAGTCGAGGAGATTTGCGGCTCGGGAAGGCTGACATCAACGGAGGCACATTAGACGTGAGTGAGTTGAAAACAAGTTAAATTGTATTCAATACTTTTTCGACAAATTTCACGCGTCTCGTATTTTAATCGTCGAAGTAAGTAACCGTTGAATTGCTACCAGCAGGCTTTGATTATAATTGCAGATATTGTTCATTTTCAAGTACATTCTATTCATACCAGCGAATAAATGTGCGAAAATCGAGATTTCTTACGAACATAACTTCTCGGACCTGTTTTTAATACAAATATAGTGGGCGAGAGAGTTTCGTTTAATAACTTCGCGATAATTATCCCATCATCCCATTATATTATTGGCATATAATTCCGAGTCTCTCGCCCTGTAGCGTCGTTTGTTTGACAGGCATACTTCGCGACTCCGAAGGGGAAACTAATTTGTCGTGTTATTTCGAGTTGACAAGTATTTTTCGGGATAATACTCGTACCCCGATTTATTCTTATATTCGATTCTTTGACAGCATTATCGGTCGACGGAGATGAGAATGAACATCGCTGATACTTGAACTGCATAGATCCTGCGTGCCACTTGGTCGGAGATGGACGCCAACCAACACTGCCGGGCTAGTCCTGGATTGACGGTCGACCAAGATAATGGTGAGCTTCCTATTATATTAGCCAAACACCCAATTTAACTATAAATGTATGTCTGCAAAACAATCATTGCTAAAACATACTTCGCGATCCTATACAGATCTTGGACAGATTACTTTTCCAAGTGTATGTACCACAATACTCATCGGCCAAGTAACCGTGACGCTCACCCTGTACCTTTGACTCGATACTGGGGCCTCCGGCTTGCTTCTGTCTCCCCGTATACGCCAGAAACTTTGACGACAACTCGGTTTCACTCAGCTGCAAAGGATACGATACGAAATAATATACCTAGAGGTAAGATATTGTCCGTCTCGTTATAGGGTAAGCCTAGGAGAGAAAGCACACTCAATTCTTGGAAATAGCAATAAATTCTCTCTTTTTAATGACAAACCTGAAATATGATTGATAGATCTCGAGAGAATATGTTTACATTATTGAAATATAGTAGACTCACCTCGTAGTAGAAAAATATTTGAATAACCAGGATCAAAGTTTCAAGGTTTGAAAATAAATAGAAGGGTAGATAGCTGTAGGCCTAATTAGGCATCACATTTATTTTTTTAACATGGAACATAATTCAATATTGGTGATAAATTGCTCCAGAGTCTCAAGTACCAGTCATAACGATTGAAATATTGAAAAATCTATTCATGCATGCAATAGTAATACTAGCTTATTGACATTCTTGATTCTGTTGAAAATAGTTAAAAGTTTATATCAAATTTAAAAATGGTTCAGGCAGGCTTACAAAATCAATCATAAGAAATATATTATAATAAATTTCATACAGATGTATAATCACAATTAGAAATTCTTTGGTACTCAGTTGAGAATGTTTGCTTGAAAAACACATAAACTTAATCTATCCAATGTACCCTATGCTTATCTAGTTTTTATCTTCACAGGCGTTGTTCACCGAGGGAAACTAGCTCCTGCCTATCCTCAACAAAACCTCTTCAATATTCATCAGGACAGGGGATTCACACCAGGAAGTGAAGCAGTCCAAGCACCGGGGGAATGACCGCAAGACAACTCTGCACCGCGGAGTATTAATAAAGTAGCATCAGCGAATGGTTCGTAATTACAATTCCTTTTGAATCAGTTTTGATAAAATCTCGCATCTGGTCTGGTCTATAATTATTTTAAATTACTTTACTTTATAATTACTTTTACTAATTAAATCGAGTTCAATTACACATTACCAAACTATTTTAATTGAATAAGTAATTTCATTAAAAATGTAATCAGTGACTCGTAACACTGCAAATATCCATGTAATAATAAGATCGTTTATGCAATAAACATGTATTATTATAGTAAATTGACGAATTCTTGAATAAATATCTCTTGAAATTGTAAATAATCGATCGTTGAATCATTTTCCCCTGTCCTTTCCTTGCCTATAAGTCGAAAATCATGAAAATCGCATGATTTCATAAAGCCAAGAACTATTTTTGCAAATATATTAATATATTAATATTAATATATTAATATTTTCAATATTAAGCTGCCTTACCATATGCAACCCGCATGCCATTCGTGTAAACGACAGGGCCCATGTTAATTTTTGTTGCCTATTTGGTGTTTTCCGATTGCCTATATTCAGGCGTATTGAACTGGAGGAAAAAAAGCCAGAATTCTTGGAATTCAGCTCGAAAAAAAGGTATGAAAAACACTCTGACACAACTCGAAAAAAACGGCAAAAAAAATCCATTCAAATAACTTCTGGCAGTTGATACCTTATTTAAGGAGTCGGATTTCTGGCAGTTGATACCTCGATTTTAGTCGCTTTACGATGAAATATCTACTGCCAGAAAATCGACCAATCAGGAGGCTGCTTGAGCCAATTTAGGCTCAATTTCTCGAAAAGGAGCCTCCTGATTGGTCGATTTTTAAATTAAATCAAGTTACGGCGCTGCAGAGGCTAGCCATCAGCAAAATTCTGGATTTCTGGCAGTACCTGAATGAGGTATCAACTGCCAGAAGAAAAAGGTATCAACTGCTAGAAATCCAGAATTTTGCTGATGGCTGGCCTCTGCAGCGCCGTAACTTGATTTAATTTAAAAATCGACCAATCAGGAGGCTCCTTTTCGAGAAATTGAGCCTAAATTGGCTCAAGCAGCCTCCTGATTGGTCGATTTTCTGGCAGTAGAAATTTCATCGTAAAGCGACTAAAATCGAGGTATCAACTGCCAGAACCTTTTTTTCGACCTTTTTTCTACGTTACTACAATTCGCCTGAATATAGGCATTCGGAAAACACCAAATAGGCAACAAAAATTAACATGGGCCCTGTCGTTTACACGAATGGCATGCGGGTTGCATATGACAAGGCGCATTATCATTTATATTATATATATTAATATTGTTATATTTATATATATTAATATTGTTCGAGGCTTTATGAAATCATGCGATTTTCATGATTTTCGACTTATAGGCAAGGAAAGGACAGGGGAAAATGATTCAACGATCGATTAATTACAATTTCAAGAGATATTTATTCAAGAATTCGTTAATTTACTATAATAATACATGTTTATTGCATAAACGATCTTATTATTACATGGATATTTGCAGTGTTACGAGTCACTGATTACATTTTTAATGAAATTACTTATTCAATTACTCAATAGTTTGGTAATGTGTAAGTGAACTCGATTTAATTAGTAAAAGTAATTATAAAGTAAAGTAATTTAAAATAATTATAGACCAGACCAGATGCGAGATTTTATCAAAACTGATTCAAAAGGAATTGTAATTACGAACCATTCGCTGATGCTACTTTCTTAATACTCCGCGGTACAGAGTTGTCTTGCGGTCATTCCCCCGGTGCTTGGACTGCTTCACTCCCTGGTGTGAATCCCCTGTCCTGATGAATATTGAAGAGGTTTTGTTGAGGATAGGCAGGAGTTAGTTTCCCTCGGTGAACAACGCCTGTGAAGATAAAAATTAGATAAGCATAGGGTACATTGGATAGATTAAGTTTAGGTGTTTTTCAAGCATACATTCTCAACTAAGTACCAAAGAATTTCTAATTGTGATTCTACATCTGTATGAAATTTATTATAATATATTTCTTATGATTGATTTTGTAAGCCTGCCCGAACCATTTTCAAATGTGATATAAACTTTCAACTATTTTCAACAGAATCAAGAATGTCAATAAGCTAGTATGACTAGTGCATGCATGGATAGATTTTTCAATCTTTCAATTGTTATGACTGATACTCGAGATTCTGGAGTAATTTATCACCAATATCGAATTATGTTCCATGTTTAAAAAATAAATGTGATGCCTACAGCAATCTATCCTTGTGTTTATTTTCAAACCTTTAAATTTTGATCCTAGTTATTCAAATGTTTCTCTACTACGAAGTGAGTCTACTATATTCAGCCAAGGTAAACATATTCTCTCGAGATCTATCAATCATATCCCAGGTTTGTCATTAAAAAGAGAGAATTGATTGCTATTCACAGGAATTAAGTGTGCTTTCTCTCCTAGCTGGCTTACCCTATAACGAGACGGACAATATCTTCCCTATTGAAAATTCAGACTACGTAAGCAAATCGTTCCGACCTTCCTACGACGTCGTAAATGCGTCGTGAATGACGTCAAAAATTAATTCCGAAGTTACATATGAAGCTACATAAAAAACTACTCATGAATTTGGAACCGCAAATTACGTAATTTGCGATGTCTTTTGCGACGTCGTTTATGACGTATTTACATACGTCAAGAATATTAATTTGCAACCAGCGTTTTCGAGTCATTCGAGTTCGATTCAACACGTCTTGAGTAAAATTGAAAATATTTATAATACGAATAAAAAACACTGTATGATTGTAGGATGGGATTTCTTGATATTTTTCATTCTTTTCATGCATTATGATTATTTTTCAAATCACCGGAATGTCACAAAAATATTAGCGTAGGTTAATATACATGACTAACTGTACTCGTTGTTACATATTTATTATGACTGACTTCATAAAAAAACTAGAAATATCTTATTAAAATAAGGATTGCTTATCATAATAGTATGAACGCTTCTTTCAATCAAAATAAAACCACAAAAATATTCCTTTTTTCTCATCTTTATCACATTGAAATCAATATTTCCCTTATACATACATACTTCAGGTACGGCTACACATGACTAACTTTTTTTTATACATATACTTATTATGACTGACTTCATAAAAAAAACCAAAAATACGTAAATGAAATAAGAACTGCCTATCAGGTATATAATATAGACTCTTGTCACAATTTTGGTAATAAAACAAAAATAATATGAAGTTAAACGCAAAACTAACTATTATACTGAAGATCACAAAAATATTAGCGTAGGTTATAGATATGATAAACTATACTCTTCGTATCTTCATCGTGGACCCTTACTGAAACTAACTAGGAGAGTATCGCAGCTCCGGGACATTGATCTTGACCAAACTTATAGGGGTGATTCCTTGAGCCAAAATAATAATTACCCGTTGAATAACTCTCCCCGTACCTTTACTCTGTCAATCTACCGGAAATCAGCGTAACCTGGGTTTTGCAAATCGCCAGGAAATAACCAGTTTTTTACCATTAAACCGTTTACCATAAACAGTTTTAACCACAAAAACTGGTTATTTCCTGGCGAATTGCAAAATCCAGGTTACGCTGATTTCCGGTAAATTGATAGAGTAAAGGCCCATCAGGGAGAGTTATTCAGTGGGTAATTAATATTTTGGCTCAAGGAATTATCCCCATAAGTTTGGTCAAGATCGATGACCCAGAGGTGCGATATTCTCCTAGTAAGTTATACGACACTATCGATTTCGATGTTGAGCTTTGGTAAGACCCAATTTCCGACGTGCGTCATATAACTTTAAAGAGACCGGTCGCCACATATTTCTCAACCGGACTTCACGCCGCCATCCTGTCACACTCTCCTTTGTCAGCTTGTAACGTAGGCAAGCTGCAGAGTAACAGCAAAAAGCATGATTAATTAACTGAATGCGAAGAGGACAGTGACTGAAAAGTGACTTGACGAATCACTTCCAATCGGTAAAATTAATATCGAGTTCACATTTTTCTTTAATTCATGAATCTGAACATCATTTTTCAAACTTGAAACCCGGTTTCAAAAAATTTTTAAACTTCATCCATTTCTTTCTGTGGTGCAAATGAAGATCTTTTCGACTGGTCAGATATCAGATTTTACGGTATCAAATTGTTCAGAACAGATGCCTGTAATAAATAAGCAAGTAATTTCTTGATGTAATCAAAATTTAAAAAATTATATCAGTTTCATTGAAAGTTTTTTTTTTTCGAATTTCTGTCGTCATATCTCACTTCTGTGATTACCAGAGTCAAAATCGATCCATCGAATGATAGAGTATGAATCTTGTGAAATAGATGAAAAACCAGTGACCAGCTACCGACCCAGATAAAAGTGACGACAGTTAAAAACCCGGCAATGCGTGTACTACCTACCCGACAAGACATTTCATTTTTCAACTGAACTAATTAATGCAATTGGGTTGTTTAACGAATTTATGTTTCAAACAACCTGCATATTTATTGTGATACTTTCAATTCGTCGGTATAGGGGGCAAGAGAAGATGTCGAGAATATGTATCATACCTCGTAAGGTTTCACGCTTTTCCGGAGTTAACGGTTCTCTCGGTTCTTGTCCAGGTTGTATATTGGTATTGGCACGCTCACTGTCAAGGCACCTTTGCGCCAAGCCCTCCATTCCCCACAGTAAAACGCATACGTCTCTTATAAATCGGGAGTCATTTTGCCGCAATATCACCTCCCATGTGCCCCGGTCTACCGGTGTATTTGCGTCAATGTAGAACTGAATAATGGTTATTATGTGTTCATTCGTTTATAAAAATTGAAGAATAAGGATATTGTTGTTTGATTTTTGTTTTGATCTTTAAAGGGGTATACACACCTTAAGAATATTTTTTTCCAAATCACTGCTACGCTCTGAGAAAACATTCTAGTGACTCAGTTCTTTTACAGTTAATTAGTGCTCTTTTGATACATAGTTCATGATTTTTCCAGATTATATGTCCTCCGCTGAACAAAAACTTAGTCCATCGAAGAAAAACTAGTTGTCGTAGGGTACACGTTGCTGTGTTGCATGAAATTTCTTCAAATTTAGAGGAAATATTCTCTATGAATGTAATTTAGGGGCAATCCAATAATATTTCATGAATTCATATATAGACATAGAAATTTTTGAATGTAAGACTTTTTTTCCATCGTTTAGGAAAAAATGTTTTCATGAAATTTCATGCAGCGCAGCAACCTGTACCCTACAACTACTTTTTCTTCGATGAACTAAATTTTTGTTCAGTGGAGGACATAAAATCCGGAAAAACCGTGAACTCTGTATCAAAATAGCACTAATCAACTGTAGAAAAACTGAGTCACTAGAATGTTTTCTCGGAGCATAGCAGTGATTTGAAACAAATTATTTTCAAGGTGTATATACCCCCTTACTATATTGACATAAAGTTTTGAAGATGATTCTGAGTACGATTTTGAAGAAATAGTCCTTTATTAACTCTAAGAATCATCCAGAATTTTACATCGTTATATTATTATAGTAAGATCAATGAACCAAAGCCAGATCCAGGACGTATCCAAGTAATAACACTTTACATCTGATACCATGCTTACCAAATCCGGTTGGTCATCTCGAAGTTCGTCAGCCAAGTGAATCCCACGCCTACCACGCCGTTCGCGAGGTGTACCTGATTGCTGCAACGCTACTGCATGTCTGGGGCTGATACAGCGCTGCAACGCGACTGCATGTCCGGGCCTGATATTGTGCTGTGGCAAAGCGGCATTTACGTCTGCATCCCCACCATCTTTTGGACGACGTGTTTGTCGTGCTCTCGCAGATGTATCACCACCTTGGGCCTGTTCACTGCCAATGTGGTGCTGTGGCGACACACTAGCTTGTAGACGGCGTCTTTCAGTAGGTGCTTTTCGTACAGGTGTATTACCACCTTGGGCCTGTTCACCGCCAATGTGGTGCTGTGGCGACACACTAGCTTGTAGACGGCGTCTTTTAGTAGGTGCTTTTCGTACAGGTGTATTACCACCTTGGGCCTGTTCACCGCCAATGTGGTGCTGTGGCGACACACTAGCTTGTAGACGGCGTCTTTTAGTAGGTGCTTTTCGTACAGGTGTATTACCACCTTGGGCCTGTTCACCGCCAATGTGGTGCTGTGGCGACACACTAGCTTGTAGACGGCGTCTTTTAGTAGGTGCTTTTCGTACAGGTGTATTACCACCTTGGGCCTGTTCACCGCCAATGTGGTGCTGTGGCGACACACTAGCTTGTAGACGGCGTCTTTTAGTAGGTGCTTTTCGTATAGGTGTATTATCACCTGATCGCGCCTGTGCATGGCCAATACGACGTAGTAGCGTCATGGATTGAGTGCGAGGTAAATTCTCATTGTCACTTTGACCCTCCATATTAGGAGTGCGAGGTGAAATCTGACATTGACCCTCCATATGAGAAGTGCGGCGCTCTAGTGATCTCAGATTGTGAGGTGATACCACCGATGATCGTAATGACGACTCGGCATTTTGTAAAATAACCAGTGTCTCCGCTGAATCTGTTCTGGCAAGGGGAACTGAATCTACAACATATGGAAGAAAATCGAGATGGAAATCTAAATTGGACACGTGATTCTTCAGTTTGTTTTCTCCAAATCTGCATATTTTGCTGCAAAAAACTGCAGATTCATCATAATAAAAACTCTGACCGTCTTTTAGCACGTGCTCTTTTCATTGAAAAAAAAAAAATTCCCTCATGTTTTTACACGAAAAGAAAACATTTTCGGGGGCGCCTGAGAAAATTTGATTTTCAACGACCACCCTGATGCATATGGTTTAAAAATTGAGTTTTTGATTATTTTTCCTCGATGAACCATGTTTTTGAGGTTTTTTCGAATTCCTTTTTTTTTCTTATCAATTATTAAGAGTTCTAATAAATTGTTAAAACGATCTATTCCGACGTTTTTTGGTGTCAAGAAAATCATTGAAATATAACTAATACGAAACTGAAAATAATCACCGATTCTCAAATATCAATACATTCAATACTTTATTCACGGTCACCCATCAAAGTACTGACCCAGCGCAGCGATACTCAGCTTCCCTCAGCCCTAGACACCTTGTAATGGCAATACCTTCGCAACTCAATTTTTAAACCATATGCATTAGGGTGGTTATTGAAAATCAAATCGTCTCAGGCACCCCCGAAAAAGTTTTCTTTTCATGTAAGTACATGAGGAATTTTTTTTTTTTCAATGAAGAGAACACGTGCTGCAGGATGCTCAAAATTTTTATTATGATGAATCTGCAGTTTTTTGGAAATGCGTCACAAAATATGCAGATTTGAAGAAAACAAACTGAAGAATAAGAAAAGGAAACACAAATCAATTTTTTGAAAATTTTAACATTTTCGAAAATTTTTAAAATTATGAATAATTTCTGAAAATTTTAAAAATCATGAAAAAAAATTTTTTTCTTCAAATATCAACGAATTTTCTCAGATTTTTCCTAATCATTCGAAGCATTCATTGTTAAAAATAAAACTACTCAGAACCTTCGTCACTATTCTCGTTCACCAGCATTCGATAAAAAAATTAATTTTTTTTGCTACTCGTCCCTTGACATCTATTTGATATATTCCACAAGACCTTGCAAAAATCCAGCAATTTTCCAAGCTGCGATATGAGATCAAATTGAAGAAAAGCGATGACCCCATGTTAATCAAATGGGAAAAATACTTTTGCAATGGGCCACGCCAAAAAAAATCGCACGGTCGTCATATTGATAGGTACTTGTACTGACTTCACACTCACATTTTGAGGGATGCGAGAGCAAATTAAAAATATGACCTCAAAATGATTAGCCCTGATGTCTACGTCTTGTCTATGGGTAGAGACACCGTTGCTTGATACCATATGCAATCAAATTCTCGAAGGTTTTTATTTTCATTTTCTGATGTCTTACCGTCAATATCTACTTCAGACTCCTCAGTATGAACTTTGGATTCATGCAGCTTCGGTCTTGTGGCAACAAACTTGGAATACTTGGTGAGAATATTTTGATCGATGATATGCTCAGCGGTGTTCTTTTTCTTTGTCTTGCTCAGTTTTTCATTGATCACCTACAGCAACATTCAAATTAGCTGGCTTTAAACTTACATCACGGATCTTCATTCATGTACATTACGGCCCTTCATTGATGGTTTACTAACATAACTGCTTTTAGAAATATGAAGCGATCGAATACAGCGTTGAACCATTCTGATTTATTAGCTTACATGGTGTTTAGTTCTGGCTGTCGCACGGGTCTCCCTGCGGCCAGCTGACGATTTTGGATCAGACGTGAAGCTGATCTGACGTAAGTTCGGAATTTTTAATCGGTTTGCATCTTGTTTTCGCTGTAGCGCAGATTTACTATCTTCAATTACAAAATTTTTGAACATATTTCAGAATTATTAGAATAATAAGATTTCAGGGAATAAATGAAAAATTATGATAATTTCCGAACGTATATGCATACGAATTTCGATAAAAATTGATACTCGGTTTTTTCAATCAAGGCATGGTCAGCCTGAGCCCGCATGGCTCATATGGATTTCATTATTATGTTGACGAGATGTCTTCGTAAATGGATAAAGTAAAGCTATGAATATAAAGATTAGAAAAGTTATAATCTACTTACCTCCCAGCAACAGTATCCACGCATTCAACAGCACTTTATCGTTTGCCGTACGTTTAAACCAAACCTTATACTTTTTAGTTTTGACGAAGTCTGAATCGGATTCCGGAAAAAAATCTGTTACCGATGATACAGGAATAATTTTTTTGCACCTCATACTTATGAAGTACACACAAGCATGTGTGATTTTCTGCGTGGACATGATTTTTCTTTGCTGGTGAACTAGGTCCGCAAGAGATTTAGGTAGACGTCGTTCCACACCTCGGCACGTTGCGAATTGCGATAGAATGCCGGCGTTTGTTTCGGTCTAAGAAACGTGCGCCGAGTGAGGGAGACACTGGCTTCATGACACGCATGCGCACTCTCAAAGACGTTGGATTCAAACGTAAACACACGTCAAAACAGTGCCGTCTTCACGCATGGGCTCACGGGGTCCGGGTCCGCGGCGCCACGGTACCTAATTTTTATTTATAATGGAATCGTTGCCGGATGATTGAAATTCTAGTTTCGCCCTTTTTTAATATTTCTGGATGAAGAGAGCCTCATTGCCCGTACCATGCCTCCCCAATCCGCCGAGTTGACCGTTCGAAAAGTACGTGGGCCCTAAAGTTTGTAAAGACGGCACCACATCGTGAGAACGGCAAATAATGTCGCGCATGCGCGCTCACGATACCGTTGGATTGTATATTTCCATGGTATAGAGACCGTGCGCGTATACAACTAGCGCCGCCAAATTGTCCCTACCGGCAGGAGTGCTTCAAAACGATTGGTTCATTTTTTCGCGGCAAGCACTTGATAGGCTGATTTTTCCTGCCGCTTGGGACAAATTTCGTCGATAGTGTCTGATTTGGCGCTGACATAGGTTCACGCACAGTCTCTTGGTCTACGCATCGAATTTGCCCCGCGTTTTCTTATTCTTGCAGGTCCGTAATTCGCTCGAAGCACTGTGAGACTACACGCTTTGAACAGCCTTTGAACAGTTCGCTCAGTATAGATTTCAAAAATTCAGTAGACGGTGTGCTGGTATTAGTTGAGCAGGAGAAAACAAGAAACATATATATATATATGTATCAGTCAGCGCAGTGCAGTGCATGTATATCTTTTCGGATATTGAACAAAATGTAAGTATATATTGTACTTAAATATATGTATGTCCGCAATTAAATGTTGATCCGACAGTTTGATTTGTACGCGATAGTGAAATTATTGTAGGATTTATTAACGATAAATAGAACGTGTGTGACCTCGGTATGGGTGCGAGAGAGATAGTGCCATCGGTCTCATGGTAGGAGCGAAGAGAACGACAAATGACTTATTTCATTTCCCTTACTCACTCACTCGCTATCGCTTGCTCACTCTCACTATCGCTTACTCGCTTTTACTCATGATCAAGGCACGGACTTTCGTGCTGGATTCGTCACGGCAAAATTGGGAGCGCTCGGAAAAAGAGAGCGTGGTTCAATTTTTTTATGGACTTTGAAATATTTCCTGATTCTGGGACTTAGAATATTTTTGCCTTGGAGGAGCTTTGAAAAAAATTGCTCTACAGGGACATGAAAAAATTTTTCATCCAAGAAGTACAGAAAATATTTACGTCTGCTGGAGAAGAAAGATTTAATATTCACTCGTTAAATTAAAAAAAAAAAAATTATTAATTGTCTTTCTGAAAATTTTATTAATTTTTTCATTCGAAAAATTTGTTTCTGATATATATTTTGTGTTTGTTCGTAAAAAAAAATTCAAATTTTTTCTTTCAAATTTTTATTTTCAACATGTTCTTTCACAAAATATTTTCTTTCTACATTTCTTTTTTACGAACTCCTCCCTTTAGCCCGAGATGATACGCGCTACTTATCTTGCCCATGGTTATCCTGCTTCGGTTATTAACATTTTCAGGCCTTTAGCCAAAATGGGCAGACGTTCGCTTCTCATATTATTCAACGGTTGTTCTCGGAAAGAACTCTAAACATCGTGGTCTTTCTGTAACTTACTGATTTTATTTGAAATGAAATTGTAAGTTGTATTACATTTGAAAATTACTCAACAGATCGCGATGAACACCCATGGAGATAGTAGATACAAGAGATATCTAGAGCCTGGGTCGCATGATCCCGTGCCCAAAACCACCTTGCATAGATTTAAGAAGCAACGCAGTACGCAACAGGTGAATATTATCATTTCATGAACACGTCGCTTCGCGTTATGATCGAACAGAAATATCAATCGTTCCATTACAGAAAGTGGTAGAAATTTTGTCTGCTCGTGAAAGCGATGAAAAACTGCATTTTCCGGCCACGAATTCTGAAAACCCAGAGACGGTTCCTGTTCCTCACATCGCTGATTGTAAGCGCTCTGAAGCATTGGCAAAGGTAATGCATTTTTTGTCTTTCGCTCTGTATCCACAGTTGTCAGTAGTATCTGGTATTTGAGTTTAACAATAGATAATGTTATCAGTGTATTAATTATAGACAAACGTATGTACTGAGGATACCTTACAGGAAAATCATACTGCTCGCGACGTCATTACGTCATTGACAACGGAGATTGATGATGTTGAGATCAGCTATAGAGATAACCTGGGTCAGGTAATGAGGATAGCAGAATGTTATTTCGCGTTTATTTGGGAGCAAATGCAAATAAATTATTATCAGGATTCACTTGGAATAAATTTGTATCTGATGGATAAATGAATGAAATTTACAGATAATTCATTTCAATTGATCGATTACAATCTCCCAACGTAAAACATATAGCCTGTAGCGCGGCTGAAAGTCATATTGGAGTACGTGGAACACTAACGTCGAAGATGGTTTTATGTCACACTATCAATCATCGATTCGTAACCGATCAATTGAAATGAATTATCCCAAACTTGGAATATTTTATGTATTTAAGCAATGATAATCAATTTATGACCAGTAAGTTCTGACAATAATTTATCTGCGTTGAGTTTAATTGCTCCCTGCACATACCCCGATATTCTTACATCAACTTTTTGTTAATTCCAGGAAGAAAATGAAGATGGTCCTGATTTTTTTTTACCACACGATCTAGACGCTGATGATTTTTTCAATGCCATTGACGACAACTATGATCACAGAAGTGAAGGTGATCCTGGTGAACATTTGTTGCAACAAGGTTACAGCTCACTCCAAGAAGCAATGGATAGCGAAGCGTTTAAAAAACCAATTACTGTTCTTGTCGACAAAACTGTTGGTGAAATAGTGATGATGCTCCTGAAGTTTGTACTGGTGCATGCGCTTTCTCTGACTGCGACAACAGACTTATTTCGCATGATAAATTGTATTTTCGCTGAACCAGTTTTAGCAAATAGCAGGTATCTAATAGATAAATTATTTTATCCGAAAAATAACCTCAATTTGTACGCAATGTGTACCAAGTGCGGCGCAGGCATGGGTCGGTTCGATCGCAAAGATCATCATGTGACATGTCAAATTTGCAACACAGTTATTGATGTTGGGGATGATACTTTCAAAAACTTTTTTGTCACGATGGATGTTGCATCTCAGATATCTGTATTAATTGAGTCAAACAGTGAATATTACAATGAGGTTGTAAACCATAAAGGTTATGAAGATGGTTGTATTCATGATATTTATGATGGTAAAAGATACCGGGAATTCGTCGAAAATTTGAATCCAAAAGATAGGCATACCTACGCTACAGTTACTTTTAATACTGACGGAGCGCCTTTGTTTGAAAGTTCAAGCTATTCCATCTGGCCAATCTTCATAATGGTGAATGAGTTACCGTATCATGTGCGAAGTAGGGAATTGATACTAGCCGGTTTGTGGTTTGGTAAAGAGAAGCCAAACATGAAGGCATTCCTTGAACCGTTTGTCGATAGCATGAACGAGCTTTCGAGCAAAGGAATTGAGTGTACCATTGATGGAATTAATTTGCGCATAAAAGTTTTCGCTCTAGTTTGCTGCGTTGATGCAGTTGCTCGCGCTCCAGTGCAAGGATTCACTCAATTCAATGGATCATACGGCTGTGGCCAGTGTCTCCACCCAGGCGAATGGGTTCGAAGTAACCCAAATAACGCACGAGCTGGGAGTATGAAATACCCCTTGCAGATTGATGTTCCGAAAGATAGGAATATGAAAGAAACGATTGAACACATGCAGCAAGCTGTCGAATCGAACCAACCTGTATTCGGTGTTAAATACCCCTCTCAATTAATAAATTTATTCTTTTATGATATTATTTACGGGTGCATCGTCGATTCAATGCACTGCACTTCCGGAATTGCTAAGCAGTTTGCCACAATGTGGTTCGGCAATATAAAAAAAGCTGGTTTGTTATCTCGGAGCGTGATAAAAAAGATTGATGCACTTATTAATAACATCAAAGCACCACATCAGATAGTTAGATTCGCTCGTTCTTTTTCGGATAAAGAGTATTGGAAAGCTCGTGAGTGGGAGAACTGGATAATGTTTTACAGTATGGCAGTTCTGCAGGACATATTGCCAGATGAATTACTTATGCACTGGGCTTTGTTCGTCGAAGCTTTCTACATACTGTCCAAAACAGAAATGACTTTTCGTGAAGTAGATCTTGCTGATAAATTATTACGCGAATTCGTCGGCAAAACGGAACTCTTGTATGGTAAAGCAGCGATGACCTTCAATGTACATTCGCTTGTACATTTAGCGCGTAGTGTTTCAGATTGGGGACCACTATGGTCGCATAATGCTTACGCGTTTGAATCCGGAAACGGCGAGTTATTGAAAGTTATACATGGAGCTAAAGGTATACATCACCAAATCTGCCGCCGAATCAGCTTGAAATACAGTTTCATAAGCTTGAAAGAGCACGTTAATCCATTTTGTTCATTTGCTGTAAAGCGATATTGTAATACAATTGGATGTAAAATAGCTAAGCAAACGTGTCGACCTAATCACATTCGATACTTTGGTTCTGTATCGCGAGTAAACGAATTATGGAAGCACAGATTGAACCTGGGGGAACATAGTGTTTCCTACCAAAAAATTGTGAAAAACTCCTGCTTGTACGTGTCTGCGCTGCGAGGCAACAGACGTTCTGATAATGCTTTCGCTGTATTAGTAGACAATACATATGTAAAGATCCTCAATTTTATAGTGGACACTGCATCTCATCACGAGTACACAATCGTTGCCAAAGTCCGCACAACGAATCTTTACATTGACAATATGTGTGGTATATTGCAAAAAATTGTAGTCATAAGCGAAGAACAATCTCATATATCAACGAACGATATTGCCAAAATATGCGTGCACATGACGGTGAACGGAAATGAATACCTTTGCGCGGTTCCCAACTTGTACTATTATTAGACACAAAAGTGATTTATAAGGCGAAATTGTAATTGGGTTATTCTCCTGAAAGACGCGTTAAAACAGACGGTTTATATAATTAGATAAAAAAGAAAAGGAAACTACAAATCACACTCATATCTCCAAACTTCCCTGAACTAACATATTTGGAAAAAACATCCGAGAAATAAAAGCGATTTGGTAAAATAAACTCAATCACAGGTAAAATGTATTTCTCGGGATCGAATCACCCAATTATATGATAGCTCAAAGAAAAGTGTCTGGATTCAAAACAATAGGACTTATGCTATGGAACCTGAGTTGATGTTTTTATCATTACGTTGTGATTGGACCATAAGTTTTCTTCTATAATAGGCAGTTTTTGTTCTGATTTCCTATTATTCCCAAATAAGGATCCATTGTGACGAACATGAAAATAAGAAAATAGTTTCTGTTGTATAACCTTAGCTAATACTTCTGATATTTTTTTGTGATTCAACTTCCACTTCTAGTTTAATAAATATAAGAATAAGAAAATACTTCATAACGTATGATTATCTGATATTTTTTGTTGTTCAGCTCTAATTTGAAAGAGACTCTATATTATCCTATATTAGGCAGTTTTTCTTTCACTTTGCTATTATTTTTAAATGAGGATCGGTCGTATCGAATGTATCACGATTGGTTAGAGGAAAAAAATCGAATTATGTCACAGCTGATGGAATTTTAGTGGATCATGCCGAAGTGATTTTTTTCCGGGGTTTTTTATTATTTTTAAATGAAGATTCATTGTAATGCGAAGATGTAATTGGATTGTGATTAGATTGTGATTAGATTAGGAATGAGAAGATGTTTTCAAATATGATGACCTACACTGTATCTATGTCTAATTGTATACTTATTATGTGAATTCGATGTCGATGAGAATTGAAAATGGTAAATTATTGTTCCTTATGTAAATATAAAGTAAAAAGAACAAAACATAAAATCCGACAATTACGCAGTGTCTCTTTATTTGTCGTGCGAGAAGTTTCATTTCTATAAAAATCCCTACATTTACGGAACTCGCGCGATAGGTATGCTGGACAAACACTACTAGTCCTCACGGCTGCAGTGACATCGCAAATGACGTCGTGAACTACGTAGTTTGCTACGTAATTTGCGGTTCCAAATTCATGAGTAGTATTTTATGTAGTTTCATATGTAACTTCGGAATTAATTTTTGACGTCATTCACGACGCATTTACGACGTCGTAGGAAGGTCGGAACGATTTGCTTACGTAGTCTGAATTTTCAATAGGGTTACCTCTGGGTATATTATTAAGCGTCGGTATCGTATCCCTTGCAGCTGAGTGAAACCGAGTTGTCGTCAAAGATTCTGGCATATACGGGAAGACAGAGGCAAGCCAGAGGCCCCAGTATCGAGTCAAAGATACAGGGTGAGCTTCACGGTTACTTGGCCGATGAGTGTTGTGGTACATATACTTGAAAAAGGAATCTGTCCGAGATCTGTATCGGATTGCAAAGTATGTTTCAGCAATGATTGTTTTGCGGACATACATTTATAGTTAAATTGGGTCTTTGGATAATATAATACAAAGCTCACCATTATCTTGGTCGAGCGTTAATCCGAAACTAGCCGGGCAGTGTTGGTTGGCGTCCATCTCCGACCAAGTGGCACGCAGGATCTCTGCGGTTCAATGATCAGCGATGTTTATTCTTATCTCCATCGACCGATAATGCTGTCAAAGAATCGAATAAAAGAATAAATCGGGGAACGAGTATTCTCCCGAAAAATACTTGTCAACTCGAAATAACACGACAAATTAGTTTCCCCTTCGGAGTCGCGAAATATGCCCGTAAAACAAACGACGCTACAGGGCGAGGGACTCGGAATTATATGCCAATAATATAATGGAATGATAATTATCGCGAACTTATTAAACGAAGCTCTCTCGCCCGTTATATTTATATTCAAAACCAGGTCCGAGACGTTATGTTCGTAAGAAGTCTAGATTTTTGCACATTTATTCGCTGGTATGAATAGAATGTACTTGAAAATGAACAATATCTGCAATTATAATCAAAGTTTGCCGGTAGCAATTCAACGGTTACTTACTTCGACGATTGAAATACGAGACGCGTGAAATTTGTCGGAAAAGTATTGAATACAATTTCACTTGTTTTCAACGAGCTTTGCAAATTGGCGATTATTTATTGCCGTCGTATAATATTGATCAAAATATTTCAAACTCACTCATGTCCAATGTGCCTCCGTTGATGTCAGCCTTCCCGAGCCGCAAATCTCCTCGACTCATGTCACCCATGTTCACTCGATGAGGCCGCGCAAGTAACTGAAGTCTGCCGCCTCGCGCGCGGCGTCCTTATATAATCTACGAGCGGTGCGGGGTGGGATGGGGGACGCCATTGTCGTAGGTCAGTTTACGACGACTGCGTCGGCTGCTAGGCAACTATAGAACTCAAATCGCACAAAAGATCTGCGGGTTGCGTGTAATAAGGCTCACCCCCTACTATTCTGTTGTTAGCGATTAATTAAGTAGTAATCGTTTGTAATATTCGTTTATAATCAAATTAAGTTTCTGGCGTATACGGGGAGACAGAGGCAAGCCGGAGGCCCCAGTATCGAGTCAAAGATACAGGGTGAGCTTCACGGTGACTTGGCCGATGAGTGTTGTGGTACTAAGACTTGGAAAAGTAATCTGTCCGAGATCTGTATCGGATCGCGAAGTATGTTTCAGCAAAAATTGTTTTCGTCGATTGTTGTACATTTATATTTAAATTGGGTCTTTGGCTAATATAATACAAAGCTCACCATTGTCTTGGTCGACCATTAATCCAGGGTAGCGATTCTCGATCTTTTGGCGTCAGTTAACGCCGGTCGTTAACGTTTTCAAAGCCGTTTTACATGGATATCTTCTCTATTTTGCGTAAAAAAATAATTTTTTTGGCTGTACGTGTTCGAAATCGTACATAGAATTGCGCAACGAAGTTTGTTTCATTGATTTCGGTGCCCAGGCAGAGATATTCCGTTTAATAACACCTTTTTTCCCAATGTTTTCAGGTCTGGTGGAATTGGGTAGGGAAGCACCTTAATAACATTTCTTGCTGAAGCATCGATACCACACTATTTATGTCGTGATATCTATCAGCGTTGGATGTTTATTTATTAAAAATAAATATCTGTGGCAATTAATTGAGTTTCTTCATTCGTATTTTAGCACAAGATAATGCAATATAAATTATATTTACATAATGATAGAATGACACCTAGAACAACTAATTGTATGACTCATTCGTTGCAATCGGAACCAAATCCTTGCTTGATGGAGATGTTTGGACTCTGATGAAAATTGATTCAACTGTAATTGAAGAACGAGTATTATGGAATTACTATCATTCGCAAATCAATTGAGTGAATGATTCAAAAAATTAGACAGGAATTTCTTTCATCATTCATCAATGAGTGGTAAAGTTGGTAAAGTCAAATAAAGCGTATTCTTCTCGGTTCGTCCGATTTTGACGAATACAGTACGTTGGCATAGGATTAGCCTTCGTTAGATAATAGGTTTTTTGCACAACCACATGCGTTAACGATGCAATCGCCCTACCGGGCTTTCATATCTTTGTGCACCAAATGTTTTACACTAGGGTGGTCTGAGTGTTGCCTGGTGCACCCCCAATTGACAACGCCAATGGTAATGAAATAACAAACATACGGTGGGTAGAGTTTTCACGAATCTATCAGAAAATAGTTGTCTTTTTTTCTTTTGCAGAAAGGAAATGTATTATATACAACCACATACACCTTGCAGCAGAGAACGCATCAACGCCAAAGTGCACTGAAATAGAAATGGTCCTACAGTAACAGATTGCCAAAGGCGATTCAACTCCCGGCTTCTAATCTCTCTAAAAAAGAATAATCAGAAAAAGCATATTTCATCTAGCATATTGAGAACCTTGAGCTTGTGTACTTTTTTTGTAGATACCGAGACACAAGTTTTCCTCGGTATATCCATTGGATATTCGCAATTCCGTGATTTTTATTTCTCCCTAGTAACATGGTCAAGAAAACGTTTCATAAATAAAGATCGGTCAATCGCAATGCGCAACAAAGGTACGGTAAAAAATCAGAGAGCTGGAGGTGAGAGCGTCGCCGAATTGGAGGAGGCTGCATGACAATATCCGAAGATTGAAGGATGCTCTCAGGGGCTGAAATACCTGACCTCCAACTAAAGTTTTTTGTCTTCCGACGAGGAATTTTTTTTTTTTTTTCATAGAACAGACTGGGGTCGGACATCAGCTGCATGCTGCACAGATGAAAAGATTTCTACCCAAAACTTTGAAGCCAAGGGGCGTCTGCCGTCTGGTTAGTCCCGTCATTATTTATCTGATCCTTTCGGCTCGCACCACCGGCCGAGATGATCTCGACTCGTGTGCCGGCCGGCGGCGGGCAGTTGGTCCTGCTGGCGGGTCGCAGTTGCCGGTCGGGTAGAAAGGGCCATAACTATGTTGCGGAGAGCGGGGAAGCGGTGCCGAAGGGTACGGCGTGCGGCACGGCGGTGGTGGCCGAGTGCCGTTTGTCGCGTGGCGCGCGTACGCCCTTTATTATAGAAGCCACATCGCAATGCTACAGGGCATCTATCAATAGCAAACATGCAAGAAAAGAAAAAAAAAAAAACAGAGAAAAAAAGGACGAAAAGATTTGCGTTCATTTTTAAGGTGCAGGTTGAAATGACCAAGTACTCGTCACTAAACTGAATGATAATTTTCAGAACCAGAATCAAAAAGAAAAGCGCTCTTGAATATTCATTACATTTTCTCTTGTTTTCCTTTTTTTTTTCATCCAGGTAAAAAAAGTTGATTACAGATTGAAAAGTTCGTCAATGTTTGGATCTGAGGATCAATTCAAGTCTGCGAATAAGATGAATTTATCCAATTGCTAATCAATATGCATGAGATAAGTTTTTAATCTCTGGGATTCTTGAAAATCTTTATTACGATTTGTGGGTCGTTGAATCAAGGTCAAGCCCCGTCGTACAATTCGGTGCTCCTGGCGGGCGGCACGGTGTGAGCAGGTCGCAGGAGCCTGCGATCGAGATAAAACGTTCCTACGGTGTGGAATGGGGTATGAACCAAAGTGGGGAAGTTTTGGTAGGAAGGATACCTGGCGACCCGGTGTTGTAGAACACCTGCTCTGCGGAGAGTTCCACGGTGCCGTATAGCGGCTACGGCCCTTTGTCCAGCCGCTAATATAAGTCCGCCCTCCTCCATACCGGTGTCAGTATGCTTGTGGCGCTCATGGTTTCAATTTGTGTTCTGGTTGAATAAAAATTTCGTACTTTTTACAAAATTATATAATAAACATTCGTCGATTGATAAAGGTATACAATATACAATAGTTCGCGATATTGTTATGCTAAATTGTTACGATATGTGGAGAACAACCAAGTGGCTGTTTATAGTTTTAGTGTCGATGATCACGATTATTGGTGCAACGACCGATGACAATAATTCTCTAACGATAAAACTATTGCAAGAACAAGTTAATGCGCTTTTGGATCACCGACAGGAAGAATATAATGCATTGGAAAGTAGCCTGAAACGAGCCATAGAAAAGAATACAGAACTGATTGTGCTAAAGAACGAGTTCGAACTGTTAAGGTATGCAAAATTGCTATACAATTTAGAGGGAATTAATTAACGTAATCAACACTCGATTGGTGTGATACCAAGACTAACGCTATGCGAGTTTCCAAAGCACTAAATTTGATGGGAAAATTACTGGGGTTTAAAATTTCAACGTAAATCAATTCATTGACTTTTTTTTCGGTATGATTTTAACTCGTAAATGGTCAATCAGCCCAGCTTGTAAATATGTATTATTAGCACAGGCTGATCGTCCGCGCATGTTTCGACCCCATTTATAATTCTTCAGAGTCCACCTTAGTATCGTTACCTTTCATGCTTAGACCGGATGCGAAATACTCCGGATAAATATCGTGATGCATGAAATACATAATTGATGTTTTTACAGGAAGGAAGTGACGCTACTTCGCGGTGGAAGTGGCAACGAAGCGAAGAATGAAAAATTAAGGGTGCGCTGGTTGGGGAGCGCCGTAACTGAACTTCAAAGTGAAGTAGCCGAAGTACTTCGTACAAGAAATGCTAGCGAAGAACTCGCCGAAAGATCGAGGATGCGTAGTGAGTTGACTCTCCTTCGCGGTGATGTAGCCGAAGTTGGACGCGGTATTAGAAGTCTAGGAGCAAGGATTACACGGATCGAAGCCACCCTAGGCACGATTCGGGTAGATATAGGAACCGTCAAGGAACGATCTACTCAAATTTCAAGCACATGTGCCGACGTCGTTAGTCAGGTGAGATTGCAATTTTATCAAATTTCATGCACGATGAAATTCAGAAGGTGTTGTTTTTCACAGAAAACTGTATTATTTGATCTATCGATCTACTTCATCGAATCTTGATCTTTGGGAGCTTGAGATCATGTCTTTATTTGAAAATCATAGATATTAGGTGTAGTAGTAATCCGGGAGTGTGTCGTTCATTGTATAGAGAGAAAATCGTGTCAATTCTACCCAAGTCATATAATGATATTGATATTATATTGAAAAGCAGTAAGCGGTCTGATCCCCGCCCCACCGAAGAAAGCCGTACAGTATTGAATCGTATCGAAGAGTGCCGGTATAAGTTGTTGCCCAAATACCGTTCGACTTTCCCCTGTGGCTCTGACTAGTTTAAGAATGTTATTTGCCAGAGTACAGAGGCCTTATTTACATGAGAGTAGCGTGCACCTGCTGGGCAGCAGGCGACTGCCAGCCGGCAAGTTCGATTCTTTCTTTTATATTACTCGTTTTGGCGGGTAGCAGCTGCCGCAACGCGGCGTCCCCCTTTAAGTCCCCCTAACTTGCGTTCCATTCCGATGCCTGCAGGCCTCCCCTGCCCCTACCCTTGACGCACCTTTCCGCCTTCCAAGGGCGGTGCGTGTTACGAACGCATTCCCCTCCTTCCCCTATACCGCTGTTCTTTTTGTCTCTCTCGATTGCACCTGGTATGTAGCCAGCCGTATCCCGCCGCTCGTCATCTGCTCAATTTACCTTATGCATATACCTGGTCGCTATCGCGTCTATATAGATTTTAGGCGGTAAAAATTTCGAATGATTTTGAAATCATTACCATACGATTATTTTTTTATTTTTTTCGTTATAGATGTCAGCTGTACAGATTGAACTGAAATCTTTGAAATGTGGACAAGATGTGACCGTTCATTACAAGAACAGCCCATCCTTACAGCACAATAACGTTCACACTGGGTTCAGGAAAAAACACAGCTACCACCGTCTGCGGCATAATATTTTACGCGCTACTTCTAATCGTCATGTAGAAGAGCGTTTGATGAATTTAGAGCACAAGATTGCTGTAGTTTCTCGTAAACGAGGGCTTGTCGAGAAACGTGTGATTTACGAAAACCAAGATTATCTAACTAAACGTTTGGTCGGTTTGGAAACAGCTCAACACAGCTTATCAAAACAATTATACAACGTAACACGCGAAGTAACTGCGATGTCTAAGCTGAAAGAGGCGATGGTAGAGCTCTTTGAATCCGTCCAAGCAATAGAAGACAGAGTGGACACCACCCAGCCTGATATTAAGAGAGAAATTGCACGGATGGATGTAAACGCAGCGAGAAAAGCAGCAGAGCTTTCTTTGACCCGTGAAGAACTTGGTAACTTGCGACGTACTGTACAGGCATTAAGCGTCAGTGCATCAAAATTACAAGATAAAAGTGACCAGCAACAAGATATGATAGGAAATATTAACGCCACTTTAGTATCACTCGATTTGACCCAGTCTTTGGATACGGCAACAAATATTACTCATGAATTGGAGCACGTGGAAGATCAATATAGACTAATAGTAGACGCTCTTCCTGGAAATTGTAATGATAGAGACGGATTGACCCTTTTAGCACCAGGCCCGGGTGCACCGCTGCTTGCATCCTGTAACAAAGGATGGATAGTCGTAGCACGTCGAATCGACGGTATGGTAGAGTTTGATAGAAGTTGGAATGATTACGCAGCCGGCTTTGGATCACCGGTTAATGAATTTTGGGTCGGAAATGAAGCACTGCACAGATTAACAAGAGACAATTGTACAAGACTGAGGGTTGATCTTGTTGATATATACGGTGGATATTGGCGAGCAGAGTACGAATATTTCAAAGTTGATTCTGAAGAGGAAAACTACAGACTTCACGTTTCTGGATACTCTGGGAATGCTACAGACGCCTTGTCATATCAGAATAGAATGGCTTTTAGCGCGAAAGATCGGGACTTGGACATAAGCTCAACTGACTGTGCTGCCAATTATCACGGTGGTTGGTGGTTCAGCCATTGTCAACATGCTAATCTCAACGGGAGATATTCTTTAGGACTTACATGGTTTCAGTCACCTACTAACGAGTGGATGGCTGTTGCCTCATCGGAAATGTCTATACAACGTAAACAAGAATGTTAATCAATATAAATAGCCAGAAGATATTCTAGACGAATATAAACGCGAGATTATCAATGATGAATGATAACAGGAGTTAAATAATTAAATAATTGCATTTAAGCACAGCCACAATTTTTTTCAAAAATATTAAGACCGTATAACTCCGTCTCAGACTGTCAGAATTCAGAGCTAATGAGCTAATTTTTCAATGGCACCAATGAGTACACTAATTGTAAAATTACAATCTCAATATTTGATGACAAGAATGATTTCTTATTTCATCGGATGCGATTTCACTGTATCCAATGCTATACCAAAGAGTTGAATATAATATAATAATGTAAATAAATTTTTTATATTACTTAGGTACTATATATTATAATATTAACTATTAATTATATTATTACGAGTTTTAGACATTATACAGATTCAATTTGTCATTTTAACTGAATAACTAAAATCTTGTATATCTTTGAATTGAAAAAGTTTTCTACGCTAAATTCCATTACGAAAGGTCAATTGACATATAGATGGTACAAATTTTATTATAAATTATAGTTTTTAATCGAAATAATAAAAGAGAAAAAAAAACATTAATTAACTCATCTGCGCTACTTTTCCCTGACCAACATTCAATTTCCTTCAAATTTTTTTAGCGAACACCAAAAGAAACGCAGCAATAGATAGTCAATAAAATTTCAGCTATTCGTCGAATCAGAGAATCAACATTTATACTCACAATCGTCCCGCACGATTTTCAAGAGCAACTTCAAAGTCCGTTTGTATGTAAACAAGATTCTCAGTTGTGTCGAACTTCAGAGTTTGGCTCGATTTTTGATGCAGAAATAACACCGAGGGCGTGCTGTGTCTTGCATTTCTTTACATGGACGAATAAGCTACCAGAATTTCCATACGCAGAACCGCATATCTTGCAAATAAAAGGCCTTTCTCCAGTGTGAGTGAAAGTGTGCTCTTTAAGGTACTTGAGACGTCTGAATGATTTACCGCAGGTACTACAGTGATAGTTAGCCTCACCCGTGTGCAATCTTAAATGATATTTTAAGCCATTTGCTGAAGCAAAACCTGTGCTACATATGTGACAAATGAAATGTTTGTCTCCTGTATGCGTACGCTCGTGTCTTATTTTATAGCTAGGTATCGTAAAGCTTTTATTACAATATTTGCATGCGTATGGTTTAGTACCAGAGTGGGATTTTAGGTGGAATCTGAGTCCTGACTTCGAAGCAAAAGTTCTGCTGCACATATCACATACATATTGTTTATCTGTATTGATTGGTGGGCCTTTGCCATGCACTCGTAAATGAAAATTCAGTTTAACTTGTTCTTTAAACGGCATTCCGCACACTTCGCATTTAAAATCCATAACATCACTGTGCTTTTTTATGTGTTCAGCCAATTTGTTGCTATTATTGAATGCTTTATGACAGACTTCGCACATTACAATTTCTTTTTTTATATGGGCCTCTGCATGTTTGAGTAATGATTTTTTCGAAACATACACCTTTTGACACAAATGGCACATAAACTTTTCCCTATTCTTTATCCCCTTTAGTCTTTTTTTACCTAAAGTTTTATCAATTTCAAGTTGTGACCTTAATCGTTTTCTAAGATTTGCAGAGTTCTTTCCATCCTGTTGGCCATCACTAACAGGGTCAGATCTCTTGTGATCTGCGTCGTCATCTGTATGAACTCCATCCGGTGAAACAGGCATCACATTCGTCCATAATTCTGTGTCTATTAATGGCATCAATGAATCTTTTGGCACTGCTGAGTCTTCAGTATTATCCTCAGTCTGAACACTGACATCCTATAAATGCGCGTTAATTAATGATAAATTTTAGGTGATACTTCAGAGAATAATAATTCTGAAACTGAGTCTAAGTCAGGATCTACATACGTTATTTTGAAAGGGATTTTGAAATCAAATAAAAATCACTCAGTATAATAATGAGTGAAATACGATACGTCAAAAAATATTTTAAATTCATTCCCACCTGTAGTACCTTGAAGAGTGAATAATACGTTCGGCTGGCGACCGGAATTTGGTAATGTTTACGTAGCTTGAAATCTGAATATTTGCATTGTTTTCGAAATTCTTCAACAGATGACAATTTTTCTTTACAATTATCGCATATCATTTTTGGTAAAGCGTCATTCTCTGATACCTGAAATTAACGAGAAATTGTAAAAATTAATGGTCACTCACAGATTTACGATAGCTTTTATGTAAAATCAATTTTGAAATTCGAGGTCATTTCCTAACCTCTACACCGCAGTAATCTTGAATTTGTGATTGTAGCTTTGATGATCTGTTGTTTCCGTAAAATATTGAAGTCATATTAACCTCTAGGTGAAGACATAACCTACACACCTTATCCATTTCGATTATTATTCATAGATGAACGAAGATTGACAATTTAAACATCAACATGATAATTATTTGTTACACTTCACCCGGTTTATACTCAATTTTTATTTTCCGTTCAACATTGCCAAACCGAACAAATTGACAAATGTTTACCGCTCTTGTTGACACTTGGTATAAATTGAATCGTAAATATTGTCGCCGAGTCAGTAAGATCACTGATGACATTACTTAGCTTTAAATTATACAATACTGAATAATTAGTTCACAGTAACGGAATAAATACATTACGAATTTAAATTCAAATGAACTCGTGATATTTGGTAACAGATAAAGCTGGATCTTCTTCTTCTTGGTCCTTTTGCTTAACCTGTGATCAGAGGTAGCAAAGATAAAGCTGGATAAAACTGTAAACAAAGCCTACGCAATATTTATACAGTTCATAGAGTGCTATTCCATCGAGGGTCAGAATCGGGTCAGAGTCGGGTTTAGAGTTAGTTTTGTCCGCGTGCTCTAGCGGTGGAAACGGGTGCGATCAGATAAACGTGCTCCCTTGTTTCCATCGAGGGTCAAAATCAAGTCAGAGTCGGGTTTAGAGTCAGTTTTGTCCACGCGCTCCAGCGGTAGAAACACTCCGTAAGTAGAGTTTGGGTCGACACGAGATGTTTCCACCACTAGAGCGCGCGGACAAAATCAACTCTAACCCGACTCTCACCCGATTGTGACCCTCGATGGAAACAAGGACGCACGTTTATCGGATCGCGCCCGTTTCCACCGATACAGAGTTAGGGTGGGAGTTGAGCGTTACCAACTCAGTACGTGATTGCTAGGTTATGGCATCCACCTAAACGCGCCGTAAAACATAACAGGCATGGATTCCAGAGCAGTTCTCCTAAATAATCAGTCACTTTTTTCCATTATATTCCTCAGTAATGAATTGATGCTTCCAAACGTGCAGATATATTATTTGCCGCGCAAACAAAGTTGTCGAATTGGCAGTACTGAATTTAACCTGAGTCTATTTCGACCCGACCCAGAATTTTAATTGGGTCGAGTTTGGGTCGACACGAGGTGTTTCCACCGCTAGAGCGCGCGGACAAAACCAACTCAAACTCGACTCTGACCCTCGATGGAAACCAGGGAGCACGTTTATCTGATCCCGCCCGTTTCCACCGCTAGAGCGCGCTGACACAAAACTAACACTAAACCCGACTCTGACCCGATTCTGACCCTCGATGGAATAGCACTCATAGACCTTCGGCATAACCCTTTTCTCAAACTCGTTGCCTGAACTACAATTAAAAACCTGAGATGGCAGCATGGGTTATAACGGAGGCAGCGATGATAACAATCTTCATGCTCGATCTTCAACGAGCGATGCAGACGCCAAACGTAAACAACGAGTGTTTTGTTATTATATTTCATCGCCGATAGCGTTGTGAGTTTGAATTGAACGAAGGACAACTTGGTCATTCGCTGATCTATGTTTAATCAGTTGTAAAAATTTCTGGCCTTGGATAGTCGTGCTGTGGTAAATTGTTGCTGATAAAGTGATAACGTTAAAAAAAAATTTACTGACGTGTTGATTTTAATGCGTGTCTACGATACGTTCCTTTAAAAAGAAACACAAAATAAATCTAGTTCAAACGTAAATAAAGTCATGGCTTTCATTACGAATGGTGATTATAATATCTCTACTACCTATTTGATGTATTATACTTTCGACCGATCTCATTATGACGAAATATTTAACTCATTGACAGATGGAAACCTGCTTCAGGCTGAACCATGGGGGCGCAGATCGGTTACATTTTTCTTAGGAATTGTTCACATGTTCTTTATTTTGTAAGTAGTCAATTATTCTCATTAGATTACAGCCGTAATTACACCAAGGACACATTTTTTTCGTATTTTATCTAATTACTTAGTATTGGCACAAGTTTTTACACTGATGACTGCCACCACCCACTTCTTCAGATTTGCTATCTCACTTGCTACAATTAAATTATTCATTTCCAGCTTCCGGTCTTTGTTCAACCCTATTATGATGATGTTTGGTGCAGATACCGATAGTTCTGAGAGGTTCGGCTCGTACACAAGAGACTACAGGCCAGGTTCAGGGTAAAGTATAAAATTAACTATCTAAACTCCGATCATAAGAATTTTTTCCCCTTTATTACACACGCGTGATTTTTATTGGTAAATTTGGAGTAACATTAACATCGCAATTCACTTCTGTGACTTAAAAAGCTTGAAATTTTTTTCCTGCCTATTTAGACCCCCACGTCCACCTTCTCGCAGACTTGGAAGACCTAATACAGGATCTAGCATTTCCACCCCAGGACCTGCGTGTGGAGGATGCTGTGGATAAAAAGAATACAATCGCTATCTAATAGCATTTATTTTTGAATTATCAACCTCAATTAATATCGGGCTATTAAAAATACACGCGATATGATCTACGAGATCAATAACATTTTCTATGGTTCTTATAAGTTTTTTTTTTAAATAATGCTACACAATAATAGAAAAATGATTAATATCTCACTAATGAAGACTTAATCTATAATAATCATTAATATATTACGAAAAAGAATGCACACCAAGATCATTAATATCTCATAAATGATCTGATTGTAAACTAATCACATAATATAATGATTTTAGTAAATATCAGAACTTTTATTTCCGAAGTAATGAATGTGTAACAAATAATTGTAAAATTCTTCGAATAAAATGTATTTAAATTCAATTTATTTATCTAACAATCATCTATTTTATTCAAATTCGTACGATACCTCTCTCACATTCAGGTTTAAAGTAGATTCAATTGATAAATTGAAAAGAACTGTTGCAAGTTTGAAATCATTAATCAATTAAGTTAAGATATAGAAGTCTTTGGCTAATATAGAGAAAAATAATAGGATAGGAATTTATACATACATAACATTATGCAGATAAATGCAATTGAAAGACTTGTATTTCTGACTATTAGTCCATGTAAAATGTGCTTAGAATTATTTGTACGGTATACGTGATTGGGCTTATAATTTACAATCTGATTATAAAATATGGTATGCACTAGCCGCTACAGTTCCTTAAGTCTCTTTCATTATATTAAAGTCTTTTGTTTCGAAGAGTGAAAAGGATTATAAACACATAAGTCACTTTATAACGCATGAAAATCATCTAGTTTTAATACTGTTTTTTTGCCATGATGAAACGGTATCCCACGTTATGCCATCGTGAGGCAGTTTCGACTCGACGTACGGACTGAATAAAGCTAGATACCATTTATCGCCAAAAACTTCGCGGACGTTTTGCTTCCATCCCAAATTATAGGAATAGTTATTTTTGTTTTTCTCGTTAGAAACTGCTCCAAGAATAATCAGATGAAAGTGATAAACGCAGAGAACACCAGTGAACAACATTCCAATTACGGAGACGATATACAACAGCAAATAAAACTGCTCAATCGAGCCATCAAATCCAAATACAAATATTGCCAGAGGGAATAGAACCTTGATAATTGACATCGGAAATTCGAACTGTATTTTACTCCAAATGAAAAAGTTATTAAATATAAATGCGTAAGCCGTTGCTAAAAATAAATAAAAAACAAACATAAAAAAATATCTATGGTTATGGTGGCCTACGCAACAACCCGTAAATATACAATGATGATCACGTTTTAAAATGCAAGTATCACATGTGGGACAATGCCAGGACCGTGGTGGTGATAATGCTTCGCAAGTGCTGCATAACCTCCAACCATCTTTGTTGTTCGCTGAACTAACTGGCATTATTTCTCGTCGTGTACTCGAGTCGCAAAGTACGGTGAACGTAAAGTTTCCAACGATATTTAACATCATGTAATTTCCCATTAAAAAATGACAACAATATGAGATTGATCCGAATTCGTATAGATCCGGTAATACAATCCAGAGTTCAAACCAGTAGATTAGAGGCACTATTACTAGAATAAATGTCATAGAACCAAAGTCACTCAGGCTTTTAGGCCAAATTTTTTTACGAACAATCATCCTTTCGGTACGAGAAGTATGCATTTGTTATTATTTTTAGTGACAATTATTAAACGTTTCAATTAATACGGCCGGTTTAGAAGGAAAAAACTTGTAGACAACAATCGTAGCGTAGCTTAGCTCCACTCTCTTTAACCATTGACTAGCTAGATTGTTAGACAATCTTTGAACGGACCAAGAATTGGAAAGTTTGAAAAAAATTCGCAACTCGAACGAGTGATGTGAAAAAAAATAGTACGAAAATTTGAAAGGAGCGATCCGATTGATATCATCCATTGTTAGCTTGTTGTATTAAACGTACTTTTTTCATCCGATTTATTAACTCCAAGTTTTTATAATCGAGAAATATGAATATAATGAATTTATTTAAGTTCTTTCGTGATATCACACGATCGAACCTGCGGCTGAACTTAGATTTTTTTTTAAAAGTTGTTAGAAAATATGTAGCGATGGCGGTGCAAGTTCACACAGACACTTAAAGCGAGTTATGTGTCTCTTAATATGATAAATTTAACGAGATATTAATTCGAATATTTAATAATTTTATAATATTAGTTTTCAATGAAATTTTGAGGGCCAAGTTGTCGAAATGCTTTTGGTAATCGATGAATCTCAAGAAGGCTGTGGTTCGAAATCTTGCCGCAGTTGCTCTTGTTTTGTGTGTGAATGCTGAATGTTGACATTCAACATGGCGGCATGTCGTCAGTGCTGTGCTGTGTCGTGGTGAGTTTTATAAAAGTTTTTAATATTATGTGCATTAAATATAACAAATATAAATTACACTATTATATTTCGCGACAAATCGCAGCGCTTGGTGATGCTATATAGGGGCCAAAACATATTCACAAAATACTAATTAACGGGACGTTCTTATTTAAAAAAAAAAAAAAAAAAAGCAAGAAAAAAAAGCGAAAAAAACTATGAGTACTCCGAAACGAACCACACACACGATACATCTCAACAATATTTCGTACAAATAGTTAATATGATAAATTATAAATGTGTCAAAATTTGATTGACCTATTTTAACAAACAGATGACAATTTTTAACGCATACAATTCACTCATATACTTTTCATACTAGGTCAATCTTACAGGTTCTGGATCAAGTTAATACTGATTGCTCCAATTTTCAATACATACAGTTATTGGATATTGAATACGTTATTATGTTATGTACTAGATTTGAAAAATTTCACTATGTCTATTAGTCGAAGAAATTGTGTACTCATTTAGAACTCTGAAAGTAACACGTCCCATTTATAAGTGCTAGATATTTTCATTTCGTTTTTCATATCGATGAAATATGAGTACTGATAAAGTGACAAATAGCAAATGAATAATGTCTCGTACAACTTTGCCTACGTCTATTAAAACGTTGGAAGTAACTTACCTATTCATGAATCCAAGCTGCGTACACTCTTCTATATCGATCATATCAAAGTAGAATCATCTCAGAATCAATGGGTTCATTATAACATGGAATTTTGTCGCACATGGTTTATAAGATAAAAGTACGGTACGAGTAGAAAGACTGTATCAATTATATTTGTGTCAAGATGGTTCGATCAAACAGATCTAGACGGATATTATAATGCCAACATTTTTAATCTAATATTTTTCGAATAGTGTTTTGTAGTGAGATTAATATGAGAGTAGCGTGTTTCTGATCTACTGTAAAATGGGGCTACTGCGATACTTATTTTCTTCTTTCACTCTATCTTCAATTTATCAACATAGATTTTTGTTACTTTAGATATCGCAGTTAACGTAGATCTTAAACTCCAAATCGGTATTATTTAGGATTGTAAAACTTTTCTACTTTTCTACACGAAAACACCAGCAATATACAATTTCGAATAATTTATAATATCACTTTCATCTATGAGAAAGCTTTCGCGCAGGCCTTACAGTCTCTTCTGTTCCCCTAAAGTATACTTTTTCTTCTCGTGTCTGTATACTCACACTAAAATCAAAGGTATCATTAGAATATACATCGAAGTAGAATGATTTCCCCTTGAAATCACCCATATTCAGCAGTTTGTTATTTAAAAACATAAAATTTGGCCATAATCTGAGATTTTTTTAATTTATTTTATTTATTCATCTAGTTCAGTGTAGCAGGCAATATTCTAATTTCTCTAATTAGCACTATATAATTGTACGCAGTGCTAAGATTCATTCTTTTTTTTTAAATAACAATCTAAACTAAAAATGCATCTTTTTCATCTAAGAAACAATTATAAATATTTCTTGTTCGAGCCCAGCTTCAGAAAATCAAGTTCAAAGTACAAAAGACTAAAATTAAGCCCCAAAATAGCGCCACTCCACTATGAATATTATATCGTTCTACTTCAACATGTAGCAACATCTTCTGTTTTCTAAAAATCCCCTATTCAAACACAGATTCTTCCATTGCCCCTTAAATCAATTATCTGAAACGCTGTGATACTTGTTTATATAAAATATATACATTACCAAAATAGGTTGAAGATCAGATCTGTTATTTGCAGCGATTGTCCCGAAATTTTCCAGTGTTGTGTTGATACTAAATTTTGACTCATTGAAATGAATGAATAAAGTAGAGTGTGAATTGTGGATTGTGCAATGAATTAAGAATTGTTTCTTTTCTTTCTGTTTCAGCTTGTGTAATTGTTAGTTTAGGACATTTTTGAAACCAACGCTCACTGTAAATTCCACATTTAAAAGCTGAAGAAGAAAACGATACTATAGGATTATTGGAACGACACAACCACACTCAGCACGCATTGAAGACATCTGAGGATTTTCAAGCCAACATTTATCCTTTAAATCTCCAATGTTTTTGATTTATTCCTTTTATAAAGGATGACTGATGTTTAAGGAAAACACAGTTGTTCTCAAACGCGCTAAATTTAGTAATTATCAAACAGTTGTTATGATATTATTAATGATACATGGGAAGTATTGATGGTATATGATGTGCTGATAATTTTGTACACATATTGATTCATAATACTGATATTAACTGTATTGTTCGTTTGTAAACTGTGTATGCGAAACACTTCATGAAAAGGAGCTAGGTACACTGCGAAGTGGTGACCGCGACTGTGATTTCGGCCTTGGCTGAGATTTGTGCTACTTTTGATCGGTTAATGGGACAAAGAATTATCCACGATTGGAGAGTGCCAAGTTTGCCAAGAATAAGAACAGCCGTGGTAGTTCTCGATAAACAATCCACGATACTTATCAAAATATCTGTGTCACCTTCATCCCTAGTTGCTGGTCACAAGAGTGCCTGCAGCATTTCTGCAGCATTTCAAAAAGCCTTTCTCCCTCTTCATTAAGTTCTTGTAACGTTGTAATAGTAAACAAATATATAAGGTACCAAGAACCATTCTGTGATATCAATGTTAACACTTAAATAATTGAAAAGACTAAAAGTTCTAAATATAAGTATATATATTGCAAAGGAGCAGAAGCTAAGACATAATAAATTACCTAATCCTAAACGTTTGAAGAAAATATTTAAAAAGAAATTTAAAAAAAAAAAAACACCATAAATTGAAAAATAATGTCCAACAATCCTCAGTGGAAAACGTTCCAGCCGCCAATCATGAACTCCGACCCAGCAATACTTGACTACAAGTCCATGACTATTCCAAGCCCCAAGGTCGTAGGTGGACCACACCAATCTGGCGGTGGCTACCGCAACGGGACTAGCTACAGCGGAGATCACTACATGGGTTCACCTCCTAGCTGTGGCAAAAATTCATCGAGCTATGCAAATTATCCCAGTTCCCAAACATCCCCACGTAACGGCACCGCCAGATTTCCCATTGGAACATTTACTGGTATGGAAGGAGGCGTTGGTTATACGGGAGAAACCACAACTAATAATTCCTCCTATCAAGACCAATCTAATAACCAAGGAACCCGTGAAACTGGAATTATTGAAAAATTACTCGTGAGTATTGGAACTGTGAGACATAATATTAATTCTCTCTAACTTTTCACCAATTAATATCTTTCTTGTTCTTCTCATATGTCTTGCAGCACTCTTACGGATTTATACAATGCTGCGAGCGGCAGGCCAGATTATTTTTTCATTTCAGCCAATTCAGTGGTAATATAGAACATTTAAAAATTGGAGATCCTGTTGAATTTGAAATGACTTATGATCGACGAACAGGAAAGCCCATCGCTAGCACCGTGAGCAAAATTGCTCCTGAAGTGGTAAATAATCACCTTTCACTCTTCTATAATTTCAAACATATTTACTCAATGCATAAAGTCTCTGGTTTCAATGCCAACCTAGCTAATGAATCAATGACTCTTTCACATCATTCGAAATAATAAATTCCAGGTATTAAGCGAAGAGAGAGTCACTGGCAATGTAACGACGGAACTTCACAGTAGCGGGGACTCGCAGGGGCGAATTAGTTATGAAAATCGAGGCGAGTGTTTCTTCCTGCCTTATACCAAAGATGATGTGGAAGGAAACGTCACTTTGCGTGCCGGTGATAAGGTGTCTTTTCAGATTGCTACTAATCAGCGGTAAGAAACAGACGTAATATCACTAATTGAAAAAAAATTAATCAGCGATCTAGTCTGTAATCTACCGAAATATTGAATTAGATCGAAAAATCTTAAGAAACAGCTCGAATCTTGGCTTCTATATGATTAATATTGTTTCCAGATAGTTGAGAATACAGTATTTTTGTTTTACAGTGGAAATTTAGGTGCCTGTCATGTAAGACTTGAAAATCCAGCACATCCTGTCCGTTACCGCGGGGTAGTGTGTTCAATGAAAGAAAGTTTTGGCTTCATTGAAAGGGCTGATGTTGTCAAGGAGATTTTCTTCCACTTTAGTGAGGCCAAATCGATGAAAGAAGAGTTAAGGCTGGGTGATGATGTTGAATTCATAATACAAACAAGAAACGTGAGCACAATTATCGAAATGGATATTGGATTTAATGTAACGATGAATTTACTTATTGTCATTTAGCAAAAACTTATGCCTGAACTATTTAATAATTGAAACTGTAATCAGAGTCTGATTAACAAATTCATTATTAAATAACTTTCGTATAGATATAATCAATTTTTTGAATGACTCAGGGAAAGGAAGTGGCATGCAATATCACAAAACTACCGCCCGGATCTATTATTTTTGAGGAAGTTAGCAATGAAGTTGTAAAAGGGCAAGTGTTAAAGCCATTAGAAAGAGGTACAACTGCACGTCATCAAAACGATCCCTTGCCTGGTCGAATTCGTTACAGAGCCCCAGACCACTCTGAGGTGGAAGTACCTTTTGGGGACAAAGATCAGAAGGGCGATTTCACACTAAGGTGAGAGAATTGATTTTTCTAAATCATTATGAAGTTACAAATGACCGCATTTACCTAATTCAGAAATTATATTGGACCAGAAATAACTTTATCTTTATTTTAGGCATGGTGATTGGGTCCAGTTTCGCATTGCAACAGATACGAGAGACCAATTGAAACGAGCTACAGAAATTTCATTGCTACCTGAGTCTTTTTCGGTATCAGGTGAACGACGTGAACAAGGCATAATTGCTGCTTTAAAAGATGGTTTTGGGTTTATACGTTGCGTTGATCGAGACGCTAGACTTTTCTTCCATTTCAACGAAGTGCTTGACGTAGATAGAGAAATTAGTGTGAATGACGAGGTTGAATTCACAGTTATACAAGTGAGTATAACTTCGATGCTCATGTATCATATGAAATTTGTCAGTATCAGACTATTTTTCTTGATAAAAAGATTCAATCTTGACGAATTATCAACCAAAAGCTACGCAATTCTATATCACAGTTAAGTATATAATGACTGTTTCTTGTTTAGGATCCCTCGTCGTCATTCTCCAATTCTCGACAAAGCGCAATTAGATTAAAACATCTGCCATCGGGTAGTGTTCAGTTTGAAAGTGTTATAGAAACAACTGTGCCAGGCAGTATAGTTCAAGATACTAATGGCATTGAACCCGGCCTTATCGGTTATTTGAAAGATGGTCAACAGAAAAATATTATTTTCTTTACAAAAGACTGTGACCCAAAAAGTATCCCGAGGCTTGGGGACAAGGTGAGTAACGTACGCTCACTACCAAATATTTTTAACCATTACCCGTTAGTACTGATAAAATTTTCTTATCTATTTCTTATTTTCCTCACTTTCACTTGTCTTTGGTCTTGTCATAGACGGTGTTACAAATTAACATAATATTTGCAAAACTATTACAACGTTTTACAGCTTATCTATTCGGTTTAAGCCAGCGGCCATGTCATATCTTCATGACGCAAACGGAAAATTTTGTTCTTTATATCGACCAAATAAGTTGCAGAATTTTCTGTAAAACTAGCGACGAAGTAACGCTGCCTACGATCCAAGGATCAAAGGCAAATGTTTTATGAACGTCATTTGCGATCCCGAATAGACAAGCTGTACGTATGAGATTTCAAATAACAAATACTCTCAGAAATGAAATAATATGATTAATTAACATTACAGGTCACATTCAACATTTGCCAAGTCAAGCGAAATAAAGAGCTTGTTGCCGTAGACATATCATTAACAAGTTCGAATGAAAAAACTCAAAATGGAAGTAAGAAATCTAATGGCTCAATTATCCAGGGTTTTATTGCTGCACTTAAGGACGGATTTGGCTTCATTGAGACTGTTAATCACGAGAGGGAAATATTTTTTCACTTTAGGTAAGGAGAATGGTTTTTTAAATGGAGAACATGGAATTAAAAATCTTTGCCAAATCTTGATTGAGATTAATATTACACTTGTATGAATATTAATCGATACTTCATAAATTCCTATCGCTAAAAGTGAGATTTATTTTCTCTATTTAGCAATTTTGATGGTGATGCTAACACTTTGGAGTTGGGAGCTGACGTTGAATGCACTATTGGCACTGGAAATGGACGAGGTACGGGTGGTTGTGCTGCGGCAGAATTTGTTCGTTTGGTAGCTCGTGGAACAATTCCTAGACCAACATGTACCGGAGAGGTTTTAGATGGAACAGTTTTGCGGCCTTTGAGAAGTGCCAATCCTGATCAAGTTGAATATGCTGGATTAATAAAAATAAATCCCAGTACCGAAGACGAAGAAACACCAGAATATGAATTTGGAATTATGGGTCTTGTGAATAAACGTGAACTGTTACAGTCCGGTGATCCGGTTCAATTACAGGTAGATGTAGCCGGTCACGCTTGCAATATAGTAGCCGTACGTAAAAAGAGAAGAGCAACGGTCGATGCGGTAAAAGGACCGTTTGGATTTCTTGCATACGAAGTAGACGAGGGAAAAAAATTATTTTTCCACATGAGTGAAGTTAGAGACCATGCTACCCTCCAGCCTGGGGACCAGGTAGAATTTGTATTGGTCACAAATCAGCGTACTGGTAAATCGTCAGCATGCAACGTAACGCGTTTAAGGTAATTAAATGTGCAAATGAAGCAGCCAATTATATTTCTGTATTCTCATTTCATTTCGTAGTCCATCTAGAGTTTCATTGGTCTCTCATTATCATTGATCTATTCTTTAAATTTCCAGTGATGTCGTACAACAGCGGCCCGAACGACTAATAAGTCGTCTACGTACTATTTCACTGGAAGATACGGGCCCAAAATTAACGGTTGTTAGGCAGCCACGAGGGCCAGATGGAACTCGTGGATTTGGCCAGGAGAGACCCCCTCACACGCCGGGCGCTATTCAAGAGTAATGTTGTACCTACCGATGATTATTTATCCAAATTGTATCTACATTAAATATTTTTAGTCCATGCACTTGAATGCCGAGATTATTATTATGAACATGAACATTAACCAAATCGAAAATAATACTTGAATAATAATATTAATAATAATAATAGTGGTAATAATAATGATCGGCAAATTGGACGGTAAAATGATCAGAAAACAACGAGCCATTTATATCTGGAAAAAAAAAATTAGGAGGTGAAAAGGGAGTCAGTTAGTCCAATATATGATTAACATAAAATTTGCATCTATCATTGCAGTTTTTATCGACTTTGTTTTTTCTATTTCTCTATAAAGATTCGAAGCCCGTTTGCTCCGCCTTTATATTTTTCAAATAAGAAAAAAGAAAAAGAAAAAAAGAAACCTCTGTAATTACAAACATTGAAACTTATAACTTTTAGTTTGGCGCAGTGAAAAGAGATTTAGAAAGAATTTAGGTTTATAGGTATATAAAGAGTTTATTTAATAAATTGCAAAATGATTAATTGACAAGTGGCTACTTGGTAGCCGGTTGTCTCTAGCATGATTGAACATGGTATGAGACAATGTCCTGTTTAACTTTATAAAGATATACTTACATGTTGATACAACTTTTATTTATATCGATTTCTTTGGACTATTTGTTCTACCCAAAATATACACTATATTCAGACTAAGCATATTATAGTAAAACCACACACGTGCTGTGTATGTGTATGATCAATTGGTTGACCATGTCTCGAATGAGAATATTGCATGACTGATCAAATAAAACTATTAAACTGTATGATGGACGGTGAGAACAATTATGATGGAAGAAAAATATTAGAGTGATCGAGGGTGTACAAATGTGCGTCTTATTATATAAATTATTGTACCGCGGCACTCTGTCAATGAAATGAAATGTCTACGAATTTGTATAAAAAAAATAAAAAAATCAAAAAAATCAACAAAAAAAAATAATAATAAAATAATACGGTAAAACTGGCCAACTGTTTGTCCTAGATAATATATTATATATATATGTCGTTAAGTTCCTGATGCAGTCTCGTGTTGTCAAATCAAATTAGTATTATGAATTCAGTGAAAATATGATGAAATTATGAAACTGTCTGTATAGAAAAATTAAGAAACGCATTTTATAAGTTTGCCATTACGACTGTGAGCGAAATACACGTGGCATTATTTAGAAATAGAAAAAGAAAAAAGAAAAAAAAAAAAAGGAATAACATAATCACATAATACATACACAAGCACGATACAAACTAAGCGCTTGTCCTAAGGCCCATAGATCCAACACATCATATGCATACATACTGTAAAATTATTGGTGAATAAACATTGGAAGCATCAACGAAATATTTCTCGTCTTATAATATTTTCTAATATCTTAATGGATAAAGAACTAATAATTTTATCCAACACGCTTACAATTAGCACGGATAACTTAGCTGTTGTATTTACGCTTGTTGTACGCTCTATGTGTTATGAGTCTTGGGAAAAAAGAGTTCGTTTTTTTTTTTCCATAAAAAAGCCAGATAAATATTATTACAAATATTACAAAGAGTTCCAATTCAGAATGAAATGATATTTATTTGTTTATTGATTATTTTGATTCTGCAATAATACACATAGTACTTTTTTATAACAGTTTTGAAACAGGAGTTTTATCTAAATAAAACAAGGCATGTGTTTTATAGGTAGAATACGAGTTTAATATTTATGTACAAGGTGTTTAATCTTCACAAAGCTTCTGGTTCTAAATAATATGCTTTAAAATGTTCTAAACAATTATTTTACTGAATATACATGCAGAGTAATTATGAGAAGAAAAAAAAAAAACACAAGAAATTAGATTATAACACATTCGTAAGGGAAAGGTCCATGGGTGAGTAAATTCTGTGGCCCAGGGCAAACTGAAAATTAAAATCATTCATGTTAAACTGATAATTCAAATTTATTGTATATAACAGAGACTGATGTAATGGTAATAATTTCATTCATAATTTGTACATCAAATCAGTATGATATATCCAGTTTTGCCCAAATAATTTAACATCTCTATTGGAATGAAAGATTAAGTGGTATATGAAAAATAATTTGGGCATGATGATCTGTGAGATATTTAATATAGTGAATTGATACCGACCCGTATTACATCTAGCTCCATAGTATCCGGTACCTTCGCATTGACATTTAAACCCAGGTTCTTGAGATATCTGGAGGCAAGAGCCTCCGTGTCTGCAAGGTGTTCGAAAACATATATCATTACGACGTCCTGAAAAGAAAAAAGAAATCAAACATGAATTCAACAATGAGAACTGTTTCATAAATATAACTTGTGGGATATGTTGTGTAGTCATGTTATGATGACACGTTTTTGTTAAGTATTCATCAATTTTTACCCCGTAGTGAAAGTCTACATTCATCGAAAGTGTGGTATCTGTATTCGGCCATACAACCGTATCCACAGCTGCATTGCGCATTTACAATTCTACATCCATGATGCATTTGATCCAACTCGCAGGCGAATGATATACCTATAAAAATCATTACTTCATTTATAAGGTTTTGATGACATTATTTTTTCTGGGTTGAAAAAAAAAATCTGTTATTTTTTTTTTTTTCATACGTTATGAAGGAATAATTATAAACAATATTTTTAAATATCTAAAATCGTGCTTTGAAAATCTTAGAAACTTGTTATCCATACGTGAATAATTTTAATTTGATAGTAAAAATTTTCTCATCACCCGCGAAAACAAGGACGAATTCGAATATACAAAACAAAGCGATATTATTGGTCTTTATGCCGCTAGATTCCATCAATCATATACCATTCTTTCGAATATTTGAATTTGTTCTTGTTTTCGCGCTATCCGTGAAAAACTTTCGAAATTCTGATATAACATTCAACTATCATTCTATACACCGCATTGATGTTACATACGCAATATATACATGCATTCTCGAGTTAAATACCTTATTACTGTATTACAGATACGTCAATATAAAGTTTTTAGCGAGAAAAGAGAAGAAAAAAAACAACAAAATTACGCTTTTCGAATAATTATACATACTATAGTACGAATAGATATTTCTGTGATATATATACCTATTGTCATAAGTACGAGGATGAGAGGAAGTGCTCGCAAGAATTGCAGCATGATGCTCGCGATGCCGGCTTAAAGATGTGAGGACAAAATTTAAATAAACAACAACAAAAAAAAAAAAAAAACTATGTATATATACACCTATATACCTATGCGTATAAATATAGATATATATACATATATAAATCCCTTGATACTGTTATAGATTTAATCACAACACAAAGGCCAAAGGCCGACACGCGAGCCAGCCTCTGGAGAGCGTGAACTGCAACTAACCGCAGCGTAACCGAGTATAAAAGACCACGTACCACGACGAGAGTAGCGTCGGGGTTCGTTTGGTAGTGGAGTACTTATGTACAGACTGCTTAACAAAGTCGGTATACTGACTAAACACCCAAGATAAATTACTATAGTCACTAACTATAATCTGAACCGAAGCTGAGAAGCCGTTGCACTTGCGACCCCTCCCCCCCCACTGGCGTGGCATTTGCTTTTTCCTATACGCTTTCTATGCTACGGTTCAAATTATGAATGGCAGGTCCGTTATATATTAGAAATATACGCATATGCGACTAACAAGAGCAGGAATCTCAATCCAGTATCGCTTCGCCCGTATCTCTTCAGCTATAAAAGAAAAAAAAAAAAAAACCTCTGCAATTGCAGGGGTAAAGATTTGTTCGATGCCGTTTCATGCGCGACGCGCTATAAAATATATTCTTCTAATATAACATAAGCAGTGTGTAAACCGAGGATTCGTACGGTTCACGATTTATCTTGAAACGCGATCATCAGTTAAATAAAAGCATAAATAGATCTGTAATCATACTCATTCTAATGATTTATTCTGATATTTTATTTATTTATTTATTTTTATTTTGCTTTCTATCAAAGCAACTCTTTGATATTGTATAATGCTATATCGAGGCGGGCTAGTTCTTTACGTACAGTATAGTATACGACTATATGAGATTTTCATGCTTATAGAATGTTGTATACATTGTATAATGTATATATATAGACAAGTGTCTGGCTCGAAACTCTTTTTTGGTCACATACATAGATAAGGGGCACTGATTAGCAGCCAAGTAGAATATGTTTGTATCGTGCTTCGCTGCACATTAGCTTATGCCTACTGTCGAATTTAACGTATTAAATTTAAACAGCTTCTACTATAGTAGAAAGACTTTAAAGCGATAAGACGATACAGGGTTGAGAAATGACCCGGTGGAAATGAACACGCGCAAGTGTTCATATATTTTAAAGATGTTGTTATGATCTCGCACGCGCGATCTATATCTTTGAATTTCTTTTTTTTTTTGCTTTTTTTTAGATGGTAAAAATACAATTTTTTTTTTTTTTCAAACACTTATCTCAATTAATAATGATCCTCGAATTCGGCATGGGTGATACTTTTGACCTTTTAAGAGATACCCTTGAGGTCAATAACTTGCACGAAGCATAGAGATATGCTACGTGTTATTTGAATTACACAATTCACGCATAACCGGGGCGTAATATTATAAATAAAGTAATATAAGTCAATAAATGATGAATTATTAAATACATGCATATATTTTTTTGAATGCCATTTGATATGCTTTTACTAAAATGATCACAAAGCAATGAACAAGCGTCGAACCTGAAGTCCGCGTTCCATGCAGACTCTGCTATATGCAATGTTAATTATTGTACTTTGAAGTGCAATATATTATTGTCGCGCTGTCGGAATGATACTTTACATAAGATACCGTTTGATTTTTCAAATTTCATATCTTTTATAAATAATTGCATATGAATATTGTATTATGTGCCATTCGATACTTAGAAATCTATAATAACTAAGTGAAAAAAATTTGCAGCGTATCGGGGTCGTTTCGAATTGTGATAACATTTGACATTTTATTAGAAAAGAAATCTGTGCCACATACGGAGTTCAATGGAGTATTAGATTTCGTAATTTATATAAGCGGTACGTTTACATGTATTTTCTATCATCATTCCTATACATACTACATATGATTTACGAGAACAAAGAGAGCCATTGTAATTACTAAATAAAACAGCAATAGCTTGTACCCGCTATTCATGTGTATGGGTGTATTGAATGGAAATATTTATACAATGGCGCGCAATATCTAATTCCAATTTACGAATTTCAAAAATATTTTCGATTATTACAAGTTATTTTGCCGCGGTATTATACCAGATGAAATTAAAGAGCAGATCCATCATGTCCCCAAAACTCATTTTCCATTCTCAATTATAGTACTTTATTAATGATTCCTCCTCCCGATTCAAATTTCATATATTATATGACTATGTTTATCTATGTTTTAGGCAGCTACATTGTTCGGCATTCGAAATCGTTTGAAACTGAACCGTCTTGGAGTTACCTATGTCTATCCCGTTCTGCCTTGTGCGCTTCAATATTGGTGAGTATAATAATTTGTGAAGGCGATATTTTTCACTGCTAAGTGGTTGAATGGATAAAATTAGTTTCTTATCAAAGGAATTTGAAATGATAATAAGACATTTGATTAAAGGCATTTGAATTTTTATTTCAGTTAGAAAAATATTATATAAAAACTTGGTATGTCCGTGCATGACGTTTGTTTTCTTATTTCTTTTTTTGGTCTTTGTTTTTTTATTTTTATTTTTTTGCAGCATTATAAAAATTGTACAAAAATATTTATGTCGTATTGATCAAAGAGTATAGATTATCGATAAGGTTACAGACAATGATATCCGATTTATGCTAGTAGCTTACATGAAATTATCCTAGAGATTCTTAATGTTATAAATTGCATGATGATACTGAGAAAATGGAAAAAAAAATTTATTCATGCTCGTGTTCAAAAGCATTCCTAGTAATTCTACACTTTTTCCTTTTTTTTTTCATTATTTCTAATAAATGGTGCTTCTGTTTCTGAACACATAGGCTTAACTTTAATTTATCCACCATTCTTCTATAGTATATGTATACCTATATTACACAGAAAATTATCAAATACGTAATAATATTGGAATAAATATCTTCTATTTTCACAACGTAAGCAGTGATTTCGGTCCCAACAGTTACATGGAGCAGGCTGCTTTAAATGCTGGAAAAAAAGGAATAAAATTTGTCTTGGAGAAACTAAGATGAGATCTATAAATAGTAATGCATGATTGATGAACGTCAGAAATTAAATTGTCACTTCAATTAGAGTTTGATAGTATTCGCAAGTATACATTTTCTCATGTCATAATCAAAGGCATGTTTTAGTACCTTACATGAAAGTCTGATCATGTGGCTCGTGGGTTACAGCTGATCTTCGGGGTTGACCCATTCCAGATTGTCGATTGTAAACTTCACGCATTAAATTGTCCTTCTCTTGTTCTAATATTGCAATTCGTTGACTCTTCTTGTTTACTTCCTGAAAAAAGAAACTCTCTAGTTTACGATTTTTGCATTTATCAATCTTCATTGTAACTGTGAATTACTTTAATGAACTGGAACTTGTTATATTGATAAAGAATAACCCGGAAAGGTACCTATATACCGGTAATAATTCACGATGAAATAGAAATTGCAGTAAAACAGGAGGTATACCTCAGTTAATCTATGATTCTGTTGCTTCAGCCTGGACATCATGTCCTGGTGTAAATGTGGTGTAGTGGGATTACTGATCACAGCTAAATTCATGTGAAGTGGTAAGCCGCCGCGTTCCCAACTGCTTATTAAAGCTGCTAGATGTCTGTTAACTTCTAGGACTCGAGCTCGTTGCAACTCCAGTCTTTCCTGTTGAGCTTCTGTCCATTGTTCCTAAATGAAAAGTTATTTCAGAATGTAATTAACTCTATGATATATCTCTAGCCCACTTAGGATTTCGATCTCTCGATTGATTGCAGCTGAGCATGTATAAAATATGTAATATCTTCCTGGGGTAAATAACATTAGGAAAAATGAAGTCCTTAGGTGCATACAGATGACAAATGAAGTGCCATTTTTTGTTATTTACTTCACTTCTTTGCCTCTAGCAACTAAGGAAGCTTAGTCGAGAAATTCTTACCACGTGTGAACCCATGCGACCAACGTGTTTGATTTTTTCTTGTGTTGCAGATATTTGCTTGAGGTACCATTCCCTAGTCTTATCAACGGCCGTTAATCCCTGTAGTAGGACATCCTTTTCTTGCTCAATTTGTTTCATACGTTTCATCTGAAATTCGCAACTCGTTATAGAATTGTTTGATTGAAAATTGAAAGGAGAAAGTGATTTACCATATTATAATCAATACCGTTCTGCAACGTGTGTCGTCTGGGCTCACGGCGTCGACCTAATGATTTTTTCTGCTGAACACTGATTTGATTATTTTGTGTATCTACCGCTTTTCCATCTCCAAGCGCACGCGCAGGTCTAACAAGAGTTCTTGGGTCTGTTTGATAATTCAGAGAAGCCATTTGCCTCTTTTCTGCCAATTTTTCATCCCCCATCATTAAACCCATCTGCCAATTTTGCAACGCAGTACGAATTTCAGACTTGTCTATATTCCTTTCAAAATTCATAGCCATCGGAGTTCTCCCATCTAAACCAGCTCCAGTTCGTGGAGGTTTCGGAGGCCCATATGCCTTCGTTATTTTTGGTTCTGGAACAGATCTAGTGTCAGGTGACTCGGATAAAATAGGGCCTTCTTTCCGTCCTCCTGGAAGTTGCGGCATGCTGAGGGTTCGCTGTTGAGATATTACATTGTTGGGTCTGATTGTCGCTGTGTTTGGGGATGTCCAAGGTACCTTATTTTGGACATCGACAATTAACACAGGAGCTGACGGTGGTCTGTTAGGCTGAAGCTCAGACTTCTTAGTCTCAACATCAGACTGAATTTGCAACAAGCAAATTTTAAGCCCAGTACAAAAGCGTTCAAAGGATAGAAGCCCATTGGCTGGTGTAACCTTCTTTAGACTTTCGAGGACGCCTTTGGGTAAGCCTTGCTTACCATCGTCTTGCCATCTTTCCTCGATATCAGCAAATTTAACATATCCACTACTCTCATCGTCCATAATGTCGAACAGTGTTCTCATGGCAGTGACAAATCCTTTTGGCAACCCGTCTAGATTCAGTGATTGTAATTGAGCCATGCTAGCACCGTATTACAAGCGATTGTGTTTAATAACATAAAAATGACACAAATGAGAAATTGAGATTTTTTTTTTCTCAAGAATTGCGAATTATTTAACACACGTGGGTTTATTGTCGATACTATGTCAATGATCGCAATACATTAATGTTACTTTATTAAATTTCTGAGGTTTCACATGATTCTAACACAAACACGAACTTGTTCATAGACTGGAGTAGATGTCACGATTTAGAGGTTAAGTCAGCCTACACACACGCACTCTGTATCAACAATACATCTAAGAACAAGAATGAAATTCAAGTTCAAAATGACTTGACATTATCATTTTGACACTTAAACACCGTATAGCAGTTGAGATTATTATAGTATGAGTTCAGATGAAGTGTTGTAGCTATCATAAAACTTAACATCTGCCATGTTGTGTGTAATTGATTTGATACAGAAAATAATAACGAATATAACCAAGAGAAAACCATACAGGAAACGTAAAAATTGAAGAGCACTTAATGTAGGGGAATGTAACAAGCAAGAATACAGCGAAATAAACTGTAATAATTATAATTACACCAGATTTGAGAAAAAAAATTAAAATTAAAAAATGGACAGATTTAATACAGCTGAAGATCTCCGGGTGGATCCTAGGGAGTAGGGAGATAAATCCGGAGATTGGTCATGTGACGTCATCTATCCAATTTGGTGGCAAGTATTGAAGATCGTCTTCCGAAATCGAAATGACAGTTCGTGTTCGTCTCTTGTCTAGCTTCAACCTTCGTGGCTTAATATAGTCGGCGGCCATTTTGTGTAGCAGACTACTTTTTCCGGTAGTATTCACTCTTCCGTGGTTGACGACTTTCGTCTGATTGATTATTAAACTTTTCGGAGCAATCTAGATATTAAAAATCCATAAAAATGAGTGCGTGGAGGCAAGCTGGACTCAAGTGAGTACATACGTGACAATTCCTGGTCACCATATAACGAAATAGATAATATTAGCCGCGAGTGGTTCGCCAATTTTTATTGATTCTTTAACGAAAGTTACGTAACCTAACTCTGAACAATCGTCGGTGAAAATTTAAATCCCTATTCACATTCAGTGGTATTCATTTCAGCTACATCAACTACTCTCAGATAGCTGCTAAGCTCGTTCGACAAGCTTTGAAGCCAAAAATGAAGGCGGACGCTCTTAAGCGAGATGAGTCCACTGTCAAATTCACCCAATGGAAGGATGGCAAGGCTATCAGTAAGTTGACCACTTTATCATATTTTTTAATATTCATATTTATTTATATACGACTTAAGTAAAGATATCTAGAATTTGTACTGGTAGTTTCGACTGTCTATGGTCTATATTCTACGTCGAAATACACATTTTTTATATCTGAGCTTCAAATTACCGATCCTATTTCTAAAAGAGGATTTTGGGTAGGAAGTAATTGAAATTGATCATCATGCTTTTCTGAAGTCTTAATCTATTATTTTATTTCATCACTTGGTAGATAATGTTACAAATTACGATGATCATTTAAAGTTATTAACAAAATTCTGATATTAATGTGATGCGTTAATTTTATTTACACAATTTCCTTATGATTTTTCATCATTTGAATAATTTTATACCTTTTCACAGCTGAAAAATACTAAATTCGTCGTTACGTAAGTTTAAAGTCTATAAAAGAGTGATCGAATATGAATTTGCATTGTGAAATACGAGTTTGATCTAACATTTAATGATAACCAAAACGATTTTATTCGTTCATTTTTGCAAATATTTAACTTATCATTAATTACGCATGAGAGTTACAGTTCTTTTTGCAATTTGTGTGGATTTAACAATTTAGATTCAAGATTCTGGTACCTAGTGCTACTCGTAAGCCTAAGATAGTATCTTACAAATAAAATGGACTAGCTGACTCCTAGCTTCGATATACGAGCTAATTGATCCTTGTTATTTGTTGTTTGCGCGAAACATTGATGCAATCTGATATATCTGGTTCTGAAAATTACTCAATATGATTCAGAGGCAGTCGTCGATCTTAATCAAGTAGTTTTCAATATTTTTTTCATTTAATTTCAGTCTGGCCTGAAATCGATGACTTCTCTATTTTCATATTGATTTTGAATTTGAAATTATTGAACTGAATCGTAAAAGTATTTGAAGAATTCTTAAAAAAAATTCAAGATGTGATTTATTCCACCTTTGTCGCAAGTTTAACATTGGTTATTTCTTTCCTAATACTAATAATATGTAGTCAAATTATAACTGAGAATAAAGCTTGGATAAAATACTTGAATTAATACGTTTTCACATTTGTTAAATTCTTATATCTTTGTTTCAGAACCATAAATTATGGAGGGATGGCGTGATAGGAAAGTTTACCTGCTGAATACGTGTTAATAAAAGTAAATTATGATGGATAATACCAGTTATTATGTAAAATAAACACATCTTCACCTAACCATTAGAGTTTCTGTTTCGAATTTCCACGAGCACAGCTGCTGCTAATTTTTCAATCGTCATCTTACAGCTGCACCATGTGCCTTACAGTGGACTAAAATCAAGAAAATATGAAAAAAGACAGTAAATAAAAACTCCAATGGGATCTTTGATCGTAGCATAAATTGTTTACTCAACAAACCTATGAATTCAGAAACGAGATCATTATCACCATCACCACGCATCGTCCCTGTTATCTCTTCATCTTCCACCATAGGTAGGAATAATTGTACAAATTCTGATGTATATGGTGGAGCAATTGCCTCTAAGACCTGAAAAGCAAAATTGATTAGAATGAAATATGAACAAAGGTTCATTTTATGAATAACACTAATGCTCACCTCTGTAACAAAGTATCTTATCAGGGAAACGTCAGTGTCACCACGCTGCCAGCATTGTTTGATGTAACATACAACTGGCACAACACAACCCCGACTCAATAAATTCACCATTCTATCTATTAACATTTTTTTCATCTCCAACTGGAATATAAACAGTCCATTAATCACAAGAATCTTTAATATACTCATATAGTTGCTTTCCTATTAGAAGTTACAGTAAATTTCGATTATTATAATGTTTAGAGTAGAAGTTGTTCTCAGATATTTTTGTCTCCTAAATGATAAACTCCATAATAGATTTTCGAAGCTTTTAGTCAACAATTGCTAAATGTAGATTCACCTGAACAAGTATTTCCAGTTCATCCTGTTTGCTCTCAAATAATTGCACCAAAAGTTGCAAAACTTTTGGATGTAAGAGGGGATGGCAGGCTACGACCTCATCTAGAAGAGCCAAATGAATAGGACAGTGTTCAGTGCTTAGTTTAAAATACGATGGTTCTGTGACTGTGCATTCAACCCATCTGATCACACCCACACTGACTACTGGAAACCTGAAATTCGATAAGCACAAGGCATTGAAATTCCGTATTCTACATTACCTGAAGGTTTACATGAATGGAGTATTTGAATTATAAGATTTTGTTCACCTAATGCACTGATACAGCGTGTTCAATTCAGCAACCAATTCGGTTGAACCTTTGTTAATATTGCATATGTTGTGTACTTTCTCAATCGCCTGAATTGTAGTCTTCAGCTCATCTTTATTGATTCTACGCTGTGTTCCTTTCTTGGCTGGCGTTTCGCAAACGCTTGCCGCGTATGCCAACAAGTTAATGTACTTTGATTTGTGCTCGGGATTTACCTTCACTCCTGGCTTGAATAGAGCGTCGACCAGTAATTCTGTAAAACGGTATTTGATGTAAATCTGATGATGAATACCACAAAATACTAGATTTATTTTACAGAATAATGCATTACGCTGTTAAGTACGAAAAAATATTCACCCAAAAACTGAGGATTCCGGATTAACTCAACTGGCGGAGGTTCTGAATTGGAGTAATTCCTGAATAGAACGGTAATGTCTGCAGGGTTTAGAGTGTTTCGTGATAACATGGACCCTAAGCCTTGACAAGCACTTGGACTACCCGCAGCTCCATTTAAAGCCATTGTTATGGGAGTTACATCGTGACGGCTGAAAACGCGTTCAGTTTAAAGCTTCAATAAATAGCATCAAGCATGAGAAATACTGAATTCTTACTTCTGTTGGGCACACTTTGTAATTTCTTGTGAAAGTCTTTTCATTGTAAACCCACCGCGAGGTTCTTGTGCCAAAATTTGTAACAACACCTGGCTATACACATACGTATGTTGTCCATGGCAAACCATTTTCTGTAAACAATCATACAAATTTGACGAATGAATTGGTTGAAGTTTTTAGTTTTCTCGAAACAGAAATTCCACATTTTCTGTATAGCTTGCAATCACTTACAGCACATTCTTGTATACTAGATTGCCAGTCTTCAGTGTTTTGGAGGAATCCTGCTATTGCAGTTTTTAATACTCTTGAAAATACTTCTATCTGTTGCGCAGCTGTGGAAATGCTTGTTATTTCGCCTTGAAATCCAGCATCGGATATCAGCTAAAAGAAAAAGCAATTATGAGGTGATTAAATCGACAAACTCCAGATTATGATGCTGTTACATAAACATCGCGAATTTCAGAGGGAATATAAGGAGCCTATGAGCGACTAGGTGACTGCTAAACTCATTTCTGTATCAAAAAAAAAGGCTTATTTGAATCAATTGCACTTCTCTTTACTTACTTTTATTGTAAAATTCAACATCAAGCAATCTGGATATTCCTCAGCCAGTCTGTAGATGAGAGATCGCCAAGTAGGATGCTGTATCATCTCAGTTAGCCAGGCTGGTGTCTACAGGGTGAAATAAAGATTGTTTTACAAAAATTTATGAATTAATCTACAAGCCATGGACGAAATATGTCTTGGAATAAAATGACCTACTTCACCCTCCTCAGTGAAAATTTTGTCAGCCTTTTTGGGATCAAAGGTTTTGAGAATCATGTCTTTTAAATTATTTTCTACCATAGCTTGAACATCGGTTACTTTCACACCAGCAAGAATCAGCCATTCTGCTAAAAGATTTGCCATCTGAGCACATGCCGTGTAATTTTGTGATAACAGTTCTATTACTTGTTCGGGATTACCACCTGCTTGGAAATATCTGAAAATTTATCAATACAACATCTTGGATCAACTGACGATGAAAGTGGCTATATTTTGAATAATTCGAAAATTATAAGTGGGAATTGAATTGTTCAGGTCTTCATAATTTATAAAACTGACCGTTTCAACTGAGTGAATATCCCAGGTTCCATGATGTAGTCTGGAGTTTTGAATTTGTCTAAACATTCTTTGAGTACTTCCTGAGGATTATCAACCCCATCGTCACCCCCATAGTCGTCTGGACCACTTCTGCCCATATCGTCTCCCCAACCTCCTCGATCTTCATCATAATCGGACTCCATCTAAAATTTTCATAAAGAATATCAGTTTTAATACTCGACTGTTGTTTTAATTTATATTCGGTTGCCACTAAACTAACAGAGTTTAACTTATTTCGAATTTTCTGTACTTGTGTTATTGAGGTTTTTCGGAGTAGATATTTTTTATTTGAAAAACTCATAGAATAATATTGATAGCACGTATAAACATCGTATCAATAATGTAATTGCATAATTACGAATTCAAATACATGTTATGTTATTTAACCTAAAAAATAAAAACTAATGGCGTTTATGTGCGAGATGTTTGATATTCTATCGCAAACGAATTATACGTATTTTAGCAGAATTCTTTGATTGTTTGAAATTATCATAATAATTTAGTTACGAATATTCTAACAAGGCTGATAACTTATAATATAGTGAGTCCCTTTAGAGGTTAGAAATATCGCAACATCGAGCAGACGGAATCGTGAAGGCAATCCGAGGTAAATAGAATATTAACCATAAGTTTAAGCTATGCCGTATAACGGATCACAGTACTTAACAATCAATCCTCACTATAATATAAAGTTATAGATTTATACAATGAAAATAAACATTCTCACGTTTGCATCCAGATTTGTCAGCACAAACGGCATAGATTTGTGATGTGGGGAAGGACACAGATGTGCAAAAAACGAATCCGTCGGTCACTTCATTACATGCAACCTGCATACCATTCTTGTAGTTTCTTACTTGTGTAATAGATGGCGATACCAGCGGGCAGCATGTTCACGCCACTTCTTTTTTTTCTGTGTGCTTATCCCCACTAGCTTAGCGAGGCGGAGCACTGAACTAGGGTACAAGCACCTGTCGTGGGGTCAGTAGCATTTCTCGCGTCAAACAGTACGCATGGGGGTGACGGTACCGAGATATCACTGACAAACATTTCGGAAGAAATACTCGAAACCCGGAGACTTGTCGCACAATAGGTCATCATAATTTACGTACTTCATTCTTACTCATTAACGAAAAGGGATTCTCATCTGGTTTTGTGAGTTATTTTTGAATGTATAATATATTATAACACTCGTTCTTCTGTTACAGTCGAAAGAACCTCAATCAGAGTTCAAACATCTCCGGCCAGCTAGGATTCTGTTCCAATTGAAACGACCAAGTATATTTTATTGAACTTAGCCTTTGTAAAGTTAGTTATGCAGTATACTATAATTGTCATTCGAATGTGGTTTATATTACGATAACTTGTATCATAGGAAGCAAATAACAATACTCTATAGATTGTAATTAATGATATTTATTTATAAGAAATAATAATTTTGACAATTAGTAATATTGTATCGATGATGCAGAAATAAATTCCTAGATATATCAATAATAAATTTTTGCCTTATTTTCCACTTCGCTCTCACCTTGATTCCTTAGTTCAAATAAGCCAGAGGTAAAAGCATACGACACATAGGAACAATAGGAATTGAGTATCAATGCATTTTCAGCTACTTAAGAATTTGCAATCACCTCCTCGGGTCAGCTGTTCTCCTGATACCAGGAGTATTTTTCGAGTTAAAATTTCCAAAACTGTAAAAATAGCTACTATACTTAAAAACTATAGAGAGACGTGCATGAAGCAACGTATGCATGCCTATATCCATACACTACTCTCATCGGAGACATTTTTCTGGCAGTTGATACCTTTTTTTCGGAGTCAATTTTCTGGCAGTTGATACCTTATTTTAGGAGTCGGATTTCTGGCAGTTGATACGTTTTTAAGGAGTCGGATTTCTGGCAGTTGATACCTCATTGATTTTCTTCTGGCAGTTGATACCGCAATGAGGTATCAACTGCCAGAAATCCGACTCGTCTCTCTACGTTCATTCATATTAGCTATTTTGACAAATTTTTTGAATTTTAACTCGAAAAATATCTCCTGGTATCAGGAGAACATCTGACCCGAGGAGGTGTGCTGAAATTTTTGGAGGGGGAAAGGCATAGTGTATTGATACATGCATGCATACGTTGCTCCATGCACGTCTCTCTACGTTCATTCATATTAGATATTTTGACAATTTTTTGAATTTTAACTCGAAAAATTAACTCCTGGTATCAGGAGAACATCTGACCCGAGGAGGTGTGCTGAAATTTTTGGAGGGGGAAAGGCATAGTGTATTGATACATGCATGCATACGTTGCTCCATGCACGTCTCTCTACGTTCATTCATATTAGCTATTTTGACAATTTTTTGAATTTTAACTCGAAAAATTAACTCCTGGTATCAGGAGAACATCTGACCCGAGGAGGTGTGCTGAAATTTTTGGAGGGGGAAAGGCATAGTGTATTGATACATGCATGCATACGTTGCTCCATGCACGTCTCTCTACGTTCATTCATATTAGATATTTTGACAATTTTTTGAATTTTAACTCGAAAAATTAACTCCTGGTATCAGGAGAACATCTGACCCGAGGAGGTGTGCTGAAATTTTTGGAGGGGGAAAGGCATAGTGTATTGATACATGCATGCATACGTTGCTCCATGCACGTCTCTCTACGTTCATTCATATTAGCTATTTTGACAATTTTTTGAATTTTAACTCGAAAAATTAACTCCTGGTATCAGGAGAACATCTGACCCGAGGAGGTGTGCTGAAATTTTTGGAGGGGGAAAGGCATAGTGTATTGATACATGCATGCATACGTTGCTCCATGCACGTCTCTCTACGTTCATTCATATTAGATATTTTGACAATTTTTTGAATTTTAACTCGAAAAATTAACTCCTGGTATCAGGAGAACATCTGACCCGAGGAGGTGTGCTGAAATTTTTGGAGGGGGAAAGGCATAGTGTATTGATACATGCATGCATACGTTGCTCCATGCACGTCTCTCTACGTTCATTCATATTAGATATTTTGACAATTTTTTGAATTTTAACTCGAAAAATTAACTCCTGGTATCAGGAGAACATCTGACCCGAGGAGGTGTGCTGAAATTTTTGGAGGGGGAAAGGCATAGTGTATTGATACATGCATGCATACGTTGCTCCATGCACGTCTCTCTACGTTCATTCATATTAGCTATTTTGACAATTTTTTGAATTTTAACTCGAAAAATTAACTCCTGGTATCAGGAGAACATCTGACCCGAGGAGGTGTGCTGAAATTTTTGGAGGGGGAAAGGCATAGTGTATTGATACATGCATGCATACGTTGCTCCATGCACGTCTCTCTACGTTCATTCATATTAGATATTTTGACAATTTTTTGAATTTTAACTCGAAAAATTAACTCCTGGTATCAGGAGAACATCTGACCCGAGGAGGTGTGCTGAAATTTTTGGAGGGGGAAAGGCATAGTGTATTGATACATGCATGCATACGTTGCTCCATGCACGTCTCTCTACGTTCATTCATATTAGATATTTTGACAATTTTTTGAATTTTAACTCGAAAAATTAACTCCTGGTATCAGGAGAACATCTGACCCGAGGAGGTGTGCTGAAATTTTTGGAGGGGGAAAGGCATAGTGTATTGATACATGCATGCATACGTTGCTCCATGCACGTCTCTCTACGTTCATTCATATTAGATATTTTGACAATTTTTTGAATTTTAACTCGAAAAATTAACTCCTGGTATCAGGAGAACATCTGACCCGAGGAGGTGTGCTGAAATTTTTGGAGGGGGAAAGGCATAGTGTATTGATACATGCATGCATACGTTGCTCCATGCACGTCTCTCTACGTTCATTCATATTAGCTATTTTGACAATTTTTTGAATTTTAACTCGAAAAATTAACTCCTGGTATCAGGAGAACATCTGACCCGAGGAGGTGTGCTGAAATTTTTGGAGGGGGAAAGGCATAGTGTATTGATACATGCATGCATACGTTGCTCCATGCACGTCTCTCTACGTTCATTCATATTAGATATTTTGACAATTTTTTGAATTTTAACTCGAAAAATTAACTCCTGGTATCAGGAGAACATCTGACCCGAGGAGGTGTGCTGAAATTTTTGGAGGGGGAAAGGCATAGTGTATTGATACATGCATGCATACGTTGCTCCATGCACGTCTCTCTACGTTCATTCATATTAGATATTTTGACAATTTTTTGAATTTTAACTCGAAAAATTAACTCCTGGTATCAGGAGAACATCTGACCCGAGGAGGTGTGCTGAAATTTTTGGAGGGGGAAAGGCATAGTGTATTGATACATGCATGCATACGTTGCTCCATGCACGTCTCTCTACGTTCATTCATATTAGATATTTTGACAATTTTTTGAATTTTAACTCGAAAAATTAACTCCTGGTATCAGGAGAACATCTGACCCGAGGAGGTGTGCTGAAATTTTTGGAGGGGGAAAGGCATAGTGTATTGATACATGCATGCATACGTTGCTCCATGCACGTCTCTCTACGTTCATTCATATTAGCTATTTTGACAATTTTTTGAATTTTAACTCGAAAAATATATCTCCTGGTATCAGGAGAACATCTGACCCGAGGAGGTGTGCTAAAATTTTTGGAGGGGGTAAGGAATAGTGTATTGATGTAAGCATGCATACGTTGCTTCATGCACGTCTCGATACAGGATACAAAGACGTCAATTTTCTGGCAGTTGATACCGTATTTAAGAAATCGATTTTCTGGCAGTTGATACCTTATTTTAGGAGTCGGATTTCTGGCAGTTGATACTTTTTTCAGGAGTCCGATTTCTGGCAGTTGGTACCTGAATGAGGTATCAACTGCCAGAAATCCGACTCCTAAAATAAGGTATCAACTGCCAGAAAAATGAGTCCGAAAAGAGTAGTGTATGGATATAGGCTAGCATACGTTGCTTCATGCACGTCTCTCTATAGCTTAAGTATACTAGCGATTCTCAAAATTATTGCAATTTTAACTCAAAAATTACTCCTGGTAACGTCCGTAAATGCTAAAAAGAAATCGTACAGGTGGTAGAGTGGAAAATAACAAAGCAATTGATTATGGGTATATCTGGAAATTTATTTCTTCAGCAACGATACATTATTATTCATTGACAAAGATATATGCAATGTGTAAGCGTTTATTAAAAATAAATATGTACCCATTGCAATTAATCTGGTCCCTTTATTCGCTACCTGGCGTACAAGATAATATCAGATAAATTACATTTGTATTATAATAATATACCATCTAATAGGTACAACTTATTCTACAAAGACTACAGAATTGAATATACACTCGTTCGTTGCAATTGAAACAGAATATTCACTGGACGAAGATGTTTGGAGTCTCATAGAAGTTTATCGAACTGTAACAGAAGGACGCGGGTTATAATATCACTATTATTCAGTGAATTACGCATAAAATTATACAAGAAAAGTCTTTTTTCGACAATGAGTACATTGTCTATTTTGCAACCACTTCTCTGCATTCGTAGTATGTCTATTGAGATGCCAGTCACAGTTGCAATTTCCTAACGCAACTCTACATCCTATCCCTTCGACGCCATGTGGCCCACTGGCCTCATTACTACAGCTGTTCGTACCCTAGGTCAGTGCTCTTTCTTGCCTAGCAGTCGTGCCAGCGGGGTTGCAAATAGTTTGCCATCTCGCGATCAAATTGACGAACTACTTATGCCGTAAACATAGGTGCGCCTACAGAAAATACGTATTCCATTGAACGGTGTATTACGAAAAAAAATAAAAATTATTGCAATATTTTGCATTTTGTATACGAATAAAATTTTATACTTCATCACAGTGCTGCTTTACTTTCATATAAATTTCAATGAAATGTCGTCCTTTCTACACTATAGTAGATAATTATCGTTGACCGAAGAAAATCAAATCTGCATGCATGTAGATCTGGAATAGCTTGAAGTCAATTTTACTGAATGGGGAATGAAATTATTTACCAAATAATAGTAGCATAAAATAGAAATTATAATTTCCAACGATTTTTATGTATATCACAAACAAAATAACACAATTGTTTACCCACTGTGGTCCATGATATTTAATAGGTTTAATAATATAAACAATTAAATGTCTCAGAGCAAACACTTTCATATCTTTTTCTAGATAATTAATGTTCATATTATACATAGTTTACAAAAATATCTGACATTTTTATTTAGCAATAGAATTTTGTTGCAACATGTAGTATTAAAACCATTTGAATCTTAAGATCTAAAACTATATCTCGATCAAAGTATCATTACAATAATTAATTAATTAAGTTAAATAAAGGAGCTTGTGAGATTGTTAAAGTTTAGACGCCGCAATGAGATATGCTACTGGATGATAGTGAAAATCATCATCAACTAAATACTTTAGTTATACCATAGTCGATATTTATTATATGAATAATTATGCATGTATAGTATTACGGATGTATGCAGGAAAAACAAAATAAACCATAAACCTAACTGTTATCATATAAACACTTTGCTTTAAATACCTAAGTCCGAAGATTCATAGCTGTTTAACATGAACAGTTATCAGTTTCTTACACCAATAAATTTTAGGAATATCTTGTATAAATTTTCATTATTCGGTATGTAATTATTATTGCTGTTTTCATTTTAGGGATTATAGTACTCGTTACTTAGGGCATGAAATCTTTGGAACCTCAACGTTCATCATCACAATTAAATCTGAATCACGAATCGTGCAATTATCTATGGCCCACACTATATCTACTTACCTATTTCATAGTTATTAGTAACAATGTCAGTTTAAAAAGAAGCGAGTACAATAAAAAATCACTTGAGCCTTGAAAAGTTGCTCTATACTGTAGATGTTCAAAAATATTCATCACAAATTACATGGGTTTCTAATTTTTAACAAAACTATGTTGGAATGTATTTGTATTTGGCTTTGCATTTGCATTTGTTGTCGCATTTTCCAATATTTTTTATTTTACTTTTATACAATATTGTTTTTTATACCTTGATCTGAAGAGAATTTAAATATCCCAACAATTGTTTATACAAACTTTACCACTAATTGAAAAATATTTTGCGATAAAAATCTTCTATATTCGACGAAGTAATACCTTTCTGGGATAATTAAATTACTATAATCATAATATTATTTTGGTTACAAAAAAAATGCAATACAACAAATCAGAAGTATTCGATCCCGCTTAAAGTGTTAAATAAAAATACTAAATCCAAATTCAACTAGCATTAGATACATCTATATCGATTGTCTCCTCTTTTAAAAGGGCACGCTTATCCTCTTTAACAGTGCCTTGCTTTTTACCACCACCCTTGCGTTTTCCTCTATTTAACACTCCATTCTCTTCATCCATCATTCTCAGAATATGGGTCTGGTCTGAACTTTCGATAGGCGCCACAGAAATGTCTCGTACGGCACGGAACTTGCCACAATTATTCAAATGCTCGTTTTCGAGACGAAAGAAGTTCCACATAAATCGTCTGCATAGTCAAAAAACACAACTAGATGAAATCGTGTATATAAAAATGAGGATAGATTGAATTTCTGCCCTTCAAATGTTATAAATTTCATTATCGATGCTGATCTACCTGAAAACTTCCAGCGGAGCAACAATGGAGGTCATGACATCAGATGTGACGTACTTGTATTCCGTAAGTACATAGCTGGCAACCCATGCAAATCTCAATACAAAGTCCTCTATGATTGCGAAGTAATAGAAACCCTGTAAGGAAATACTGCTGCATTAATTCACTCATGGCAAAAGAAAACGTACCTAATTCAAGATTGGAATATATTTCAACAATTCACATTGAAGACCACTCACTGTAGAAGAATATACGACTTCTTCTCGTAAGAATTTATTTTCAGCGGCATTACTGTCAAGGAGGCCCCAATCCATCTTTATATCCCACGTATATGAGTATATAGAGTTGACCAAGCTACTCGCTACCCATAGCCAAAGCCAAGGACTGTCCCAGTGGTTTACATATTCGTCTATAAACAATTGGAAACAAAATGAATTTGAGTATTGACTTCTAGTCAAATGATAAAGGTCTCCCAGAATGATATTAAAGTCATTAAGACTATACCTTCATGAAGCGCCCGCAGCGTACTTGTTATTACAACAAGAAACGTTGTGGAATATTTTCCCGCATTAGCCAAGTGCGGGAAGGCCTCCTTAGAATCTCTGTATCGCCTAATGCATTGCGCGAAACGGAACCAAGCAGGAAGACAGCTTACTATTGCTCGAACAATATATGCCTCAGACATACACTGCTCAGTATTCCCTGCCTTAAGCCAATCTCCATTTGTAATGTAAAAACATATCAAAAAGTGAAAGTCCAGTAAAACAGTACTGAGACTGTTCAATTGATCGGCTAACCAGAAATCGGCGAAGTTGACAAAGAGGAATGGTGCGACGATCATACGCCACTGAAACAATAAGAAAAATTGTAGATCTATTCACTGTGGAAGTTTGATTTTTATGATAGAGTTGAAACTTCTTGGGATAAATGACAAAAGGCTCACCATTATTCTCAGCAACCAAAATCGAGCCTCGTGTCGAAACATTTTTAAAGGATTGAAAAGGAACGCGACAGTAATGCCAACAAGTGCAAGAGGATTTACGTACGGAGGTATACTCAAACTGGCACTGTATAAAAAACTTAATAAACTAAGTGTCCACACGACACCGAGTACAGCTGCTAATTCCATGAGGTGTTGCTCTGACAAATGATTCCTTGGATCAAGCTCAAATATCAAGACGTGATTAACACCTGACGACCGCCAGCCATAGACATTCACACCCATCAGAAATAAGAACTGAATGATTAGCAATGGTCCTCGATATAAGCGGAATGCAACTTTCAGACTCTCGCCGCCATCATGGAATATTGCTGCAATATTAATAAGAACTTGTATCATATGTTCCAATGTTAATATGCAGAGTGAAAGATCAAAAGGTTCGATAAACTCCGAATAGTAATTCAAAATAGAGCATATTGGGTTGAGAGATATACCGATTCTTAAATATTATCAAATCTTACCTGACAACACAACTGCAATGAATAAAACAACAAAACTTCCGGAGAACAGTCCAACTTTAAAAGTAGTCCAGGGACTCTGATGTTCGCCAAGAGGAGGCACGCGGAGACGCTTCATGGCTCGCTGTCTGTCGCCACCTTCGAGTCCAGCCGTGACTGTTGCCTCTGTCTCTTGTATAAGCTTGTCGATATCCTTTGATGTATGAAAATGTGAAGTTTCCACAAGTTCTGTACGCCATTTTGAGCCTGAGTCGACTGATAATAACTGCGGCAGTAAAATGATTAATAAATAAATGGTTACTTATTATTCGGTATATTGGTATGTGAGAAATGTAAGAACAATACTTTGATGTGTCTCTGATTTGGACCCAAGTACCTTGTCATGTTTTTTAAGTATCTTGCGAAAACCAGTATGGTTTAAATTCTGATAGTTTTGTAGAAGGATAAGGGAGAGGTAGAACTCTGAAAAGGCAAGTTTTAATTCCCTCAGTTTTCGGGCAGGCAGATGAGTCTTAGCTGTTGTTCGGCCCCGGTTTTTTCCTCCTCCATGTTGTGACTCCGACCCTTTTTTTAATTCGCTTTGTAATCCTGCGTATTTGCGCGTAGCCTCTGCCAGCTTCTCTACACAAAATTTCAGCCTTATATAATTATATAAAATTATATCAATTGGATCTCTTGGTATATATACTTCAAAACAATTTCATTCAATTGAGGTATATATATCGTATCAGTGAAGACAATAAACTTTAATCATAAATCTCACCGGAGTAGAATGTGTTGATCTTTTTGAGTTCGCGATCACAGAACGTGAAGAAGACCTCGTCAAATGAAGCAAAATGTCGAGAAATAATTTCTGGTTCCACACTTTCGACCGACGGAGCCTCCTCCACTGCTGTATACAACATGGCTTTCATTTCCTAGAAATATAGATAAGATTTCAAAGCATCTGAATAATAGGATGAGTCAATATGGATATAATGGAGAAACTGGTGTAAATTCTACCTCGTAACTTATATATTGTTTTCGCCATTCAGGCGTAATATGTGCAGACAAATGCTCGGCAAACTTCATTGTAGATGAACTATAATTTCACAGCACCAATGGTTGTATTCTGGAACAAATTGACTGAATGAAGTATTAGGAATGAAATTATTATAATTAAATCTTCGCCTCGTCTCCGTTAGTAACATCTAATGCAATTTAATATATGAGACTAAATGTTGTTGTACCAGAAGAGCGGCAATCATACGGTGAAATACAATTAAAGAAATTCTAAGGCTCAGATAATGATAATAAAATCTAATCAATGATAAGCAAAGGATTACCAATATTGTCAAGATTGAAAATCTCTTTACTCTCAGGCAGGCTATTTGGCTAATATGTAATGAAATATAGAAGAGATAAGGGATGTTTATCTATGACGTGGACAATGAATTATACTTATGAAATTCAATGCACTTGCTGATGTTTATCAAGATTAGGTATCTAAATATACACAACAAAGTAGTTAACATAAGATAGCGGCAAATCAAAACTAAAAGCGAAAATAAATTAGTATAACAGATTAATCAAACACATAAAGACATGAGGAAAAGAATTTCGAACAATGATGCATCATTTGATATTACACAGATATCAACATCCCAGTCTACTGGGTGTAATGGGTGACTGGGTGAACTCTAGCCACTAGACGATTACCTCTACAACTATCGCTCTTTGACTTTCAGTAAACTTGTTCTGTTCAGGTGTAACTGTACATTTTTTTGCTCATTATGATTATGGTCACCAAAACGAGAAACATCAACTATTCGGATTGAGAAATTGTGAGTGAAAATTCAGACATCCCTAAACTGATTATATTCTGAATGCGGCTCAGTTTACCCAACATTTTTTCTTCAACTCCCAATTTTTTGATCTGATAATAGATTCACAATACACCGCTAGATTTGTCTTGACCCTGGCTCATGGGCCTGAGAATACACGGTTTGATCAAAAATGAAAGACTTACACGACCTTGACGTTCTCTCCGACTTCTAGTTTTACGGCTAATAGTTTGTGCAGAAATTGGGTGACTCATATAAACGTATGATTTTAAAAATAAATTGGAAACTTTGACTTATTAATTGACATGTAAAAAAATTATAAGGAATAAAAAAGACGACGGAGAGAACAAGTTTTTTAGATGCAGATCAGACGTGTAATGTGTCCAATATCGAATCCATTAACATCTTGTTATACCTGACAACGAATAGCCGTATTATACCTTTCATGTGGGTTTTTTTAATGACTTCTCAACGAACTAATGATACATTGCTATGTATAATTTGAATTCCCGGTTTATCCAAATTGGAGTAATACAGAAGTTATCTTTCCAATCTCTGGCTAATCGCATTCGATGATATCAAAAGTATGAATCAGGCTTAGACATTACAAGGAAATGCATAATTTTCTGAATCATGAAAATTGAGGAAAATTATTAGATTCGTAAAGTCCTTAGTTAGTTCATGTTGTCCAAAAAAAAAAAAAATAACAAAGAAAAAATACGGCAATCAAGTTTCATGATCTTTTAATTCGATTGAAGGATCTCAACAGATAATTAAAGAAGCGATATCAAGAATCGTTATCATGTTAAATTAGAAAAACAGTATGAAAATTTAAACTTACAGTTGATTAAGGCAGAGCTGTGGAGTTGAGCAAGTAGAGTATCACGTATTAAGAGACGTTGCAACAATCTTCAGTCCGTTTTATAGACTACTGAAACCTTATCAACGGATTTCTCAAACATTAGAGCGAGAGCTGTGCAGAAACAAATATTGACTATGATTTTTTAGCCACTTTATAGAACAGGCTTAACTAAACTGTTGGTTATAATTTTATAAGTAGATAGTCGATAATTAACGGCACATAAATTTATTATCACGGGCTGTGACACTGAGAGCCAATAATCTTAAGGTTATTATTACTTTAATCTATAGTTATATTCCAGATAATAGCAATCGTTTTTCGAGAGTTTTTAGAATTGTATTAAGGAAAAAATTGATAGATACAGGGAAATTAAGCACTTTAACACCAAGTTTATTCACCATTATTGTATGAGTTCCAGAGAATTTCTAACGACCGTCATTTTATTTACGCCTGACACTCTTTTTAAAATAATTCTAAACAAGTGACTACTACTTCACTGGCACGCGCTGCAAGAAACATTATTGTAATAACATTGGAACGCCCTCGCGTCTGCATCGAGTTACTGAGAACAACAATTTCTACAATTCACGATAATATTGTTAAGTTAAAAACGGTGCCGACTGTGGTATAAAATGTTGTCAAGATAATTTAATCTATAAACAAGCTTAATTCCAATCATATGACTTGTGTGTACGCTCTCGCTATCGATAGTTATATTTTTATTTGAAAAAAACTCGAGATAATCTCGTGATGAATATACTTCTTGTCTAACACCATCGCGGTTAACAACACATGGGTGTTATATTTTCATTATCATAAACATCACTTTGTATTAACAATTAATTACTCCGCCAAAATATATAACAGTAAAAATATCACAAATGCGTCACGAAACAGCTACGTATCTTGCTGTAGTATAATTCATGTCATTTTTTCAATTGCCTACGTTCACGTCTGCGGTACATTGTGGACGAACACACGAGACTTCTGTAATTCGCTAAATTTATTGCGACTACTTCGCATCGAGGACCAGGCTTAATTAAGCCTTGACTGCCTTGACTACGTTCACTGAATAGTTTCGATTGAAGTTTTGATTGGCCAATTAGAGTATAAGTTCAAGGCGCTGTTTTTGAACGTGGGACTAAATCGATTGATCGTTTTCTGGCCGTGGCGCAAAAAAAATACTATTTGCAACCGGGAAACAAGGCGTATATCCGATGAGGATTAATTTTACTTCAATTACCTGTAACCATTATAATTAAAAAAGTATTAGTTAGCAAATGGGAGAGTAAATAAACTTATGGCTATGGTTATAGACGTGACAATATCTACCTATAAAGTTGAAATTTGACGATACGTGACTATAGTCAGGGGGTCAAGGGAGACGAGGTCCGAAAGCAAGTTGATCCCTTGTCAAAAATTGTAGGTTCCAATATTTTTGTCTCCGTGATTTCGCTCCGATTAAAAGTACTTGTATGCCTCGCTATATTATAGCTAAACTTAGAATCTAACATGATCAAATTATTTTCACTGAAACAAGCGAAAAAAGATGGCGAATCTCCCAAGTCTGGAACCCAGAAAAAGGCCTCTGCAGCGCAATTGAGGATTACGAAAGGTGTCGATTTACCATCGTTTAATACCACGATATAAACGATAATCATTTATTAACTCGAGAGATTTTTATTACAGACATAAATGAGCTTAACCTGCCAAAAACATGTGGCACAGAATTCCCAGATCCAGATGACCTGTTGACTTTTAAATTAATTATTTGCCCCGATGAAGTACGTATTCTGAATATCATTAATCCCCATATTTCCAACTCCCTATTCTATAATCTATCAAACCATACTTAGCTAACATATGAAGCAAACAATTTTTCTAGTCGTTAAAACTTCAGCCAATATCATCTGTCAAATCGATGATTTCATTTCTCCATTTACCTCTGCGTCGTCGATTACCTGAGTGTATTTTTATCTAGGGGTTCTACAGGAGCGGAAGATTTGTATTTAGCTTTAAAGTTGGTCCAAACTACCCACACGAACCACCTAAAGTAAAATGTGAAACACAAGTTTATCACCCAAATATAGACTTGGAAGGCAATGTCTGCCTAAATATTCTCAGAGAAGATTGGAAACCTGTACTTACAATAAACTCTATTGTATATGGGCTTCAGTATCTATTTTTGGTGAGTATTATGAGAAAACTTGATACATTAAACATCAGAGATATCGTATTACGGATAATTTTCTTTTAACTCTTGTGTTATATTAGGAACCGAATCCCGAAGATCCTTTGAACAAAGACGCAGCGGAGGTATTGCAAAATAACCGAAGGGTATTTGAACAAAATGTAGCAAAAGCAATGCGCGGTGGATACGTAGGGTCGTTTTATTTTGAGCGGTGTCTCAAGTGATACACCGCCTCGTCACCTACGCTGTATGCAATCCTGCAAAGACTCACACTTAGAGGGAAAATACCGAGAGACTGGAGAAACGTAGGGGACCACAGTGCGCTAGCTGTTACCTGTGTGTCTGCGTTATACATATTCACGTTTTTCACGTCTTGCCAGGCCTCCAAACATTTAATCCATCAAGTATTTTATGCTTTTGGCTAATAAACTTACTAAAAATGTTCACAATGCATAGTTCACTAAATAGATGAAAACCAAAAATGTCCTTCATAGGTGGTGGTTTTCCCAATGAGAATTACAGCCACTGAAAATGTTAAGCGGGTAGATGCAATACGGCGGTAGCTCTCAAACCGCAGGTTCTTGGCAACGCCATAAAACAAAAAAAAAATAAACAAAAAAAAATAAATAGATAAAACGCTTTAGCTGAATTTTCTCGATGCCTCGAAAGCAACGCCGTCAATTTTCGTTGATAAAATAAATAGGTATGTTGAGTGCAATAAGGCACATCAATTGTAACCAAATATTGAAGGCTTTAAGTTTGAAAAAAAAAGTCACAAAATCCTAGAAGAGCAAATTATGTCTGCAAATTTATAAATAGAATATTTACTAATCGGAATCAAGCTGTACGATTCTATTTATTATGTACTCTTTTCTTCTATGTCGCTAAATCCATTGAGTATACGTGTGTGCTAAAGTAAAAAACGCCTCGTTCATTGTAGGCAATTTTAAAATCAACGCCGATTCAAAAGCTGATCTGTTCTTTCATTCTAACATTGCTCGATCTCGGTTACAGCTATCGTTGTATCAAAACAATTCGTCAGGCATTGATTTAAAGAAACAAACTACTAGTATAGCCCACGTTGTATTTGTGGATATGCACTTTGCATGTCGTATTCTATAAAATGGATATAACTGTTTGACAATAGCACCTGTTTATCACAAGGAATAAGATTCTCTATAATATTATTCGTAGCTTATCCGATCTAAGTGCTATTCCTCTTATCATCAAAACATTGTGCTACTGTCCACAGATCAATGTTATATGACTAAAATGGGTGAACCCTTTTAGGTCTATCCGAATCAAGCGGCAATGGGAGTTCGTTATATTTAGATAATAGAATAAAATCGTCATTCTTTAAGTAAAAAAACTTGTTACCTTCATAGGAACCAGCTTGAACAAGCGATACGATTACATGCTGTTCTTTATTTTCAAACAGATGTGGGATGGAATAACTGTGATGGAATGAAATATTGGTAGACTCTAAGTATTTAGTCGCTATTTACGAGTATAACACGTTGCCGAAAGGAAACTATTTAAACTGAAAGATCTCTTCTCCATTTCTATATAATCCCTTGTAAATCTATTACTTTTCGGGAATTCTATGATGAATTAATAGAATGGTTTCACTGCAGTAAGACGAGCCTCTGTGCATAAGCTGCGTCAATTTCCAACAATGCAGATCTAATCTACAATTGAAAATCTTTTGGATTAAGGTAGAATACGCATTAAGTAAAGTCAAGTTACATCATGATCTTTTCAGATTCAATTTTCTCTGTTGCTCAGAAGTGTGTAAGAGTATTATGGACACAGTCGTTTTTTTTTTCTTCCTTTTTTTCTTTCCAAATAAATGATCACTCAGCCAACACTTCAATCTGCCTTGATACAAAAGATATTATAAACACACAAAGTCGACGATGTAACTATTGTATAAGTAATAAATTGGATTAAAATATGTTTGGAAGTAGTGAACTGATCTATTCTCATACCTGTTCCTAAGGAAGTAGACTCTTTACAACGTCTGTGACAGAGAGTCGAACAAGGCGTTAGAAATAGCAATAAGTTTCGATAAATAAATTTCTGGAAGCACAATGGATCCTGTTTTCTATTTTAGTTTAAATGCTTGTGCATGTTCAATAAATTGTCTCATTCCGGTAAAGCAAAAGGGATTGTAGATCTGTGGATCTATAATAAGAAAATTTACAAATAATATTTAATGCTTAATTTATATTTTATTGCTTACAATCTATTTTGCAGACTACACAGGAGACATTATATAGAAAAACAGAGAGGAAAAAAAAAAAAAAAATGGTATTTCATATAAAGTTGAAAATCCGTATTTACGAAAACCAGGTCTCGGTCTCTTGCATTTATTTATCAGGCGTTGTATATGCATTGACGCATATAATATATTTACAGTAAAACTTTATACAATTATATATTTTGTTTGAAAACAAGGAATCAATGTTTAGCAAGTTCATTTTATCTGGACTCTGGTCCCCAAACATAATTCTGGTGTTCTGTTACGCAGCCATACGACCATTAACGAGCAAAATTTTAATAAATGGCAGTTTGAAAAGGACTTGGACAAAATAAATGACAAGTGTAATTTATTATCAGGTGCATTTAAAGTTTAATAAAGAAGTTTGATAATAGAACTTCTGCCAAATATTAAAGCACCAACATAGATATATCTTACTTCCCTCCCCGCCATCTTATACACAACGTCAAAAACTTAAGTGTATTAGATATATGTTTTCGCTTATCGTTTTGGCTTACCATCGCTATGATTATTACAATTTCAATATTATTATAAAAACTACAAAACGGCAAAGGTTTTCCCATTATAAATAAAAAAAAAAAAAAAGTTTCTAGACAATAGAAAGAGCAAAAAGGAACAGTTTCATTTTCATTATAATTATATTTTTAGTATAGTACCTATGGAACTTATAAACTAGAGAAGTGTCCTGGCCTCAGTCCGACCTACAGCACGCTTCGCTGTATTCTTTAATTTAGGTCCCATCTCCTTCGTCATTTCAAGGCACTTTTTAGAAAACTCATTACCGAAAAATCTGTTTATAAAAAATTACTCTGAAATCAACAGATTTTTCTATCCTTGTTCCAAATTTGACCAACTTTTGAGTCTCAAATAAGCAAGTAATAAGTTGATATCCTCGTGGACCTTATTTTCTTTCTTTTTTTTTTTTCACGTGGGAAATTCATTGCACAAACTTTTAGATTGAATCACATTCTTCAATGTGCGAAAAACATAAATATATATATATATATATATCTATTATCGAATGTCAACTTGTGAGAATTAAGCATGTTTGTGAATACACAGAAACCTCCTCTGCATATATCGCGATGCCAGAGAAAGTTTCGAACTTAATATTTGATATACCGAGTTAATTTATTTGTACAATAGATATAATATAGTTCCAAGATAGTTTGATCAGAAAAGATCATCGACTTTATAGAGTTGGTCAATTTTAGATTGAATTTGTTCAGTGTAATTCCGTACTAAACTAAATGAGAAAATAGAAAAGAAATAAGAAAGAAAGAAAGAAAAAAGAAAAAGAGAAAGTAAAGTTAGAAAAACGTATTTCAGTTTGTCACAAACATGATTATTTACAAACTCTGCAACAACAATTAATTGACCTAGATATTTTAGGTGTGCATCGTTATAGAAACACTTGCGCACAACGCATCGATCTACTTCACTAAGCACAGCGCAGAACACCCCTTCTTTTTGTACGCCATTATCGTTTTGGGCTCTGATATAGTACTTTATTTTATTTTATATTTTTTTTTTTTTTTTCATTATTTTTTGTTCATTATTTTGTGGGTATACTAAATAATTGAATAGTTGATAATACGATTGTGAAAATAAAAAAAATTAATTATAAGTTGTGCTGGGGATTTAGAAGAACTTGTGGTAACGGCTACGCGTTAGAAAAAAAAAAAGAAAAAAAAAAGAAAAGAAAACGTTGCATATAATTATTAGGATATAGTTTCAACTATGTAAAGATAGGATGGTATGCCGTCTCAAATAACAATGATATTAATCAAAGGTAGAAGAAATACATTCAAATATTGAAATTATTGATTAGAATTGAAAATATTTTTTTGGTATTTATAATAAAAATTAGCGTTTGATATATTTAATACCAACAATTTTTTTAACAATTTTTTTTTTTCTTTTTTTTCTTTTTATCGTCAACAAACATTGTATAAAGTAAATTTGTTTTTCTAATATGACATTATTTTCATTTTCAGCTGGCACGGGGATATTAATAATCATGTTAAGGAAATAGAATACAATAGAAACTATGGACGATAAATAAAAGAAAAAAAAAAAAAAAACCATCTAAATAATTAATCTATTGCGGTATTGCCTTTGTAAAACGCAAGTAAGACACACGGACTCTCCTTATCTTATTCCTATCTCTTCACTTTGTATTTATAGATATAATGTTAAGTCAGCAAGACGAGAAAAAAAAAAAGAAAATTCAAATTTGCTAAACCCAACAAAATATGTAATTCAATTCATTCGGCGTATATTGGTGGTCTCTGTATAACTCGCTGACCAGGAAGCAACTCTTATAATAAATTGAATAAGTTATAATCTGTTAATAAATTTTGTCCACAGTTAACCATGTCAATGAATACACATCGTCACTTGACAGTGATAAGTGTCAAAAAAAAGAAAACCGCATTTAGGCATATAATTATTGACAACACGACGTAGTAGCGAGATCAACTCATCAAACGAACGAAATTTCAAAATACATTTAGTACGAAAATTTCATATGATTGCCTTGTTACAAAGTACATTTAGTTTGCATAAAAATAGTAAATAGGAAATGCATAATGTCTTCGAAGTGGTCAATGTTACAGTCGCGTGCTATAAGTGTCCAATTTTATTATTTTATAAATTTTTTTTTATTTTTTATTTTTTCTTCTTTTTCTTTTTGTTTTTTACTTATTTATTCTAAAATAAAATTGGTAAAATTTTCTTATCGGCTTAAGGGCGTTCCGCCAAAATTAAACGAAGTGGGCACTGTTTGCTGGTGAAACGCATATCCTGTAATGAAAAAAAAGGGTTCTTTTACTATCCGCTGTAAGAGTTTAACGCTTGGATATACTCCGAAATACTACTCACCGCCACTTTGCTCAATTCTTTTGCTCTCCAATGCTGCCTTACGTTGATCGGCAAGGAGAATTATTTCTTGCAATGCTTTCTGTTGTTCTGATGTTAGCTGACTTGTGAGTGCTCTGTACCAAGGCTGATCTGCTGCCTCGATGTCTGAAAGAAAACGATATTTACATTAGATTATAAGATTTCATATCATCGCATTTGATTTGATTTCGATTTTCGGAATGCTATTATCAAAAATTTAAATACTTATCAAATAATAAAGACTGAAACTATCCAAAACTATGAATTATTTCGACTTACTCATTTAATTCAAATATAATAATATCTCGGTCTATAATTTTCAATTTACTAACTCTGCATGATTTCCTTGAAGAAAACATATTCGTCTTGATTTGTGTCATCAGAGTCTAAAGGAGTAGTATAGCTCTCCAAAGCTGTTTCCTCGTTTGCCTCATAGTCTGAATCATCGTCATCCTCATCATCGGATCTATGATCCCCATGGCCGTCTTGTATTGTAGAGGAAACGTTGAATCCATGCTGTCCTGAGGATCTGCTAACTTTATCTTGTAAATTCTCAAGATATTGCTGGCCACAGTCATCAATTTCGTCTTCATCTGATGATAATACTTCTGCAGAGATAAACTAGGACTTTAGAACTATTCAAATACATGCACAGCGTTCTGTCCTCTTTAAAATTACTTCGAGTTTATATTTTCGTCATTTATAAATTTTCAAGACTTTTCACCTTCTTCTAGATCGCTCTCTTCTTCGTCATTTTCTTCGTCGTCACATTCGGCAGCCTTGGCAGCATAGGCTCTTTTTAGTCCATCAAACAAAAGAATTAACGAAGGAATAATCTGTTGAGCACATTCATTAACTGCTGGAGGTCTGGCTGGGCCCATACTGATCAGAGTGCAAAGTCCCAAGACGCACAATTTGCGATCATGTAAACTAAAACGAAAAAAAAAAATATCAAATTTATACATTTTGCAGATCTGAGAAGTGCCTGAAAATACATTGAGAGTAATGAAATGATCAGATTGATTTACATACCCTAGAAAACAGTCAGTGTCGTGAATCCATTGTTTGATGAAATGTGATGCTATTGGCTGAGCGGATTGCCCAAGGCTGCTCTGAAGCCTGTCCATCACCTCGATGCATAAAGCTGGATTATAGTAAAGCGCAGCTATAACTACCTGGAGGCACATTGTGCGGAGTTCTGAGGTTTTAACTTCTCTTGTTAGACGTTCCAATACCAATTGTACCAGCGAAGGTATACACTGTGAAGAAACGTTTTTTTTTAATGTTAAGAATTGATGCGGGAGAAACCTGATTCGAAAATTTTCTATTGAGAAAGAAGTCTCACCTGATCGATGTGACCTTTGCATTGGAGGATGATAACTTCTAACAATTTAGCAGCATGACATTCGGGATCCTCGCCAGCGTCACCGGTTAAAACCTTTTAATAGAGGTGGGATGTTAGAAAGGTTTAGTAATTTATTAGGATTAGTTTGTTAGAATAAGATACTAACAGCTTTGCACATGTTGAACATAGCTAAGATGTGATTTTCGTTTGATAGAAAAGCTGGTGTGTCAACAGTGATGTAATTATGAAGAGCGGGCATCATATCGGTAAAATAATCGAAACCGTCTTTTTGGAATAACTGGTACATGAGCTCGAGGACCTTCCACATGTCTTCGGAGATACTTTTACCAGTCAAATCATATACCAAAGACAAGGCTTCTTCATAAAACTCTAAAAACGATAATGAAATGTTATAAATATAAGTCAGCGTCGACTATAGGACAAAATATCTTATCGATTGTACTTCCAAAGTACAATAAAACAAATAAAGTATTACATTTTTGATGAAAATAACGAAATGATTATTCATTTTGTTACATTACATACCCATAACGCTTTGTCCAAAGATATGAGCGACGACTTGTAGAACCGTTGGCTGTAATTGGGCCATTATTGAAGGTTGATCCTCCATTACAGTGAGCAGAGTTTCAATTGTGTTTAAAAGACCCATTGCTGTTATAGCTTTTTCGTCGCTACCCTCGTCAGTTTCCAATACTTGGCTGAACGTCGTTGCCTGTATAAAAATTCGTTTCGGTTTAATACTCGGATGTCTAAACTGGTTGTTTCAGAGCAACCTAATCTTTGACCACCTACCAAATGTTGACAAATTTCTACAGCAATAGGCATTAGCTGTTCGGTATAAGTGTAAACTATTTTTTGCATCACGCTAGTCAGGTCGTCATTTTCAGTTTCTCTAATAATCGTAAGAAGCTCTAATGTGATCTGCTTTATCAAAGGTTCTATGTATTTCTGAGCCTTCTTGTCTTGTGCCGAAAGCAACATCTGCAGGGCGATGGCAGCTTCAACTTTTACCGGCAAGTCCTGATCGTGAAGAAGCGCATGAGTCGTCAATCTGATCGCTTCAACCAAGATAGCTTCCTGTTTAAACTTGATTTCAGAGAAATAGTGCAGAACCCAGCAGGCCTGTTGACAAAAATCAAACAAAGCCTCATTACTGTGACCGTATTCATTCAACCATTGGTCTTTCACTCATTGTAAATTAATAATTGAAATAAATTCAATTAGATGACCATTTGAAGAATGATCTTACCCTCGCTCTCATGTGGCCATGGGGACTTGCGAATTCCGGGAATACATACTGCAGCAACATTTTGTCCATTTCCTCTTTGAAGATTTTCTTTTTCAATAACACGTCAGCCAAAGTCCCGACCTGAAATTTCCGGTTTGTTAATGATTTGGTATAAATGTGATAAACATGTTTATGGAATCACTTGTCGGAATCATTTTTCCCGTACCATATGAAGCGCTCCATCTTTTTGTCTCGGATCTGCATTGGGGCTGGTTAAAACTTCCATAATGAATTGCATTGTTTTTGGTAGCATGTTTTTCCTCTTTTTACAAGCCGAATGTAACAACGTTTGCGCAGCAGTCACCGGCGATACAAAGTCCTCAAAGATATCTGTGAATAACAATTGTAGAGGGTAAATCAATCGGTAATTTTATCCATTTCTATGTTGACAAATTTTCTCACCAAATTTAACTCTGATATATTCGTAAGGATCGTTTTTCCAAAGGTCTTCATCAGCTGCAGAATGTGATAGGATTGGGAACAGCACGTCGTGGATTATTTCAAACATATGTGGCTTCAAGAATTTCCATGAAAATGCATGGCTCACTCTGTAATGTCGTTCGGTGTTGCCAATTACAATGAAAAATCAGTCGGAATAATTTAAAGAAAAGAAGAAGAAAAAAAACAAAAGGATTTCAGAACTGTGAGGGATGAACGAGTATGAACTGACCCTTGATTAATATAGTTAATCGACTGCTGCACCACTCTAGGTGAAACCCAAATTTTTCTTCGATATTGATCTAAAATCTTGAGCAGGACTTCCAAAATTCCAGCACTGAAGGTCTGCAAGTACCATTCCGAAAAATCTTTGTATTCTTTGGTTACATTTCCGGGACTACCGTATCTATAGATGAAAATATAAAAACGTGATTATCAAAGGATCCCAAAGACTTGTATGTTCCGGTTCAGTTTTTCTGCTATCAATATATAACAGACCTCTCAAACATCCTGTGAAGTATGTGCAACGCCCATTTTTTACATTTCCACCACGGTAATTCGGCTCGTTCGTCATCGAATAATTCAAGGTGTTCATCTTCCAATGGTACAGGCCTATCAGCCACTTGTCGTACAACGTCCATCCACTGGGAGAATACTTCTTTAGAAATAAGATCCAGCGGGAGTGAATACTGTAAGATAAATTTATATAGTTAGTAAGATGAGTCAACGTAGCGCAATACACTCCGGGAAAGTAAAAGAAATATATATATATATATGACCTGTGTAAGTGCATAATATATTTTGAGTATTTGTTTTTGGAGAAGCACTGATTGCTCCGAGGGATCGGGTAAAAGTCGTAATATCAGTTGGTAGATCATGGGAAACAAAAGGTTCATTGCTTCGTTCAGTGGACTCCTTTCTTCGGCTTTCTTATATCTGTGAAGAATGAAGATATGATTTGTAATTTTTTCAGGTACTTTGGTATTCAAAATAAATCAGAATTTATATTTTAAATGAATAAAAAGAACAGGGGTAGCAGCAAAACATACTCGAAATTCTTGACGAGCTGGTACAGCGCAAGGAGTACCCCAGGCCAACACGCGGCATCTGGATTTTGAAGATAAATAGTTATCTTGTCAACAATTTGTGTCCATCGTCCAGGAAAATCATGTTTCACGATATTGCTTATACATACAGCTAACTGCACTCTGTTGTAGAAAAAAAAAACCGATTATATAGATCATTTTTTTATATTATTAAATGATTCTGGGTCAAAAACTGAGGGACAAATTATTTTACTAGCCTTATAAGGTCCGGTGCATGTACAACAGCGTCTACCACAGCGTCCCTGATCATAGCACGATCCTGTTCGTGTATACTGAACGGCACAGGAACTCCAACTTCAACTTCTCGCTCAGCCCAATTTGTAGTAATTAAATTTTTCAAATATATAACACCTATAAAATGAAATTGATTATTACACCCGATGAGAGAGGTGAAGTATAGAAGATTTATTGGCGCCAAGAGTTAAATAAATTCAAGGACTGCCACGCCATGATGTAATTGATGAAACAGAGGTAATTTAGGCAGTTTTAAGACCTCAAATTTTTCACCGATTAATGTCTCCTCGACCGGATGCATACATGTGATGTAAAAAGCTGTCCCTGAAGAGGATTCAAGTAAACTAAGGAATCATCCAGTTCTGAGTTGGATTCTAACATTGGTTCTTATTCATTTGATTACATAATACCAGAACTGTACTCATAACAAAAGTTTATCTTGAAATATTAGTGTGGAAATTAATCACTGCTTTATAATTTCCAGAGTACATTCATCAGTGTCTAAATATTGAACTTGAGATCTGAGTACGGAGCAACGTCCTTGAAATAGTCCGCAATTGATCATTTCTTTGATTGATTAGACATGGTATAAAATGTGCAAGTATTTAATTCCCGATGTGAGTCTAGATCGACGATCACAGGAGCAGATCAGGTTTGCAATGTTTTTAGTTTTGACGGCTGATACATGGACGGAGTCTGTTTTACTTATTCTTTCTAATCTGGATTCCGAAAATTAAACTTTTTATCCTTAAAATGATAACATATTTATAAAAATCTAAAGAAATGGAGAGTAAAAGAGAAAAAGCTGGCCATTGAAAATCTGGGTGTCTCAATATGCTTACCAGCCTGTCTAACGGGCATATCAACTTCCGCTGTCATAACCACTTGGAGAAGGCTCGGAGCAAATCCGATGATCTTGTGGATCTGAAAGTGAAACATTGCGTGAAACATGATACCTAAATGACATATGGCAGCTAGAGGGAGTTGAGATGTTTTTATTTTTTTTTTTTTTACTCTCGGAAAATGAAAGGGGATATAAAAACGTGTATAACGAAGCATGTGCTTCTAGCGAATAACAGAATACATCGTTCGCTTTCGCGCATGGCATTTCATAACTATACGTGACATGGCAAATACGGATAAAATAAATTTTCTCGAATTTAGTTGAGTTGGTTAGTTTTTTAGCTGAATTATGGTAATCGGAGTGAGAAAATAAGCCAGAGATAAAAGTCTCGAGGGTCTTTCAGAGCAAAGCCACATGTCTCAAAGGCTCTGTCTAGTCCACCGGGATTTCCGTGAAGCATATTATCTTACCTGGGCGAGCTGTTCTTCTGCCTGCTTTTGCTGGGCCGGGTCTATCGTGGCACGGAGCAACTCTGTCAATTTTCTTGGATCCATTATTCCGGAGTTATTGTTTAAGCTGCAGTATTTAACACACGTGAATTTTTCATTAAATCCCTACCGAATTTGACCCGGCGCATTCACCTCACTGCTCCCTGGTCACGTGATACATCAACAACATGGCCGCGGACGGACCGAGGAAGAAGAGAGCGACCGAATGACGACCGATTGGCGGATTGGTTAGCAAGGACGTGGAGTCTGCGTATTATCGCGATGATTCGAAGACGAATGAAATCGTAGCCGTGGAAGTACGAAACGCGAACTGATTTTCTTGAACGACGTCGGAATTGTATAGAATCAGAATTTAGAATAATTGAGTTATTTTTTGATACCGCTTCAGCGCCAAGACCGGAGGTGTGATGAAAATCCGAGATTTGTCATTTGTCCAATATGAACTTGGCCGAACTTGTTTAGCTTTTGACCAGCCAGCAATTTTTTGCCGCCCATTCATTTGTTCGAGAAAAGTTTCGAGACATTAGATCGATTCGAACTTCAGAGGATACACGTGATAATGAATACAAGTATATTTCACCCTAACCTCCAGATTCAAATTCTTGGGGTTATGGCTTAGGTTTAATTTTGATTATTACGAGAATTGACAATAGCTGAAGCAAAAGAATCTCGTCAAAGTAAACAATGAATTACAAGAATTACTCGAAAATGACATGCATACTGAAACAATGTCGGGAAAGTAAAACTTGCCTTTCGATGTTGAGGCATTCTTTCGGAACCGAAACCCAGACTCGATTAAAAACTAAGTAAATAACAAAAATCTTTCGCACTTTCAATTATTCCCATAGAAATCTAATCGCATATTCGTAGTTCAACATTCAAATTTAATGTCACGTTGATCTCGAATGGCTACGAATTATCCTTAGAAATAAAAATTTTCAGACTTACGCATGAATAAATATTTCAGAAAGAACTGGAACAGTGTAGTCGGACTAGAAATTCATGCCCAAATACTGTCCAATTCGAAGTTATTTTCTGGCTCTAGCACAAAGTATGCAAGTCCGATAAATTCCAATGTATCATTTTTCGACTGTGCATCGCCAGGCACATTACCCGTAAGCTAACATCCGGTCACAGAAATCTCTTCCATCTCCAATTTTCAAATATCTTCATTCAATCAGTTTCTATTTTCGCTTTACAGGTACTGAATAAGAGATGCGTAGAATCGGGTATACTCACTGCTTTAGCATTGTCGTGTAAAATAAACGAAGTATCTTTGTTCGATAGGAAGCATTACTTCTATGCAGATTCACCAGTAAGTTTAATGATCGGTGATCGCAGCTTTCTATACAAAGTAATGAATGATAATCAGTCTTGATATCAGGCGCAACTAGATAATCTCATTTAGAATCATTTTTAACAAATTAAATTAGGGTTTAGTAGTCATTTCTCAAACTCAGTGTAATCTGAGTAAAAGCCCTCACCTTGAAACAGGCATTAGAGTCAATAGCTAGGCTCAATTATCAAGAATTATCTGATTATATATTACAACATATTTTTAGGCTGGGTATCAAATAACTCAACAACGTCAACCCTTGGCTGTAGACGGGGAGCTCAATTTCCAAGTATATACACCGGGTGTTCATCAACATCCTTATAGCAAAGTTTCTAAAATAAAACAACTACAACTGGAACAAGACAGCGGGAAAAGTTTGCATGATTTAATGGCTCGAAGGTTGTTTATCCCACTTCATCCCATTATTAGAAGTTAGATAACTATTTGATCTGAACATTCCATTACCAAAGTTTATCCGGAAATGTAATAGCGTTATCAATCAATTAAATAATTAATCCGGATTTTTTTATTCTATGTGGCAACAGAAGCTTGGTGGATCTAAACCGAGCTGGTGTACCGCTGATGGAGTTAGTTTTTGAGCCGGATTTATCAGATGGAGAAGAGGCTGCGGCACTGGTTAAAGAAATCATACTTATTCTGCAGAGATTGGGGACTTGTTCCTGCAAAATGGAAGGCATGGAAATTGTCATTGGATTAACAAACGATCCTTAATGTTCTAAATATGAATTTGAATTATTTATTTCAGAGGGTGCTCTTCGGGTCGATGCTAACATCTCTGTCAACAGACCGGGAGAGAAACTTGGTACCCGAACAGAAGTGAAAAATATTGGAAGTATCCGGTCAGTTGCAGCTGCCATAAAGTTTGAGATTGATAGACAGATTGCAGAAATTGAAAATGGAGGTAGAATTGTTAATGAAACAAGGTCATGGGATATGGAAATACGCAAAACTGTCCCAATGCGAGACAAAGAAGAGAAACAGGTTTCTAAATAATCGAGATAAAATTTGCTGAATAAAATTGGCAACAGTTTAAACCTTGTCATTAAAAAACTCTGTTATGTTACAGGATTATCGTTACATGCCAGAACCAAATCTACCCCCATTACATGTGCATCTAATAAAGGGAGGAGAGAACAAATATGGATTAATTGATGTCCCACTTTTGGAAGAGAGTCTTCCCGAGCTTCCAGAGGAGACAAGAATTCATCTGAAAAATAATTTCGGACTAGACTCATCAATTGTTATTATACTTGTTGTAAGCACACAGTTTCGATGTTATAAATGCATAGATATATTGTTTGATAGAGTAATTTGAAAATTCTTTTCTTTACACATTTTCAGAACGAGAATAAATTGCTTAATCTATTTAAAACTATTGTCGATGAGAATGATGAACGAGATCCTAAGATTGTCTCAAACATATTGATCAACCATTTGCTAACATTGGTGAATAAACGGGCACTCGACCTGGATACGTGGTACGTAAGTAGTACACCTTGCGGCGGAATTATTATTGCGTGTAATTGAATGCAATTTTTTTATATTTATTCATTGATTTTCAGTGAATTCAATGGACAACATCTCGGCGAATTGATAGACATGTTGCAAAACAAAGCAATTAACTTAATTACAGCAAAAAAAGTATTGGAAAAGTACGTAGCTAGTCCTTGGATAACTCCGCGGAAGGTAAGAACAAAATACCACTTTGAAACATACCTGTATCATCAATATTAGTTAATGGTTGATAATGAGCTCTGTATTACAGATATAAAACAATAATCTTATATTTTTAAATCACAATTTAATATCTTTTTTTCTTAATTTATAGATCGTTGAAGAAAATAATTGGACACAGATAACAGATGAAGAGGAATTAATTGAGATATGCAAAAATGTATTGCAGAAAAAATCGGATCTTGTTAAAAAGTACAAAAGCGGAAAGAAAAAGATTTTTCCAGCCTTGGTGGGCGCTGTGGCTGAGCATACACAAAATCGTGCTGATATGGCAGCTGTTGTAAATATATTGAAAAAAGAATTGGATCATTGAGCAGATGGCCCCAATCACGTTTTTACTGGCGCTGTACCATTTCCACATACATACATTGTACATAGGCATATAAATATGTGAAATTGTTGAAAAATTTGTAAACTTTCATTTGTATAATAAATACCACATTGAATAGATCATTCACTGCATTGCATTTTATTGCTAACGTAGTACAAAGTTCTGGCCCATTATTCAATTATGCTAAGCTCATAGAATTTCGATTATCTATTACCTTTCTGCAAAGCATCAACAGTACACTAAAAGGTCTTGATAATGAAATACATTTGTAAAATGTCAATGAATAAGAATAATTTGATGATAGAGAAGTCTTCATGCTTTGCAGGTTTGTCATTTTGAAATTCTGTATACAGAAGAATTGAGCTTAGATAAAATTGTGTGAAACATGGGAGTAAGTTCGGCGTTTCAAGGCACATGGGCTGGAGTTGAATAAGGAAATCGTAAATTGAATAATATTTAAAGTATGAAATGTATTCTGAACTGATAATAAAGCTCGGAGGATGTAATGATGAGAATGATGATGATATACAAAGAGTCAATGTTCATTTCGCTTTTGCAATATATTTAAATAGTGTAACGTTAAAAACATCGGAAATATAAAACACAAGTCCAAATGTGAAACGCATTATCGTTACAAGTACAAAATCAAGTAGGAAATAAATATTTGTGGTACATTGAATTGGAGACTAGAAAGTTCAGTCCCCCTGCGCAGAGCTATAATGTTCATAGCATAATAGTATTATGTGTAACTTTAATAATTATAGTCAATAAACGAAACAAAATATTTATAGAACAATTGGACAGACACGTTCGGTCTTACTATGTTTCCACAAAACGTGTACGGGATATTATTATCTTTTTTTTTCTGTGCTAGAGTAAAAAGAATCGGCAAACTGTAAGCAGATACATAGATTTACCAAATCAAAATAAGAGTCCTAATAATGTTTCTAAATAAGCACAACAATGCACAACCTAATCTAGATCGCAAGTCAATCAATGAAGTATAATATGAAAAAACGCAAGTCATCATCAGGACGATATTCATCAGTCAATATTCAATTAGATATTATTGTAACAGAATTGAAGAGAGTACAATAGCAATTAATTGCATTTTCTATTCAGATTTTTGCTTAAAATTTATTGTAAATATTTTGTGACAAAAGTTGCTTGCAGTTGATTTAAATTTTTTTTTATAATCCAAACAGTAACAAAATCACCCGACGATTCATATTTATTATCACTGATTAGCTGCGATTGAATAAATAATTACGTCGATAATAAGATTAAAATATATTGAATACTAATCGCTGTGCTCGTTAGAAACCAAATACTGTTTTAAATAAAGTATTTACAGGTTTATGCAAGCACGGCCTACACAAAGCATTCGTTAATTGATTAAACCAGGTAATTTAGTTTGTCATAATAATATTAATAAGGTCAAATTTCAACGATAATAAATTAATACTAAATGTTAATTATCATTAAAAATATTGTATGAATTTGATAAAGAGTAGATCTGCATACAGTACACCGCGTTATTATTATTTTTTTTTTTTATAAAATTTTCTTCATACTTTAAAACAATATAGTACAATAAGCACAAAGTAATCACTATAATACAGTACACTGGAGTAATTGGACTTTACTATTTCTCAATTAGTTAAACTACATTACGTTATTATATAACAAACTTCATTATAAACAACTACACTCGTTTAATTTTTTACAATTGTTTACAACAATGTCACTAGAAATATATAGACAGCAGCTTGTTAAACGTTGTGTGAACTAAAGAGAATTGCATATGTCAGGTAGTAGCAATTCCGTGAATGAGAAACGTCAGAAATATATTTAGCTTCAAGTATTAAAGTTCTAATTAAAAATCCTGGCAACTTATAAGCTACCGCTATAATATTTTAACGTCTAAATGAATTTTTATGACTGAATACATTTTAAAAGTTGATTCAACAATTAACAATCATCTTATTTGAAAAAAAAAAAAACAATGAATAATCTGACTTACAGATTAGAATGATTGTGTGAATAGACTTCGGCAGACTACTTAACAAGCTTTGTTCCCTAAATCATTTACTAAAATGTTTGGTATGCAAATTATATCCCGAATAACAATTAAAATGTTCAACGCAGCAGTATAGAGAAAGAATTGTATTTCTCGCTGATGAATCATACGTCTTTTCTTTTTTTTTTTTTTTTTTTATATACATTTATATCCTTTTTACTGGCTTAACAATAAGATTAGCCATATATATATTTTTTTTTTTCTTTTCTTTTATGAAATTGTTTAGCAGTAACATTTAAGCAAAACTATGTATATAAGGATCGGAATAACATATTGGCAGTAGATGCAGAAACTACGTATCAAAATCTCGGAAATAATTGTAATTTCCGCTCAGTAATTTTTCGTCGATTGTAAGAACATATCAGCAGGTTGTAAGTTTCATATGCTGACAAAGTAGTCGTATCTTATTATGTACAGAATAGTGATTGGATCGAGAAATTTTGGAGTACAAAAAATATGATTTCCCAGAAAGGGGGAAAAAAAAGAAAGAAAGAAAAAGAAAAAAAAACTCACTAATACTTCAGTGAATATAGATTGCAGCTGCACAATTTTGTGTATTGGCCATAACTTGGGGATAGTTTGTTAAATACTTTGTTATTTTACTTTTACCAGGATGACTTACAGTTTCAACTTTATAGAGAAAGAAAAAAAAAAAAAAAAAACAGGAGGCTTACCAATTAAAATATTCACAGTTTGAGGAACAGAAGAGTTGTCTCATTTTAATAATCAGGCATAAGCCACGAGAGATTAACCGATTCTGTTTTAATAAATTAAATTACTAACACAAACATCAATCCAAATATAATATTACAATACAGTAGACCATAATAATGCTGTATAGTTGAAATAATCATTAATCAGATAATAATACAACTTATATTAAACAGTTATGTGTGTTCTTTTATGTGAAATTACTTGGACAGCTTACTGATCACCCTAATCAAGGCACCATTTTCATCCTTTAGCCTCTGATTTTCACATTTCATATACTCCATCATCTGAAAAGTATTTTTAAAATAAGTAATTTGGATTATCCTATAATATACCTACGGTGTAACGATACGAAAGGAACTTCTCAAACACAACATGAATTGTCACTGTTAAACTTATTATAGGTAGAATAAAATATCAGAATAAACTAGCAAAATATCTGTAATAGATAATAAACTTGCAGGAAAATCATAGTTAATAGAGTTAACATACACTAAATCTGTGAGAAAATAAAATTATTTTTACAAGACTCTGTGAAGTTTTAGTTGAAAATAATAACACTGATATATAATGAACTTTATATTAACAGAACTATCAACTTCTAACTTGTCGAATAATGGTATAATATTACATTTGATTGAATATTCGACAAATATTACCATTGAAATATGTGAAATTTTCATTACAACTCAACAGCACAATATCGTTTTTGCTAACATTTAACCATCTCCCAATATCTGACAAAATACTTACAGAATTATGAATATCACAGACAAAGCTAGGAATTGACATTAAAAAATCTATCCTTCATACCAATAATAATTGGGATTCATTTAAGCTAGTAACATCAGTACATAACTATACGTAAATGGGCGTAAATGATGTGATTATGTTCTCAATTGACATTAGTTATCAGCTTTTGATTGAGATATTTAGTTTCGTGAATGTAATAAATACAAACACGTCTTAATGGTTGACTTGTATTTATTCTGCAATAGAAAGATCTTAGTATTTTTCTCTTTCTATTGCAATTTCAATTCCAACTGAGCAATGGCGAAAGAAATTTCAACATGTGTTGCACAAAACTTAAGAATGCACAACTTAGGACTCGCTACGATTGTTTGTAACACATTTTAGCAGAACTAAAGTATATAGCTGGGTAAACATATCTTTTCACCAATTACTGCTTTCCTTAATACGTGCATTTGATATACCTAATCAGAGATTGTTGATTCGCAATTACATGAATACAGTAAGATTGAAATGATGAATTTTTTTTTTTATGTAGATAGTGCACAAGACTAGAACAGATTTTATGACTGCAGAAGATCGTAACGACTGCAATACGCATTCTGGAAGAAATAACTAAAATTATAATCAATAGAATCTTAATATAAGTGGAGAATCTAGAGGCAATAAGAGAGAATATTAGTCAACTTTTCATCTCAGTGGAATAAAAATTCATTCAAATACCACACATGTACGCAGACACACACAGCAATTAACAAAATTATACAGTGAACATAAATGATTGTGATATTTACATTTAATTGGTTCTATATAGCGATAATATATCAGTAATATGTATATTCAAAGCAATAAAATTAGGAACTGCAATTCGGTGTTAATATCCCATGCATCTCTTTCAAACTTGAAACATAAAAGCAAACATACCATATAATATTGTTAAAAATACATAAAACGTAATTTCAGCATTCGGCCAATGGAGCCCAAGCAAGTAAAGAAACAAGCAACATCAATGGAAGCAAACACAGTTCATTTTCTATTTTTGAATCATTCCTCGCTTTAAATCTGAACTGACGAATAATGGTTTTGAACATGCACTGCCGTGATGATTTTACAATTTTTAATAACGTGTTTAATATTTGAATAGCATATTTCCTAATCACTAGGTAATTTGGTAAGGGGATTGAAATAGCTATGACTACAAAAAGACATCCTGACTTATTATACTAGAAGAGAAAATATACCGGAAAAATGAAATTTAAAAAGATTATGACGCCAAGAAAAAGTAGAGGTCTTACTCAGAATTTTCATGAGAATAGTATAAATGAGCAATTATCAAGACTGTAGTTTTTTTTTTTGAAGTAAGAAATGTGATTTTCTGTGTGGAAAAATAATGTAGATGTAAAAGAAAGGAAGAAACGATTGGAATTGCAAATTTTCCCCTAGATGGAAATGTTTTGTTTTGAAAGAATGAAAGAAACATTGGTGTAAACTGGCTATGAAAGCTTTGTGAATGTAAGTAAGTGCAGCGCTTCCGTTTTCAGTTTAATAGTTGCGAATCAGAAGATGAAAAATGAAATTAATAAATATGATAAATGTCATGTGTGTGTACATTGTTAACGCAGAGGCTGTCATTATATCCTTTACCTATTTAGTAGTATTGGTGAGTTTGGATACGACGCGGGTAAGTGCCCGATTTTCGGCTTTCAATCTCTCATTTTCAGCTTTGAGCTTTTGTAATTGCTGTAAACAGTGAAATGGTTAGCCCAAATTCTCCGTTTGTCCAAGCCCCAAAACCAAACCATAATATATAGTAGAAAAATTAAACGTATATCATTTTTATTTTTGATATTATTATTATTATTATTATCATTATTATCATCATTATTATTATTGAATAAATGAAAGCGTGTTCAAACCTTAGTATCTAAATACCATAGAAAAGTACAGGAACAAAAATAAAATATGTACCTACTATTAAAACAAAAATTAAGCATATAAGATGAATAGAAAAAAATAGAGATGCGCCAAAAGGTGGCAAATTAAAGAAAAAAGCAATGCGCCGAAGCCTCAATATTCGAAACTATAATTCAATAATAAAAAACTAGGATCTCTGCTGCACTCACCCACAACAGTCAAAAACAGAATTCGAAACTTCAACGTGCATCCTAACTTGTTGTACATTTTTTTTTTTCATTCTTTTCTTTTGCTCATAGCCAAAATTTGGATTTAAATAAACATAGATATTTGAATTATAACAAAAAGTTCTGATTCCTATTTAAATATGCCCACAGTCTTTCATTTCATAGAACTATCAACCCGGAAAGTTGAAAGAATATACCTGATATCGTTCCTTGGTTGAGTAAAATATTTGTTTGTAAAAATAAAAAAATAAATTTGAATCCAGCAAGGCCAGTTCCAAACCAGTGATAAGAAAAAACCAAACCATTTCTGTGAGGATTTTTTGTAAAATCTTCTACAATTGTTATTTTTTTTTCTGTAAAGCTAGATAAAACCTCGATTTATTAAAGAAGTTATAGAAAATATAAATCAATTGGTATTACCTTCAGTTCCTCTTCCATTTCAGAGAGTTTTCGCTCCATAGCTCTCCTCTCCCGCTTCTCAACTTCGGAAAGAGAGTTTTTAGTTTGGGCAGTTTGCGCCTTGTCTAAAAGACTTTTGGCTTCTTTTAATTGATCATCGGAGCGCCTGAGTTTTTCTTTCAGCCTTTCATTTTCGGCTTGTGATTCTTCGTAAAGTTTCTTATAGTCAAGTTCTCCGTTTTCGGAAGCTGAAGTTTTCGTCCGAGCAGGATCATTCTGCGTATCAGAGGAAACTGAAGAGACTGAACCAAGCCTACTGGAGCGACCAGAGCGTTCATTTCCACTCTGTAAAAACAAAACTAGTCAGAGTTTCGAAATAGAGATTCATGTCAATTAGTTTAACAAAGAAATTGATACAAAGATTATACGATGTCAGTTTCAGAATTCAATTCTTACAATGTAGCCTTCCGAAGCAGCCAAACTCTGCAAGCTAGAACTTCTTGACCCAAAGTTTGAGTTTGGGTTCGATTTGGATTTCGATCGATTAAAACTGCCAGCTCTATGGATCGGCGATCGAGCTTGAGAATAGTTATAACTGGACAAGGGTGTAGCGAGATTTAAAGAATTCACTGTAGTGTGTGAGGGTACTGTGAGTCCTCCGTAACCAGACGATGTTCCACCATAAGTTGTGTAAGGATTTGAATAACTTAAATTATTAGTAGAGTTTGAGTATGCATTTTTGAGAAATGAACTGGGGCTATTATTTTTACTACTTTTGTTCAGAAATGATGGAGTGCTATAGGAATTTGATGAATTAAAGCCTAGTAAAGAGGAGTAACTATTGTTGTTGGCTCCAAATAATCCTGTTAGACTTGTCGGTCGATTTCCAAATATTGAATTGCCATTTGCAGATGCTTGGGCACGTAGACCCGCCGCTGTGGTAGGTTTTGATTGAGTTCGTTTTCTATACAAAGACATTTTACTTTTTTTCGTAGTATTCGGTAATGATTATTCACGTTTCTTTGAAATTCCACAAAACTTTACAAGGCTACCCACTTTGCACTTC